>OY294044.1:62222155-62290816 GCA_958510825.1 Brachypterus glaber | reverse complement strand
GGCTCATTCGTGAACACCTCGATCTAGTAATCGAGAGGCCGGGGTTCAATCCTTGGAGGTGGAACAACTTTTTCACAGAAATCGATTTCTCACCACGTTGGCTTGTGCCGCCGAATATCTAAGGCACACAGTACAGAAAAAGGTTTGCTGTGGATAATGCCGCACTAATTAGTCGAGTGAGTGACAGTGAAGAGGTCAGACGTCGCCCAGCAGATTTCCATAGAGTAAGATTATTTTAGTATATTACTAAGTTCTAACTAACATATGCTCACTTGTAAGCTTGCTTGCTAAGTGTTGCAGCCCTTTTCACACTGTGGACTTAAGCCAAATCCCACGAACCGCTGAGGCTGGCGGTTTGGTGTGTTAAAGGTTCCCTGAGACCCCAACCACTAACAATTAGTGCTTAACAAAAAACCCCCGGCAAAGCGACTGCCTCCGAAGCAGTCGTAAACCCCTCCGGCTCAGGGCCCCAACCCCTACAAACCCAAAAATTCAAGCTTCTGGCCCAGGAACCCCCCCCCGACCAGGAAGCCCACAAAACCCCCAAAATCCCCCCCCATCATCATCCGAGCCCCTGAAAAATGGCTAGCCTTGTCCCACCACTTCAACTCGCAAAAAGTAAACATCCTCCACGCGAAAAATACCTCCGAAGGAGTTCAAATTCGCACACAGACCAGTGACGACTTCCGCAAAGTCACTAGGCACTTAGATGCCGAAAAAATTCCATATCATAGTTTTACCCTCCCGGAGGACAAGGCAATCCACGCCGTAATCCGGGGAATCCCCACCCAGATAGACGTCGCAGACGTCCAAGCCGCTCTTATCGAGCGTGGCTACCTCCCCACGTCAGTCGCTAGTCCCAAGGTGACAGGACAACAACACCCCATTTTCAAAGAGACTAGGCTTCTACACCTAGTCATAAAGGTCGAAAGCCAGACCTATAAGCCCAAATTCAGACAATGCCACAAATGTCAACTTTTCGGCCACTCCCAGGCCAATTGCAACGCCCCGGCCAAATGCGTAAAATGCGCACAAGGCGACCACACAACAAAATGTGAAAAACCCCGACACACGGACGCAAAATGCGCCAACTGCCTGGGGCCCCACATGGCAAACTACCACAAATACCCCAAACACCGATCCAACATCACTCCAACCCGCACAAGGGTCATACCCCCAACCCAAAAATTCACCCCGGGCATCTACTACGCCCAAAAGGCAACTAACGCCGCCATCCCCCAACAACCCAAGGCGGCCCCAGGCCCCAGCGCAAATCCCCCCAATATTTTTGACCAATCTCAAATTTCAAAAATCCACACCTTCATGCAAGAATTCGCCAGCTTCATGCAGGCTTTTGGCTCCCTTCAACTACCCAATCTAGGCCCCCAAAATGTCTAGACAAACAAAACCCAGAGCCCTTAAAATAGTCACCTGGAACGCTGATAGCCTCAATTCAAAAAAACCGGAACTCATAGAATTTCTACAATAAAATCAAATAGATATAGCCCTCATCCAAGAGACTGGTCTTAAACCACATCATAGGGGTACCATACCCAACTATTCCTGCTACCGTAACGATAGACTCCAGGACCGCAAAGGAGGCACAGCAATCTATATCAAAAAACACATATCTCACGATCTTCTTCATGCGCCCCCCACACAAAGCGATCAAGTCGAAACTACCTCCATATTCGTCAACATGCACGACAACTCCAAATTCAGGATCGTGTCCCTCTACAAACCCCCAAACAAGGAGGTCAGACCCGCCGACTTCGAAGGCTACTTTAACGACAATCATCCAACAATCCTAGCCGGAGACTTGAATTGCAAACACGCCCTTTGGCACTCTAGAACAACTACGGCCAACGGCCGTAAGCTTTAAGAAATATTACAACGTAATCATATAATGGTTACCGCACCCGATTCCCCAACCCACTATGGCCACGGCCTTCCTGATATCCTTGACATCGTTTTGTATAAAAACACGACACTAAACATTAACATCGAACTAAGGCACGAACTAAGCTCCGACCACCTTCCAATCATTATCACGGCAGGAGGCATACCAACCGCAAATCATACCAAAAAAACCGTTTACAACTTCTCCTATATTTCCGAACTCCTAGAAAGCAACACCAAAATCAATCCAATAAATTCCGTCCAAGAACTAGATATTGCAGTAACCACCCTCACCAATACCATAAAATCCGCAATGGACAGCGCCAAATTAATCAAAAAAGTAGATATCCAAAACCCACAGGACCTTCCCCGAGACCTCAAAGACCTAATCAGAGAGAAAAACCGACTTCTTCGTCGTGCACGCACCCTCCAAGACCCCCATATAAAACGCGAAGCAAACAGACTTACCCAGGAAGTCAAAGACCGACTAAACGTACTAGCAAACTCCCGCTGGGAGGGCAAAATAAAGTCACTCAACCCCCAGGATAGATCACTTTGGAGAATGGCCAAAACCCTATCCCTCGACCACCAACGAGGCATGCCCCCAATCCACGGCCAAAGAGGAGTCGTCTACTCCACCCCCGAAAAAGCCGAAGCATTTGCTGACGCAATGCGGAAACAATTTCAACCAAACCCTCCAATCCCCCCCGACTCCGACTCCGAATCAGAGACCGACTCCGAGCCTGACTCTGACGACGAAAACTACGAGCAACTCATGCATGAAAGAGAAATAAATCACATCTATAATAGAGTCACTAACCAACTCGAAAACGACATTATCACCCCCACATCCCCCGAGGAAATCAAACGCATAATCAAAAATCTCCCAAAAAGAAAAGCCCCCGGCCCCGATCAAATACCGAATAAAATTCTTAAAATACTCCCCCGGAAAACCATTATGGAAATCGTTAACATTGTTAACGCAATGCTCAGACTGCGCCACTTTCCAAAGCCCTGGAAAAACGCAGACGTAATAGTAATCAAAAAACCCGGACAAAATCCAACTTTTGCTGAAAGCTACCGCCCCATAAGCCTCCTTTCCTCCCTAGTCAAAATAGCCGAGAAAGTCATTCTAACCAGACTTCAAACTCTAGTTGAAGAACTAAATCTCCTTCCAAACGAGCAATTCGGCTTCCAAAGCAGACACTCCACAGTCCACCAGGTAGCTCGCCTGGTAGACTCTGTAACGGACGGACTAAATAGGCGCGAAGCCGCGGGACTGATCCTCCTGGACATCGCAAAAGCCTTCGATAAAGTTTGGCACAAAGGTCTTGTAGCCAAACTCCACTTTCTCGGCCTCCCCCCAGGCATCACCAAACTCATAGCCTCCTTCCTCAAAGGCAGAGATTTCCAGATAAAAATAGGCGACTGTAAGTCCAGCACCCGCCGCATCAAAGCTGGCGTTCCACAAGGTTCCCCACTATCCCCCCTTCTGTACAACCTCTTTACGGCAGATATTCCAAAAACACAGGGCACTGAATTAGCCCTGTTTGCCGATGACACCGGCATCCTAGCAAAAGCCAGAAACCCCCAGCGCATCCATATCGCCCTCCAGCGCCAAATGGATGCCCTAATAAAATGGTTCTCCAAATGGAAAATCAAAGTAAACGCCAATAAAACCAAAGGCATTCTAATCTCTAGGATTAGAAGAGGCCCACCCCAACCCATTCAGATAAATGGCCAGCCCATTAACTGGGAAAACCATGCCAAATACCTCGGCATTACAATCTCCAAAAACCTGACTTGGGATCAGCACGTCAAAAACACCCTCCAAATAGCAAATGCCGCCTCTCCAAACTCTACCCCTTAATAGGTAGAAAGAGTCCCCTATCCATTAAAAACAAACTTCTTCTCTACAACCAAACCCTAAAGCCGGTACTTCTCTACGGAGCCCCAGCCTGGAACAAAATCACCCTTAACAAAGCGCTCTCAGCAAAACTTCAGGCCTTCCAAAACAAGGCACTCAGAATATGCCTCGATGCCCCCTGGTTCATGAGGAACAACCAGATACACAGAGATCTCGAAATGCCCCTCCTAAAAACGGAAATCATCCGCTACAGCACGTCTTTTATACAAGACAATTTAGATCACCCAAACCCCCTCATTTCAAACTTTCTAGATTATGATCACGAAATACACAACACTCACAAAAAGATCAAAAACGTCCTCAACCAGTAATGGTACCCACTAATACAGGACAGATGCATTCCCAGCATCAGTGAGCTAGTTTCACTCCTCCCGCACATCCCTCCTCTCCCTATCCCATCCCTCCCCATCCCCCTCCCACCCACTCCCCAGCGCCGAATTATGACAGATGCTACTCGCATCAGTGAGCAGAGACTCACTCCCCCCAAATTATGACAGATGCAACTCGCATCAGTGAGCATAGACTCACTGCCCCAACTTTCAATTCAGATCAAGTATTTTTTTTAGATAAATGAGCCATAGGCTGCGCCTGTTTCTTAAAGACCCAAACAAACTATTGATGATGAATGCCGCACTAGCACTTGGACCTGTGATAGTACCCGGGCGCACCGAAAGGGAGCTTCAAGGTAGCTGTCACGTCTGTTGGCCGAGCTCACTTTAGGGACTTTCAAGCCACCAGAATCTGTAGTAAGGCTGCAAGCGAAAATGATCCTTAAGCAGTTTGGTGCCGGTCCAAGGTCCAACCAATAAACAAGGATCAAAGCCCCTCACTTAGCCAAAAAAGCCGACAAAACGAGGTTCGGATTCCTCGCTAAACTGTAGGTCCCGGGGTACAACAACAAAAATCCTCGTTAGAGCAGAAAAAACTAGTAACATAGGCAAAAAGGACCAATATGGTCTAATTGCCAGGTTTGACCTCCCCACCATTACCACTACTAATACTGCCATAGTAAGAAACTGACTGCCATAACTTTGCACAATATTTTGTAGCAAAAATAATGAAAAGATATACAGTAAAATATTTATATATTTGTAACTTATTTAAGGTCCTTTACTAAAGTTAATGGGCACAGTGTTTAATTAAAATCCAACCTTTAAATAGTACAGAATTTTGGGTATTTGTATTTACATCTTTTATATTTATTTTCTATTTATACTTATTAAGGAACCTTAACTACTACTACTACTACTAAAACTATTTTATATGGTAAATTCAAAGTTTAATTTATTACACAAAACATAAACAAAAATTACATAAATTAGCATCTAAATAGGGATTAGTTTTCAAACTTCCACTTTTCATAATTACTTCGTAATCTTTTGATGGAGTAGATAGATTATGACGTTCATGTATAATTTTCTTTTGCAGAATCATCCTAGCCATAATATGATAAGACTTATCATATTTAAAGATCTAGTACTTTAATCATATTCTGTTACATTGTATGATGAGTATACGTCATCATAGATTATTACAGATTGCAAAAACTATTCAGTTATTTCTTTTGCTGACGACTTTTACCGTAATTTAAATGTATTTTTTGTTGATTATAGAATATATATATAGAAAAATTAAGAAATGTCATAATTCTTTTTATTATTTTTATTTTCGATGATTTATTATTTATTTAAAAATGATTACTGAATGAATCATTATGTCGGTGTTCAGTAAAGAACTTACTATGATAAAAACAATTTATAATTTTTATTACAATAGACATACTTTTAGATCCAACGCATTTTGTTCTTAATATTTCTTTCATTCAAATTAATTTTATATTAATGTTTTAATAAAAAAAGTATACACATTTTCCTTAGAAAATTCTATATGATACATTTCAAGAAATTATTTTCCTAAACAAGTGCTAGGATAGAAAGCTTACCCCTAATAGCACACTTTGTTTCTAAGAATATTCTAAGAAGGAAAGAATATTCTTAGATATATCTTAGAATATTCTTAGAACATTTGTACTATTAGGCACGTCAATATTAAGAGTAACAAGGGCTAAATTACTTCTAACTGCACTATACTTCCGCCTGGACAATGTCCAGTGGACAGGCTAAAAAACTGTATTCATTTGGAATAATACATGTAGTAATATTTTGTTACTCTTATACAGGTGGGTGTTCTGTGGTATACAGTCTCCTGAGTTGTCAATTTTAACAGTAAACCCTATAGAGTCTAGATAGTATAGACCATTTATAAAATGCACAAAAATTATTTTAGCTTCTTATATGTTATCTCTACTTCTAACTATGTTTTGATGTTCAAAATATAAAATATATTTTAAAAAGGATAGATTTAGCTAGCAGAAAATAACACTCCAAAAATATAGCTATTACATTTCCAAATTAATATCAAAGGTTGTGTTAGTTTCAAACTGATCGAAAAAAACTATGGGTGGGGTGCCGGAAAGGTATTACCCCGTAATAATTACGAACTAATTTAATTTCATATTTGTGTAAGTCTTATAATTACCATAATTATAATTTATAATACAAATTCCATACATGCAATCTTAATCCTCGAGTAAATTAACTGTGGGTGGCATAACAGATTTGTCTGAATCAAAGCTTAATGCCCAAATTAACAATAAAAAATACACCTAAGATTTATGGGTCCATAATTCTACATCAAAGGTGTAGGTAGGCTTAACAACTATCTTAAAGTAAGTAGATTAGTAATCGCACAAATCTGGACGACATATTATGCACACAAAAAGCGAAACCATTAATATTTTATTCGGAGTACTACAAGGTTCAATTATAGGGTAAAACCCCCAATTATTGGCACTAAGAAATTTTCCACATATATTTCATTATAACTTATTAAATATTTCATGTTATCAAGAATAAAATATTTTACGTCATTTAGTAGTTATTCTATTTTAGATATTATATAAAATTTAAACTGAGATCTTAATAATTTTAAACAATTTTTTAAATTAATTACAAGAATACACAATTTCGTATTATTGGCACCTTTTTGCTAATTATTGGCATCCAGATTTTCTTATTATTGGCACCTAATCTTTGCTTTGAAGCAAAGGAAAAAAATTACTAACAACCTACTTTTTGTTGAACAATAAACATTTTAGTATCAAAATAAAATATTTAAATTGGAATATTGCAGTTTTATACATATTAACTAAAGTCTGCAAACAAAAACTCAAATTTATTTTAAAATTAAAATCTCTATATTAATGTTAAAATTACCTAATAGTTACCTAATACTAATTGGTATCCATAAAATAATACCTAGTTACCTAGGTACACTTACCTAAAAAAACTATTAGATTTTTAGAGTAATTTTGATGCGCAAAGAGCTTAGCAGGGTAAGCAGGTAAAAAGTGCCCCAGCCCGATTTGAGCTGAATATTTGTGCAAAAGTTAGCTCCCATAGAGGTCAGTTAATTCCCAGATTTTCAGCCCCCAACGACCCCCAGGGGGGTCAGAATTAATTTTTTTAGTTCGACATGAATCATTTTTTTCTCCGGTCCTGCTGATCCGATTGACTTCAAATTTGGAACACATAATAAGGACTATAGGAATAGTCTACAAAAAAAATATTGTCGATTTGCGACTATTCTAACCTATAAAAAAAATCACTTGTATTTTTTGAAGGGCCGAAAAGGCCCATTTTTGGCCGAACACACCCGCCATTTTTTTTTATGTTATGTATTCGTATTCGATCTAAAACATATCAAAAATTTAATTTTTTTCATGTGGTAGAACAGTGTCAAAAAAAATAAAAACTGCGTCAGGTACGCATTTGTAGTAGTGTAGAATTAAGAATATTATTTGGAATAATTATTTTTATTTAATATAGATAGGTCCAAAAATAAATATTGAAAATAAATAACAAAAAATGTTTATTCTAAGAAACCAAGCAAAATTAAAATCATAGTCAATTGACGATCATAAAAATTAAAGTGTAAAGTATATACAGGGTGTATTTGAAATAGTGTAGGAAATTTTAACAGGTCATTCTACATGATAAAATATGACAAAAAGTTCCTATAAATATATGTCTAAGAATGCGTCATAAGGTAGCTACGCCCCTTTGAAATTGGCTAAAAAAATCGGTTTTTATTTAATAACTCAGGAACCCTTTGAGATATATTAACAAGCCTAATAAGGCCCATCTTTGTATGTTATTTTCACGTACTTATTTAAACCAGGGGTGTGCGAAACGGGGGGGCCTTATCAGTTTTTTGTCCCAAACTTTTTTCTGTGTAACTTTTTTGCAATTCTATTTTTGAAATATGATTCCTCAGGTCAAAATACATAAAAAAGGTACTCTTGTTTTAATACTGTAGGATTAACCGTTTTCGAGAAAAGTTCATTTGAAGGTGAAATTTCACGGTTCGAGGACGAAAAATTAAATACTAAAATGTCGAAAACCAAAATTTTAATGATGCAATGTTATTCTACATCAAAAACTAAGAAAAAAAGTTTCCATACATGTAGGTCGAAAAAACGCTTTTAAAGCTACCATAGCCCTTTAAAAATGGTGCATATTTAGGAGACCATAGCTCCATTAGGATTGATTTTTGGAAGTACCTGTATATGAGGTTTTTTTTCTTAGTTTTTAATGTACATTCGCCCTCCATCATTAAAATTTTGGTTTTCAACATTTTAGTATTTAATTTTTCGTTTGGACTTTTTACAATATTACAACAAGAGTACCTTTTTTATGTATTTTGACCTGAGGAATCATATTTCAAAAATAAAATTGCAAAAAAGTTACACTGAAAAAAGTTTGGGACAAAAAACTGATAAGTCCCCCCCGTTTCGCACACCCCTGGTTGAAATAAGTACATGAAAATAAGACATAAAAACGGGCCTTGGTAGGATTAGTTGACGTGCAAAACCTCGTTGATATATCTCAAAGGGTTCCTGAGTTATTAAATAAAAACCGATTTTTTTAGCCAATTTCAAAGAGGCGTAGCTCCCTTATGACGCATTCTTAGACATATATTTATAGGAACTTTTTGTCATATTTTATCATGTAGAATCACCTGTTAAAATTTCCTACACTATTTCAAATACACCCTGTATATACTTTACACTTTAATTTTTATGATAGTCAATTGACTATAATTTTAATTTTGCTTGGTTTCTTAGAATAAACATTTCTTGTTATTTATTTTCAATATTTATTTTTGACCTATTTATATTAAATAAAAATTCGATTATTCCAAATAATATTCTTAATTCTATACTACTACAAATGCGTACCTGACGCAGTTTTTATTTTTTTTGACACTGTTCTACCACATGAAAAAAATTCGAATGCGAATACATAACATAAAAAAAAATGGCGGGTGTGTTCGGCCAAAAATGGGCCTTTTCGGCCCTTCAAAAAATACAAGTTAGTTTTTTTATAGGTTAGAATAGTCGCAAATCGACAATATTTTTTTTGTAGACTATACCTATAGTCCTTATTATGTGTTCCAAATTTGAAGTCAATCGGATCAGCAGGACCGGAGAAAAAAATGATTCATGTCGAACTAAAAAAATTAATTCTGACCCCCCTGGGGGTCGTTGGGGGCTGAAAATCTGGGAATTAACTGACCTCTATGGGAGCTAACTTTTGCACAAATACTCAGCTCAAATCGGGCTGGGGCACTTTTTACCTGCTTACCCTGCTAAGCTTTTTTGCATACAATAAACCTGTGCCAATAATAGGAATTTAATATAATTTGGACACCTATTTTGGGTACCGTGATAAAAAATTAAATACTAAAGAAAAATTAAGTTTATAGACAAAATTACGTGTAAAATTTATATACCTACATATGTATTGATGAAAAACTGTAAGTTTTTCATTAAACGCTGTTTAGAACTCATTTATTTGAAATAGGTTATTAGCAAAAACTGTATGTTTTGTATAATAGCCCACTCGCTTTAAAATATGGATTTGGTTTTGTCTTATCAGATGTGGCAATACGTATGTATATTTAACCGTACAAGTAATAAATCTATTCAATTTTATTTTATTTTTTCTATTAATTTAGCATTTTAACTGGTTGCCAATAATTGGAATAGGATTTTTAATAAAGAAGCTTATTATTGGCACCTGTGCCAATAATTAGAATTTAGTTTAATTTTGTATACCAATTGTTGGCACCGTCGAAATTAAATAAAAATGTAAAGAAAAATAAAGTTTTTAAGACTAATTAATAAGTAAAATGCATACACTTACTAAAATTATCGAGAAAAAATAGTAAGTCCATAAATAAACTTATTTTAGTAACATTCTATTTAAAGCACTTCCTTAGCATAAACCTTAAAAATTCACACTTACTGCTAAGGTTCAACTGACAAGGGGGCATTTAAAGTATAATATTTAACAATATTGCCACCTCGTAAAAAATATAGTTAAATTAAGGTACCAATGGAGAATTTTTTTATATAAACGAAAATATCACTCCAGTGCCAATAATTAGCGGAGTGTCATTCATATTCTTAAATAGTTGATAAACAAAAGTAAGTATCTAAATACTCACAGTTAAAATCACATAAAACATAAAGTATAAAATATAAAATAATGTATAAAACAAATAAAAATAAAATTAAAAAAAAAAAATAAATTGAAATAAAATTAACAAATATATCACAAAGTGTAGTGTATATGATTATGTTTTTTAAATGTGCCAAGTGAGAATTAATAAATTTGAAAAGTTTTTTTTTATATAATTTTAGGAAAGGTTTTCCTTTAATAAAAATAGTATAAATTACTTTAATGCTGTAATTAACAATTATATAAAAATAATTTATAAACACAAATAAGATTTATAGGATCATAATTCTAAATAAAAGGTAAAATAAGCCATGCGATTAATAATTACACAAATATAAACTATAATAGCCGTGTAAATAATAAAACCATTAATTTTTTACTCAAAGTGCCACAAGGTTCAGTTATAGCAGCATCAGCAGACATAAAAATTCTGCTAGTTTTCTTCCTAGTTGCATATATCAAATAAATTAATAGATATAGAAAACACGTATTTAACAATACACTTTAAACAAGTATAATCAAAATTTCAATTGGCCATTATATGATATTCTTGATATCATTATCATGATTTTATTTGGAATGCCACAAGGTTCAGTTATTGGACCTGAATTACTTGCAACCTCGTTTGCGACTATCATAAGCGATCAACTTCTTAGACTGCTAGCGTGCTTCTATAATTTTCTTCCTAGTACACATAATGTGTAACGAGAGATAAATGCATACAGTTAGGTTATTTTAATATTAATTAGGTGTTTGTTTCAAATATAATGTCTTATGTCACATAAGTTATGTGACATAACTAAGTTTTAATAACTTCTCGACTAGTAGTCACCGATAAGCCTACTAGAAAATTATTTTATTCAAATAAGTATGAATAGAATAATTTTGCTATTATAATAGTCAAATATGTTCTGTATGTATATGTAAACAGAATACACTAATTTAAACATGAAAACAAATATACAGAGCGGTCCAAAAGTCACCCCCACCCATCTTAACTTTTGAACGAGTTGAAATATCGACTTCAAATTTAGAACTCTTTAATAACACAACTATATTTTAGAAAATATTTAATAGTTTCAGCTCTTCAAATATGGGCTTTTTTCTCTATTATACTGTATATTTTTATTTTTTAAACAATTTTTTTAAGGTTTTGATTTTTCAATTTTTTGTGCTAAAAAATGCGATTTTTTAAGTTTTTTTTTTTGTAAATTTTTATTTATATTAATTAAAATTAGTTTAAAAGTATAATTTACGTTTTTTCGTCATGAAATTAGTAATTTTAAAATAATTGTTTGGATAATATCCATTTCCAACCCTGCAGGGCCCTGTTTTAAACCCAAAAAAATATCTGCCATGGCCCCCTGTCCACACTATAAGAGCTAAAAATATTAAATATATACAAAAAAATAGTTTGGGTTGTCTCATTTAAGTGTTCCAAATTTGAAGTTAACTATTTCAAAAGTTAAGAGGGGGGGGGGACTTTTGACCAATCTGTATCTAAATTAAAGTAGGTACTCCTGATCTCTCATGGCAAACTAAATAATAAGGTGGGTGAACAAATTACTGCCATGCTCCTAATATTGCCACCCCCTCTGAAACTTGTTAGTTCGTCCTCTGTGTCAAAGATGGCACTGCCAGTTTATCCGCTATATCGAAAGCATGCCTATAAATATGATGTATCTGTATCCAATTGTTAAAGGCGTAAACAAAAACCCAGTTCGTATCTCGAAGAGTATTACCAGGCAGATATGAGATTGTAATCGATTGTACGTGAGGCTTACTAAAAACGACAATTATTATTTAGGTGCCCAAATGTTAGCTAAAAACAGCTGAAATTGTTATTGTGTTACAATGCCAGTACCCTGAAAATATTTGGGACATGGGTTCCTAATATTGTCATTATGCAACCTTTTTCAAAAATAAATGATATTTTTTTTGAAGCTACTGCAGTTTATTAATTTTTTACCCATTAGAATAAAGATATGTTTATTGTTAATAGAGTGAAGTTTCAGGTGATTACAAATAAATTTAAAAGCTGTAAAAAATAAATTGTCTTAACATGGCAATAATTAGCTCACCGACCTTAATTAATATATGACCCCTAAAACAAGCATAGAAAATTATTTGGGGAGCTTCATAAAATGTGAGATATACTGGCCACGAAAAAGTTAACTTTCAAGTAACTTTTCGCAGCTATTTTAAAATATACCATTTTTGCGAACGATATAATTAAAGAGAAACCAGCTAAACAGTTGCAAGCACCTTGTCAAAACATCGGCACTAACTCTAATTTTAAACGTTATGAAAAGGAAAGTTGTGTGATCACGTGAATAAGCAACCATTAATACACCTGCATAATAATAATGAGTTTTTTTCCACTAGTCACTAAAAAATTTTTCACCAACTCTTTTACGTACAGCTTTTGATCTCACCCAAAATTAGTTACATACCCTATTAATTAAGTATTATAACTATTCTATAAATAGAAGCAGGTTCACTAAACCATAAAAATTAAAGAAAACTCCAAATTATTCTTTAGTTTTTGAATAAAATACTGTTTTTATTAAAAATTCTGTCATCACCGCGTCCATTTTGACTACCTATTATTTTAGTATTAAGAAAACTTAATCTTAATATTTTTGACATAATTTTTCGCAAAATTATAGATTTTTATTTAAAAATAAAAGGTGTTGGATAAAATTAAATTCTCAACTCGTGTGATTTTAAGTGATTTTATCCACTTAATACACTAGTTAAGAAAATAACTATTTACTGGTTTAAACGCCAATATCTCGAAAACAATACACTTTAGGAAAAAATAGTTTTTAACATTTGACCAATTTAAAATTATCTTTCATATAAGTGTTAAATTAATAAAATACAATCATAATTGCCTTAATTATAACTAAAAAAACGCTAAAAATAGAAGTTTTACCTCATCCTTACCCCCTTTCCCCCAAAATCTAGTCAGCTCTTCGAGTTATCGAGTTTAGAGACAGACAGGAAGACGGACAGACGCAAGAATTTTTTTTTACTTATTTAGTCTCTAAAACGTCGAGAAATACGAAAAAAACATGGTCAAAGATTTTGTCTTGAAGATTGCAATACATCGGCACTCTTAGTAGCACTAAGTGCCGATGTATAAGCAACCATTAATACACCTGCATAATTTATTAAAGTTTGAAAGTCTGTATCTACAAAACGTTATATTCTAGCAAAAAACTGTATTTAACATTTTTTATAGGGCTTAAAAACAGCTTTAATACAAAATATATTTTTTTGAAATCGGGTTATAAATAAGTGAGATATGCGAAAAACACGTTTATCCAACACCTTCACAGAAACACTTGTTTTGAGCACTATTTTAAATGTCAAAAGTGAGTTTTTTTCCACTAGTGACTAAAAAATTTTTCACCCACTCTTTTACGTACAGCTTTTGATCTCACCCAAAATTAGTTACATACCCTATTAATTAAGTATTATAACTATTCTATAAATAGAAGCACGTTCACTAAACCATAAAAATTAAAGAAAACTCCAAATTATTCTTTAGTTTTTGAATAAAATACTGTTTTTATTAAAAATTCTGTCATCACCGCGTCCATTTTGACTACCTATTATTTTAGTATTAAGAAAACTTAATCTTAATATTTTTGACATAATTTTTCGCAAAATTATAGATTTTTATTTAAAAATAAAAGGTGTTGGATAAAATTAAATTCTCAACTCGTGTGATTTTAAGTGATTTTATCCACTTAATACACTAGTTAAGAAAATAACTATTTACTGGTTTAAACGCCAATATCTAGAAAACAATACACTTTAGGAAAAAATAGTTTTTAACATTTGACCAATTTAAAATTATCTTTCATATAAGTGTTAAATTAATAAAATACAATCATAATTGCCTTAATTATAACTAAAAAAACGCTAAAAATAGAAGTTTTACCTCATCCTTACCCCCTTACCCCCAAAATCTAGTCAGCTCTTCGAGTTATCGAGTTTAGAGACAGACAGGAAGACGGACAAATGCAAGAAAAATTTTTTTTTACTTATTTAGACTCCAAAACGTCGAGAAATGTGAAAAAAACATGGTCAAAGATTTTGACTTGAAGATTGCAATACATCGGCACTCTTAGTAACACTAAGTGCCGATGTATAAGCAACCATTAATACACCTGCATAATTTATTAAAGTTTGAAAGTCTGTATCTACAAAACGTTATATTCTAGCAAAAAACTGTATTTAACATTTTTTATAGGGCTTAAAAACAGCTTTCATACAAAATATAATTTTTTGAAATCGGGTTATAAATAAGTGACATATGCGAAAAAAACGTTTATCCAACACCTTCACAGAAACACTTGTTTTGAGCACTATTTTAAATGTCAAAAGTGAGTTTTTTTCCACTAGTAACTAAAAAATTTATCACCCACTCTTTTACGTACAGCTTTTGATCTCACCCAAAATTAGTTACATACCCTATTAATTAAGTATTATAACTATTCTATAAATAGAAGCACGTTCACTAAACCATAAAAATTAAAGAAAACTCCAAATTATTCTTTAGTTTTTGAATAAAATACTGTTTTTATTAAAAATTCTGTCATCGCCGCGTTCATTTTGACTACCTATTATTTTAGTATTAAGAAAACTTAATATTAATATTTTTGACATAATTTTTCGCAAAATTATAGATTTTTATTTAAAAATAAAAGGTGTTGGATAAAATTAAATTCTCAACTCGTGTGATTTTAAGTGATTTTATCCACTTAATACACTAGTTAAGAAAATAACTATTTACTGGTTTAAACGCCAATATCTCGAAAACAATACACTTTAGGAAAAAATAGTTTTTAACATTTGACCAATTTAAAATTATCTTTCATATAAGTGTTAAATTAATAAAATACAATCATAATTGCCTTAATTATAACTAAAAAAACGCTAAAAATAGAAGTTTTACCTCATCCTTACCCCCTTTCCCCCAAAATCTAGTCAGCTCTTCGAGTTATGGAGTTTAGAGACAGACAGGAAGACGGACAGACGCAAGAAATTTTTTTTTTTACTTATTTAGACTCTAAAACGTCGAGAAATGTGAAAAAAACATGGTCAAAGATTTTGACTTGAAGATTTCAATACATCGGCACTCTTAGTAGCACTAAGTGCCGATGTAATAATTTATAAAATATTTTAATATGAAGAATCTGTCTATTTATAAATACCATCAATCTTCCGGCATGCATGCTGTATATTGAATAGTTATAAAAATTATATCAAGTCATCATGTAAAGAAACTGTATAGTATTCAATTTAACCCTTACTGTGTTTCATAATGGTTAAGATATATCTATATTATCGATAAGTGTAAATGCAAATATAGAAAATAGACTGGAGCGCAAAAAAACAATTTTTATAATTAAAACACAAAATATCTAAGAAATTGACCAAAATGAATATTTTTTTGCGACATTGTAAAAAACATAAAAAAATATTTTTTTCTACTACCTAATTAAGTGCTAGCTTACATATTATCTACCGTTGTCAGGGCTTGTTTACCTTGGCAACCAATAAAATCAGTGAACTCATTTATTATTGACCGTTGTTAAGCATTGACGACGGTCAATAATAAAAAAATTTTGAGACAACTACTAACTTTTTTCAACTTATTTGTCAAACTGACAGCTATGTCAAAATAACTTTTAAACTTTATTTTTAACTGATATTTGGAGTTACTAGCTTTAGGTAGTAGAAAAAATAGTATATGCATCACGTATGCGAACTGTCTTAAGTGTTCTCGACTGATTTTTTGCCTCGACTCCGTCTCAGCAAAAAACTTCAGTCTCGAACACTAAAGACTTAGCATACTAGGTGCATAATATACTATTAGGTTAGTTGGAGTTAAAATTAGACTAATTTACTTTTTTTAAAGATATAAATATACTAAAGATGTGCATTTTTGGAACCCAGTTCCCAACTAGCATTCTTTATGAATTTTGCCTAAATAACTGGAACCGTTGCCATTCATGAGTTGCTTTTATGTAGATCTCACTTATTATATAACTTTATGGTGTTAAATACAATTAAATACCTATATTTTTATTGGTAACCGAATAGTAATTTCTACTTAATAGGAATAATAAAGTTGCCTTAACTACATAATTACTCAATAAAATGACCATCAGGGTTATATTACTAAAATGTTCCAAAAGGTACGTCGCTGTAGCCGTAAAAAGTTACCATAATCCTACTTTAAAGTAACCATTCCTATTTGGTTATAATATAAGTAACAACTACGTTTCAAAAACTTTATACATTACTAAACAGTAAAAGATACCTTTTAATTTAGTTAACGCACGGTTATAGCTACTCATTAAATAAACATAATAGTTTTAATTTAATCGCCATATTTTATTTTAATGAGTACTTATTGGAAAAATATTTAATTAAGCATAATATGACTACAAAGTAAATAGTGGCCAATGTTTTATTCCAAAATGATAAGTTATCATTGAAAACAAATACATTATAACACATTTTACTAAAAAATATTTAATTTTGCGTTCCTAACCTTAAAATAATTTTCAATTATAGCATTTATTTAAACAATAAAACTAGATAATTTTCTTGGCCCATTAGTTTTTTAGAATTATTATTATTAATATTCACTAAAAAAAAATCCGTCGTTACTATTTTCATACCAGAAGATTGTTTTACTTCCAAACCGAAATGGATGATGTACATAATAAGTTCATATTTATATTTATATCACACCTTCGACAAAAAATGCTAAACTATTTTGATACAATTACGTGGCTACGTAGTAACTGTTTTGTTACGAGATCCTTCCGAACTAAGTTACAAACACGTAGCAAGATCGTAATTGTTATCCTTATATTCTCCCCATTTTGGTAGTATATACGTAATTACTACGTAACTATATCATTCCTTTAACTAGTCGCCGCTATATAATTTGTTTCAATTAACGTAATAATCACATAGCGGCAACCAAAAATGCTAGTTGGGTTGTTAAATAATTAAAATCGTCTTTCAACGGCCAAGTGATGAAACAAATTTATTAGGCTAGAAGCTAGCTAGCCGCTAGCTCACTGATACTGGAGTTGCATCGGTCCTGAGTAGATGGGCACCATTACTGATTGAGAATATTTGAAATATTTTTGTGAATTGTTATCGAAAAAATTTATAATGAGGGTTTTAGAGTGGATTTAGAGTGGCTGTCTTGGATAAAAGACTTGTTATAGTGGATGATTTCTGTTTTAAGGAGGGAAATGTAGAGATCTTTATGGCATTAGGTGTTCTTTATGAACCAGAATGCATTGAAGCATATACTGATACCTTGTTTTGAATAGATTGGAGTTTGGATGAAAAATTTTTTGGTAGGGGTTTGGTTTATTCCAGGCTGGGTTTTCGTAGAGGAATACTGGCTTAAGGGATTGATTTTAACAGATTTCCTACGTATTAGGCCCCTGGAGTAATGTGGCCTTAGCCTACATTACAGTACTGCAGATTTCGTTCATACCCTGCACTATTAGCCGTTGCTGGAAATAATCAAACACTAAGACTGACACACGCTGATCTGACAATAAACATTTTCCAAACTGCTGGAGATGGTACTGATACTTTAATCTGAAATATAAAAATACAAAATTTAATGTTTCTTGAAAAAAATAAATATTTTAAAAATATTTGTTGTAGGCGTGAGTTCGAATCTCACTTTTGATGCTAGCATTAAAATATATAATAGTTATTTATGGTACTAGTGGGTAAAGTAAGATATTGCCCTAAATTAACCTGCGAGGCGTCAGCCAAGCAGGTTAATTTTCGAGAAGGCAATATCGGTTTACCCATGAGTGCCATACAAGGTTTTCTCCAATAAATAGCTTAGGAATTCATATTTTTATTAAAAATTTTAATGACATTTACAAGAAAATAATTTGTGACATTTGAGTGGGTAAAATAAATAATTATCCACTCAATAAAGTAAAAGCTACGCGGGAGTTATTATTGAGTTTATCTATTTAAAATAAAGCTGGTAATTGTCTTATTATCTGTATGTATTGGATAAAATAGTTTAACTAAAATACTTCGCTCTATTTTCCAAATTTATAAATTTACTGCCATCTTTCCTCTTGACAATCATCATAGTTATAATAATAGCTTTGCTATGTTGCCATGATTTCAGGTCCGTTCCTAGTCCTTGCTGTACAGATGTAGTCAAGTTGTTTCGTATCTAACAATATATTTATATTAATTATAATAATTCTTGTTCTTTTTTATATAAAATAATGAAAAAATTATTATCTTCGAAACGTTGGAACTGTTCATATATATTTATTTTTTTATTAAAGTGTTCTTAATAGCAAGATTTTTTCATTATTTAATATATTTATATTCTTATTTTATTTTCAATTCTACGTCAAAAACTAGGAAGAATTTCATAAAGATATCTTCAAAAGTCGGTCCTTTTTATATGTAGCTCCCTTTAAAGGATCTATATATCTGCAGAAATTTAAATCCTTTTTAATCGTTGTAATTTTTTTTTTGTGTTACCCTGTATAAGTAAAATTTATTATTTTTTTTTTTCAGTATTACAAAAGAAGATCTCGGAAAATGTCCATATTTGTCTCGATATTTAAGGTCTTTAGCATGATAATAAACAATCCAAATATAACATAGTGGATCTAGTGAGAAAAGGTTTTTCAATTAAAACAACAAACATTTAAGGCTTTACATGGCATTCTTGGCAAAGCAATTTTCAGTTCGTGGCTCTCGACTCTAGGGGTCAAACTATGAACTCCCCCACTAGACTGATTGAATTATTATACAGCTATACACTGTGTGCTAGCTATATCCTTTAAATCGAAAACAACGCAATGACTTTAAATTGAAAATATTTATTTTCTATTTATTACCATAGAGATATTAACTATATCGTCTTGTAAATTCCGAAACGTCGCGACGTTGCGGAACGACGCGTCGTATCTAAAAAATTAAAATATGCCAGAGACTATAAATTATCCTTTTTTATATAATTAGTAGGTTAGTAATTTTTTTAAAAGAGGATAATTTGTTATACTTTTGGTTATCATAAAAATCCTGGATACTCAAAAAAACCAAATTTTATTATCTTAACATACTAGTATGGCTTGAAAAGTGTTGTTTAAATGACGTCATAGTTAGTTGGTAAAGTAGGACACTATTATACCAAAATCTTTTTCGAGGTTAAAAAGTTGACTGAGTAGGACGCGATATTTGAAACTGAGAACCAAAAATGAGGTCTGCAAGGAAAAAATTAGGCTTGTCCTAACTGTGCAAGAACATTTTTGTATAAAGCTTATAAATTACTTACTTTTATTTAACTAATTTATTATAGGTACCTACATTATCCACGAATGATATGTGACGATTATTTAAAATTATTTCAGTTTAATCTGTTCTTGCACAAAAAAGTGCCTGGCAAAACAATCTTACAAATATTTTTAACGTCTGGCTTACCCAAAGAAATTATACCTAACCTATTTTTTCCTCTTCTTGTTCGAAAAAATATAATTTGGAGTGAACAGAAATATAATAGGAAAGGATAGAAATACTTACTATGTGAGCAAACCACCAAGGATACGTGGTTACTACGAATAGTTAGTGTGACGTCATTGTTTGTTGTAGTTAAGTAATAAAATGTGTGTAGTATGCTATTCTTCATACTAGTATGTTATAGTTACGTTAAAAAAATTTGGTTAAAGTGTAAGTAACATTAAAATCTAACAAAAGTCAAATGATGATTTAAGGCATATCCACAAGCTCGCATAACAACATAGTACATAAGAATGCGGTACCGTGATTGGCTTACAAGATACATGGCGGCACTTCAAGTCAATCACGGCATCGCATTACTATGTTGTTATGCGAGCCTGTGGATATGCCCTTAACCATAACGTATTTAGACAGTTTAGTTACAATTTTTAGCAAGTAAGACTCTTCTTTGTAAGTTGTTGGTCTCCTGGCATGGTACCTAGAATGTTATGTCTTCTACCTGTCCGAACGTCCACTTCTTTAGTCACATAATTAACTATTTTCGATAAACATTAATTTCCAAAAAAAAGTTATTTAACAAGGAGTTGTGTGGTATTTTATATGAACATAATTGCTTTTAAAATGTTATTTTAAACCAGAAATAAAATGCCATTATTTATAAGGATATTTAACTAATGATGTGGCTTAAATTGGAATTCTTAATCTTAAAAAACTAATGCAAAAATGCTAAAACGCAGAAGGATAAAATATTACGAAAATTAGTTACAGTTACACCTACATAGTAATTCATGATATAATTAGGAAAATAGGATGATAAACTCTGTGGAGGTGTTTCGTTATAGAACCTGGTGCATCATCTATAAATTAATCAGTTGGTGAAGGTTATCACGGTGGATTTTTGCAAATTTTAACTTTTTGTTTCCGACCCCTGATTTTTTTTTTCGTAAATTGTTTAAACACACCATAAGAAGTAATTTGAAAAATATACAGGGTGTTCCAGAACTCGCGTACCGAAATTTAAGAGGTGATTCTACATCCAAAAATATGAAAAAAAGTTTCTTTTTTTATATTTTTGGATCTAAAATCACCTCTTAAATTTTGGCATGCCAGTTATGGATCACCCTGTATAAAAAAAATCGTAGGGGCCGATCGTTTTTTTGTGTGTTTTCTATTTTATTATAACATGTGCATATTACCTACTGGAACTTCAATACAGTGTAATTTAGAAATAAGGTCATTAATTTTAAGGGGTTATTCTACAAAGGAAAATATGAAAAAAAGTTCATATAACATAAAAAAGTTCCTATAAACATATGTCTAAAAATGCGTCGTAAGGGAGATAAGCCCCTTTAAAAGTGGCTAAAAAAATCGGTTTTTATTTATTAACTCAGGAACCCTTTGAGATATAGCATCGAGGTTTTGCACGTGAACTAATCTTAATAAGGCCAATCTTTATATGTTATTTTTATGTACTTATTTTAACCAGAGGTGTGCGAAACGGTAGGGGGTCTTATAGGTTTTTGTCCCAAACTGCAAAAAAGTCCAAACTGCAAATGCATTTTTCTCGAAAACGGTTAATCCAACAGTATTAAAATAAGAGCACATTTTTGATGTATTTTGACCTGGGAAATCATATTCCAAAAATAAAACTGATAAGGCCTCCCCGTTCCGCACATTACAAAAATGCTTATCTCCAACGCCAAAGGGCGTATCTTTTTTTCTATCGCGTTATTGTTTTACGGAAAGTCGACCCAAAAATAATTTTTTTTTTTCATATTTGGACTTAAAATGCCATGAAACGTCGAAAAAATCTGAAAAAAGTGGATAAGTAAAAAATAAAAAATAAGACGGTGCCAATTTCAACACTCCCTAAATTAAATACTAACAATTATTTTTTTTATTAAATTGTTTGCTGTGAAATTGACACCGGCTTATTTTTTATTTTTTACTTTTTAGAAACAGAAGTCGATCCATTTTTTTTGCGAAAAGTTTTTAGTTTTTACCTTTTAGAGACACAGAACTTGTAGATTTGTAACATGATCTAAGCTGAATTATAGTTGACCTTCCATCTCGGCAAGCTGTTGACGTAATAATTAAATAACGCCTTATGGTATAAATTTTATAATTTTCTCTTGGTATTTTAATATACAGGTCCACAGAATCAAGTTTAGCGGCATTTAAAAGATGCCGTATAATTTGAATGACCCCTTAATCAAGTTATCCGGCTTATCCGACTTATCCGATCATTTTCTAAAAAATTGGTTGGTATTAGAACCAAATTAAGCCGGTTTTAAGTGAAATTGCGTTAAAACGTCTAGATT
The DNA here is from genome assembly GCA_958510825.1 of Brachypterus glaber. Classification (NCBI taxonomy): domain Eukaryota; kingdom Metazoa; phylum Arthropoda; class Insecta; order Coleoptera; family Kateretidae; genus Brachypterus; species Brachypterus glaber. The sequence continues at coordinate 62,268,530 of OY294044.1, read as the reverse complement.
TATCTTAATTATCCGGCTTGCCGGGCATTATCCGAGAGTCAAATTAAAACGAGACCACCTCACGAATGTCCTCTTTAAATTGCAAAAGGTTTCATCAAGTTCCGTTCATCCGTTCCAAAGTTATGCGGGAACAAACATAAAAAAAAACAAAGTCACACGTCGAATTGATAACCTCTTCCTTTTTTGGAAGTCGGTTATCCGATCATTTTCTAAAAAATTGGTTGGTATTAGAACCAAATTAAGCCAGTTTTAAGTGAAATTGCGTTAAAACGTCTAGATTTATCTTAATTATCCGGCTTGCCCGGCATTATCCGAGAGTCAAATTAAAACGGGACCACCTTACGAATGTCCTCTTTAAGTTGCAAAAGGTTTCATCAAATTCCGTTCATCTGTTCCAAAGTTATGCGGGAACAAACATAAAAAAAACAAAAAAAACAAAGTCACAAGTCGAATTGATAACCTCCTCCTTTTTTGGAAGTCGGTTAAAAAGTAGCGATTTGTTGCCTAGTGAAATCTTTCACTATACGATTTAGGACCTTCGTAGTTTGTCTGACGTCAACTATAATTAACATTTGGATCAAACAAGGGGGACAAAGGGGGAAAAACTATTATTTTTTGCTATAACTCGCCTATTTAATTAAAAAAAAACGATCGGCCCCTACGATTTTTTTATATTTGCCTAAATTATGGTGCTTTTAAACAATTTATAAAAAAAATCAGGGGTCGGAAACAAAAAGTTAAAATTTGCAAAAAACCACCGTGTTATAGGACCGTTCTTTATACAAGATATTTTTTCTCAGTTATGAAATGTGGAAAACCTTAGCTTTCTTTGGCGGATTTACGAACAGCGAATTGCTTCTTGAAATTGTTTCTTATGATAACAGGAAAGTAGATTTAACCTACCACTAAAAAGATTTTTAAACATTTGACATCTACATCTACATTTTCAAAATGTTTTCTGTAAACGAATTTGCGAATTGAATTTATAGGGGGGGGGAGGCAAGTCCATGTACAAATTCTCGCAATTTTTTTAAAAATCTCAAAACATAAACAAAAATCTCCGAAACTTTCGACCAGATTTCGAAGATTTTTCAGAAATCTTTCCGAAAACCTTCAAATCATAATTTTTATGTCGAAAATATCAATTCAAACAAAAATCTCGGAATACATGTACAAATATTTTTTAGTGACTCCCCCTCGATTTATAGGTTATGTTACTGATTGACAGTTTGTTACTGAGGATAAGTGAGAAAATAAGTTTAATTTATTCTCAACTGCAGTACAAAATAAAGTAAGAACAATGGTTTACATCAGCTCAAAATGAGAATAATAAGAAAATCCTCAACATCCTTAATATATGACAAAGAATAATTTTGAAATCTATTTTGGGAAAGTTAGTTTTGCATTTTATGTCATTTGTTAAATATATAATATTTATTCTGAATATTAAGTATGGTTGCATTTTGTTAAAAATGACCGTTAAACATCAAGCGTACGGAAGAAAAACAAACCATGTCACAAACCAATATGAATCGTTTTTACTTTGTACGTACACCGAAAAAAATCACACAAATATACTATGTATTTAACATTAATCTATTACCTGTGATTATATTTTTTATTTAAAGTAGAACACCTAAATATTTTTAACAAATATAATTAGTTTTCCATCATTCTTATTTATTATTGGTTGGAAAATATATTAAAAACAGTTTATTTATCACCAATGTAGTTAGTTAGAAAACTATTTATTTCTGGGAATTAAACTGTGCTATATCTTCCACAAGTATATTTCGTCTTGTTACTTTCTTAACCTCGTATCTCCAAGCAATCGATTTTCGGTGCCTTGTTCTAAGTAACTCTATACATGAAAACTAATGTACTAAATCCAATTTATTATTAAAATACAACGTAACTTTTTGATGATTGATAAAATGTAACGTATAAGTGCTCAAAATTTTTTCTGGTCATGAATTTGTGCATAAAGCAATATTTATTGTTCTAGAAGGTAAACATCTCTTTTAACAAAGGGTTTAACTATGGGTACTTAAATTGAATTTTTTCCTTTTTATTAAACATAACTGGCTGGATCCGTTTAACCCGATTTTTCTTGAGATACTTTATGATTTACTACTTTTTTTGGTGTTTGGTGGTAGTTTAACCCCCTTTGTGGGGGTGGATTTTCATCAAATCCAAGGGTGATACTCCTTTTCCGTGTCTCGTGTTTCATATTACAGAAAAATGTGCTTTTTTAAATATTTGGAATTTTAATTTTTTTTAAAGGAGTTAAACATAAAAAAAACATCTATAGGGGTATTACCCTTGGATTTGATGAAAATCCACCCCCACAAAGAGGGTTAAACTACCCCCAAGCACCAAAAAAGTAGCAAATCATAAAGTATCTCAAGAAAAATCAAGTTAAAGGGATCCAGCCAGTTATATTTAATAAAATGTGATAAAGCTTAGAGTATAAAATTCAATTCAAGTACCCATAGTTAACCCTTTGTTTAAGGAAATGTTTAGCTTCCAGTACAATAAATCTTACTTTTTTCACAAGTTCATGATCAGACAAAATTTTTGAGCACTTATACGTTACATTTTATCAAAGTTACAGGTGTTTGAAAAACAGACTAAAAAACCTCTTTTTTGAAGTCAATCTTTGTGATATAGCTTGTTTTTGTTCTGGGTCCTTCATATTATAATTAATTACTTTCACATTTTTTATTATGCGAAATATATTTTAAATAAATAACGCTGGTGAATTGAAACTGGTTCCATATTTTTGGTAGTCAAATATGTAAAATAAGTCTACGCCTTCTCGATTCTTCTTTTTTTTAATTTAATTATTTGAATAGGTTATGAAAAATATGGATTCATTATAGCCAATTTTTGTGGGTTCGCCTAACCGGGTTACTGAAACTCATTTTTGTGGTAAGTGAGGGGAAGCGATGATGTCACTAACCATTAGTAACCGCGTGTATTGTGTATTTACAGAAAATTTACAGGTCTGACTCAGACCGTCTGAGCGCATATTTGAAATTAAAATTGAAATTGTAATTAACCAATGCGTTTTTGTGGGCACTTTCAATAATACGAATTTAGTGGTGGGGATAATAACTGTAACCGGCGTTTCCACAAAAAATTGGCTTATTATTGAATGCATTAATATTTTTTTTAAGGTTGTACCTACCCCGCCGGAGCCCCGGCGTACAATAGCAATTTTAAAGATAACACTACACATCCAAACCCCAGGCGGGATTCGAACCTACGATATCAGCAATAAAATAAAAATAAATAAATAAAAATATCGTTTTAGTAGGAAATTTTGGGAAAAACAACAAAAATTATTTTTTTTTCAAACAAAATGCAAAATGGAAAAAAAAAGAAATGATTTCTATATTTTATTTGATAATATTAAATAAATAAATGAATAAGTAAAAAATCTTCAAAACCCATCACATCATCGCAAATTTGGCAACAGCGCATCCCTCAACACACAGTTATATTAATTAAAAGAAGTATGCTTTAAGAGCCAAAATTTGGGAAGGTAAGTATTTTTTATTTATGTATTTATAAGTGTGCAAAACATTAATAGAATGTATATTTAAAGTACTAGTTTAGAAAAGACGCTTGTGGCGCGTTTTCTAAGGTACTAGTGTCCTAAAAACGTGTTATGAAACGAGTGCTTTACACTATATTCTCTATTTTACTCTAAAATTTAAAAAAAAGCTTACAAATTAATTGATGACCGATTTAGGGATTTTTGTTTTGGGTTGGCATTACAATTTTCGCAAGGTTAGAAATTCATAAAACAAACGACATTTTGATATCTTTTATAGTCAGCTCTTTTTTTTTTCACTGCAAGTAACCAAATCACAATTTTAACACGGTAAAAATTAACTTAAAACACCATTTCGTAGAAAACTAAACTTAAAATCGGTGTTGACATTTGCAAGGAAAACGCCAAGCGATATTCTTTTGTCAAGTCTTGCCAACCTGAACGAAAAAAAAGTACTAATCTCTGATTATAATAGTCGCAAAATGGAAAAAACTATTATTTTTTTTCTACTCCAAACTTTGGAGTAGAAAAAGTAATTCTAGGTACTTTAATTTTAATTTATTTTTGTAAAGTCAGTAGTTACTCATATATTGTCCAAGTTTTAGAAGGTTTTATTATTAATTTCCGGAAATTTGACTTAAGTGAACCTACGCTTTTAAAAAACATATTAATTTGAAGGTATGCCAGATGATTAGTTTTCACCGAAAAGGTGAGAACAAGTTAATGGTTTAAAAATATATACTGGATAGGTACATTTATTTCTTAATTTATTTTTTGACAAGTGAAGAGTTGACTATTAATAATAGCATTAAAAATAATCGATAAAATATATACAATTAAGTTATGTGCATTGTTTCTGACATGAAGAATCCCATCTTGAAGATGGCATCTTCTGTTGAAGATGTATCTGGCAAGCTATTCAAAATATTCGAACAATTTCAACATTTTACATAACACCAACCAGTATTTATATCAAATGTTTAAAACCATTTTTCTTCTCCATTGCTAATAATCAAGTTGACCAAGCCAAGCGAGTTCAGTGCGCTTCAAGGTTCATCAAGGACGCTAGAGCTAGTACAGCCTACTCAGTGTAACGTCAATAGCCCGAAAGCTAGGCATAAAGTAGATAGGTGTCTATAGCTTTAGCGCACATTGGTCTGAAAAATATAATAAAACATTATTTACAGTACCTATAGGTATAAAATCCATGTGTGCTTCTACGCATTCAGCGACTCCAAAAACGTATAGAAATGTGTGTCTCCTATGAACAAGACTTTTCATGTACCTGTGAAGTCACGATCGGTCCTCGGACCGCACTATGTCACAATTAATTATCTGCAAAGGGTCTGTAAATTTCAAAACCACTGACAACGAAATCCTAATGAGCACTAGTTCTTAAATAGTGGTAAAAGTTCTTCCGCAGACTACATGCTAAACAACAGTAACAAACTGTAATTTCTTTTGCACAATTCTAATTGTGTTTTTGTTGCTGATTTCGATTTTGTTTAGACCAAATCACTACCTCTTTTCGTTTTTGAGAAATACCCTGCTGAAAATTAGAAAAAAAAATGTAGTTTTAGGTGAACAATAAATAATTTATTAAAGCACCTAGAAAGGTTATCTATAGCTTGAATTCAAGATACATGCTTGCTCTATAAAATCGTGAAGAAAAGTATATGGATTTCACTTCCGGTGTCCAACTGAAGACTAGACGAATGCAATGACGATTCAGTGTTGCTGTTTAAGACTATTTTGGGCAGTATATGTCATATTTAGCAAAATTGACAAACACATGGGCTTGACAAATATAATAAATTTGACGCTAAATTTATAAAAACTGCTTAACAAAGATAAATTCACCTTCCTATAAACATCATTGCAGAGGCATCAAAAGCTATCCCTCAACTGAACTTTGAAAATGATTTCCAGACATTTTTAGTAATCATTTTATAGAGCATAAATGTAACTTTAATTTAAACTAGCAAAAACTTTTGTAACTGGTATAATAATTTGAATATGAACCTCCAAAAATGACAAACTTTAATTTTTATATAACGGCTTTGGAACGGCTTTTCTCAAAAGTGGAAATATATAGAGACTTGATCGAAACAAAATCGAAATCAGCAACAAAAACACTATTAGAATTGTGCAAAAGCAATTGCAGTTTGTTACTGTTGCTTAGCATGCCGTCTGCGGAAGAACTTTTACCACTATTTAAGAACTAGTGCTCATTTGGATTTCGTTCTCAGAGGTTTTGAAGTTTACAGACCATTTGCTAACATAATTAATAGTCATCTAATCTTGATATTTTTTTAACCTATTTCCACGACGTGTGCTTCATTCTCGGTCTTTAATCTCAATTTTGATCCAAAATTAGGATTTTCAGACTACTGTGTAGCGGCATTAAAACGTTTAAGATATGATTTTGCTAGTTCTTTTTACTACAGTGATTCGTTTTTATATTCCACTATTAAAGTATCTACTGCTGTTCTAAAAACAAATGCAGCTATGGGAACAAAATAATTGTTTTCTACGACTACTTTAGAATAGCCTCATTCTTAAATTATTTTCAATGACATAAGTAATAGATTCTGGCTTACCTTGCGAGAATGCAGGATGACCACAGGTTTTGCAAATTAAGATTACCTGGTTTTTCCCTGAATTTTTTGATTTAATTTTAGAATTTTTCCTGATTTTGGTAAACACAAAAAAGATTTTAAATTAAATGTTTCGTTTTAGAGTTGATTTTTTTAACTTTCTTCAGTAATAATTTATTATGCAGACCTGAACTTTTTTTTTTAATTTCCCTGATTTTCGCTGATTTTTTCCAGTTGATCAAATTCCCTGACTTTTCCCTTATTTCCCTTATCTCCCTGTTTACCATGATCTGGAATTTTATATTCTTGTTCTTGTGATGAAATGTGGCATCATCTTATTGCTTGCTAATAAATAAATTATAATGAATTTAAATACTACTTTATTGTATTAAATACCATAGATATATCTTTAAGAGTTAAAGAATACTAATTACTACCAAGTACGTTACTTTTATAACCTGGTTACCTTTATAGAAATAATAAAGTTCCCTTAACCACATAAACCAATAAAATTACTACCAAGTTTTAATTACATTAAAGTTAGAATAGATTAGTCGGCGTCAAATAAGAAGTTACTAAATTCCTACTTTACAGTAACTATTTCAGGCCACTATTTGTAAGAAGAGGGGGGAAATACGGCTGCCAACATTTTATTTTTGAGTACGTATTTTTTTTTTAGTTATCTTATTTGGAAATAAAAGAAGACAGTTCAAGTGTTAAACTTGAATAATATTTTTTTTTACCGAAACTAGAATCATTTCAAAAAAAAAACACAACTTGTCCCATTTATAAACACGGTATTATTGAATGGGACACAAATACAAAAATGCTATTAAAGGTAATAAATCATAAAAATAACTATTATTATCACTATAACTAATAACAATAAACCTATAATGTCATTTCATAACAAAAAAATACAAATACATGTTAAATTCTTTTTTTTACATAAAATTTACTTTAAATAATTTTAACCTGATTTTTCAAATCAATATCAAATATTTTTGTTTTGAGTTCTAACTGTTTCAAGTTGTTACATGGGTAGTACTCTAGACATTTTTTTCCCCTTTAGGGTCATTCCTTATCTAAAAAAGATGTATGGGAATGAAATATGCAAATTGCAAATTCCCATTCAACAATACTAACAATATTATCAAAAAATATTTATCTTTATCTATAATATTCGATTATTTGGTATATGTTTTGTGTTGTTCTATTACATAAACCAAATTCAAAAAGTTTCCTTTTGCCTTTCGTCAATAAAAGATCATTCAAAATTATTAAAAAACTTGGTAAAACTGACTTATTAAATTTGTCAAAAACCCAGCTGCCAAAACTTTGCCATGTTTTATGATTTTTTAACTGGGCATCTAGGGCGATCTAACCATGCACGGAAATAAATTAGTGGGCTCTGCGCTATACATTATAAGATATTTGGTAACAGTGGCAAATTATAGTGATTTAAGCTATAGATTATAAGGGACACAATATCTAATTATGTTAAAAATAAATTGGAAACGATTATATATATTACAGACACGATTATATTTATTACAGGCACTATTATAAATTTACAGAAATTTTATTATATTATAAAAATTATTAGCACGGACAATAATTAAATCTATTTAAGCTATAAATGCCATACTATTTGTTATATTTTATTATTCACTAAACAATTAAAGTATTTCATATAAATTTTTACACTGACTGCCATAATTGTAAGAGAAAGCCTTGTATTTATATAATAAGCGATTATAATTTGCTTGGTATGTGTGTTATAGCGCTTCTAGCTATAATTTTTTTTTTCCGTGTGGTAACAAAAACCAAAAATTACGAAGCATAGCTCAGAAATAGGCAGTGTCCCATTCAATAATATGTCCCATTCATGGGTATTTCCCCCTAACTACTTTTAGGTTATTAATTAATAATAATATAATATATTATTATTAATAACCTAAAAGTATATTATATAGTTATTGAAAAGTATAGTATATAATTATTGAAGTAATCATAAGGTTAAAACTCATAAAAAAATAATTTATGCTACTCTCCCCAGTATGTTTAAAACGGACTCAGCGCATTGACTCTGAGAAATATCTTTCGCTGACATTCTGAAATGGTACTCCTTAGTTCGTCGATCAAAACTCATTGAGTCAGCCATTTGGTGTAATAACCGTTTAAAATAAGGTGAGCTTACCACCTCGTAGCACCGCAAGGGACTGCTTATGTGAGAATATCCCATATACATATACATGTATGCTTAAATGTAGAATTCCATTGGGTTTTAATTTAAAATTAAAACTTGTGAATAAAATAAAATATTTTTAATTATACTTGTTATGATAAATAAAATTTTAACATAGGAATATTTGAATATACATTTTTTTAAATCTAAATATCTTACTCATTAAAGCCATCGATTTTTATCAATATGGACTTAAGTGTTATATTACTAAGGTTACATTAAAAAAGTGGTTTCTGCGGTGAAATATAGAAAAAGAACTCTGGAGCATAAAATTTAAATAGGATATTTCTAGACATAAATTTAATTAAAATTAAATCCAGCATTGATTCTAAAATGAATTCCAGAAAATAAAATTATTATGTCTTCGGCAGGTTACATGGGATACTTTAGCCCATATAGCATAATAATCTAGTTAAAATGGGACACTGTACCCATATATCACTATAGGTGCCGATTCCAGGGTTCCCGGGGAATGGCACCCCTGGGCTTATAACAACCCTGTTAAAAGGTCCAATGGAATATTTTCAGTGTGTAGACAATATTCCATTGGACTTTTCAATTTTATGAAATTTCAGCAGTTTTTAAACATATTTTTAGATTTTCTTTTCATTCAATAATGTATCTTTTTTACCTCAAATAATTTTGTTCCCCCCCCAGAATTTTGTAAAGTCGACGCTTATGTATCCCTCTTAGAAACCATGCTTAGTAACACAACGTGATGTAAAATAGGGAGCTGATATCACAAAATTAGTAGATATTATTCTGCAGTATTATTTACTAATGTTGAAGTATTGGTTACTAACCCTGATGATTTTATTGGTTAAAATGAAGTAAGATTCAATTTCAACCAATAATATGCTTCAGTTCTTACTTATTAAGTCTTAGTCGATAAAAAAAAACAACAGATTTCTTCTGATGAAGGAATTTCCAAATCTTATACACTTTAAAGCCTAATTTTGATCCTACCTACAGCATTAAAGTGATTTTAAGTCCATATTTTTTATGTTTAATCTTGAATGTGAAAAAAATACATGCGACAAAATGATAACCTCCAAAAAAATAGTACTCAGATTTCTCTAGTCTCCCTTTTTAACTACCAGTTCAAATGATAATACTGGAAGACTGTTTATGGTATAAAAACAAAATGATAATCTCCAAAAAATACTACTCGGAATTTTCTAGTCTCCCTTTTTAACTTCCAGTTCAAATGATATTATTGAAAGACTGTTTATGGTATAATTTTTACCGGACTGTAATCAGTACATTACCCACTTTGGTTTTGCCAGGATGTAAAAATCAATAAAACGATTTTTTTCGTCTTTTCATTACCAAGTAACAGCAACAAAATTACTATAGGTATAGTAATTTTAATAGAGTCACTCTATCTAGTGGCCGATTTAGAGCCGTTTTAAAATATTTTAAAATATTTCAGCCATTGCAAAGAATTGTGTGTCAGTTAAATTTAGCTGCACATTATAAATCCAGCCTTAGGCTGGGTTTAACAAAGTGCAGCTATATTTAGCTGACACGTAATAACCATAGCAACTCCAACCAAAAACCAGAATTTGCTCTTAACTGAGACTTTATCTTTTAGATAAAGTTTAAACTGTACACTGATAAACTGGCCCTTATAGGTTATGTTTCCTACAGTAACTGTCAGTAAAACCAAAACAATCGGAAGTATTGCTAAATTATTTGAACCAATATATTACTAACAATTACCATAACCTCAATTTTGGCAATCAATACGAAAAGGTTTTTAATCACGGCCGTGATTAATAGGCCTATTAATCACAGATCTGTAAAAATAAACAGTTGAAAATTTAAAACGACCGTGGATAAAGTATAGAATTCTACTCGCGTATAATAACTATTAATCATTCAGGTGATTATGCCACTTGCCTTTCCGCTCGTGTCCCAAAATTCACCCTCATTGATTAATAGCAATTATTATACGCTCATTGAATAATATACTATTATCCACGGCGTGATTAATAGGCCTATAAACCACGAGTCTGGAAAAATAAACCGTTTTTAAAAACTTTAAAACGGCCGTCTAATATAATTATCCTCGTAATTATCACTAACAATATTACTAATTTATTTAATTTAAAATGCGCCATCTAACTAGTGCTTTAATTTTTACTAAAAAGTGTCAACTAATATGAAATAAAAAATACTTTATGCGAAAGTACAACTAAAAACAGTTCTATTTATAAATATAAATTTATAAATTAAAATTTGAACAGACAGTTAACTGTTGTAACCACAGAAACTGCAAAAGTAGTATGGCGCCATCTAGTCAAGTAATTTTAAGTATTAATTTACTGATTTCATTTAAGAAAATTAGTAGGTGGCGCTATCTAATTTTTAAATAAAATTCTAACCTCAATTTTAGTTAGTTTATTGTTAATGATTTAATACAGTAACCTCAAGTAACGCTTGTAAGTGAATATTCACAGGCTCGCATAAGAACATAATACATGGCTTGATGTGCCGCCATGTATCTTGTAAGACAATCACGGCATCGCATTCTTATGTTTTATGTTCTTATGCAAGCTTCTGGATAGGGCTTAAGCATGCCGCTTGATGTAGTTTATTTATATTACCGCTTTAAAGTAGAATAGAAAAACAGCAGTACCTACCCAGGGCCGGATTCAGGGGGGGGGAAGATTCCCCGGGACCCGGGCTCGAGGGGCGCCCGGCGTCGGAAGTTTCTTTAAGTTTACAATAAACAGTTTATTTATTTTTACTCGCCCAGGACGATAAAGGCGTCAAAACGAGCAAATATGCAGACACAGACCCTTAAATTCCTAAAAAGGCTAGGGTTTTTATTCGCTTCCTTTTTTTATATTTAAGACTAAATTAGAATAGACTATAAAAATTTTCGCCTGCAGCGCTAGGGCTCTTTTACGTTTTTTTATTTGAGCTTGTAATACTTAAGCGTAAAATTTGTAAAAAAAATTACCTTGTATTTTTATAAAATTTGAAGCACTGTTTTAAAATTAAAATGGACTATCACAATTGTGAAAAATTTCGCCTGCGTCGCTAAGGCTTTCTCTTTTTTAATTTAAGATTGTAAAACTTGAGTTAAAAGTCAAAAATAAAAAGTTTCTAAAAAATTTTGTCTGCGGCGCTACTACCGTACAAGTGCCTTAGCTACTGACCTGTGCGGGGAAATGATGTTTTAAAAAAATGGGGGGCCCGGGTAAAAAGTATCTCCGGGGCTCGGACTGGTTCTGTCCGGCCTGTACCTACCTAACGTTATACAGAGCGGTCCAAAAGTCACCCCCCCCCCTCTTAACTTTTGAACCAGTTGAGATATCGACTTCAAATTTGGAACTTTTAAATAAGACAACTTAAACTATCTTTTAGCATATATTTAATACTTTCAGCTCTTAAAATGTGGGCAGGGGGGCATGGGGGCACATTTTTTTAAATGGAAAGGGGGGTCGTGTAATATATCATTTTAAAGCTTATAAAATTCTCCATTTCTCCATATTTTTAAATAATAAAAAAAAATTGGGTTTAAAATGGGGTTGAAAATGGGTATTAATGTCAAAATTCCTCTAAAAAGAAAACAAATAATTTTTTTAAAATGCTTAATTTCATCATAAAAAAATGTTAATTATACTTTTAAACTAATTATAGTTGACATAAATAAAAATTTATAAAAAAAAACTTAAAAAATCGAATGTTTTAGCACAAAAATTAAAAAATCAAAACCTTAAAAAACTTTTTAAAAAATTTAAAAATGTTAGTTTAAATAGAGAATTTTAAAATCTTTAAAATGATGTATCACACGAACCCCCTTACCATTTAAAAAAATGTCCCCCCATGCCCCCCTGCCCACATTAAAAGAGCTGAAAATATCAAATATATGCTAAAAGATAGTTTAAGTTGTCTTCTTTAAGAGTTTTAAATTTGAGGTCGATATCTCAACTCGTTCAAAAGTTAAAAGGGGGGGTGACTTTTGGACCGCACTGTATATCTAGTGGTATAAGTCGGAACCTAACCCGTTTGGAAACTGGTGGAGATAGAAAACACAAAGAAAAAACAGCAAGGAGAAGAAGGAAAGTAACCTTAAGAAGGCTGACGCCGCTAGATGGAGTGACTCTAAATTTTAATGCTGTAGTAGACTAGGAATTAATACGCATTGCTATTTCTTGTAATTGCAAATTATACCAACCCACGTTAAAGGCAGTTATCATTAGTCTTAGATTACTTTGCTAGATAGGTGGAACTAGTTCACTTCAAAATAAATACTAACCTAGGATTTATCTATTTTGAAAATGGCAAATTAAAATGCTAGTTTTAAAAAAGCATTTTAGTTTATACGCCATGACTGGTTTATTTATAGGGATAATTAATTTTTTTTTTGTTTGAACCTTTTTTATCCAATTTCCAAAAACTGAGCAAAAAAGTTTATAAAAGCGTTTTTCTAGTTTTTTTTTAACTTAAAATATGCTTACTACATTATATTTTTAATATCTCGTATTTTTTCACTTTTGCACAATTTTGCACTTTCTTATTTTTTACTTTAAATTAATAAATTAATCAAAAACAAAAAGTTTATGAAAAGTTATAAAGAAGTTGTACTAAAAGTTTGTTCCAGCCTACCGTGATAATATTATAATACAATATTATAAATCTATAAAGAAATGTCACTGCTCCACTACCGAGTTTTCACAATCAATGAGAAAATCCCTACCAAAATTATATGAATGGGAAAAAACCAAATCGATTTTAAGTACGATAACTTTTTTTATTACTAAATGACCAAAATTAGTTAAAAATGAAAGAAAATGGTCTTAATCTTTTTAAATGAAAAGAACAGAAGCCATTTCGAAGTTGAGAAGGTTATGTTTTTTACAGTCTGCATGTTTATATATTATCTTCTGAAGCCAACAAACGCTTTATCCGATATCGACGATTTTGACTTCATGATTCATCTTATTTCGGTAGTATTCGGTATATTCTAGGCGACATTAATGTTAATTAAAATTTCCATTATTGTATAAAGTTTATCGACTAATATTATTTGGAATATTCCTAATATAGAAAAATACTAGTCACGACAAAAACGGTAAATGATAAAAAAAGAACAAAGAAACGACAAAAAAAGGGTAAATGAACAACAAAAAAGGTATTCGCTCGGTATTCGCACTACAGGATGGGCATTTACATGACATAACAGGTATTTTTACAGAAAAATGGTGTTTGCTGGAAAATGAATGAAAATGAACGAGACATTAAGGAAACAATGATTTAGTTATATAGAGAATTCTAAAATCAAAAGTTATTTTACCATAACCATTTTTAAGTTATAAAAAGCAGCACAATCCACATCTAATTCTATTTTATAACTGTTAGTTTTAAAATATTGTTAGGTATAACTATATGGATTTAATTGTTTATAAACAGACATTAAAAATTAATTTAAGCCATGAAAAATCTTACTTTGTCGTTTAATTCCTTATTTTGTCGTGCCTTTTGGGTTGATAATTCCTATCTGTCTTTCGTAATACCTATCTGTCGTTATTTAATTAGGCCTTTTTGTCTTAGGACCTATACGTTCTTGCCAATAATATTTTCCCAATTCTTACCGGTTTGCCCAATATAATTACTACACAATCGGAAGCGGTTTTTTGATCATAATCGGTTATTACTAAAAAAAACGGTTTTACCGGTTTTTCGGAGAACGGTCACGAGTATTTAGAAAAACCGGTTATTGTTGTATTTTAACCGATTTTCGGTGAAGGGGCCAAATCTGGGCCGTACGTAAAAACGCTTGCCAGAGGTAGGTGAGGACCTTTTTTTAAAGCTTTTTTTTTAGAGGAGGTGAGGACCTTTTTTTAGTCCTCAAAATGATTTTTGCCAAAACCGGCCAAACCGGCCCGAGTTAATTTACGCAACCGGTTATTTTCTAGAGTTAACCCTGAAAGTCATTAGATTGATGTGTACTTGTGCGCCATCTATTGCTAGATGTGGACCACTACGCATACCTCTCCTAATCTGGAGACTGTGAATGGTAGCAAGTTGAAGACTTGTATGTCTCAAGCTGCTTGAGACAAGCACATAGTACATAGTAGCACACAGTACAAGCACATAGCAGCTTGAGTCAAGTTCATAATACCACTAACGTGTGGACTTAAGGACATAAATTATTGATTTTAATCAAAATTAGTACAGTTGGATCCGAACAAAAAAACAACTTCAACGTGAAATGTAATTTTTTAGAACTTTTTTACTATGTTTTGCCCTAAAGGAAAAATCTGAGTTTTCTTATTTAATTTTAATCGTTTTTACAAGTTTTTTATTATCAGTTGTATGGAAGAAGATTCTTCAGATGATGAATATCTCCCTTTGAAGTACCCCAATAGTGGAAGGGCAAAAATTATTATTTCTAACTGGAATGCAGACAATTTTGGTGCATCTACATCTAACAACAACAATAATAATGTGGAAACTGAAATTACAAATTACAAATGTGATTTTTGCGAAAAATGTTTCCCAACTATTCATGGAATGCGTTGCCACAAAGGTAGAATGCATCGATCGGATCAGTCTTTTTCTGCACCCTCATATCATAATTCTCAAAATAATAGTTCAAATCCCAATAATAATTCTACGAATAATGATTTTATTGAAATTATCCAAAAGAAAAGATATAGAGGAAGAATTTTGCGAAGAATCCCTAAGGCATCAAGAGTTTTGGCAACTGAGACCTTTTCAAATTGTATTAGTGATGTGTTGAAATCAGATTCTAAAGAAGCCTGGTTAAAATTATTTTTATTTTCAACAGCGTGCTTAAA
Source organism: Brachypterus glaber (assembly GCA_958510825.1). Lineage (NCBI taxonomy): Eukaryota > Metazoa > Arthropoda > Insecta > Coleoptera > Kateretidae > Brachypterus > Brachypterus glaber. The sequence goes on along the minus strand of OY294044.1, from coordinate 62,253,311 downwards.
AGTTGAAAGAAGAAGTAGAAATTCTAACAAAAAGTTCTATGAAAGTTCACTCGCTTCCAAAATTAACATGTTATTAAGAAATTTTCCGAATATCTCTTTATCTTTTTCTGAAAACGAACAGCCGGTAAATAATAATAAAGGTAATAAGAAACTTTTAAATAATTTTGATGCTAAGATTGCTGAAAAGGTGTCTGAAAAACTTTCTGAGAGAGACATAAAAGGAGCACTTAGATTAGCTTGTTCGGACAGTAAAGTAGCCCCTCCTAATTTATCAAACTTTAAAAGTATGCAAGATAAACACCCTAATAAGAATTCTTCTTCTCAAGTTCCTCCAAGCACAATAAATTGCAATCCTGTTCAAGTTGATGAAAATATGTTGATGTTTGCCATTAAATGCTTCCAAAGAGGATCCAGTGGAGGTCTAGATGGCTTACGCCCCCAGCACCTTTTGGATATGGTTGACGAACATAATGGTGATGTTTCAAAAAAACTTTTAAGTATCCTACGCATTTTTATCAACAAAATCTTAGAAGGAAAAATACCTGACTTTGTGAGACCTATTTTTTTTGGTGCGAATTTGTGTTCTTTGGAGAAAAAGGATGGCAGTCTAAGGCCAATCGCTGTAGGTCTTACTTTAAGACGTTTAGCGTCTAAATGTGCAATCTCTCAAATAAAAGACCGTGTAATTGAATACCTAAAGCCGCTACAATTTGGATTCGGTGTTCCCGGAGGAGCGGAAGCCATTATTCATGCTGTAAAATCCCTTTTAAGTTCAGAAGATTTTGAAGACCAATACATTCTTAAAATAGATTTTAAAAACGCTTTTAACATGATTAGACGCGACGTGTTACTTGAGACTACATTTAACCTTTTCCCTGAGATATATCCTTATGTATTCGCTTGTTACGGACATGATTCTGAACTGGTTTATGGTGAGTACGTTATTTTGTCTAGAGAGGGAGTTCAACAGGGGGATCCATTAGGTCCTTTACTTTTTTGCATAACGTCACACCCTCTCTTTTTAAAATTAAAATCAGATTTAAACATCTGGTTTTTAGATGACGGGACTTTAGTTGGTAAAAAAGATGTAATCCTATCCGATCTAGATTTTATTGAATCCGAAGGCCCCAAATATGGACTATTTTTGAATAAGGAAAAATGTGAATTTTTCTCAAAAAATGTAGAACCCTCTTCTAAATTTGATCATCTTAAGTTTGTACCTTTCGAATGCTTGGAACTTCTTGGAGCACCATTAGGTCCTTTGGCAGAATCTAAAATATTGGAGAAAAAAATCCATACTATTGAATTATTATGTCAGCGTCTTTTTCATTTGGAACCTCACCAGGCGCTATTCCTACTTAAAAATTGTATTGCTGTGCCAAGAATGCAATATTTACTTCGAACTACTTATCTTTATAATAATCCTTTTTTATTTACTTTTAATTCATTAATTCAATCAAATTTAAGTGAAATCCTTAATATTTCCTTTTCTGACGTCCAACTTCTTCAAATATGTCTTCCTGTGAGTTATGGAGGTTTAGGTATAAGATCATTAAATGACATCGCTCTTCCTAGTTATATTTCCTCAGTGAAGTCTACTTTAAATTTATGTGGCATTATCCTATCAAAATTTTCTGCTGTCACTCCTTATTTTCTCGATAATGCTGTTAATTCTTGGAAACACTTTGTTAATTCAGATATTATTCCTTCTTCTTCTAAGCAGTCGGATTGGGACTTTCCTATTATTGAAATGGCCTCAAACAATTTTTTAAATCTCGCCAACAATAATAAGGATAAGGCCCGAATTAAGGCTGTCCAGCAAAAGGAATCTGGTCTTTGGCTTAACGCTCTTCCTATTTCAAATTTAGGTTTACTTTTAAATAAGGATCTTTTACGGGTTTGTGTTGGCTTGAGACTGGGCTCCAATATTGTTGAAGTGCATGACTGTGTCTGTGGGAGTAAAGTCGACCAATCTGGTACGCATGGCCTATCATGCTCTAGGAGTAGTGGTCGCTATAGCAGACATTTGGAGGCCAATGAAATCATAAAAAAAGCGTTAACAACCATTAACTTGCATCCTGTTCTTGAACCTGAAGGCCTTTTAGCAAGGATAGATGGTATGTCTCTAATTCCCTACTCCAGGGGAAAGTGTTTGGTCTGGGACTTTACTTGCACGGACACATTGGCATTTTCCAACATACCTGAGAGCGCCAATCGTCCCGGTGCGGCCGCTGAAAAGGCTGAGCGTCGCAAAATTAATAAATTCATTTTACTTTCTTCAAACTATCTTTTCTACCCTATCGCAATCGAAACATTTGGTACTTTTGGACCTATCACTAAAAAACTTTTGAACGAAGTTTGCCATAAACTGGATCAGACTTCACATAATCCTTATGAGGGCATGTATTTTAGGGAAAGGTTGAGTGTAGCAATACAAAGGGGTAATGCGGTCAGTGTTTTGGGTACTTTTAGGGAGAAAGGGGAAGATATTTAGTCATTTTTATTTTTATTTTAGTTATATATATGTATATTTTTTTTATTTTTATTTTGTTATTTTAATTAATTTTTGGTAGTTTTATTATTGTTAATTATTATATGTATTATTATCCTAATAGCAGTTTTTTAGGAAATCGATTTTCAAAAAAAAAAAAAAGATAGAAAATATAGTTGTGTAAATTAAATAATTGTTTACAAACAATGCAGTTGTCAATGTTGACAATCTGTGTCAAAATTATTTATAATAATTATAATCAATAAAGGATTTAATTTAATTTAGTTAAGTATATAATTAGAAATTCATCAATTAAATGATGTTAAGAAGCTTAAGCTATTGGGTTATTGGAAGCAGGATGTGAGCAAGTGGACTTCGCAAAGTTTAATGTTTCGGAGAGTTTTGTTAAGATGAAGAAAAAATGGATACAGGAGGAAACGTTTAAAAGGCGTGCAGCTCCGGGGCCTAGAAAAAGGAAAAAGTAACTTAATTATTTAAGAGAACACCCTTTACAAGGCGCAGTGCAGGCTATAAATGATACAAATTTTCCTGGGTCGAAAACCACCGCCGCCTCGCGCCGCATCGATAATTCCGAGATTGAAAATTTTTATGCAGAAAAAAACTTTTTTTAAACGAAAATTATAATTTTCATAAATTTCATTACTAAGGAGTTCAAAGTTTTACCTCCCATAAGATTTAATAAATATTAATATTTTCAATAAAATAAACACAATTGTGTTTAATTTTTTTTATATGATTGAATATTCTAAAAGTTTTTTCAGTTTATTATTTATTATATATTTTTTTAAATATTTTAATGTTATTTATATTTTTATTTATTTGGTATACAGATTCATGGAGAGCCCCAAATAATCTTCTAGCTTGTTTTAGAGGCTCTCCATTAATTTTATAAAAAGAAGTAATATTAACATAAAAATAATCATATTGGGGAAAATTCTTGCTTCTCCAGATCTGGAACCTCTATATTTTCTAGTTTTCCATTTCTTACAGCTTCATATAATAACAGCAGTTACTGTTATTTAACATTATTCGCATTCACGCATTATCTGTAATAACTTATTAGAGACTACTAATAAATTTAAAGAAAAACCGACAATATGTCAAATTATTCTAACCTCTTTCTTAAAATCTTATTTAAACTATAAAATAATTAAAAAAATTTACATTTCGGCATATTTAAAACCTGCATTTTTTGTAGGACCAACTGTACAGGGACTAGAAAATATATTGATGAAATATTTAATTATTATTTTTAAAATTTTGATTAAAATTAAAAATGTATGTCCTTATAATCAAAATAAAATCTTCACGGCTTATAATTATTGCAGTTAATAAAAGTTGCTTATTCTTACACTAATATATTACTATTTAAATAAATGAATAGAATATATTGTTTTCGTAATACATTATCATTAAAATAGATTACAAAATTAATCTTATTTTGTATTACTTACAAACCAGGTTTTTTGTACTTAAAAAATTAATTAAAATGAATATCAAGTTTAATATATGAATATTATAGGTAGTTATATGGGATGTAATATACTATTAATATCCATGTAATAATCCTATGTTTGTAGCTTATATTACCTGTACTCTGGTAAAAATAAACAGGAAATTTATTAACGCTTAGTGTCACTTCACATTATCATACTATTTACAGCGCGTAAGCGCTAGAAGAGTATACTCATACTCATATATAATACGGTAGTTTCGAATTTCCCAAAATCGCTGAAAAACGTCCTAGACAAAAAATTCTTGGATACAAATGTGTTTCCTGGAAAAATAATCCGTACGTCCCTCCGACTGTCTGTTCATCCGTCCGTCCGTCCCGTTTTTTGTTTACACGATAAAGCTACGGTTTCCTCGCTGACGACTGCGACCGGGTAGCCGCGACAAAGTCGTTAAGACATTTTCAATGCATTTTAAATGTCTCTGTTTTCCTAGCTGCTGCCGACTCGTTACTACTAACTACCGCTCGCCGTTCGTTTGGTCGCCGGTAGCTTAACCGCTCCGGGAGCAGACGCACAACTAATTCGTCACGAATTTGACGGTGAAACAGGTGGTTTTGCACTATGACAAGTGTCTTTCACTGTTTCACTTATTTATATTTCACAATTAGAATTGCTTGAAATCCCTCCACCTCTCTCAGCCGAAACATCTCATCAACTTTTACCCTTTTTTCTTAATGATGTAATGTTAATAAGAGGAGGAGATTCTCTTCTTCCGCTTGATAATTCAGAAACATTAATAGAACCGACTTTTTAGAGATATTCATACTGACTGAAAGGCATAAACTCGCAAACAATAAAACAGCTCTTTATAAAATGGCCAGCTAACAGAATGGCGACTGGCGACTGGCGAGACCGAGGAAAATAGGTAGGGTCATAACGACCTGGTCGCAGTCGTCAGCGACTGCGACGTTTGGAGGAAACCGTAGCTTAACGCAATCTTGAGTTATCTTGAGAGAATTATCCGATCGACTCAAAATTTTTAGTAAAAATTAGGTTCTATGAGGGAAAGGTCCCTATTGTTGAAAGTAAAAAATTTTATTTATTTTTTAATTTTTTTTGTTTAAATTTTTTTATTAATAATACGGTAGTTTCGAATTTCCCAAAATCGCTAAAAAACGTCCTAGACAAAAAATTGTTGGATACAAATGTATTTCCTAGAAAAATAATCGGTCCGTCCGTCACGTTTTTTGTTTACACGATAACGCAATCTTGAGTTATCTTGAGCGAATTATTCGATCGACTCAAAATTTTCAGTAAAAATTAGGTTCTATGAGGGGAAGGGCCCTATTGTTGAAAGTAATAAATGTTATTTTTTTTTATTTCTGTTTGATTTTTTTTTATTTTTTTTATTTTTTTTATTATTTTTTTTTTTTTTGAATTTTTGTTTAATTTTTTTTGTTTTATTTTTACTCGATTTAAAAAAAAAATAAGAAAAAAAATTAGTTTTATTTTAAATTATTTTTTGACAATAAATTTTTTATTTCTTTTAAAATATTTTTCGGTTTTCAAAAAATTTTTTCGAAAAGGATTTTTTAAAACTAGGCCCACAGGGTAAGTATTCTTTCGTTGGCAGCAATATTTTATTTTGGTTTTAATTAATTTTAACTTGTTTATTTGCTTATTTGCAATATACCATCCACTGTGAATAGTATAATATAGAATGCGAAGCATTACATATCTTCACGGCTTGTTTACGATTTGTCTTCTCTTTTTGTTTATAAGGAAATCTGATAAAGAACTTTATAAAGGAGGTACAAAATTTACTTTTTAGTATTTAACACATTAAAGCACGCACTTGCCTTGTTTTGCAATAAGCTTTTTTTTTTCTCTCTACGACTATTTTTCGCCAAGTTAGAACCTTTTCAAAATCCCCTATTTAGGATTTTTTATATCCTTTAATTTATTCATTTATATATTTTATTTCTTCGAACTTAAAACAAAGTCGTGAAGAGACCCAAATAAGCTTTAGGCTTGTGCTAGGGGCTCTTCACTAAAGAAAACAGAATAGTAGACAATAGGGTGGGCCGTTCCTATATAGGTGTTTTATTTTTTTTTTTTCAATTTGAAAATCCAATGGGGGGGGGGAAAGATGCGTCTTGCAAAGAGAAAAAAGCGTGTATTTTATTTTATTTATTTTTTCAATTTTTGTGCCCTCTGCAAAGGTGTACATTTTGTAACTTTTAGGAAAAATGTTAAAAAAAAATAAAAACAAGAAAACTTAATAAGAAAAATACAAAAACTGTTTTATTACAAAAACAAATAAGTTTTACAACCGAAAATAATATTTACAAACATCATAGGCCATATTTTAAGACACTATATTCTGATTTGTGATGGAAGTGAGGCATAATTTCACGTGATTTAGTTTTTACGCGAATAACCCCAAAAATTGTTCCGAAAACATAAAAAAATATGTGGGTAAATAGAGAATTTTATAAGCTTTAAAATGATGTATCACACGACCCCCCTTTCTGTTTAAAAAAATTTCCCCCCTTTTTCCCCTGTCTCCATCGTGCCCCTTAAGCATACCAAATATACACCAAAAAAAAATATATGGGTTATGTTATTTATGTGTTCCAAATTTCAAGTTGATATCTTAAGCCTTTCAAAAGTTAAAGGGGGGAGGCGGACTTTTGACACGCTGTGTATACATTACAAATGTGAAGAAATGCGATATTTTCATTAATATTAAAGGCTTTGTAGAGGGACCTTTAATCTGATTCCGCTTTTGCACACACATTAGGCATATAACAAGGCATATTTTTTCGGATATTGCGTTTTTAAATTCCAGATTCCCTAGTAGACAATCTTCACAGAAAATTTTGATAGAAGTGTTCAACTTTTATGGTGTTTTCTTATGATTCTTTTCTCTGTACAGTGGGGTCATACCATTCTTGTTAATTTTGGGTTGTTTAGAATTCTTCAACTTGAATACCTAGACTGATAGAAATGTTGTTGTAACACCCCAGACGAGACAAACATATCTATACGTTTTTGGGGTCGCTGAATCCGAATCTGAGGTTGGTTGGACTTGGTCAGGTCGCATTTCGTTGCTAACCTCAAAAAGGTGATGGAATGTATTTTAACTTTCATCAACTCTCATCACCGAGTCAAATCAACCCCAGATTCGAATTCAGCGACCCTACGTTTTTGAAATCTTTATATCTTTTTTTAATTTTGTGTGCCTGTGTAATTAATAACAACTTAAAAATGCTTAAAAATGGCCCATAATGGTTTTATTTCATTACAATGTACGCCATACTGCGTTTCGCTAAACAGCGTTTAAGACATACCGTCAACTGGGGTGATTTCGGATGGTGTGGGTGACTTCGGACACTCTCTCAACCAAAGCAGGTGTGCAAACGTTGTGGGGTTCTGTGCACAGGTTGTGGAGTTCAATTCCACAACTTGTGCACAAAACCCCACATTTTTTTCACACGTGCTTTGGTTCAGAAAGGTTTACGAAAACGTTTCCGAAGTCACCCACACCGTCCGAAGTCACCACAGTGGACGGTACCTCATTTCAGCTTATGTTCTTTAAGTAAATTGATTTAAATCTTGAATATTTATTATTTTTTGCTTTTTGCTAAAACATGTATTTTATAATTGATAATAAATTATTAACGGTAAAAAAAATTACAGTATTGTATGTTTGTAAAAATTTATCTAATAACACTAGGCAACACGGTTTCTTGACCCGATTGGAGTCATGTTTTGGGTCGCTGAAACCGAATCTGGCCTCAGAATATTTCTATTACCTGTTTTCTGAGAAAAATAAGATAAAAATGTTAAAAAATCACTATTTTCTCTCCCTCTTTTGTTCTAAAATCAAGGACAAATTTGGATTCGGCGACTCAATATTAGTTGAAAAATACCAAACTTAAAACATAGAAACTTTAAATTCATAGGTAGAATAAATAGGGATATTATGAAAAAAAAATATTAAAAAAAAATGGATAATCTGACAAAACTAAGTAGGGTTGGAGGGTAAGAAGAAGGGTGCATAAGGGGACAAGCTTATCGCCACGTACTCATGCTAAAAATTGTCAAAAATCATTACTAGAGGGTCAAAAATGAACTAAAAAAATGGTTCTTATATAATAAAGTAACATTTTTATGATGTAGAACCATTAAAAAAAAACAAACAAAAAATACACAATATTTTGTTTTATAAATTATTTTTAAATTGGCATAATTGTATGTACTAAAATTTAAAAAATACGTGCTGAATTTTTTTAAGGTCAAATTTGGATTCTGCGTCTTTAAATTGATAAGAAAAATATATTTTTTGGGCTCGGGAAAAAAGTTTACACTGTGTACTTTAATTTTATATATTTTTCATTTATTTACTTTTTAGGAATAAACTAAGCAAAATAAAAAAATATTTGTATAAATATTTTTGTAGAGAATTTTATAATCTACAAATTAAGTTCTATAAAGTTTTTAAAAAAATTTGATAGTTTTGCCACAAATGAGCAATTAAGTAAACTCTGCACTTTCATTTTAACCTTTTTATTTATTTTTTCGCGTACTTACTCTGACAGTAGGTTCTTGAGATATAGATTTTTGAATTCCTCGTATTTTTTTTAATATAGGGGAAAGTAGTGGGACAATTTTTTTCAATATTTGTTTTCTTTCTTTATATAAACTTTAGGACATAAAGACTTTTTAATGTTTATTTAATATCTTGTTTTTTAATCTTATTTTTAAAAATATAAGCCAAAGACCACTATGCACCACCCGTCCCACTATGAACCATAGCATGGTCTATAGTGGGATCTCCTGGGATGTTAATTATTACAACAGTAACATACAAACTTTTTTTACAATAATAGCTTATTTAATAATAAAAATAATACTAAATTATTGAAACTTACAAACTGAAAGAAAACAGTAAAACAAGGTACTGAAATTGACTGAAATTAAATATCATGAAATGGATTAATAAATCTGGTACTTTAAATTCATGAAATTCATGAAATAATAAATATATTTATTGAACTTAACATTCATAAGGCTAACGTATTTTTTCTGCCTATAGTAATATAGAGTGTGTTAAAAATAGTTTTCGTTATTTTGTGTATCTTTTACTTTTATTTTACCTGTTAATGAATAATTAAGAAAAGGTGACATTAACCAATTTACATCTGGATGATACATTAACAGAGTGTAAATAAAATAAAAGGAAAGGTCTCAGAAAAGTTATTACAATAACTTGAGAACGCCTACAATGTAGCATGATTTTTATTGTAATTTACGTAAAAGTTTGGAATATACAAGGTGTATGTTATGTAAAAATAACTAACTAGTTGCTAAAAGTAAGGAATATATCATAAACCAGCTCAACGTAATTTAAAGTAAATCAAATTTATTCTGTCTCAAAGCATTTATATGATAACTGGGGAACGCCTGCAATGCATTGCAATGCAGGCTTATTTTTATTGGGATTTACCTTGGAATTTACGTAGAAAGTGAGAATTATAGAGGGATACGTTACGTAAATTTAAATATTGAGTTGGGAGTATAATATATTAACGTATTTTATTAAAGGTCCGAGAAATTGGTGTTATAATGAGTAACACTTTTTTGTTACATTGAAGAAGGACCCTATGTCCTAGAACATAGTCCTTTATGTTTTTAAATTTGCTACTTAAGCAAAAGTATAAGTTATAAAATGTCCCACTATATACCGCTTAATAGCATCCCACTATAGACTATGATGCAATTTCTAGAAAAACCATAATAATTTTTTAAATTGATAGAAATGTAAACTTAGCAATGCTGGAAAAAGTAAAAACGTACCATATTTAGGGTCATGTTAAAAACCAATTAATTTAAAATAGGTATCCAAAAAAGTTGTTAAGGAAATTAAAAGGGTGCAAATTAAAAAAATAGCAAGTTTGAGCTACTTACAGTAGCTTTTTTCGGATACCGCTTAATGGATTTGTCAATAAACACGTACAACAAAACACTGCCATTTCTGCAAGCTACTGTAACTATTCATAGCTTTATCCGTCAATAAAATTATGATTTACTAAATATTTCCCACTATAGACCACGTCCCAATATGGACCACTTTCCCCTACACTAAAATTTTCAAAATTCTACTCTTTTTTTAAAGATTTTGAAAAAAAATGTCATTATTACCTGATCTTATATCTCAAAAATTTTAGGTGCTGGAGTGTTTCTAAGGTCAGATTCGGATTCTACGCCCTCGAATTAGTAAGAAAAAGTTACTTTCGGATCGGGGCAAAAAAAAAGTTGCGATTTGTTGCCTAGTGTAATGAACGATTTAAAACATTGTATCTCTTCACGGACTGTTCATAATTATAGCGAGTATTATAGGCGTAAGATTTTAATTTCAGTGTACTTTTCTTTGTGTAACAACATACTTAACGCTTATAATGGGATACGTAATTAATATTTTTAAAAAAAAGCAGAAAATTTGCAAAAAAGTCGTCCATTTATGGCGTAAAGAGTGGTAATAGGCTGGTTAAAATAATAAACAAGAATTACCCACTAAATCAAAGCATTTTCTTTAGAAAATAATAGCCAAGGTAATTTTCATATACAATGCACTCAATTTAAAATTGTTTTTGCTCACGGTGTCTTGGAATGAAAATTTAGTACGACTTTCGAATAACCCTTTATTCTACAAAGCAATAAGGGTGTTCTAAGGCCAATTTTGAAAAAAAATATATCAAGCGCTTCTTTTAATTTATTTAAATTGATCAAACTTCATAAATTAGAACAAAAAAAAAAAATATTATCTTGAATATCTCAATTTTGGCTCACACTATCAAAATTATTTTAAATAATTACATAAAAAGGGTAAAATATTCTTTATTTTTCTTCCAATAATAATAATAAACTCGATATAAAATTAATATAAATATTTCTTTTTTAAACCACCTAGTAGAAAATTATGACATATTAAAATTTTGCTTTTAAAAGCAAGGGGAGAAAAATCGTAATATTTTTGTCTAGAACGGCCCTATTGAGTGATAGGTTATTTTCTGTAAGGAGCTTATAAAAATGATTAGTTAATATTGGTCACATGAAAAAAAAATATTTAAAAAAAATTCAAAAAAAAATTCATTCAAAAATAACGAAATATAAGTTTTAATATATAATACGTTTTAATTTTCCCATTAAAAAATAACGAAAAATACGAAAAATAAAGATTAAAAAAAAACACAAAAAAAAAACATTATGTTTGACAAAAAAAAAATACAAGGATTTTTACATTTTGCAACAAAAAAAATTGTCAAGTGACCAATATTATCACAAAGATGGCTGTTTTTATTATTTCCTTAAAAACAACGTCGTTCTATTACAGAGCGATTATCGCGTTAGGCAATAATTTTACAAAAAAATGTATCAAACATAAATAGTAGAACATTTTTTTCTTTTCCTTTAGGTATATTATATTTTTTTATAGGGTGGTCCAATAAAAAAATATTTTTAAAAACATCATTTTTTTGGTGCAAAATTTCGTCCAAAAATTATTTATGGCTATGTAACGAGTTTATTATCAACTGTACAAAAAATATACATTTGAAGTAAATTATAGATAAAACATTTTCATATTTCATTATGTAAAAATCGATATATTTAAAAATATATTTTTTCTTCAAGTGTACTAAAATGTTCGTATTTAATAACTGAAGACACTAGTTAGTTAGAAGTGATCTATTTTTTTACAATAAAAAAATGAATTCATTGTTGTACGCCGTAAGAAATCGCAAAAAGTGTACGATTTAGCCGACGAAAATAAAATTAAAATGAGCTAAGGAAGGTTTAAGTTTATTTCGAAAGGGTTTTATTGGCCTATTTTAATAAAAAAACATACTTTATTACCGAATAATTTAAATTCAAAAATTAATATTTAAAAAAATATATATAGGATGCTTAAAGAAAAAATAGTATGTTTCACTCAGAGGAAAAATGCTTTTTTTACTCGTCTGTAGTTTCCGGACTCCGCTTCGCGTCGTCCGTAAATTCTACAGACTAGTAAAAAAAAGCTTAGTAAAACAATATACTATTTTTATGACCAATTAAAAATACGCCCAAAACATTTTTTTTAACTGTCTTGAAATAATTTCAATTCTCAGTATAATAGAGCTATAAAATAATATTAAGGTTATTCAAAAGTTGGACCAAATCTTCATTCGGAGACACCGTGTACTCTTCTTAATCGATTATAGGAGATATCGGTTTAAATCTTTTTGGAAAAATAACTTCACACGGCAATTATGCTCCGGAGTATAATTAAGTTAGAGAGATATTATTACGTAGGAATTTGTGAAAAATTGTTTATAATTCATCTATTCATGCTAAAACAATACCAAAACAATTTTAATGCAAAAGCTTCATAATGTATTTTTAGATACAACAGGATACACCTGACAAGAATATAATAGATAATGATCTTGTTTTAGTAAATTTAACCAGCAAATAGTCTTGTATTATCTCAAAACATTTAAAACCTAATAGTTCAGTGAACCAAGAGGAAAATTAGGAAAAGCTGGGTAAAAAGTGATAACCGGATGATTTTGGAATCTGAGTCTTAGGTGTCACACACAGGTAAAAAATTCAAAAAAAAAGAAAAAAAAACATGAAGCATCGAAAGTTGAATATTTATAAACCTTATAGTCTCCTCTAAATGATGTATATACATTTTTTTGAAAATTTGCGGTCTTGCTTAAAAAATTAAATTTAAGTGGCACATTGCGTATACAATATCTTACACTTATTTTTTTTTAAGGCTGTATTTTTTAAATTTTAAAATATAGTACAAATATTAAGTATTAAATCATAAAAAGGTATTATCTTCATGTCCGGAAGCATCAGGTAAAAAAAATTAAATTTCTGGAAAAAAAATCAGATTGATTTCTTTTATATATTTTAGGTTTAAAACAAAGAAATAAACATAAACAATAGAAAACTACTAAAATATTCAAATTTTTCAATTTTTTTTAATAGCTTTTTTTTATTTTAGTTTTTTTAACAGCCTAATTTGAGGTTGAAAAAAAAAACTTTTTCGGTCAATTATTTAATTTTTTAAACTGAATTTGAATCTGAATAAAAAACACCCCCTCTCCTGCCTAAGGTTGTGGATGAAAAAAATCTGCTTTGATAAAAAGGTGTCCCCCTTTCAAAAACCTATCTTAAACGGTTTCTGAGATATCGACTTTTAACCGTTTAAATGGTCCACCCGGTATGCAGTGTGCCACTTAAATTTAATTTTTTACGCAAGACCGCAAACATTTTCAAAAAAATGTATTCAAATCATTTAGAGGACACTATAAGGTTTATAAATATTCAACATTCGACGCTTCATGATTTTTTTTCCGTTTTTTTTTTTTGGTGTTTTTTACCTGTGTGTGTCACCCTTAAGAAAATTCACCACCTTGGCCATTTCTGGTTCTAACAATAACTCATATACAGAAAGTAGTGCCAAAAAGGAAACTTCTAAAGAAAGGGATCAGAACAATATTGTTTATAATTTGTTTGTTTTGTTTGTTTGTTTATTTAACCTCGTACTATTCTACTTAATTAAGCATCCCCTAAGTCCAGGACTTGTGTGGGCTAGTAGTAGAGGGAACCACCGGCTTATACTGACTTTCGAACCAGTTTCTGGGGAGTGTCCGTTTCACTTATCGCCTTCGACAAATTTCAATTATTAATTAACTGAAAAAGGCAAATCGGCGCCAGTGAGAATCGAACTCACGATAATAGACTTGCTATGCATACGCGCTAGCCACTACGCTATGCCTCCCATAATTTATCAAACAATTTAATGCAAAAGTTTCATAGTGAATTTTGTTTTTATAAATTTAACCAGCAAATAATGTACGTATTATCTTAAGACATCGTTAAAAATTAACCACAATATAGGGGGCAAAAATTTATATGGTGATATTGTTTACTATAGGCTATTATATAGTAATTCAGTTTACCAGTTATACCAACATACATCATTCATAATATCTTCTGTTTTATTCATTATCCAAATAAACATGACAACAAAGCGCAAAAAAGATCAGGGCTACCAAATTTGTATAGTTGGATAATAAATGAAAGATATTATGAATGATGTATAAAAAGCAAAACTGAATAAGTGAATATTACGAATAGATAGGAAGTTATTATTAATTTTTGTTAAAAACACTATAGTTTTAAAGTCACTTGCTTTAATATTCAGTGGGACATGAAATGTTGGGTGTTTTTAACTAAAATTAAAGTACATTTGTACAGGATAATAAATTCCGATTTCCTGTCCATTTGTAACTGAATATTCAGTTTTTATTTTTACAGTGTTGGCACGAAAGAGTCAAAACAGGAATCCACGAGTCGTAGGTGTCACACTGAAGAAAATCCGCCATCTTTGCCATTTTAGTTCTTTATTTATAACTTAGAAACAGAATTTTAGTAGAATGAGCCAAAAATAGGAAAGTTGAACCTACAGAATAGTATATTCTATAACTAGTATGGAATAGACAATATTCCGCGCGAGCGGAAAGTTTGTCATACGAGCCGGCAGGCGAGTATGACGGTCCCGCGAGCGCGGAATGACTATTCCATGCGTGTTGTAGACTATACTTTTTCTTCGATTGCAAATATGAAACACAGTATGGCTTTAAACTGCGGACAAGGTTAAAAACAATGTTTTTTGTGACTCGACATTGTAAATGCAACAAAACACATATTTTTAAATAAAGCAAATAATGTTATTTAATAATTTTATCAAATCAGTACTTAAAAAAGATTTTTATTTAATTTTAGCACATATTTACGAATTATAATGCAAAAATTAAAGGTTATGTCAGATTGTTGTGACAGATATCAGGTTTAAATATTTAACAATTGATAAAAAAATGGTTAAATATTAAGAAAAACTAATTTTTAAATAAAGCAATAAATGTTATTTAATAATTTTATCAAATCAGTACTTAAAAAAGATTTTTATTTATTTTTAGCACATATTTACAAATTATAATGCAAAAATTAAAGGTTATGTCAGATTGTTATGACAGATATCAGGTTTAAATATTTAAAAATTGATAAAAAACTGGTTAAATATTAAGAAAAACTAATAAACTTTATGTAATTTTAACGCAAAACTTTAAATTGCATTAAATTATTCAATATTTCATGGTAAAATAAATATATTTTTGCTAATTTTGCTACAGTTTTCTTTACTTTTAAAAACAAGAGATGGCATTATATGTGCTCATTCTAACACTTGATAAGGAATATTCATACCGTATCTAGAGTGTGTGTATTTGCTTACATTCTAAAGCAGTCGTAGAAAAAGAATTTTCTATACATACAATATATATAAAAGTATATATAACGTGTTTACCTAATATGGGAAAATATTAAAATAATTTTACAGGATTATAATTTGTATATATTCTTCTTGAAAATTACATATGCATGTCTTACATCAAATTTCAGTGGGTATATCATTTATTTCTGTTTCTCGAAACGATTCTATTCTTTTAGAAGAATAGTCACCAGCCCAAGTTTGATTGCGACGTCTATTGTTTCGAAATATTGTTCCATTCTTTCTTTTAGCTATTAATAGTTTATTTCCGATGTACTTGTCTCCACGCATAAGATAGGACAACGAAATATGATATCTCGCATTAAAGTGTCCCACGTGATCAATAAGTGTTTGCTGGTCCCTCCACTTGCCAAGTACGACGAATATTCGGTCAAGTATAGTAAAGTAACAGCATGCTAGCGTATACGCTAGAGCATTTAAAAAACACGATTTAAAAAAAAATAATTCTATTTTGCGAATCTTATAAGCTCACAATCACACGCATTTTGCGTCTTCTTATAGGCCTATAAGAGGGTTGTACTTTTTTTCTTTTGGGTTGGCAATACTGGACAAAAGACAATCGCTTGGCGTTTTCCGTTCAAATGGCAGTACTGCGTTAAAATTGTGGCTTGGTTACTTGCGGTGCAAAAGAGAAGTGCTTAATATAAAAGATATCAAAATATCGTTTGTTCTATGAATTTCAAACATGGCGAAAATTGTAATGCCAACCCAAAACAAAAATCCCTAAATCGGTCATCAATTTAAATGTACGTTTTTTTAAATTTTAGAGCAAAATAGAAAAAATATTAGCACTCGTTTCATAACACGTTTTTAGCGCCTAGTACTTTAGAAAACTCGTTTGGACTTTTATATATAACGCACTCGTTTCATAACACGTTTTTAGCGCCTAGTACTTTAGAAAACCCGCCGCAAGCGGCTCGTTTTCTAAACTCGTACTCGTGCTCTAAAAACGGGTGTTATGAAACTAATACTTTAATATACTATTAAGTCCACGCCCCAAGTAAAAAATACCATTACAAAATTCTGTGTCAAATTTTAGCTCAAAAAAAAACGAAGTCAGTAAAAATTGTAAAAAAAATTATAAGTTATACATTTTACCATATCTTACAAAATGAAAAAATTTAAATCTGTACCAAATTTCAGCTAAAACAAACTAAATTTGGGATACAAAAAATATTCTTATTTTAATAATTTTATTATAACATTGCATAATATCTGTGCGCCAAATTTCAATAAAATTTTGTAGAAAAAAAATATTAAAAAAAATAATTAAAATGTACCCAAAGAGACGTTTTATTTAATATGCTACTAGATGAAAATTTCTGACTTTTATAAAAAAATACCGTTCTTCCCTGACTTTTTGATAAACAATGGCTAAATCCCTAACTTTCTAGATATTTCAAATCTTTGCGGTTAGTGCACTATCTATTTTAAATCCAACATTTTTATTATCAAAACGACATACTTTATTCACGTTTGTTTTACCTATTTTAAATCAGACATTTTTAATAGCGTATACGCAATAGGTCCTATACGTCCTATAAGACGTAATTTATATGCGTTTTTTACTGCAGGAGTTTTCCCCACATCCTTAGAGCAGGGATGACGGGACGAGGATAGAGGGGCACCACCCCCTCCAATCACTTTCCAGTTAGGGAAATCCACTCTACAGTTGGAAAAATTATGAAGTTAATTTCCTTATGGTTTTTGGTCATTGATTTTTTGCCATAGTGCAAAAAGTTTTCAATCTTGGGTAAAAAGTTGTTAACATTGCAGTCTTGAGTAAAATATTGGTAAAAAAAACTCAATATTTAGTTGGGAAGTTTTTATTTCTACCCATAAGTAACTTTGGCAACTTTCGTAAAATGTCCCTTTTAAATGTAACTGTACATAAATTATACCATGTTGAACTCTAGAGAGATTAAAGAAAATTGCATGGGATATGCTGCTTTTAATATAAAAAATCGCAGCTTACATGTCAGAGTAACATAAGCGTTATTTTTTTAAATCATGAACTGAAGGTTAAACTTTAAATAGAGTTCAGCTCAATAACAAAAATAAAATAACTGTAACACATAAAGTCATCTTGTGTAAAATAAAAACAATCCCTTAGCTGGGTATTGTTATAATGTATTGTAATCATTAAGCAATTCTTTACGAATACTATATGAGCCATAATTTTACCATTTGCAATTTAAACGATTTGTGCTGCCATTTAACGGGTAGAAGCTCTACCGTTACCATATTACAGGACGGATTAAGTTTGACTTTTGGCTTCACATAAAAGTAGGTTTCTGTTTACCTCTGCAGATATTATCTTAGATAATACTACTATCCAAAATTAGGACACTATCCGAAATTAGACGTCTTTCATAGCTAATTATTGGCAAAATCAATCTTTTTATATTAAATCATTTACAAGTTATGTAGTTTTTGGCACTCCTAGCACATAACCTTAAAAAATGCTCTGCAATGGATCCTGCAAATGGGTTGTAAAGATTTGAAGATTTTGGTTTGGTTGGATAGCCTAGTTGCTTAAACCATTTTTCTAAAGAGTAAGAAATTACTTTATTCAGGTACAACGCAGTTTTGGGAAACATCTGTTTAATTATGTTGAAACTAAAAGTACATATCTTTGTAAACACCAAAAGCAAAAAATAGGCCACATTTATAGACAAAAATATTAATATAATAAAAATAGCTTATTTTTCGTGATCGCCACCTGGGTATATGCCTGCATATACAACTATACATTCACCCATCAGGGACTACCGTCTAAATATTCATACAGATTTTCAGATTGTTTTAAAATGCATGTAGTTTCAATTTATTTATTTATGGTTTAGCATATGCACAAATTATCCCTGTAAAAACGGTCCAGCCAAATCTTAGAGAAATCCTATGAGATTTTAATAAGATTAAATGGGCTTTGATAGTTTGCGTAGGATTTGATAGTACCAAGAACGGTGGGATGTTTTTTACAATTTCCTACTTTATTGATGGGATTTTTATGGAACTTTTTTTACAGGAATGATTGTTTATTTCTAGCGACTGAATTTTACTAATAATCTCGTTTAACAAGCGAAAACGTAAAAAAATTGTTGCAATTTTTTTAGTAAAAGCAACTTAAAGCGGGCGTACTATCAACTGGAACAGGAGGAGGACAAGAGGTAAAATATTGCGTGTGAACTATATGCGACGTTAAATTTTTCACATCCCAGGCAGGTGTCAATTGATATTTAGATATTAATTGGACCAATTCATTTACATTACATTAGATGTTTGTTTAACCTCGTATTATTCTACTTAATTAAGCATCCCCTAAGTCCAGGACTTGTGTGGGCTAGTAGTAGAGGGAACCACTATACTGACGTTCAAACCAGTTTATAAGGAGTGTCCGTTTCACTTATCGCCTTCGCCAAATTTCAATTATAATTATTAATTAACTGAAAAAGGCAAATCGTCGCCAGTGAGAATCGAACTCAAGCTAGTTGGCTTGCTATGTACACGCTCTAGCCACTACACTATGCCTCCCACTAATAATAGTAATATCTTATAAATAATTCATATTTTATACTATAAATTCATGGGTCAGTCCTTGATGGGTTAAAAACGCAGCGAAGAAGATATCGTCGTGTTACCTTAACTACCTCGTATCTCCAAATTCACAGGTTTTCAGGGGACACAAAAAACCGATTAACTTTAAAATTCTTATTTTTTTTTATTGTAATATAAACAAATATAAGTGTAGTTATTTCTTGTGGACCCTTCAAGCATAAAAGATTGCAAAATTATTAGTTACGTGAGTTAAAAATTAGAATTATGGAGATACGAGTTAGTTACAGTAACTATTATTTCCAAGTCGTAACCCTTTACTGGAGATACGAGGTTGCTTAATTAAAACCTGTGAAATATTTAAGGCATGTAATTTTTAAATATTTACAATATTTTAGTATATTGGGGTTTTTCAGGTTGCTTTAACTGAATCTGATGATAATTTTTTTTCTAACTTCTCCCGTGGGGGTGATTATTTTAAAATGTTTACAATATTTTTGTAAAAGTTGGTATATAGGGGTAGCTAAAACTAAATCTCATAATAAAAAAGTTCCAACTTAACCCCCGGGGGGGGGGATGTAAATTGTACCAAACCCTCCCCCCCGGGGGCGGTGGTAATTTTCGTGAATAAAGGTTTGGTAAAAAAAACTCCACCCTAAGGGGAAGGGGGTGATTATTGCTTTCCGGTTTTGAAAATTTTCAAAAGTTAGGGAAGCCTTGTATTGGTGCAAAAATTTTCAAAATTGTTTTTTGCGTCTTTTTGAGTTTTATGATGTTTTATATCAATATAAATGAATTTCGAGCAAAAAAAATTGTCAGTCGATCGGTCGGTCGGTCGGTCTGTCCTGGAAATCTTGTAAGCACGATAGCTTAAGTTTTATCTTCTTAGATATTTTCACCTACGGGAAATTCCTTATTTGCTAGGCCTAATATTGGAGATACGAGGTAGTTACAGTTATTTATTTTAAGTAGTAAAGGAGATACGAGATAATTAGTTCCACATAACTTATAAACCAATTGGAATTTTAAATTAGGACTTTGTTTAGGTTATTACTAATCATGTACAGAATTGATTTGTGCAAAAAACCGAAAATCGAATTTTTGGAGATACGAGGTAGTTAAGGTAACACGACGATATAATATAGATCCACAAGCAGTTGCCTTCCGAAGTGACAGTTGAATATAGAAGAGCATGCTGCTCCCTTATTAAGAGTCACTCCCACATTAAAGCAAGTGCACGCAATTAAGAGTAGTTTTATAAGCCAACTATAGATCTAAGCATGGTCAGCCATTAACCAGATCGGACGGGCGGATAAGGACAATCATAAGATATAAAGCAAATCCATTTTGTCCATTATTATGGCAGAATTATAGGTTCGCAATCGAAGGAGTCATCAACCATCACATTGTGTGGTGGACAGCATATTAGGGGAGATAGATGTAGGGTTTCCCAACATTTTTTAAGAAGATATTTTAAAAGTATTTTTTTTTTCTAGACTGCATGCCCATCAAAGAGAAATTAATAGTATATTAAAGTACTAGTTTCATAACATACGTTTTTAGCGCAAAAAGTTTAGAAAATGAGCCGCTTGCGGCGAGTTTTCTAAAGTACTAGTGCCCTAAAAACGTGTTATGAAACGAGTGCTTTATAAAATTTTTTCTATTTTGCTCTAAAATTTAAAAACCTAACATTTAAATTGATGACTGATTTAGGGATTTTGTTTTGGATTGGAATTACAGTTCAAACCATGTTTAAAATTCTAAGAACAAATGATATTTTGATATATTTGATAGTCATCTCTTCTCTTTTTTACTGCAATTAACCAAGCCACAATTTTAAAATGGTAAAAATAACCTAAACACAAAATTTTGTAGAAAATTCAACTTGCACGGAAAACGTCAAGCGATAGGCCAGGTCTGTTGCCAACCCAAAAGAACAAAAAGTACAGACCTCTTATGGGCCTATAAGAACACGCAAAATGCGTGTGATTATGAGCTTATAAGAGTAGCAAAATAGAAAAATTAAATTAAAGTTAGTCGCAATACTAGAGTTCATGTACCTATATAAATATAAAATCCTCCACATCTTATATTGCCGTGCTAAGTGAGACAAAAAATCTTCTTACGAGTACCTCGTACGCCCGTAGATCGTACCCTCGTCTCTGTAGATTTTCTTCAGATTTTAATTTCTGCAGTATAAAAAATACATTTAGCATGAGATGCATTTTTGTATGTTTTGACCTTTTTAAAAAAGTTCAAAAAATGTCTAACCATATCAAAAAATCCTAAATTATACATAATATAGCTCCTGCAAATTTCACGATCATACATAAAAAAGTAAAAAAGTTAAGGGTTCACCCACGTTCCTGGAACACACGTATAAAAAATACATTTAGCATGAGATGCATTTTTGTATGTTTTGACCTTTTTAAAAAAGTTCAAAAAATGTCTAACCATATCAAAAAATCCTAAATTATACATAATATAGCTCCTGCAAATTTCACGATCATACATAAAAAAGTAAAAAAGTTAAGGGTTCACCCATGTTCCTGGAACACACGGTATAGCAGTTTTCAATTTGTTGTAAAAAAATGTATTTTTACCCCCTTTTACACCGATGTTTACCAAAAACAATCCCGAGCGAGAACTTTTAAACATACTTGTATACCAAATTTTAGGCCTCTAGCTTAAAGCGTTCTTAAGTTATCGTGAGCACAAAATTTTCCGGACAGAACGACCAACCGACTGACAATTTTTTTTTGCACGAAATTGGTTTATATCGACATAAAACGTCATAAAACGCAAAAACACGCAAAAAATTTTTTTTGGACGAATACAAGGATTTCCCGAAATTTTGAAAATAACAATAAGAATAACAAGAATTTCTAATTTTTAGTTTTAAAGCTCTTGACCTTGAAAATAGCAAAAAATTTGCATGCAGCGCATTTTTATGTATTTCTACAAATTTTTATATTTGAACTTGAACAACTCGAAATATATTCTGCGGTCCATATAATCACGGTTCACCTGGGCGATTTTAAATAAAAATTTCGAGGACCCCTACATTTTTTGGACTAAAATATACCTGATGACATAAGAAATCAATTTCCATTTGAAAGAAAATGGTAAAAGATACACTTTTTTAGAAAGATAAAAAAATGTTTTTTTGAGTAATAGGGTGTGTCAAAAAATCCCGATTTTTGAAATCGAAAACACTCAAAAGTTGCTCCTTAGTAAAAAACGGTGGCCACTCAAAAATGAGCCAAATCGATTAATGTTTAGAGGTATCTCAAATCACTCAAACCTTGAAAAATATCGGTACCTGTTTTTCGGATAAAACGTGATTGTATATAAAATTAAGGAAATTTTGGAGGGTTTCTTTGGTAATATTTAGAAACAATACTAATTTTGAGAAACTAAAAAAATTATATTCCCCCTACTCTTAAGTTAGAACATAAAAAATTATTATTTAAAGATTTCGAGAAAATTTATTAAAAATAGGGCATATTTAAAAGAACATAACTTCCTTATGAATGATTTTTTGAACAAGGTCTATATATTTTTTTATGTTTTTAATGTTAAATAACCACTCATTACTAAAATATTTGTTTTTGGCTTTATATTTTTTTATTTTTTTATTTTTTTCATGCGTAAAAATTTACTTTATCTTTAAAACGGTTAAACCCTCGATGTTAAACCACGGAAACTTTTTTGCGTATTTTTACATAAAAAAAGTATATTCCAACAAGAAAAAATCAAAAAAAGTACACCGAAAAAAGTTTTAGGCAAAAAACAGAAAATCCACTCGGTTTCGAATTGAAATTAATTTTTTTTACTCAACTTGAGGAAAAAAATAATGTCTTCTGTATAGTCATGTATGCTTATATACTAGTATATAATTTTTCAGATTTTTTATTCAAAACTATTTTTATGTACTTTTAAAAACTTAAAAAAAAATTAAATTTTCGCGAAATCTTCAAATAATTTTTCATGTTCTAACTTAAGGGGAGGGGTAGGGTGCCCAGAGTTTTGACTTTTTTTTTAATTTTAAAGGTCTTACCCCCCAAAGTTGTTCTTTGGGGTGAGTAGATTACCACGCTATTTTTTCAGAATTTTAAAAAAATATTTAGAGGTGGCGCACAGCCGTTTTTTGCAAAAATAATCGTTTCTCCAGATTAATTTTTTTTAGGGCCTATTAAAGATAAATAAAAATGCTTTTTGCACAGTACGGAGATATAGGATAAATAAGGAAGAACCCTGATTTTTTTCAATTTTTTTCATCAACAAACGGCCTTGTTGTGACCTAGAGAAGTCAAAATTTTGATGTTATCCCTAATTTAGGGTGCTAGGAATAGCACATTCAATTTTTTCACCCCGGTCAAAATTTTTTTGGTAATACCTAAATGTGTCCTGACTTAAAAGCCATATATAAATATTTGATCCTATATACAGGGTGCACGAAAAAAAAATGTTTTTTAACAAAATTACACAACTTTTCTAGATTTTTACACTTTTCATTCTTTTAGGGTCCACATCGTACAACAAAGAATACATTTTTCAAATCTTTTAAATCTACTTTGAATGCCCCAGTAATAAAGTAGATTTTTTTGAATTTGGAAAATTTATTCTATTTTGTTCCATAACTTGCCACAGAAATTGTGTTTGATCCTCTTGATTTGTTAAAAGATTATTATAGGTTTGTATGAGTGCCACCCCACGCTCTGCGGCGTTGTTTACCGCTTTTAATTTTTGAACATTTTTCTTGGATTGTATGTACTTAGTACAATGAATACAATGAACAACTTTGGGGGGTAAGACCTTTAAAATTAAAAAAAAAAAAGTCAAAACTCTGGGCACCCTAGGGAGGGGGTATATAATTTTTTTAATTCTTACATTTATTTTTATTTCTAAATATTACCAAAGAAACCCTCAAAAATTTCCTCAATTTTTATCGGTATCAGTTTTTATCTGAAAAACAGGTACCGATTTGTTTTTAAGTTTGAGTGCTTTGAGCTACCTCTAAACATTTATCGATTTGGCTCATTTTTGAGTGGCCACTGTTTTTTAAGGAGCAACTTCTAAGCCAGAGAGCGTTTTTGATTTTCAAAATCGCGATTTTTTGACACACCCTATTACTCAAAAAAACGTTTTTTTATCTGTCTAAAAAAGTGTATCTTTTACGATTTTCTTTCAAATGGGAATTGATTTCTTATGTCATCAGTTATGTTTTAGTCCAAAAAATGTAGGGGTCCACGAAACTTTTATTTAAAATCGCCCAGGTGAACCGTGTAATACGTATCATTTGAAATTTCGCAAAAATAAAATATAAATAGATATAGATTAATAACAGAGATAACAATGTATCTGTTAACAATTTACAATTTTGGTGAAAGCGCCGCGGCGCGCCGCATCATTTGTTAAATTGCAAAAATCTTAAAATAAGCCCTGCAATAAATCATTAAAATATAAAGAAAATCTACAATGTGCCATGTTCTTTGAATAAAACTATAATTTTTTGGCACATTCCGTTATTCTCCCTCAAAACATAGTCGGCATAGTATACGGCTTCCTTCATAAATTGTGAACGATATCCTCATCTATGGCAATGAGTGATTATGATTATACTGACAGCTTCATCGAATGCAGGCACACCATGATTTGTTTTTGATCAGCTATCGAGGTAAATAACAAAGGCAGTCTCAGATTTCTTATTATTATATATTATCTAACTAAGAATAATCTTTATTATACTATTCCCAGTCTGATGACTAGAAGAGTATTATACGATAGTTTTAAAATTTTCAAAATCGCCAAAAAGCCGCCCAGATAAAAAAATTCTATATAAATTTGCTTTTTATCCAATTTTTAAAAAATCCGTCTGTCTGCCTGTCAGTCACTTTTTTTGTTAACACGGTAACTCAAGAACGAAATATTAGATCGATCTTAATTTTTTAGGAAAAATCAAGTTATATGATACTTGTTTTTAAAAAAAATCCCTTCAAAAACATTTTATTTTTAAAAAATATATACTTTTTGAATTTTACCAATTTTAAAAGTAATCCCCCCAAAAACAAAAAAGTTATGGGGGTTAAATTAAAAAAAAAAATTAATGCATTAACCACCGGCCTAGCAGATCTGCCGAAATGTTTTAAAAAGCATTAATAGGTTTTATCAAGGTGGGCACTGAAGTCGTAAATTTTGAAACATTGTTTGATTTTGTTTGATAGGTAAGAATGATTTTTTAAAGCAAGGTTATTTATTTGTCAAATTTAAAACACACAAAGCAAAAAGATAGTATTGATTTTTTTTTTCTAAAAATTAAAACTAGTAGAATTAAATTTATCGAAAAAGATAAAACAACCTAATTTACATATATTTTTTTATTTATAAAGTATTATAAGAGTTATTTAAATAGTACAATACAAAAAACTAACAAAAAATCCAATACTTACTATGTTTTAGACGGTTCTTGTCAAAAGTTTAACCCAACTTTTAAAATCTTTTGTCAGAATGATATAATGTTGTAAAACTTACAATTTCAATGCCTACCTTAATAAAACAAATTAATGCTTTTTAAAAAAAATCGGCAGAGATGCCTTGCATAAAAAATAGAATCAAGATTCAAAACTCTCTGATTTCTTCGTTACTTTGTTGTCTTGTTGTTTTTTGTTTTTGTCATTTTTTTGCAATATTAGGAACACAGACTTAGACAACAATCGCAAAAAATTACTTCTTTATTAAGTAAAATACAATAACGGTGAAGAAAGCGCATGTTTGTCTCTATCTTATTAATTTCTTGCCCTGCAAGAATCGATACTACCCGATTTCGACAGCTAGCACAATTTTGCAAGTTTTTATAGTAATGGAGCACGAAACACATACTGCGTTGTAGTGTATGCCAACTGGATACAGATACATCATATTTACAGGTATCTTTTCGATATAACAGATAAATTTGAAGTCGATATCTAAACTCGTTTAAAAATTAAGAGGGGGGGTGACTTTTGGACCGCTCTGTATAGATTTTTACAGGTAGGTAAAAAAAAGAGATTGAGGTGGATTATTAGAAAATAATTGTTTTTTTCGACATTTATCTAAAAAACCTATAGGCCTAGTGATTCTCTTACCAACTTCAGCTTCAGCGACACAAAATTAGTAAAAAGTCATTAGATATCATGTTGCGTGGGGATCCAAATGTACCAGCACGGTCTCTAAGTATGACAACATTTCTTATACAATACACATATTGCAGTATTTAATATCACAAGTAAAGTATTAAATACCAATGGTGGCGATATATATATAATATTTGTAATTCTGCCTCCAGGTTACTAGGATTTATTGTTCGTAATACTGTAACTTTTACCTCTTCGGCTTGTTTGAAGACGCTCTATTTTAGTTTTGTAAGATCAAAATTAGAATACTGTTCTTTAATATGGTATCCAATTTACGAAAACCAAAAAGATCAAATTGAATCGGTACAAAGAAGATTTCTGAAATTTTTAAATTTTAGGGTCGAAAAAATTTATCCACCGCAAGGTACCAATCAAATTTTATTATTAAACAGATTTGAATTACTTCTATTAGATCTTCGTAGAAAAAATATGTCACTTTGTTTTTTAATAAGACTTATTAAAAACGAGATTGATTGTACTTATTTACTTAGCAAAATCAACTTTCAAGTACCTCGCAATAACTCCAGAGATGTTGATACATTCTACAATAATTTTGCAAGAACCAATATTTTACAAAAATCTCCAATTTATATCATGTGCAATAATTTTAACTGTCTCTGTGATAACGTTGATATTAACTACTCTAGCCTGAGTGAAATTCTCTATACGGAAAATCCAGAGCAAGAGTAGTTATTACAATATGTATTCATTTAATTTAATTGTATTTATATTAATTTATGTTAATATTTATTTGTTTTATTGTAAATTGTTGTAACTTATTTTATTTGTTTAACCCTAATTTTATTATTATATTTATTGTATATTTTTATATACTTGTCCTGTAATTGGTTATTTTCTGTTGGACAATAAAGCTATTATTATTATTATTATATATATATATATATATATATATATATATATATTATTCTCCTATAGTTTAATTCCTTTTATTGCAATAAAAGGAATTAAACTATAGGAGAATAATAGAAAAAAAAATTGTCTTATTTCAATATAAAACTTCTCCTATTCGGCTTTAACACAAAAAAAAAAAAAAGATTGTAAATAGCCTATCATTTATTCTAAGGCAAAATGTCGCATTTCCCACAATTTAACGTAATTTGCAATAAGTTCATTTTATGCTTATATCGGTCTTGTTTGACACACGGATGTGTGGCTATGGAAAATATGTGAGAAATGTTTGTGCCTCTCACTTGTCTCGCCTGTGGATGACTATATCTCAGGTCTAAACTGTTTTTCAAACTAGATCAACTCAATAATGCATTATGTCACCGAAGCGTTGAAAATAGTAGAATTAACTCTGCTAATTTATTATTAAACTATTCACAGCGCCTACGGTAGTTTTGAATTTCCCAAAATCTCCGTCTGTCCAACTGTCCATCCGTCTGTCTGTCCAACTGTCCGTCCGTCTGTCCGTCCAACTGTCCGTCCGTCTGTTCGTCCGTCTGTCCGTCCGTCTGTTCGTCCATCTGTCCGTCCGTCTGTCTATCCATCTGTACATCCGTCTGTCCGTCCTTCTGTCCGATATCACGGTTTTTGTAGACAAACGAATAATCCGATCGACTTTTTAACAAACATAAAAGTTATGGGGGGTTAAACTTTTTTTTTAAACTAAAAACTATCATTTTTAATAAAAAAAAATCAATTTTTTTAGAGTTTTCCAAAAAGAAATAAAAAAAAAATGAAAATTTTTGAAAAAAATTTTATTAGTTTTTTTCTGATTTTTTTTTTATTTATTTTTTTTTAAATTTAAAAAAAAAATACATTTGTTGAAAAACCAAGTTCTATGAGGGGAAGCTTCCTATTGCTTTTAAAAGTAATCCCCCAAAAACAAAAAAGTTATGGGGGTTAAACTTTTTTTAGAAATAAAAAAATATAATTTTTAATAAAAAAAAATCAAATTTTTTTGCGTTTCGCAAAAAGAAAATAAAAAAATAAAAAATTTTGAACAATTTTTTCGATTTTTTTTTACTTTTTAAGTTTAAAACATTTTTTTTTTGTATTTTAAGTAATATTTTTGTTGTTGTATACCTATTATATTTATTCCCTAAAGATGCCAATCCAATAAATGGTGAAACGTTGGGAAATTTTGTCTTTATATATGATTTAAACCGAGAATTATTTTAATTATTACATAATTAGAACGAGTGAAAATACAATTTTTTTACATTTTTTTGTTTTTCAAAAAAAATCCTATTTAAAAAAAAACTTTCAAATTTTATTTTTCAAATATATAAGCATTTGGGAAAATGCAATATACCATTTACTGTGAATAGTATATAATGGAATGCGTAGCATAAAAAATTATGCTTCTATTTAGTTATTCCAAACACTTAATTGAAAATTTGTTTAATGAAATCAGACTTGTTATCTTATATTGGTTAAATTCTTAATTAATTAGTTAATTTAATTATATTTAGCATTAAGGGAACGTTCAAGTATTACGTAACGCTCCTAGGGGGGTGGGGGTCCAAAATGATCAAAATTTGCGTTACGTAATACTTAAACGTTCCCTAACCAGCCTTTATAAAGGCTGGTTTATGCATCATAGTCGTATCTATTATAGATATCGTTAAATAAACGATTCTAAACAAGATGTTTTCTCGGACCATAAAAATACCATATGGGCGATTGCTGATTTAAAATTTTATGATACTCCCAAACACACATCAATGATTAATACTAAAGTCAAGAAGTTTTATTATCTTTAGTCATTCGAAAAAAATGTGGGCGCCAAATTTGGACAGTGTTAAAGGCGAGTGACTTTTCAATAGTTATTCTCACCGATTTTTGCATCCTACACTTATAGTACAATACTAAAATAATGGTCTAGACATTAAATAGAATTGTATTCTAAAAAATTACTTTCCCAATGAAAATATAGCGTTAGTAAAAAAAAAAATTATAAATATGATAATTTTTACATAAAACTGGAAATTGTAATTTAATTAATTTTTGTAATTTAATTAATTTTTGTAATTTAATTAATTTATGTAATTTAATTAATTTTTGTAATTTAACTAACTTTTCTACTATTTATATTTTAGATTTTAATTATTTGTCCTGTAATTGGATTTATTCTCTTGGGCAATAAAGATTATTATAAAAATTATTATTATTAAGCACATTTGGGTTTATTAATAATCACATTACAACACTAGTGTTATAGAACAAGATAAAGCTTATTTGGGGCACTCCATGGATCTGTAATAATACCAAACAAATAAATAAACAAATATTATGAAATCCGGGTGCTTTTGTTTTTACATTTTGACAGTACTTTTTTTAATTGTCAGTTTAATAATTTTTAATTTTTTTGGTTTTTCAAAGCTTTGGGCTGTAAAACGTAGATAAAATAATATTTGAAATTTATTTGCGACTGGTTTTTAGTGCCCTGGAATTATTTTTCCACTCCGACTTTTATTTTTGTGCACTTAGAGTTTAAGTCAATCAATTTTTCAGATACGATGTTTCGGAATTTACAAGGCGATAAGAATTTTATCTATCTTGAATTTTAGGGGTGAGTTGCTTAATATGCATCTTACGATAAAAATGCATATAACCAAATTTGTTGAGGAAATTTCCAAAAATTTTTTTTGGATAATTTTTTTAATATATAATTACAATTTAATTAATTTAAAAATAGCCATATTTGAGGTGAAATTGTTTTTTTTTTCCATTTTTCAGCCAAATTATTTATATAAAAGTGGTTATAAGCAAACTTGTAGCTCTTGAAATTCTCTAAAGTTTCATAGATTATAAATTTTCATACGTACTTTTTGTGAGCGGTGTTGCGCCCTCTGTAAACGTAACAAAATACTTATGCTAATATATGAAACTTATAGAGAATTTCGAGAGCTACAAGTTCGATCATAACCATAACTTTTATCCTCCGATGAATAATTTTGCTGAAAAATCGAAAAAAAAAAACAATTTCACCCCCAACATGGAAATTTTTAAATATTTATAACTCGATTTTTATTAATATATTAAAAAAACTATCCAAAAAAAAAATTGTTGGAAATTTTCTCTTTAACAAAATTGGTTATATGCATGTTTATCGTAATAGATGCGTATTTGGTGAGATAACCGCACTCACCCCTAAAATTCAAGATAGCGGACACCCCTTATGCAAATCACCCGGTGAAAAACTAACAGGAGTGTTCTGTTATGTAATATGTAGTTTCTATGTGCACATAAATGTAATTAATATGTGAATTTAAAATACATTACACCAAATTTGTAAACGTAGTAGAGAGCCGACGCCGACCAGGCTCTGCTAACCAGTCGGACGGACGGGTGAATTGCCTGAGTTTTGAAGCGAGGATCGTGGCGTAGGAAGAAGCGGCAGACCGACCCTCCGGATTGCAAGCCACGTCTACCTCGCTCTCTGCCCGACAAAGAAAAACCTGATCGCTTAACAGTTTGTTGTTGTAAATCAAACAACTGCACTCGTTTGTAAATACCGAACACGTTTACTTTTTTGTTGTTGTATTCTATGCAATATATAGTGGTTGGCGCATATACAACTATTTATTGTTGTATACTATAATCTAATTACGTTATTGATTACGGTAGTGTTCTATCAGTGTACTGTATCTTAAATAAGGTTCTTTGATACTTTCTAAGGCACAGTTTTTGCCTAAACTCATATTCATTCATATTTAGGTCTATATTACTCCATACACGATTCACTCACCGCAGTAATGAGAAGAATTCAGCGCATGCGCACTGATTTTCTTATTTTTGTATTGACGTATGCCAAAATTATTTTAAGGTTAAGTAACATTCTTTTGAAGAATTTTACAAAAATATCTACTTTTTTCTTTGCGAGCTAACAGTTTTTTTTTAATTGGCTAAAAGTACTCGCTTAAAGTACTCGCTTAAAGTACTCGCTTAAAATATATCGCCTTCTAAATTCTGAAATATCGTATCGGAAAAATGCCACCAATTAAAAAAATAAACACCAAACCACCAAACTACCAAACCAAACCATTGTTAACGTAAACCAACGCCCCCATTAAAAAAA
>OY294044.1:62156814-62221955 GCA_958510825.1 Brachypterus glaber | reverse complement strand
CTTTTTTGAAAAACGAAAAATAAAAATATATATATTTTCAAGAAAAAAAAAAATAAAAAACAACTTTTTAAAATTTGTTTAAAATTTTTCAAATTTTTTGTTGTTTTTACAAAAAAGAATAAAAAAAAACTTTTTTATTTTTTTTTATTTTCTTTTCACTAAAAACAAAAAAAAATTGAAAACAAAATTTTTTAAAGTTATAGGGGATGTTGTTATTTATGGTCAGGTGTTCACAGTGCATTTTCCCAAATAACGCAAGTGAAAACTATTTAAAACGCAAAATAAAATATTGCTGCCAACAAAAGAATACTTCCCCTGTAGGCGGCCTACAGTAGACTTCTGTTTTTCATAAATTTTTATTTATGTACTATTTTCTAGTTGTTTTGTATTAAATGTTTCAATTTTCAATACAAAAACTGTCCCGTTTCAGTAATCCGGATTATTTGCTAATTCGGACCCCGCGCTTTTAATTAGTCCGGATTATCGAGGTTGCACTGTATTCTAAAAGAAAAATAGTTTTGGTTGTTTGATATTTTTGTAGGACATAACCTCGGAACTAAGTATAAAACACTATTATTTTGTTCGCAGCAGTATTTTTAGATTATCTTCAGTCGATCAATTGATGTTACATTATTCTTTGAATTTTAGTTTAGTAATTACCAGATAAACAAACAAACAATAATTTAGTATTTAATTGGTATTTTTGCTACTGCTGTTCATTCTTCCTTTGTAAACCTTTATAAACCTTGGTATTATACGATTCATTAACACACAATGCGGCATTTGTCTATTATTTGTCAATATAAGTACCGAAATTCTAAAACAATGTTTAAAACCCCACAGAAAACAACACACCTTTTTTTTTTTAATCTGACACCGAAATTCAATTAATGAATCATATAGACATCTGAGACAAAGAAGGTTAAACAATTTTTGTTTTTGTTTTTCATTTTAGACCTATTTGCGATTTTTTTTACATTCAAGGTACCAAGAAGAAAGTAGTTATGTAAAAAAAAAGTTTTCCAGATTTTGATGTATTTCGATGGTTTCGTTTGGACTTTTTAATTTTTTTGCGTATATAATCATCATCATGTCAATAATTGTGAGTGGTGGAGCGAAAAGGTATATTAGCGAAAAAAAAATAATTTTTTTGATTTTTGGGATTTCGTATGCATTGTACATTTTTATTATTGAAAACAAAAACAATAACATTCCCAATAGTTTTTTATTGTGTTTTTTTTTTGTGAGGCTTACAAAAATAGCTATAAAAACAAGTTACCTGTAATAAAAATTATTAAAATTATTAGTTGGGCATAATAACATATCTACTCAATATATTTTAACTTCAGACCACCTTTACTCGAAAAATATATACACATAATATCTCTGCTCAAGAATATAAAGGGTGATCATTTAAAAACGGTCCACCCCAAATATCTAGCAAATTAAGTACAACATAAAAATTCTAAAAAAGAGGTTAATTTGGTTTTTCGAGAAGAAAACTTAAGTATATGATTTTGGGGTTTGTAACTTTTACCCCTAACCCCCAGCTACCCCAATATTAGAATCTTAGATAGCAACTTCCATCTTGTTATACGTCATATAAAGGAGCTCAAAAAATGGAATACATTGGTTAAAACAAAAATTAAATATACCATGAGAAGTTCTGGTGCGGTGTTTGTCTGTCCGGATCCTGTCTGTATCTTTGAACGACCCCGGCTACCGGAGATTCGGTGGAGGGAGCAATCTTATATTTAAAATTGAAATAATTTTTTAAAATCTTTTAATTTTTATTATTTTGTTTTTATTAATTAACTACTTTTTTATAATTTATATTTATGTATATATATATATATATATATATATATATATATATATATATATATATATATATATGTGTGTGTGTATATATTTTTATGTATACATCAAATTAATTTTTAATATTATTTAATGTATGTATTATTGGATAGATCTATATAGAATGAAAATTCTCGAGATCCTTAAATAAATTTATCTTTATCTTTATCTTAACCTTTAACTTAAGGGTGGATGATTTTATTTAAAAATAATTGGTATAAAATATTACTAAAAATAGCTCAGTATTTAAAAATAAATAACTTCAGTTTGATTCATGGGGCTTGTAACTTCTACCCTTTAGGTACTAGCCACACTAACTGCTTTATTTTTAATTAAATCCCGATTCTTGCTATACCCTATTTTAAAGAGCTTAAAAAGTGCTATCTTTGATATACAATAAGCCATAAACAACACAAGTCGTCCGTCATATTGGCGCCGCAATTTTGAAATTTTTAATTTTGACCAAAAATTCTTAATCTACAACACAGAAAACCCACACATATCGATTTCGGTTCAAATAGGCCATTAATAAATTAATAAACCATTTTTAACACGAAACATGTTAATAAACGAAAAAATCCAAAAAACATAATAGCATTTAGAATAAATAAATAAATATAAATAAAAAATACAAAAACTATAAATAATTATATCACAGGTAGATAACAAAACACTTTATTTAAAGAAAAGCGTTTGTTAACTATTCATTCATTATTTATTTTTAAGTGTATTTTATTTGTAAAAAAAAATTAATCTTTTTGTAAACAATTCAAATGTAAATTCGGGTGCCACTCAAAATCATTATCTTCAGACTCCGCGGCATAGAAAATCTTTTTACGAGAAATATCCGAGATACTCTTGTATAACTTTTTATAACAAATTGCCAAAAAACATCAGAAATATAAATAGCTACAACTCATTTAAAAATTCTGTAAAAAACTATCTGATTGATAAAGTTGTTTATAAAATTCAGGATTATTTATCACCCCCTAGAAACTGAACTTATTTTAAATGTTAGTTTTAAGATTGTGTGTTTATTTAAATGCGTGTTTACATTATTATTTCATTTATAATTATATTTTTATTTCAAATTTATTAAGTATATATATTGTTTACTTTTTATTATATATTTTGTAATTTTTTATATTTCGTATTTTGACATACCATATATACTGTATGTATCTTTATTGGTGAATAAATTATTATTATTATTATTATAATCAGACAACTTATATGTTTCGAGTTCAACCAATAAACAAAAAAAACAATTTTTTAAAATTATTGAAATTTCCAGTGCGATTAATGTATTCAGGAAAATTATTAAATAAAATTATTGCTGAATAATAAAAGCCCTTTTCGAAAGTGGCCAATCTGTGCCTTGGCACAGTATAGTCAGAATTCCTGTTACTGATTGTAATTACACAAATCGTCCGCCATATTGGCGCCGCCATTTTGATTTTTTAATTTTGACGAAAAATTCGTAATACGACCCCAAAAAAACCCTAATACCGATTTTGGTTAGAATCAGCCAAAAATCACACAAGTCGTTTGCCATATTAGCGCCGCCATGGCGCGCCATATTGATTTTTTAAATTTTGACCAACATTTTAATAAAATTGCCAGATCACGAAAAATAAAATAATAATCAACCGACAGACCATTTAGGAAACAATTGAGTTTATAAGGAAATACCCGCTACCAAACATGTAGCAATGACAGTAATTAAAAAAAAATACTGAAAATAAAGACAAAAATCCGCAGAAAGAAAAAAGAATGGTAAATTGTTTTAAACCAATTTGATTGTTACTACCTCTAATACTTTAGTAATAGCTAATAATTATGGTAATCCAAAAATATACATGAAAGTATTAAATTAAAATTAACCATTATTTTGCAATCACTTACCTCCCACAAAGTGAGTAGAAAAACAGTAAATGAATTTTTTGATGTATATTATTTAAAAACCTACATAATAGTACACAGATAAAATTAATACAGCGTGGAATTCATAAAAATTTTCGCCTGTGGCAATAAAATTTTCTTATAATTTTCTAAAGTTCCAAAGTATGAACTGGGTACTTGAACCTTAGTCATCCAAATGTTTGGCAGGTGTAAAAAAATTTTTTGCTGGTGGGGACCTTTTTTTAGGTATCAAAATTTTTTGGGAGGGGTAAAAAAAATTTTTCGGGAGTGAGGCCCTTTTTTGTATAGTCATCAAAATTTTTGGAAGAGGTAAGAAAATTTTTTCGAGGACCTTTCTGTTTTTTTAGTCATCAAAATTTTTGGGAGGGAAAAAAATAAATAGTTAGGGGCCCCTAGGTTACCCCCTAGCTTCGGGCTGTCCAGTCCGACACTTCTAAAACCCACATCTATTTTATAAATGTTTATATCTCAAAATAATTTAGCCCCCCTGGGATTTTGAAAAGTCGGCGCCTATGAAACTAATTAATAATTAAATATGAATATATTACTGTTTATAATTATTGTAATTACTTTATTTTTACCAAAAAATATCACAAAATTATCTTTTTATAAAATGTAATGACAGTTTTTCTAGGTTGACTTTTTAATATGAACTAGTCTAACGCGGTACCGCGCTAGTCAGTAAGTGACTGAACTATTGACAGAATCCTAATTTTCGATTTAAAAATATTTTTTTAGGAATATTTTTTTGTTAGCTATACCAAGAATTTAAAAAAATATAAATATAACTAAATTGTTATTTGATTTTTATTTCTCTTAAATTGATATTTTTATTTCTTTTAAATTGATATGATTTTCAGCTTAAGAGAGCTACCAGACCAGACGATATTTCGATACCCCCAAGCAACAAAGCCGTAACTCATATATTGTCATTTTTCACGACAGCTAAATTTCTAAAATATTTTTATTTGTTATTTAAGGGTGGGTATATGATTGAAGTGGAAAAGGAAGCCATGCGATACGTCATTTGAAAGCTTATAAAATTCTCTATTTAACTGTATAAGTATTTATTGTTTATTTATTTTTTTGTTTCTGATAATATTCAAGTTTAAATTTTTTTACTTTAGTGTTTTTAGGTAAACTTTTGGTTAAAATGGCCTGTGGAGAATTCTGAGTAGTACCACCATGTGTGTCTTTTTTCAAGGCGTTTACCTACGAGTGTGACTCAAAATGGGTCTAACTTGAGTTACGTCCTTGTTGCTTGGGAGTGTCGATTTGACACATGTCCAATGGACTTTTTATGGACATTGTCCATATAAACATGTATTTTTTTAACTTTTAATTACTTTTCATCCTAATTTCTTTGATTATCGTAAACGTCATGAAATAATACTAGAAGTTCTTATAGAAGTTGGTTAAATAGTCTTCCAAGAGGGCTCCGGTTAATTACAGATGTTAATTTGAAAGAAAGGAGTGTTGAATAACTTAATAACCCCTCATCCAATTTCAAAAACATAACACTATTGAGAAAAGAATAAAAAAACTTTTCCAATGAGGAATCATATAGTCCTATTTAAACTTTTGGTGGTGATGGTGTTCCATGCGAGTAAAATCAAAATATATCGAGCACAAAATAAAAATAGACCTGACCAAGAATTTAAAAAATTATATAATTTACAGAGTAATCGAGATTATTCATTTTAAAAATTCCATACTACCTATTCATATTAATCCAAATGAACATCATTTAAGCCAAGTGAATATATGAGAGGTTCAAAAAGTGGACCAAGTCCATAAAACCGTTATTCTAGATATTGACATTTAAAGTTGTTTGTTCTTAATTAATGAACTAGTTTGTTCTCAATTAATGAACTAGTGCCATCTACCGTCCAAAGACAGAGGTATGGACTTGTTTCGTTACAAGTACTAAACAATATGTGCTTTGAACTATCTCTTGATCAATGCAGATCAAAAAATCGTCTTTATGGACTTAGTTCACTTTAGCTCTGGACCCCTCATACATGTAACGACATATTGTCTTATAATACTAAAACCCAAAAGATATATTTAAATAATATTTTTTGTAGTAAGCTGTAAAACAACACCCCTAGTAACATTGAAATTGGACAAGTTTCTTGACCAGAGTACTTGACAAAGTTCTTTGTAAAGAATTGGAAAATTCTTGAGCAAGAGAATTAATCAAGATTCTGTATCCAGACTTGGGCAAGACTTTAGCAAGATTCTGGAAGCAGAGCGTTTAGCAATACTTTGTCAAGTATGTTCGTCAAGTCTGTAGCAAGCAATTTGACAAGCAATTTGACAAGATTCTTGGTCAAGAATCTTGACCTACTCTTACAAGTACGATTTGATCATGATGGAGATCGCTTTTCGATTTCTTATCAACTTTTCTTGCTACATTCTTGCTCAAGACTTGTCCAAGAATCTTGACGAAGTTTCTGTAGTAATTCTTCGACAATTCTTGAGGAAGAATCTGTCGACAGTATCTTGCGCCAGAATTGTCGAAATCTGGATGCAGTTATTTGATCAAGAATCTTGAGCCAGGCTTGCTCATAACTTGACAAAAATTGTTACTAGGGTACCTAATCAATATAACTCTTCTAATGAAATAAAATATGTTCAAATAAATAATGTTTGTTTGATTAAGGTATTATTTTTATAAGTGTACATAATGGTAATTTAATATTTTTACGAAATTATATAATTGTAATGTATAAGCAATTAATAAAAGATTGTTGAAGGTTAAAATAGTACTGTACTTTATTGTACAAAATAAGGACAATGTTATTAAATAAAGATTTTTCACCGAAAAAAATCACATGAATGTATTCTTATGTTAAAATAAACACTGTTTAAGTGATTAATTAATAATTACGTAATTTTTTTGCAGTTTATGCAAATGTCTTGGGACTGTATTTTTCTTTAAATAATTGTTTTATCCTCAGGGATAAAGAGAAAAGTCTTGAATATATGTAATGCTACGTTTTTTTCAAAAAAAAAAATATATATTAAAAAAAACTTTTTCAACAATTTTTTTTATTTTCTTTTTGCGAAAAACAAAAAATGTCTAAAAACAATAACAAAAATACTGTTAAAAATACAAAAAAAATACAAAAATAATGTTTTTATTAAAAGTCTTTTTCGACGTCCAGCTGTGATGCCCCTTCTGTAGGCCACTGCAGAATTCCTTAATAGAAGTTTTTAAAATTCCCCGGTATGTATTGGTTTAACTTTTGTAGGTCATTATTTTTAAGACATTGAGATGAGAACTTTTCGACGTTTATTTCAGAAAGTCACGTATATGAATACATGAAAAAATAACAAAATTGTCAATTTTTAAAAACACCCGAGATGAGCCCTTTTTGAAATTTACAATCCAAATGTAGACCTGTGTTATAATTTATACATTCACTACTATATAATAACTATAGTCTATACATCTATTATAGATGTAAATATTTTAAAGTTTTTAATATGTTCATGGATAGATTCTCTATAGGCGTATATATATATATATGTACTATGTATTCTTAAAACAAATGTTCATGTTATTTTTGTTTGTATTTGTTTTAAATCTGATCAATCCTTATATGTTTTTATTATCAGTTTACGTATGTTTTGAGATTTGTCCAAGTTTTCTATAGAAACATAAATGTCCAAACCGACAGACATTATTTAATGGCTACTTTTGTGAGATTTATGAATTGCAATGCAACCAAGTTATGTATAGGATGGATGAAAAAGTGAAAGTTTTCCGGGATTAGCTCTTTGTAATAGCAATATTTATTATTAAGATTAATCAGTTAAATGTGGACCCCGCTAGAAAAGGAGGTATATTGTGGATAAACTTAATATTATCTATCTCTTTTATTACTACGGCGTATCACGAAGCGAGCACATCCAGAGGCTTGCATAACAAGCATAATACATAAGAATGCGATAAGGGACACTGATAGAAATGTTGTTGTAATATAGGCGCCAAACCATATTTTGTAATATGTAATAATAATAAATATGTTATACAATACAACAAGTTGTAGAATTAAGAGGTAAACAACATATAATTGTAATAAATACAACAACAAGTGTTATGTCATAGTAAGTACTATAATATAGTACAATTTGTGATTGGCGCATTAATAACGCTTTAATTCTATCAGTGCCATCAAGCCAATCACGGCATCGCATTCTTATGTATTATGCGAGCCTTTGGACAGGACATAAAACGTTGGTTAAAATAAGAATACAAAGTAAGTCCATAGGAAATTAGGCTCACTTTTTATAGGAATTCAACAAGAATATCAAGCGAACGGAGCTACGCCTCTTTGAAAGTGGCTAAAAAAATCTGTTTTTATTCAATAACTTAGGAACCCTTTGAGATATATCAACGAGGTTTTGCATGTCAACTAATTCTACCAAGGCCCGTTTTTTGTGTTATTTTCATGTACGTATTTCAACCAGGGGTGTGCGAAACGGGGGGGGCTTATCAGTTTTTCGTCCCAAACTTTTTTCTGTGTAACTTTTTTGCAATTTTATTTTTGAAATAAGATTCCTCAGGTCAAAATATATAAAAAAGGTACTCTTGTTGTAATACTGTAGGATTAACCGTTTTCGAGAAAAATTCATTTGAAGGTAAAATTTCACGATTCGAGGACGAAAAATTAAATACTAAAATGTTGAAAACCAAAATTTTAATGATACAGGGCAAATGTACATTAAAAACTAAGACAAAAATCTCATATACAGGTACTTCCAAAAATCAATCCTAATGGAGCTATGGTCTCCTAAATATGCACCATTTTTAAAGGGCCATGGTAGCTTTAAAAGCGTTTTTTTGACCTACATGTATGGAAACTTTTTTTCTTAGTTTTTGATATATAATAACACTGCATCATTAAAATTTTGGTTTTCGATATTTTAGTATTTAATTTTTCGTCCTCGAGCCGTGAAATTTCACCTTCAAATGATTTTTTCTCGAAAACGGTTAATCCTACAGTATTACAACAAGAGTATCTTTTTTATGTATTTTGACCTGAGGAATCATATTTCAAAAATAAAATTGCAAAAAAGTTACACAGAAAAAAGTTTGGGACAAAAAACTGATAAGGCCCCCCCGTTTCGCACACCCCTGGTTTAAATAAGTACGTGAAAATTACATAAAAAGATGGGTCTTATTAGGATTAATTCACGTGCAATACCTCGTTAATATATCTCAAAGGGTTCCTGAGTTATTAAATAAAAACCGATTTTTTTAGCCAATTTCAAAGGGGCGTAGCTCCCTTATCACGCATTTTTAGACATGTGTTTATAGGAACTTTTTGTCATATTTTATCATGTAGAATCACCTGTTAAAATTTCAGATCCTATTTCAAATACACCCTGTATAACCTAACAATTAGGTAGTAGAAAAACATTTTCGTATGTTCGAAAACTTAAAACATGATTTTCTGACCCAATCTATGTTAATATTGTATGAAACTCGTCTGTTCTCTTATAGTTTTGCCATATTTGTAACTAGCAAATTTAAAGCCCTTTTCTATCATAAAATATTCCAGAATACCTCCCACAAACCAATATAAAGATTTGTTTATTTCACACAGATAAAGTCTGGGAATCTATTAATATAAAGTCGATTTTCTTAAAACTCATTTATTTATTGTCATATAAACATGCCTTATTTGATTTAATAAGGATCCGTTTAATTTATAATAGTTAATGTAAGCATGTATGTATTATTTCTCTAGAAATAACACATTTGGCTCAATTGTTAATTGTTAAATAGTTATTTAAATAAAAAATGAGAAAAATCAGTTCTATCTTAAAAACAATACAAAATTAAACAAATTAAAACATACAAAAAACAATTTTAATTTTAAATATAATTGTGTCTGAATTAAAAACTAATTTTATTAATATCATAAATTACACAGGCTAACAAAAAAAATTGTCTGTGCTGGGGTTGAGACACACCTTTTTTTTTGTATTTTGGGATACTGAACACGAAACTGTCAAAAAAAAAGGGGAACTACATGGGCTCATTTGTTTGCTACACTGAAATTGCAGATAAGATTTTTTTTTCAGAAAAGCAAAAAAATGAGCCCATAAGTTGCGTTTCTTTATGACAGATTCTTGTTCAGTATCCCAAAATAAATAAGAATAGATAGGTATCCACCCCAGCACAGAGAACTTTTTTTTGTGGCCTTCAATAAAAAAGGTTGTCCGTTGAGACCCACCTATTCTTACGTATTTTGGGATCCTGAACAAGAATCTGTCATAAAAAAGGCACTCAATGGGCTTATTTGTTTGCTACACTGAAATTGAAGACTAATAATGTGCACAGCCAACTAAAAAAAAATAATAATAATAATAATAATAATAAAAAAGATTATGTGCCAGGGACTATACTAAAGCATTTTTATATTTGCGGGGTCGCTGAAACCGAATCTGATCTCAGAATTGCTCCATCAGGTCACAATTTTTTTCTACACTTAAAAACATCTGAATTTAAGGAATTTTCGCACTCTTTTTTAAGGTGTATAAAAAAATTGTGATCTGATGAAGCAATTCTGATGTCAGACACGATTTCAGCGACCCCGAAAATATAAAAATGAGTTGGTCTAGTCTCTCGAAAAGGATTTTTTTTGTGTGGCTGTTTAATAACTTATTTCGAAAATTCGTTTAAATCCTTATTTATTATTGATCATTATTGATGAGTTTATAGTTCAACATACATACCTACTTATATTTAGCAATATAATTATAATAATTTACTAATTAACAA
Organism: Brachypterus glaber; assembly: GCA_958510825.1. Lineage (NCBI taxonomy): Eukaryota > Metazoa > Arthropoda > Insecta > Coleoptera > Kateretidae > Brachypterus > Brachypterus glaber. The sequence goes on along the minus strand of OY294044.1, from coordinate 62,211,376 downwards.
TAATAAGAAACAATATTACTTTTATTTGCATAAATCTATTCTTTAGTTTTATATTTGCAGCAATAATTTATTATTTAATAAAAATTACGCCACTTTATGGTTAATAACTATTAGGTATTTGATTTTTACTAAAAATATATTTCAAAATAAAAACGAATAGGTAAGATAATTTATAATTAATATATTGTCCAAAATTAAAAGTTAACTGTATTTTATTAATTAATCATTGATCAAAAAATAGTTTGTTAATCATTTAAAAAATATATGTGGGACGATGGATGCATTTCTGTTATTTAAATCCCACAAAAAACACCTACACTGATAAAAAGGATTTATTTGGATATGGCCAATTAAATTATTTGGTTTGAGTAACAAATTTTATTTGAGTCAAATAAATATTTAGTTCATGTAAACAAATATTTTAATTTCAAAATGATTTATTTATGGGAACAAAATAGTTTATTTGACAGAAATCAAATTTATTTGTCACAACCAAATAATTCAATTGGCCATATCCAACCAAATATTTTGTTGACACAAGTAAACTTTTTTATCAGTGTACTTTTAATTTAGGTAAATTTTTGATTTAACACATTTTTTATTTAAATTTCATTAGGTAATAAATTACAGTAGATGAAACATACAGAAATGCCCAGTATAATAGCTTTTCCATTTTTCACCCCCGTACGTGAAATGGATTTTTTATTATCAGATTCACTTTCACGGAAAGAAATTAGTGGGCTCTGCGCTATACATTATAAGATATTTGGTAACAGTGGCAAATTATAGTGATTTAAGCTATAGATTATAAGGCACACAATAACTAATAATGTTAAAAATAAATTGGAAACGATTATATATATTACAGACACGATTATATTTATTACAGGCACTATTATAAATTTACAGAAATTTTATTATATTATAAAAATTATTAGCACGGACAATAATTAAATCTATTTAAGCTATAAATGCCATACTATTTGTTATATTTTATTATTCACTAAACAATTAAAGTATTGCATATAAATTTTTACACTGACTGCCATAATTGTAAGAGAAAGCCTTGTATTTATATAATAAGCGATTATAATTTGCTTGGTATGTGTGTTATAGCGCTCCTAGCTATAATTTTTTTTTCCGTGTTCAACCTCAAAAACCCCCATATACCAATTTAAATGAAAACTAACCCCCTCCCCCCTCGGGGTGGATTAAAAAAAAATATTTTAATATTTAGTTTTAGCGACTTCAAAAACCCTATGATTTTTTAAGAAAACTACCCCTCTCCCCTCAGGGAGTGAGTGGTTACAATTTTTTATTATGGAATTCACTTTCAGCAATGCTTATCGTGGCATGTATGCAACTTAACAAAAATATTTTTTTTAGTTGAACTTAAGTTAGACTTTTGTTAATATTTTTATAGTAATCTAGATATCTAGAGGTAAAAAACTTTTATATTTTGTGTTCACAAAATTTTAAAATACTGCGCATTTAAGTTTAAATATTACGTTTTCAAAAGTAGTATAAATTTACAAAAAAAAAATCAAACTACAATAAACTTCTAAAGTTAACTTACTATATAGATCTGGATTTAATTATAACCCAATGAACTAACAACTCTTCTCTCTAGAATACGCATACCGTTAATATAAAGTATCGCCAACATCTCGGTTTGTTTGTAAACAAATAGTAGGTATTATCAGGCCTGAACAATAACAATTACCAGTAACTATTATTGTTGTCTCTGTTAGAACAAAGCTGTGCGAGTAAGACAGACAAATGTATATGTTGGCTACTTTTTTGTCAGTTTTTACAAATGAAATGCCTGTTCTAGAGAGAAGAGTTATTAGTTTGTTGTTATAACCTCATTATAAATTGAATAAATAACTAAATTATCACGTTTTGTGTTAGTTATTTCAGATAATATGTTAATTGTTAATAGTTATTCGTTATTGAGAAAATTGTAGAACCTAGACTAAGGTCATCTATTAATTTAATCACTTAATTTTGACCATCTTTATATGTAAATCTGTCTGTAATTTAGTAATTAAATAAATAATTTTTATAACAAAACAATCACCGGAATTAATTAAACTGTTAGTCAGAAATTACGCGAAATAAAAAACTACTTACAAGAGAAAAATATATTTTTACGAGTTTTTATTTTGAAAACTGGATTTTCCAATAACACAGGTTTACAAATTTTGGTAAAATTTTGGACCCGAGCAGACAAAAGTGCTTTTTTAAGTAACTTTTGGCGCTTATTACGAATCCGCAGTCCGTTTTTTGCTATCAGGTCAGGTTCCTTAGATAAGCCAAGTTCTAAAATGTAACCAATTACGAAAAAATTAAAAAATATGTTAGGTGGTACTGTACCGTAATTAATACGTTCACTGCCAACGGCTAGTTTTGACAGCGGAGCAATGGGTATGGGCAAGGGAAAAATAGAAAGAATTGATTAATGTTGTTAGGGGCGCCAGTTACTTTAGCTTTTACTCCTTTAGGTAAGTAACAACCTAGTGTAAATACTTAAGCTTTTCAGTTTGAGAAAATATAACCCCTAAATAAAATAAGATAATTCATTTGAGAAATTTATTATAAATAAACTTAATGAAAGCACATCAAGTAATGTATTAATATATCTAAAAAAATATGTGTAATTATATTAAGATATAATTAAAGAAATCTTAATAAAAATTACTAAATTCAGAAATCATTCGACTTAAATGTATAAAGAAAACATGAAGTTCAGCAAGCACCAAGAAATGTATGTAAACAGCAATCATTTCTTGCAGTGTATAAAAGTCATGCTTAAATTAGAAATCATTTAATCAAAAGTATGATATTTAATAATTAATAAATGAGATTAAATGTTTTAAAAAAAATAAGTACCTAAAAATGAACAAAAGCCAGAAGGGCATATAGTATTAAACAATACTATATCAGATCTGATAAAGTTTACAGTTATAAGAATATTGAAATAAAAGAACTTTAAATATGAAATATTGCTTTCAAAAGTTTTTAGAATGAGTACTTAGCTGGTTTCTGCAAAATCCATGAGGTATGAATTCCATCGTCTCCATCTGTACAAGTCTCCCCTATGCTGATGAATTCATTTCTCGAATGAAAGAAAAAAAATATAGGCTGTCCCATCTACTTTGGAAAAATCATCTTCCAGGATAAAATGTACGATTGAAAATGTTGTCCGGGATAAAATATGCTTTTGAAAATTATGTCCAATGTAAAATTGTCTGCGGTCATATAGAATTTATCTATGCCGAAAAATACAGAACCATGTTCCAACAGAACATCACTCCATGCGGAGAACTTGTATATCAAATATACCAAAATAAACTTCAACTTAAATTAATGTAATTCCATATTAATGGTATAGAAATGGTAATTAATTAATTAATGGTCTAGTAATGTAGTAATAATGGTGCTAAAACAATAATTATATCTCAGAAATATTCTAAGAAACAGAAAAACTTAACTTACGTGTCATACTAAGTCTTCGATGTCCATCGAAACGTTATAAATGCGTAATTGTAGAAAATAACAGTTACAATATCTTCCGCATTGTTTAAATATTCATTTTCACTAACTTTAAATAAAAATACATGAAGGATTACTTCGATGATTACAGAAAATAAACACTCGTCAAAATGACACCACCATTGTACAGAGTTGCTTCAAGAAGGAGGAAAATCGACCTTATTCACTAGTATGAACCCTTCAGGTAAATAAAATCCTATTTCTGAACTATTAGCGACATCTATGTAAGTCATTATCAACTACAGTTTTACCGTATAGGATTCCTAATAAAGGTAACGAAAACTACACCAAAAATTATAACTAAAAAGAATATTTCCTAATAAATCCGTATTAGTGATATCTAACCTCAAAATATTACTCTAAGAAACAAATATAAACAATACTTATTGTTTATCAGCAAAACTAATAAAAATACGAACAGAATACTAAGTGTCCTGTGAACTAAGTATAAACAAAATACTGAATCTAAGTGAGCAGTTCCAGCAAACTATTTTCAACAAATTCTGGTTTATCCCGAAGGAATAAGCATACACAACTTTCCAGGAGAGACAAGCTACAGGTGAAAGCCAGTGAAATCCAACCCTCAATAGACTCTGAAACATATAAAAACCAGGTAAGTCCATAGACAAATGTATTATAGAGAAATAAGTCATATGATTCTTTATTATTAAAAATCATATTCTAATTATGTTTTCTTTATATTATTTTCAGGTAGAACTATGGAATAGAGACTTATATGGTTAGAATTCAGTTCCTGCTACAAAATAGTCCCAGATACAAAATAGTTCTGTACGTACGTAACTATTTATATACAAAATAAACATAAATTATAACGTAAGTAAACGAATAGTTTAATTAACCCTTGCTATATTACAAAGTGACGATTTATATCGTTACAGTACGATTATAACGACCTTACCCTACTTTATTTAGAAAAATACCAAAAATTTTTTAGGTCCGTCTCACTTATAAGAGACCAAAATAAATGCTCAAAATAACCCTTGTAATTTTTCTCATTTCTTTGTAAATCTTGGTGTAGTCGTTCTCCTTTGTCGTCGCTAGTTTCTCCTAAGTTGTCAAGGGAAGAAATCCAGGAAGAAATGCAGATGGGATGAAGAAAATGGATTTTTAACGACATTTGGACACACATTTTGCGGTAATGCTTAAGATGAGTTGTAACAATTCACTTGTAGTCGTGACTCTTTCTATTACCACGACTACAAGTGAATTGTTACAAATCTTATGAAGAATTACCGCAAAGTGGGTTTCCGAATGTCACTGAAAATCCATTTTCTTCATTCCTATCTGGATTTCTTCCCTGACAACTCGGGCGTAACTGGTGAGAGAATGACCCAACCAAGATTTACAAAGAATTGAACAAAAATTACAAAGGTTTTTGGGATAAAGGTATGCTGAGCGATTAAAATAATTATTAATGAAAATAAAGTTTAGTGCCTTATAGACGGAAAACTATATAAAGGCCAAGAATGTACGAAGCAAAATATTTGAAGGGGATAGGGGAATCTAAACACCAGTGCAGTAGTAGGAATAGGAGTTGTTTCGGTGATCGTTGCGTCTGCAGTCTTCAAAACAAACCATTGCGCATCTAATTTGAACACGGCCAATGAGGGGCACTGGCGCTGAGATTCTTCTATCCTTTCAAATCTTTTGCTTCCTTCATTCTTGGGCACTTATCCAAAGTGTTCCATACTTTTTACGCGCACTGTATAACGAAATTGCACTGCTCTACTACAGAATTTTCACAATCAATGAGAAAATCCCTACCAAAATTTCATATAGCTGCTATTTCACTGTCACTGTCAACAAAGTAGGCGTGTAAGGCTGGGTTTATCAGTGTGCAGCTAAATTTAACTGATACATAATTGTAGTGACAACTCCAATTAAAATCCAGAATTTGTCCTTAACTGAGACTTTAATCATTAGATAGAGTGTTAACTGCACATTGATAAACCGGGCCTAAATGGTCCTGATTATATTGAGTATCATGGGTAGTACCTATGTCATAGAAAACACTCCCTTTTGTGATGTCAGGAAAAACTTGAAGAAGAATGACTTTATTTAAAAACGGCTTCGTGAGCGATTTTAATTTTTGTCAAAAACTGTTTGAAAATATCCCAAAAACAACCTAATATGTTTGACTTTCCATTTAACTTTGTTTAAGGCTACCCATGAACGGTTTAATTAGCACCTGAAGAAACTTTTTATGAGTGCATTGTTTTTGCATGTAGATTTTAAAAGAATTTCAATGGAATTTTTGTACCTTGATCATAAAGAAAATCAAATAATAGAAAATACCTCCTAATGATAAATCATTAATTTTAATTGTTTTAAAGAAACCATCAACAATCTTATTACACGGCCTTCGCCAATCTTTTATTTGCGCTTCTTTTTATTATAGTCTGTCATTATAGTCGCACAATTTAATTTATTAACTTTCCAGAAAAAAAAACCGAGTGGTTCCAAATAGACTATTTCACAAACAATATATAGGCCAATCAAAACCTTGCATTTTTAGTTTCTTGACCAATCAGCTCAAAATGAATCTGATAATTTTAGCACAATGCAATTATCACTTGGTTACTATGGAAACAAGAAACTGACAGTTACTGACATCTTAATAAATGTTATATTTTTGCAAAATGTGTTTTTAATTTGTGAAGCTTACCTTTAGTTGATTTATTTTTATTGATAAGCAATATAAATGCTTATTTTATTACCAAAACATCCTAGGTATAAACCCTAATTAATTCAGATATTATATTTTATGTACTTTTAATCTTAAAAGCCTTAAATCACCGATATTGGTAAATTTTAATTTATTTAATTAAATCTTGGTATTAAAAACAGGCCACTCAAAACTAATTTAAACCCTTATTTATTAAAAATATATTTACAGTAAAAAAGTAAATAATTTAATTCTTTTATTTGTTTTCTGTTATTTAAATAACAAAAATTAAAACATCAAATGACTTCGCTGGTACCAGTACAGCGTTGCCAAACTTTATTAGAAACGGATGGAAATTTGTTTTTTTACGGGTGGAAATACCCGTTATTTTATTTCTTTTAAACTTTTTAAACAAAAACAGCAATGATCTTTATTTAAATGCTAAAATATATGATAACAAATATTTTATTGGAATAATCTCAAGCGTAAAATATCCCTCAAGCAAAACTTAGACTTGGCAACATTCGTGAACAAGTGAACATCGTGGTTTAAAAAAACGTGGCAAATTTGAGATTTAGATTTTTAATTATAGTTTAGTTCTTAAATTTTTAATTTAAATATGAAATAACATTAAACATGGTAAAATTATATACTTCCTTATGTTGTTTGTGAAATAGTCTTTCAAAATACCATTCGTCCATGTTGAATTATACATAATATTTTTACTGTGTATAAAAAATATTTTGCTTGGCAATTGTTTGAGTGCATTTTTCGTGTTACAAGGTTGAGGAATTTCGACCAAAAATGTACGAAAATAATTTCCTTAATTTTCTTAATACAGTAAAAAAATTATCGATAATTCAACATGCACTTATGATATTACTACTGAAATTTTATTATAATTCCAATGATAGAAATTTTCCTTAATATGTGGGAATTATAAGGGAATTTGAATGAAAAAATCTAATCCTCTCAAAACTTTTAAAAGTTAATATTAGTATTGATAATATTTTGATTACTTTTTTTTTGAATTTTTTGCATATTTAAACATTTTAAAAATTGTTTACATTCATATTATTTAGTAATAAATAAACCCTTTTTTTAGCCTTGAAAAGGAAAGTCGCGGAGACTTTCTAAACGTCTGCCAAAAATTATACGGCAAATTGTTACTTTTTGTTTGTCCTAAAATCTATAATCCCAATTTTAAACAATATATGTACAAAGGACATAATGGATTTCTATGTTTATTTTTTTGTGGGTTTCGGTTACTGGTTCTATTATTGGTGTAATAATTATCAGGTCAACAAGGATTTGTGATCGCATTTTTTTGTTTTCATCAAGTATAATTTTATTAATTATAAGCCATGCCAAAAATCTCATTCGTTAACATGAAGTGTAGAATTTTTAAATTATGGATATTGGTCTACATAAAAATAATCAAAAGAAGCCATTTGACACATTTTTGTAAAAATCGAAGGAAAAATTAAATTTTGGACCACCCTAATGGCGCTGATTTTTTTTTATTTTTCGTTATTTTATTCGAAATCAGCGGTATCAAAAATACTCCTATGCAAAAATTCAGAATTTTGTCCCTGTTTTTTTTTTCCTGGCCCACGGCTCGGTTGATCAAAACCCTTACGTGATGGACAAAAATGGAAATTGTATTCGAAATCAACATAACTAAATTACCAAAAATCAGATGCAAATCAACTTTCCAAATTTGAAAATTTGTTGGCTTGTGTAATTATTGGTTCCATTTCAAAAAAATCTGTCTTTAAAAAATGTGACTAAAACAACCGTCGCGACTGAGACGACAACGCGACACGTTGTCTCAGTCGTAAATGAAGTAATGACTGGAAAACAAGAACCATCTGAGGGGTATATAATCAAATGGTGCAATGTCCACTCATGTCAATTTTACACCAGAAGCAAAAAACGAATTAAAACACACTCGGTCGGCAAATTTGTAATGTTTTGTATAGTTTGATATTCTTTGACGTAATATTTCTTAATTAATAATAATAAGATTTTGATTAAGTACGTAACAGTTTTTTGGTTAATAAAGAAATGAACATTACACCTATTGAAACTTACTAGGTTGGACATAGTACTGTTTGAAATTGACATCTATCAAGAAGAGTCCTATTTATGTCTAGAATTAAAAAACAAATAACCCAACAGTATTGGAAACTTTAAGAAGAAATAATTATTAAACGAGCTTGTCCGGAAACTCGTCCGTGTTTGGATCCTCAACGGCTTCTTCGGACTTTATGACTAACAAGTAATGCATTAACATCCATTTTTTTTTCGGTTTTAACAGTATTCTGACTAACTGATGACTGGACATAATACTATTTGTAACTAAGCATATTTTAACCCTATCTTATACTCTTACATTGCTAGTTTAGGTTCGACGTTTATAATGTTGGATAGAAAGGGGAAAAACTGATTTGAACGCCATCTCTAACTTAATTCGAGAAAAATGTGGACATTTCACCATTTGATTCTATACCCCTCATCTCAGTGGTACAAAATTGCACTTATGGTCTGTACCGAGGGGCGAACCATTAAAAAATATTTGTACACGGAACTCCGAGATTTATGCATGACTTTCGGGAATTTAGATATAAAAATTTATGATTTTTTTGAAAGACTTCTGATATTTTTGAAAACTCTTTGAAATCTTGTCGAAAATTACCGATATTTTCTAGATTTTTGACAAGATTTTTGAGAATTTTGTATACGGACTTCCCTGGTAATGTACATTCAAATTTAAATTTCATATCGCTTGAAAAAAAGGCTCTTTTTTTCAGTATAAAACAAAAAAAAGCAGTATATGTTCAGGGCCTTTTTAGCTCTTAACTTTAGCAGACTAAAATCCTTAGTCTTAATTCCCCTGCACTCTAAGAAAATAGTAAAAAAGTTGGTACTATAAGAATACCTAAAAAAAATCTGTCTATAAAAAATGTGACTAAAACAACGTTGTCTCAGTCGTAAATGAAGTAATGGCTGAAAAACAAGAACCATCTCAGTGGTACAAATTAGTACTAATGGTCGATTAGTAACGGACATTAAAATTTAAATTTTAAATCGATTGAAAAAAATATGCGGCTAGTACTACAGACGCTTTTATAGCCGATATCACGAGAACAAATATTTTTATTGATTATGTTCGTAAAAAGTTAAAGCTTGTCATAAACGCAAACACTAAAAGCGCACATCATAAAATGACATTAAATACTTTATCTTGCACTTTAACTTTGCAAAAATGTCAGTACTTACAGTACAGAAATTTTTATTTAAGGTGATCAACAAGAATATTTTAACTATACCAAATTGTTTATTTTAAGGCAAAAATAAGTATTATTTTTTTTCACCACCAGCCTAAAAGCACATCTTTATTACTGTTCTTTTTATTGGTAGAAATATTATTTCTCTACCTATGACGTCAGAGGTTCCAAAAATAATGAAATTGCACCATGGTTAATAATGAATTTTTATTCAGCTGTTTTGGCATCTGAAGTTTCACATAATTATTAAATCACAATGCTATTTATAAGTGTCTTTAGGCACCAAATTTATTTATTGCATGATAAATTAAAAAATATTAACTAAATTAGTACCTATAAAACATATTTTACAAAAAACACTTCGAAAAGTGAAAATCATTGGCCCATCATATTCAACCATAGATTATAAACCTATAGATTACCTTAAAGATCATAGATTACTAGAGGTACAACCCCCATATACTAGATATTAGATATTCTACTCGTAAAACGACAATGTTTTATAGATTACATATGCCTTGCTCCAAGCCTTGCGCAATTTACGCAGCACAAATAATCTGGTTTTTTGTTGATATAACCTTAAAATAAAATTGTTTATTTTTTAAAATGACATATTTATTAACAAAATTTAACAAAAGTAATGAGTAATTTTGTAAACTACTTATAAAGATTATAGTTAATTGTACAATTTCGGCAAGACATATTTATATCAGCAGGTGATGTTATTGGTATATTTATTTCTCTTTTTTAGTGAAGATTTAACATTTTAGACCGCGTCTTGCGGGCTTTGCGCTAGCGCACTCATCCCGTAGTTTGACGCAGGTCAAAACTGTTAAACTTCTCTCACTTGGTAAATAATATACTTTTCTTTTCCTTTTTAGAAAATGTTTATCTCACACGCAAAAAAAATATTACTAAAAACGAGTACGTATTATTTAGCTCAAGTGACTCAAAAGTTTGTATATTCACAAGCATGTTAAGTACTTAAATCAAATGTTTTGCTTGATTGAACTTAAATACGTACCTTGCTCAGATCAAGCGGTTAAAACATGAACTAAGTAAAAGTACTTGGTTTGAATGTATACAGAGTATACACCCATGTATCTTAAAACCGTTATCCCATATTTTTAACCAAGTTTTGGTAAGTGGCAAAATACCATTAGCTCTAAAAATGTCTGTGGTAACCCTTGTCTACAAAGCGGGCGACAAATCGCAGACTACTAATTACAGACCTATATCTGTAATTAGTAACTTTGCGAAAATTCTTGAACTGTGTATAAAAAAACGCCTTGTTGAATTTTTAGAAAAAAATAAACTATTAAATAATTCTCAATATGGTTTCAGGAAAAATCGAAGCTGCGAAGATGCTCTCTTAAACTTTGTAGACGGGGTTATTAGGGGCATAAATGACAATAAAAAATTCTTAGCTGTATTTCTTGACCTAGCCAAGGCATTTGATACTGTGGACCATAAGATTCTGTTGAAAAGATTGGAGAGAATGGGTGTACGGGGACTTGCTCTGGCCATTTTCAGGGATTATCTTCTAGGTCGAACGCAAAGTTTCAAGATTGGCAACAAACTCAGTGACCCAATTACTGTAACCAGGGGTGTAACTCAGGGGACAGTATTGGGCCCTATACTCTTTTTAATATATATTAATTCTATATATAATATTAAAATCAAAGGTAAAATTTTATCTTTTGCTGATGACACCGCCTTGATATTTATGGGGGAGACCTGGGAGGAAGTACTTGGAATGGCTGAAGCGGGTATAAGCGAAATTAAGAACTGGCTGGACTATAGTCTTTTAAGTCTAAATGTTACAAAAACTAAACATATTGCTTTTTCATTGACAACTACTGGTCAACCAAATTTTAATATTTTAAAAATTCATAAACAAAATTGTAGTAAAAAAAATAGCTGTCATTGTGAAGTTATTGATAAAGTAAATGATATTAAATATTTAGGTTTAATGCTTGACCAGCATCTTAGGTGGGACGTACATGTCAAATACGTTAATAATCGTCTCAAAAAACTCGTGCACCTATTTTATCAAATCCGAGATATCTTGAATATAAAACTATTAAATATGGTCTACAGTGCCTTGGCTGAGTCAATAATTAGGTATGGCATCTTATTGAGGGGTGGGCTATTTGAAAACAATCTATTGCAACTTAAAGTAACACAGAATACTTTGTAAAAAATATTATTTAGAAAACCCTTTCTTTATCCTACAGAAAAACTCTATAAAGATTTAGATATTTTACATTTTAAATAATTATGTACTTACCAAGTTTCTTTATGGGTTTTCTCAAAAACCGGAAAACTTACCAAGACAGCATCACTTGTATTCCACAAGAACTCAAACTCATGTTCCTATGTTAATACCTTTCTTTAAAAGATCCCATACCCAGAACTCCATTTCATACTTTGCACCTAAAATTTACAACATTTTACCTTTAAGTATTAAAAAGATTAAAAATAAAACTATTTTAAAAAAAGATTTAAAATTATATATAACTAGTAACTTTCATAACATACAAAACACCATATTCAAAAATACATAATTTTACTTACCTATCTACTTACCTATTTTTTGTTTCAAATATGTACCTTTAATCTTTCTTCTTGTACCACCATCTATTATCTATTCAATTGTCTTAAACTGTTATATATTTAATATTAATGTAAAATAACTAAGGAGATACCGCACACAAACCATGGTTTAGGCGGGTCTATTGTACTATTATTTATTGTATTTGATTTATATTTTGAAATAAATTGAATTGAATTGAATTGAATTGAATAATACAATTTCTGGTATTGACTTTTAATGAAGATGGCAGGTAGACATTTAAACTGAGTATATGAAACTTTAAAAACACTTGATAAAAAATAGTACCAATACTAATTTCTTGGAAACAAGTACTAATTAACTTGAAACAAATATTTTATTTATTAAAATAAGTAAGAAATGTTTATATTAAGTATTTTAATACTTACACTAAAAATTACGGTACTTATAGTTAATCATTTAAATTTAAGTACAATTCAGAGTTTTTATTGAAGCTGATTACTGTTGGTTGGGCTAATTGTGACATCAGGGTAATTGTGCCATGTCGGGTGATAATTCTTCTAAACTAGTTAAGGTTCAATCCAACCCTGTTATTAGGTTTTTGCCAGTATTAAATAACTAATGCCTGGGTCGGATTGAATCTTAACTACACCTTTTTAAGTTGATGATTTGATTTGATTTATAAATCAGAAAGTGTGATATTAATTTCAGACAGTGTAATTTGTTATTCAGATTTTTAAAATAAATTTCAGAAAGTATAAATTGTAATTCAGATTTTTAAATTATATTTCAGAAAGTGTAAATTGTAATTCAGATTTGCAATTTATATTTCAGAAAGTGTAAATTGTAATTCAGATTTGTAATATATATTTCAGAAAGCGTAAGTTGAAATTCAGAAAGTGTAAATTATATTTCAGAAAGTAGAAATTAATTTCCAAAATGTGTTATTTTATTTAAATTTGGATCTGTAAATTCAATATCAGAAAGTGTAAATTAATTTTAGGATACGTTAATTTGTAAATCAGAAATCATAATTTTTATTTCGGAACGTATTATTTTATAAAACAAAATTTAAAAAAAAGTAGACGTTATGTATTATACATATATTCGGTATTAAATATTGAACAGCAATAAATTAAAATTTAAAAAAATGTATTTTTTACATAAAATTAAACATTTAACAAAATTAATTTCTAAATGGCTAGGTCACTTCATTATATTACATACGTATAAATTATAAAAAATAAATTATAAGTTTCTCGATAGATATATATTTCTGAAATATAATTTTCACTTTCTGAATTTCAACTTACGCTTTCTGAAATATAATTTACACTTTCTGAAATTTAATTAATACTTTCTGAAATATAAATTGCAAATCTGAATTAGAATTTACACTTTCTGAAATATAAGTTGAAAATCTGAATTACAATTTATGCTTTCTGAAATTTAACTTGAAATCCTGAATATCAATTTACACTTTCCTATTTACAACTTGAAAAGATGTAGTTTAAAAGAATTATCACACGACATGTCACAATTATCCTGATGTCACAATTATCCCAACCTACAGTAGTTAGAATATTGGTATAATTAATTATTCCATCAATCTATTTTCTAATCATCGTACAGAGTGATATTGGTAGTATGATCGGTTTCGGGCTGCAGGCCCTCTTCTTTCATTGTTTAAAATTAAAAATTTCTGTCCTTATTGGTATAATTGTATTTTTTATTATTATTGTTGTTTTAAGAAATCTATCATATATTTTATCTTTGTAAAAATTCAGGAACTTACAGTATAGCAACTTTTATTTGAGCAGGTTAACAAGAATATTTTTCCTAAAAATTTATACCAAATTTACAAAGTTTATGCTTTAAAAGATGGACAATTTCCATTGTGGTACTACTTACAGAAATTTTTATTTGAGTTTCAGAATCATTTATTAATTAATAACAATAATAATATTAATTAATAGCAAAGTATTTTGTTCCTATTAATGGGAACAAAATAGTTTGTTTGACAGAAATAAAATTAATTACTCACAAACGCAAAGGTTTATTTATCAAAAGTTAAAGCTAACTATAAATATAATCAATTTTATGTGCTTAGTTATAATTAACGGCATAACTAGAAACAGAATTAACTTATTTTTTATATCTATTTGCATTTCATAAATACGTTTTTTTAATTTTGTTTTGCGTGTTACAATAAACTTAATTGTAAAACAGTTTTAGTAACTTTTTTATTAATTGCAAAACCGTTTTGGGGAGTTTTTGTTCATAAGTTACTAACAAAATATATATATAATTAACGGCATAACTAGAAACAGAATTAACTTATTTTTAATATCTATTTGCATTTCATAAATACGTTTTTTTAGTTTTGTTTTGCGTGTTACAATAAACTTAATTGTAAACAGTTTTAGTAACTTTTTTATTAATTGCAAAACCGTTTTGGTGAGTTTTTGTTCATAAGTTACTAACAAAATAAGTTAAAATTGAAATAACATTTACAAAAATTTTGGTATTCTGTATTCACAGTATGCAAAGATCTAAAAACAGGTAAAATTTCCATAAAATATATTTTATTAATATATATTAATAAATATGTATGTTTTGGGTTGTTTTGTGAGTGATTTTGGGCTGTGTTTGATTTTGTGTCAGTTAAGTTTAAGTTATTCTCAGTTAAGTCCCAAACAGTAGAACTTAAGATGCACGGCAGGCATATTGCAATTATTCAAAACTAAAGTACTTTGTAAGCAAAATAGATAAAATAGTATAAAGAACTCTTTCCCTAAGTCGTTTGGCGCACTCGTCCATTAGAAAACTCCCCGCTTTGCGGCCCGTTTTCCAAAGATGAACGTGTGCGCCAAAATAGTGTCTTATGTAACTTTTATATACCATTATGACAACACTGCGCATGTTTGGTTATAACTGCAACTCAAATTACCTGTACCGAACCTCTAATTTTAATTACGCGCGAAATCAAATAAAAATGTCATACAGTCTAACTGTACTATTAAAAAAAAGGCTATTAGAGAAAGTTACATTTTGTGCTACCAAACATGTTACCTTTTAAAAGGCTATAACGCCTTTAATATTAAATTTAGTTATTTTGGTGAAGAATACTTAAAAGAATGCTTAGTTTTAAATGAAGGTTCATAATTTTATTGCTGCTTTTTTTGTTTTCCATTCAGGACCGTAGCTTCCTTAGGGCTTATTTCGCAACATATGCTGTTTTTCATTTTTTTGTGATGTAGAATTATCCCCTTTATTTTCCGCCAAAGGACTGAAAACATCGTGTATAAACGGCGACTTCGCCAAAATTGCAAATTATTCTAAGAATTTCTAAGTTTACTCACCTAGTAGATAGGGGGGGGGGTGATATCTGAAAGAAATAATCAAAATTATTTATGTAATTTAACTATATGCATACTTAGAAGGTCGAAAGATAATAACAATTAAATATATTTAATACATGATATTTAATTATTTAACAAATAGACACTAAGCTTGAACAAAAGATTTTTCTTTGCTATAGATACATTATTTAAAACATTATACCCTTCCATTAAAAGCAATGATATTTATTTTTTATATAATATAATTAGCTAATCACTTAATACTTTTAATTTCATGATGAAGATACATATCACGTTTTTTTTTTCGTATACTCATATCCTAAAATGAATAAGCCAAATTTTATACACAGCTTTAGGTATAAAAAATATATTCTTATTCTTATTCTTATTCTTATTCTTCTTCTCTCTACCTTACACCTATACCAAATTAAAATTTATATGAAAAATCCATAGAGAAGGAAAGACCTCAAAAGCCGTTGCGGAATACTGTGATAAATGTGCCTAGCGCATCTGAGATAAACTTACACATGCGCACTACTATTGTTGTTTTTGACCTTAGTTTTACGTGTCAAATAAATTGTAAAAAAATCAACAAAAAACAATAAATATCTACGAAGAAACGTCTAAATAGTTTTTTTTAAATTATAAGAATTTTTCGAGGTGTGTTTTAATTTCGGGATTTTGTACACCTACTTTGAGTACACCAGGGATTGACCCTTTGCTCTTCATAAAGCAACAATACAGGTCATGTTTAAAGTTATAAACAAATGCAGCAAATAAAAAATTCAAACACAGTAGAAGTTGAAAAATGAACAGAAACAAACGACCTTCTGACAGTAGAAGCGCCTAAATGCAGCTCTCTGTGCAGGAGTATGTTTTGGTTTTTTCTTGGTTTGGTCTTTTTTTTTAATGGGGGCCTTGGTTTTCGTTAACGTTGATTTGGCGTCTGTTTCGTGTTTTTTTTTTTGTAAAAAAATGTTTTTTATTTAAAATAACATATTGAAAAACGGTTAGCGCATGCGCGTGCGCATGCGCAGTTTATCAAAACGCTGCATAAAGAGCTGCACATAGGCGCTCCTCTGACAGTATAAACTAACTACTAATAATTCGATCACATTTTAAGATTTTAACTGGGGGATTTTTGGAGATAAGACAAATGGATACTGGGGTGATGAATTGTTTTACGACCGACAGCATTTCACAGCTGATAGAGATGCGTACTGCGCAAGGTCAGATATATTGTGCTACGTCATTTCGCTGCCCCGTTCTATCACAAAATAATCTTGCGCAGGCTGGACTTTTAGTCCTCTTTTCTTCTCTATGGAAAAATCCCTTATACGAATATCCGACTGTGGATATTGTGGTAAATTTTGCTATACCTAAAAATATCCATCAGTGGATACAATGGAGCGGAAGGGGTTAAACTAGGATATGTAAAAATGAACGTCATTAAAATGAAACATAATTAAATACCAAACCTAAATAAAATACACTGCCCAGTAAAAGAGCTTTCCCGTTTTCCACCTTCGCCCGTAAAATGGATTTTCTATTATCAGTTTCACTTTCAGCAACCATAAAAACCTTAATATACCAATTTTCACGAAAACTACCCTCTGCCCCTTTAGTGGTAAAGTTAGAATTTTTTTATAATCAGATTCACTTTCAACAACCTCAAAAACCCCAATACAACAATTTTCACGAAAACTACCCCCCACTCCTCAGGGTGTGGATTTAGAAAGATTGTATTATCAGATTCACTTTCAGCAACCTCAAAAACCCCAATACACCAGTTTTCACGAAAACTACCCCCACCCCTCAGGGAGTGAAATTAGAAAAAAATTATTATCAGATTCATATTCGTCGACCCCAAAAACCCCTATATACCAATTTTGAAGAAAATATTAATAGTATTGAAAAATATTTACCCCCTCTCCCCCTCGGGGGTGGAATTAGAAAAGTTTTTTTATCAGATTCAATTTCAGCAACCTCAAAAACCCATATATAGCAATTATCAAATTTTTCTAAAAAAAATATATTTTTCCCCTTTCCACACCCCAATGTTTACCAAAAACAATCCCGAGCGAGAACTTTTGGTAACATACCTGTATGCCAAATTTCAAGTCTCTAGCTTAAAGCGTTCTTAAGTTATCGTGCCCACAAGATTTCCCGGCAGACCGATCGACCGACCGGCCGATCGACCGACCGAGCAAATTTTTTTTTGCTCGATATTGATTTATATCGACATAGAACGTCATAAAACGCAAAATACACAAAAAAAATTTTTGAAAATTTTTGCACGAATTCAAGGCTTCCCGAAATTTTGAAAATTTTCAAAATGGGAAAGAAATTACATGTAAAAGATTTGAAAAAATATTTTTAAACAAAGCGCTATAAACAATAAAAAAAGTGAAAAATTTATCAGTTCATAATATTAAGTTAAGGGGTTAAATTAAAAAAATCAGCTAGAAAGCAATTCTGAGTTTAGAGGCTTGCTAAAATGAAAGAAGAATTATAACAGTTGCTCATAGCTGAATTTTTAAAATATCACCAATAAACGCTAGCACGTGATTTGTTGCAAGGCCATCGCCATTACATAAATAATGTAATTTTATACAGTTCTATGTAGCTATAAGCCAACAACTAACTATGTTAATTTAGATAATTTTTTAGTTGTATTGTGTTATGTAATAATAGTTTAACCCACACTGACAGATGACAGTAAGTTATTAAACCTTTTCCTTAATATATTTTAAACGGTTTGGATCTTACCAAAAACTTTAAATTATAAAGAATATACAAAGTTTGTAAAATTTTATTCAAATCGTTTGAAAGATATAATAGAACTTCAAATTAAGATATAATAGAAATATTAATCATTATAAAAAGCAAATTTAAACTTAATAAAATTCAACACTCTCTTCTAAATAAATTTATTTATTTTGATGACTCTGGATTTCCTTAATTTAAATTATTTATATCATCAGCACAATTGTTTATGTATTGTGCTGATGATGTAAATAATTTTTTTCTATTTTGCGACTCTTATAAGCTCATAATCACACGCATTTTACGTGTTCTTATAGGCCCATAAGAGGTCTGTAGTTTTTGTTCTTTTGGTTGGCAACAGACCTGGCCTATCGCTTGACGTTTTCCGTGCAAATGACAATGTAGCTTTAAAGTTGAATTTTCTACGAAATTTTGTGTTCAGGTTATTTTTACCATGTTAAAATTGTGCCTTGGTTAATTGCAGTAAAAAAGAGAAGAGATGACTATAAAATATATCAAAATATCATTTGTTCTTAAAATTTTAAACATGGTGTAAACTGTAATGCCAATCCAAAACAAAAATCCCTAAATCAGTCATCAATTTAAATGCAGGTTTTTTTTAATTTTAGAGCAAAACAGAAAAATTTATATAAAGCACTAGTTTCATAACACGTTTTTAGCGCACTAGTACTTTAGAAACTTCTAAACTTATACTAAAAACGTATGTTATGAAAATAGTACTTTAATATTCTATAAATTTACGAAATCCAGATCCACCAAAATAAATTAATTTATTGAGAAGAAAGGGTTAAATTTTATTAAGCTTCAAAGATATAAAATGTTCCACAACCTACTGTCATTTCAAAATATCGGTAAACTAATATTGCAAATATATCGTTACATTTTTTATCTAATGAAAATATACTATGTAAATTTACATTTTTAAAATTTTATGTGTCATTTTCCTTACAGGTGAAAAGTTAGGAGGATTTAAGTGTCATAAAGTAAAAAAAAATATATATTTTTTTCCTCAGACTTCGTCCATCAATAGAGGAATAACTAACTCATAAGATGACGCAATTTGCATGTATACTGTAAATACCGTAGAAAATCTTTATAATATTAATATTGATATTTTTTTCTTGGTTTTTGGCTCTTAATTAAACATTAAAAAAAATTCTACATTTTATTTATATAAAAAATTGGACATTTAACGTTTCACCTTACCTTGAAGGCTTTCTCAACAAAAATAAAAACTTAGGGGTCTGAGTAATAAGTTTGTTTATTACAAAATAAATCCAATAAAATTTTATAATAAAAAACTTATTACTCAGCCACCTAAGTTTTATTTTTGTTGAGAAAGCCTTCATGGTAAGGAAAAACGTTTGTTATATAAAATGTTCAACAACCTACTGTCATTTCAAAATGTCGGTAAACATGTTATTGCAAATATATCGTTACATTTTTTATCTAATGAAAATATATTATTTAAATTTACATTTTTAAAATTTTATGTGCCATTTTCCTTACAGAAAAAAAGGTAGTAGGCCTAGAAGAGAATACTGCTCACAAAGAAAAAAGAATATAGTGTAATTTTTTTAGAAAAATAGGATAATCAGCTGCGTCTTGGGACTGGTAATTTAATGAGGGTGCACAGTACATAAAATCTTAGGTAATACATATTATAAATTCTATTTATAAAAATTATGTCATAAAGTAAAAAAAAAAATATATTTTTGTCCTCATACTTCGTCCATCGATAGCGGAATAACTAACTCATAAGATGAAGCAACTTGCATGTATACTGTAAATACCGTAGAAAATCTTTATAATATTAATATTGATATTTTTTTTCTTGGTTTTTGGCTCTTAATTAAACATTAAACAAAAATCTACATTTTATTTAAATAAAAAATTGGACATTTAACGTTTCACCTTACCTTGAAGGCTTTCTCAACAAAAATAAAACTTAGGGATCTGAGTAATAAGTTTGTTTATTACAAAATAAATCCAATAAAATTTATAATAAAAAAACTTATTATTCAGCCACCTAAGTTTTATTTTTGTTGAGAAAGCCTTCATGGTAAGGAAAAACGTTTGTTATATAAAATGTTCAACAACCTACTGTCATTTCAAAATGTCGGTAAACATGTTATTGCAAATATATCGTTACATTTTTTATCTAATGAAAATATATTATGTAAATTAACATTTTTAAATTTTATGTGCCATTTTCCTTACAGAAAAAAGGTAGTAGGCCTAGAAGAGAATACTGCTCACAAAGAAAAAAGGATATAGTGTAATTTTTTTAGAAAAATAGGATAATCAGCTGCGTCTTGGGACTGGTAATTTAATGAGGGTGAACAGTACATAAAATCTTAGGTAATACATATTATAAATTCTATTTGTAAAAATTATACTGTAAATACCGTAGAAAATCTTTATAATATTAATATTGATATTAGTTTCTTGAGTTTTTGGCTCTCAATAAACATTAAATAAAAATTCTACATTTTATTTACATAAAAAAAATTGGACATTTAACGTTTCGCCTTACCTTGAAGGCTTTCTCAACAAAAAATAAAACTTAGGGAGCTGAGTAATAAGTTTTTTTAATATAAAATAAATTCAATAAAATATAAATATTTTAAGAAAAATATAGAAATATTAATATTATATTTTTAATATAACCTGCGTTAAAATTTCAATGTGTAGGTTGCCAATTTTATAGATACTTTAATTTTATCATCTCTTTATATGTATTTAATTGTATGACTTTGGTGGTCAAACCAATTTTATGTACCTTTGTATACATATATTGTAAATTATCCAGCCTGTGATTGTGGAATGTTAATAAAACAACAAGCCGTGAAGATATGTAATGCTACGCATTCCATTATATACATATTATTCACAGTAAATGGTATGTTGCATTTTCCCAAATACTTTTAAAAAAATTTCAAATTTTTTTTTTAATTTATTTTTTTTTTTAGAATTGATCTTATAATAAAAGTAAATTTTCCTGAAAAAATTACCTTAATCGGAATTTTCTTTCAGTATTTTTCGATTTTTTTTTAAGTTTAACCCCCCATAACTTTTTTGTTTTGAGGGATTGCTTTCAAAAACAATAGGGATCTTCCCCTCATAGAACTTGATTTTTCCGAAAATTTCAATACGATCGGATTATTCGTTCTTGAGTTATCGTGTCTACAAAACTGGTGACATCAGACGGACGACAGACGGACATTGAAAAAAAAACAGTTTCGTTTTTTTTTTCATGAAACAAATTTATATCCAGTAAATTTTTGTCTAGGACGGTCTTTGATTTTTTTTTGAAAATTCTAAACTACCGTATATTATTCTAGCGCAGGTGCTGTGAATAATATAATAATGGTTGTTTTCCAAATTAAGTTTTATGATTTTGATAAAATTTATGTATGTATTTCAGTTATTCAGACTCGAGTACTCATATAGAGCCTCAAATAAGCTTTTGGCTTGTGCTTCATTAAAACTATTCAAAATAATGCCAACAAAATAATACTTTCCCCTATAGGCGTATACATACATTGTAAATTATCCAGCCTGTGATTGTAGAATGTTAATAAAACAACAAGCCGTGAAGATATGTAATGCTACGCATTCCATTATATACATATTATTCACATATTATTGCATTTTCCCAAATACTTTAAAAAAATTCAAAATTTTTTTTGTTATTTTTTTTTTTTTTTGGTAGGATTGATCTTATAATAAAAGTAATTTTTCCTGAAAAAATTACCTTAATCGGAATTTTCTTTCAGCATTTTTCGATTTTTTTTTTAAGTTTAACCCCCATAACTTTTTTGTTTTTGGTGGATTGCTTTCAAAAACAATAGGGATCTTACCCTCATAGAACTTGATTTTTCCTGAAAATTTCAATACGATCGGATTATTCATTCTTGAGTTATCGTGTCTACAAAACTCATGACATCAGACAGACGGACGGGCAGATGGACATTTGGAAAAAAATGTTACGTTTTTTTTTTTTCCTGAAACAAATTTATATCCAGTAATTTTTTGTCTAGGACGGTTTTTGATTTTTTTGAAAATTCTAAACTACCGTATAATAATATTTTAGCGCAGGTGCTGTGAGTAATGGTCGTTTTCCAAATTAAATTTTATGATTTTGGTAAATTTTATGTATTTATTTCAGTTATTTAGACTCATAGGGAGCCTCAAATAAGCTTTTGGCTTGTGCTTCATTAACACTATTTAAAATAATGCCAACAAAATAATACTTTCCCCTATAGGCCTAGATCATCAGAATCATACATTTCTCGACCGACAGACAGAATTTTTGTTTGACGGAAAAAATATTTTTTGGACTAAAAGCAAAAAAAAAATCGATTTTTTTTTACTAACAAGACTTTCATAAGGAAAAGTAAAACAAAACAAGGTTATTTAGTATTTTGAAAAAAAAGTCAACATTTTTTTTTTTTGAGTTTATTTTTAATTTATCGTTTTCTAATAAAAGTGGTTTTTGAAGAAAACAATCTTAATTGTTTATGACTGGATTTTTTTTTAATTGGTAAGAATATTTCTATAAAAATAATATATTATTATACATCTCTTTACAGTATTATTAAATTGAGCCATTTCGCCTCAATATATCGATAAAAAATCTAAAACAGAAAATAAAATTAAAATGTTCTTATTAGGCGCACTTATTTCTATATTGGCTGGTAAGGTATTGCGTTTAAAATAATACTTATCTGCTATATCTTCTTTACCCTAAAAATATTATTACCCAATTTCGAAAATCAAAAATATTGAGATCCATAATTTAACGTACGTATACTTATAGTGAAGAGATATTATTTTAAAAAATCAAACTTTTAGTCATCATTCACTTTATTAATAATTTAGGTTAGTTACCGGTTTCGATTATCATCGTCAGACTAGCCAAAAATATATAAAAATACTATATCCATAAAAGGTCAAAAATAACCATAAGAAAACATTTATAAATGTAAAACACAGTAACGTAACGTCCACTTCAATTTACAAGACAATATAAACATAATATTAACAATAAAATCACAAAACACGTGTTTAAACATACAGTATATAAATAATATTTATTTATTTATATACTGTATGTTTAAACACGTGTTTTGTGATTTTATTGTTAATATTATGTTTATATTGTCTTGTAAATTGAAGTGGACGTTACTGTGTTTTACATTTATAAATGTTTTCTTATGGTTATTTTTGACCTTTTATGGATATAGTATTTTTATATATTTTTGGCTAGTCTGACGATGATAATCGAAACCGGTAACTAACCTAAATTATTAATAAAGTGAATGATGACTAAAAGTTTGATTTTTAAAAAAAAAAAAAAATATATTATTAGTCAATACCTTACCAAAGTTTAAAAATTTTGCCTAAATAAAGAATTTTTAATAAAATTCTTGATAATTCGTTAAAATAATTAAAAAAGAAAAACTGAATGAAAGTTAACTTCTAACGGGATCAGATTATTTTAACGAATTATCAAGAATTTTATTAAAAATTCTTTATTTAGGCAAAAATTTTAAACTTTGGTAAGGTATTGACTAATAATATTTTTTAGGTAAAGAAGATATAGCAGATAAGTATTATTTTAAACGCAATAACTTACCAGCGCATCTAGAAATAGGTGCGCCTAATAAGAACATTTTAATTTTATTTTCTGTTTTAGATTTTTTATCGATATATTGAGGCGAAATGGCTCAAATTAATAATACTGTAAAGAGATGTAGAATAATATATTATTTTTATAGAAATATTCTTATCAATTAAAAAAAAATCTAGTCATAAACAATTAAGATAGTTTTTTCAAAAAACACTTTTATTAGAAAACGACAAATTAAAAATAAACTCAAAAAAAAATGTTGACTTTTTTTTTAAATACTAAATAACTTTGTTTTGTTTTACTTTTCCCTAGGAAAGTCTTGTGTTAGTAAAAAATAATCAATTTTTTTTTGCTTTTAGTCCAAAAAATATGATTTCCGTCAAACAAAAATTCTGTCTGTTGGTCGAGAAATGTATGATTCTGATGAACCTAGGCCTATAGGGGAAAGTATTATTTTGTTGGCATTATTTTAAATAGTTTTAATGAAGCACAAGCTAAAAGCTTATTTGAGGCTCTCTATGAGTCTGAATAACTGAAATACATGCATAAATTTTACCAAAATCATAAAAAATGGCTCAAATTAATAATACTGTAAATATATATACGCCTCAAATAAATTATAGATTCTATTATACATCTCATTACATAACATACACGGTGTATTTGAAATAGGGTCGGAAATTTTAACTGATGATTCTACATCATAAAATATGACAAAAAGTTCCTATAAACATATGTCTAAAAATGCGTCATAAGGGAGTACGCCCCTTTGAAAGTGGCTAAAAAAATCGGTTTTTATTTAATAACTCAGGAACCCTTTGAGATATATCAACGAGGTTTTGCACGTCAACTAATCCTACCAAGGCCCGTTTTTATGTGTTATTTTCATGTACTTATTTCAACCAGGGGTGTGCGAAACGGGGAGGGCTTATCAGTTTTTTGTCCCAAACTTTTTTCTGTGTAACTTTTTTGCAATTTTATTTTTGAAATATGATTCCTCAGGTCAAAATACATAAAAAAGGTACTCTTGTTGTAATACTGTAGGATTAACCGTTTTCGAGAAAAATTCATTTGAAGGTGAAATTCTACGGTTCGAGGACGAAAAATTAAATACTAAAATGTTGAAAACCAAAATTTTAATGATGCAATGTTATTCTACATCAAAAACTAAGAAAAAAACCTCATATACAGGTACTTCCAAAAATCAATCCTAATGGAGCTATGGTCTCCTAAATATGCACCATTTTTAAAGCGCTATGGTAGCTTTAAAATCGTTTTTTCGACCTACATGTATGAAAACTTTTTTTCTTAGTTTTTGATGTAGAATAACATTGCATCATTAAAATTTTGGTTTTCAACATTTTAGTATTTAATTTTTCGTTCTCGAACCGTGGAATTTCACCTTCAAATGAATTTTTCTCGAAAATGGTTAATCCTACAGTATTACAACAAGAGCACCTTTTTTATGTATTTTGACCTGAAGAATCATATTTCAAAAATAAAATTGCAAAAAAGTTACACAGAAAAAAGTTTGGGACAAAAAACTGATAAGCCCCCCCCCGTTTCGCACATTCCTGGTTGAAATAAGTACATGAAAATAACACATAAAAACGGGCCTTGGTAGGATTAGTTGACGTGCAAAACCTC
This sequence comes from Brachypterus glaber, assembly GCA_958510825.1. Classification (NCBI taxonomy): domain Eukaryota; kingdom Metazoa; phylum Arthropoda; class Insecta; order Coleoptera; family Kateretidae; genus Brachypterus; species Brachypterus glaber. Next base: position 62,185,839 of record OY294044.1, on the reverse strand, counting down.
GTTGATATATCTCAAAGGGTTCCTGAGTTATTAAATAAAAACCGATTTTTTTAGCCACTTTCAGAGGGGCGTAGCTCCCTTATGACGCATTTTTAGACATATGTTTATTGGAACTTTTTGTCATATTTTATGATGTAGAATCATCAGTTAAAATTTCCGACCCTATTTCAAATACACCGTGTATATGTATGTTATGTTTTTAGTTTGGAGACTTTTTCTTCAATTTTACTTTTATTATATTTTTAAGTGGGCAGGTATAATAATAATGATAGTCCTTCCGAATTAAATTTTATGATTTTAAAATGTTAAATAATGCAATTTAATGAACAAAAATGCATATTTTATATAGCTTTAGGAATATATTTAAATATTAAATTAGATTAATTAATTTCTCATGGTCGAATAATTTGTTGTTGGCCCACTAGAAGAAATATGTAATTGATTTTGCAAAGGAAGTATTCAAGGATATAGATATCTAGATAGATGAATCCTTAAAATAATTGGCAATCAAAATTTTATAAACCATAGAAAAAATGTTATCTGTCCAAAATATAAATTTATATTATATTATTTATTTATTGTCTATTAAACAAACATTACAGCGACAATTGTTTCGACTTTTTTAACATAAAGTCATTTTCAAGCTACAAATAATGAAAAATTAGGTTGAAAATGGCACAATTTCTTTTAGAAAAACTTATATCATAAAATAATCCAAACTATATTTCAAACAGACTAAAGGAATTATCTTTAAACTGCAAAAAAGTAGTTAAACATAAAAAAGGAAAAAGATTAATTTATATTTAACTTGGAATAAAATTTTATGTTACAATGACACATTTAGTGATTCACGAGAATCGAGAAATTAGGATTTGTTAAAAAAAGATATCGTTTAGACTTTTTTAACCCCTTCGCCACATGTATAGAGGCAAAAAATGTTTATGCCATTTATGTGTATGACCGCTATAGCAGCATCTAAAACTATAATTACCAGTTTACCATTAGTTTATTTTCCATGATTTATTAATTAATTTTTTTTGGTCGCCATTTTAAAGTCGACATTTTGAATTTTTTAAATTTTGACAAAAGATTCGGATTCAGCACCCCAAAACTTTGAAGTATTACGTAACGAAAATTTTGATCATTTTGGACTTTGGTCGCCATTTTGAAGCCGCCATTTTGAATTTATTATTTTAGATCCCAAAAACGTACAATATGATATCATGTTTAAAAAAAAAAATCAGCACATTTTTGGCACAAAAACTTTATTTTCACTACACTGTGAAGGGGTTTGAAGGTGAGTTTTGGGCTAAATGAGAACAATATGTTTTTATTTAAAAAAGTGCAAAAATTATAAAAAGAAATTATGAAAAACTGTTTACGAAGTTTACTTGTTAATAATAAAAAAGAATATTCGTTAAAAATTATTTGACAATTTTGTGTTATCGTAAACCTGACTTAAAAGTAGCACCCATTTTTTTTATTTATATCATGGAAATTAGGTTATTTAACACGTTGAAAGCCAGATTAAATTACTAGTCTGGGGCCACACTGTCCCATGAGACTGCAGGCTTTGGGTTACCATTAAAGCTGCTGGGTTGCTTTACAATATTATTAGTATAAATACCTCAAAAATAACTCCTAAATCTTACTGAAACTAGTCAGATAAGTCCAGCCTAATTACACATTGTGTAATTACAGCATGTAATAATAGTAATATCTGATAAAAATTTACATATATTATACAGGGTTATTCATAAATAAATTCGAGAAATTTAAGAGGTGACTCTATGTTAAAAAATATAAAAAAAAGTTCCTATAAAGGTTGGTCCTGAAATAAGCCCTAAGGGAGCTGCGGCCCTTCGATGATGGACATATTGAATCGGGAACAAAAAAAAACAATAAAATTTTAATGCTGAAGGGCGATTCTTCATTTAAAACTAAGCAAAAAAGTATTCTTCACCAAAACCCCTAAATTTCATATTAAAGAAGTTACGGCTTTTCAAAAAGTAACATTTTTAGTGGCACAAAATGTTACTTCCTCTTAATTGCATTTTTTTTAAATTAATTTAATACATTTTTATGTATTTTTACTCAAGTATTTATAATTATTACAAAAAATCAAAAAAAATATACATAAAAAAGTTTGGGGCATAAATGTGTTAAGCCTCACATATTTTGTCCGTCTAGGCACTCCTCTGGATACTTACATTTAAATGTTTGATTTAATGTTAAGTTTTGACACCAAAATTTTAAAATAACATTTCGGCGAGAAAAACCATCCGATAAATCTACAAAGAAAAAACAAAAGGAAATGGTCCAAAAATACAGAAAAAAAAAAGAATTCGTGAAAAACGATAACAATAAGTCTAGGCAAAGTCAATTTGATATTTTATAAAAGTCTTCATTTTTACACCTGTCTAGAAAAGGTACCCGTTTCATATTTTTCCAAAATTTGAGCTCAACTTTAAAATTAGATTTTCTGTATTTAATTTTAAAATATTTTTATTGTTTAAGAATGACTTTAATCGAAGCAACTTTTTACATCGTATTGTAATTGCTAAAAAATTATATAAAACAGCGTTAGAACCACATGGAGTATGGTTTAACATGATCAGAAGATTGCTTAGTAATTTTCGTGTTGTATATCGTTTTGAATATCTAAAAACGGATCATGTAGGCGTAGCTTAAGCCCGAGGATATAAAATAACAATAAAATAAAGACAAAATGTCTATAAAATTATGTTATTTTGGAGTTATTACTCTTATACATCCAACCTACTCGATTGGTGAAGAAGAAACAAAACCTCACGGGAAAAACCATACCCTAAGTGGTAAAAAACCCTAAAATCATGAAAATGTAGATAAAATTCGTATAAAATCAGCCCTAGTATTTGTAATTTTAAAAAATTTAAAAGCCTTGATCTTTTTTCTTCTTTTTGAGTTTTAAAATAAGCCTGTAAAATCTTAGTCTGATCACAAATTTAACATTAACACTGATGCGATTTTTATTAACATGTTGATTGTAAATGGAGCTTAGACACCATACTAGTAGCGTAGATTAACGTAATATTTTAAAATAACTAAAATAGGTTTATATAGAAAAAAAAAAGTGACATAAAAACTTTTTTATTTAATATCAGTAGCACAAATTAATAGAAAATGAACTTTTTCGGAATTTAGGGGTAATTTCGGGGCCTTGTTGGCACGGGTTATAAACTTTTAATCAGGCTTAGCTTTTCCAAACTTATTTCGATATTCAAAAAGGAAAAAATATAGATATCAAGGTTTTTAAATTTTATAAAATTACAGACACTAAGGCTGGATACGAATTTTATCGACATTTGCGTAATTTTAGGGTTTTTAAGGTCCTAAAAGTACCCCTTAGGGTTGACTCTATAAATTTTCACTATAAGGGCGTTCTAACCACGACATATAGATAAGATTAAAACCAAATTTTATTATCGTAACTATGACATACTAGTATGGCTTGAAGTGTATTGTTTTAATGACGTCATAGTTAGTTGGTAAAGTAGGACACTATTATACCAAAATCTGTTTTGAGGTTAAAAAGTTGATTGAGTTGTTTATTTGCGATAAAAGTCCAAACTAAAAATGAGGTCTACAAGGAAAAAAATAGGCTTGTCCTAACTTGGCAAGAACATTTTTGCATAAAGCTTATAAATTACTTACTTTTATTTAACTCATTTATTATAGGTACCTACATTATCCACGAATGATATGTGACGATTATTTAAAATTATTTCAATTTAATCCTTTCTTGCACAAAAAAGTGCCTGGCAAAACAATCTTAAAAATATTTTTAACGTCTGGCTTACAAAAAAATATATATATACATAACCTATTTTTTCTCTTCTTGTTTGAAAAAATATGATTTGGGGTGGACAGAAATATAATAGAAAAGGATAGAAATACTATGCGAGCAAACCACCTAGGGTACGCGGTTACTACGAATAGTAAGTGTGAAGTCATTGTTTGTTGTAGTTAAGTAATAAAATGTGTGTAGTATGCTATTTTTCATACTAGTATGTTATAGTTACGATAATAAAATTTGGTTTAAGTAAATAAAAACTTTCTCGACCACCCTAATGTACCATTCATTCTAAAATATTTTTCCTACGAAAACGAGAAATTTCAACAAAAATCCAACTTTGGATATTGTGGTAACTTTTGCTATTCCTACAAATATCCATACGTGAATACGATGGATCGGAAGGGGTTAAAGGTTATTTAGCTATTAAAAACTTAAACTTGCTAAAATTACTATATATTTTTATTATATTTTAAGTCATTGTTACTAATGTCTGAAATAATATGTGGCAATTGCCTTACATCGTTTTTTCCGTGTTGGATTTATTCGTGAAGATGAAATGTTATGGACGCTTGAACAATTCAGATTTTCTGTAACAATGTAAGTTTCAGTGTCGTAAACTAGGCTTTTTTACCAAAAGATAACCGTTTTCAGATCATACCTTAATCATGTACATTACACATGGATCTGATATAATCTTAATTTATGTTAAATAAACGCATCGGGCCAATTTATTGCCATGTTATTCTCGCATTTTTGCATTTTCTCAGAATATTTCTCAGAATACTTCAGGCATATTAAATAGGTACCTTTTATAAAAATTGAATTATACTTTTCACTATTTTTTTTAACTTGTATCTTTTCATGGCAAAGAGATGCAAACAAATATTCACAAGTGTGTACTCCTAAGGTAATAATTATAACCTATTACCTATTACCCCTACTAATTATAATTAGTAGGGGAGACTGTTGTACCTTGATCATAGTGTACCTTGGATCACAAAACTGTACTAAGACAATGTTTACTTAGTAGAGTACAAGCAAGCGGGAGAGTGGTTGCCTATGTGCTATTGCTATTTTTATTTGCCGGTGACCGTTTAGTTGCATTTCGCTATATTTGATGCTCTGATTTCGGAACCTTTTTCCGTTTTTCTCGATCAGCTCGTTTCTTTTTGAGATATAGCGCACATGGCGAAAACTTTAATACCAACCCGAAACAAAAATCCCTAAATCAGTCATCAATTTAAATCGATTTAAATGTACCTAAGTTTTTTTTAATTTTAGAGCAAAATAGAAAATCATTCGCGCTCTCTTCTTTCCGCCAAGAGCGTTATAAGTAGTGCGTGCCTCCCACTTGCACGCACATTCCAAATATATTTCCCTTAGCCACAGATCCGTGCGTCAAACTATACTCGTGCGCTAAGAACGTATGTTATGAAACTAGTACTTTAATATACTATTTAGAAGAGCAACACAATAAATTAAATTTAAATAAATATTTATTATGTTTCTTCTTGCTTTAAAACATTAAAATAACATTAAATAAACATTAAATAATTCAAAATATTGTTGTTCTGCTATAACTCTCCATAAAATCTCCGTTACTGGATTAAATCTAGAACTGCTTTTATTTTTACAAACCTCACATGCGTGTTAGTGTTGGTTATAAAAATCAGAGCCATATTTTTAGTATTTATATAAAAATTTCATGAAAATATAGCCAAAAAATACGAAAAAATCTTATTTTTGAATTTAGCCTATAAAAAAACTAATAAAGATATTTTAAATCAGCTTTTTTGGCTTGGAGCCCTATTAATAGAGAATCAATCCACTGCAAAAAAAATTAATTAGATCATTTTTTCACTGTGCGGTATATCTTTAAAAAACGAGCTTATCGAGAAAAACGAAGCAAGGTTCCGAAAACAGCGTATCAAATAGGTTTAGAATCAACCAAAATGGTGTCGGCAAATTTTTAAGTGTTGTGCAGTGTTATCATTATAAATTTAAAGTGTATCATTGTATACATTTTTATTATAATAATCGAGTTTCTTCCTTAATGCTTTTTTAGCCTAAATGGACTACACTGATAAAACACTAGCGTAATCAATAACGTAATTAGGTTATAGTATACAACAATAAATAGTTGTATATGCGCCAACCACTATATATTTGTTTATTTGTTTAACCTCGTACTATTCTACTTAATTAAGCATCCCCTAAGTCCAGAACTTGTGTGGGCTAGTAGTAGAGGGAACCACCGGCTTATACTGACTTTCGAACCAGTTTCTAGGGATTGTCCGTTTCACTTATCGCCTTCGCCAAATTTCAATTATTAATTAACTGAAAAAGGCAAATCGGCGCCAGTGAGAATCGAACTCACGATAGTAGACTTGCTATACATACGCGCTAGCCACTACGCTATGCCTCCCCCTAAAATAGTGCATAGAATGCAACAAAAAAAAAGTAAACGAGTTTGGTATTTATAAACGAGTGCAGTTGTTTGATTTACAACAACAAACTGTTAAGCGATCAGATTTTTCTTTGTCGGGCAGAAAGCAAGGTAGGCGTGGCTTGCAAATCCGAAGAGTCGAACTGCCGCTCTTTCCTACGTCACGATCCTCGCTTTAAAACACAGGAAATTCTTCTGATACGTCCGTCCGACAGGCTAGCAGAACTTCGGCTCTCTACTGCATTTGCAAATTCCGTTTTAATGTATTTTAAATATTTATGTGCACATAGAAACTACATATCATATGTAATTACATGTACATGTACATGCTTATCGTTGGGTATACTTATGCACATAAAAATATTAGCCCAAAATGCCTACTTTCAATATTTTGGTACAACATTTATTAGAATCAGCTGATTGTCGCCATCTTTATTAATCCATCCTTCCTCAAAAAACTATTATAGTGACAACAACGTTGTTAAATAATATGAATCTACAATTTTAATAACTATTAAAATTATATTATATTTTTTTTATTTTTATTTTGTTATTTTAATTAATTTTTGTTAGTTTTATTATTGTTAATTATTATATGTATTTTTAAAATTGTAGATTCATATACACTTGTATTTAATATAACGTTGTAATGTTTTAAAATAATCGTAAATGTTTTATTATATACCTCAAAGTTGTTAAAACAACGTTTGTTTGTACTATTTTTAGATTTTTTTCGAGAGATTTTTAATTTATTCTGTATCTGTCAGATTTACAGTGATTTATACACCCAATTTTATTTTTAGATTATAAGTGGTGTAAATACACAGAAATGCATTTTATGAAACATGGAATATGTATTAATTAGTATCACAGGTGGTCTCAGACCTGCAACATATGCTAATAAAGTACGCATTTTCTTCATTACTTCCAAGGCAAAAAAATAAAATTAACTGATCAATTTTAATTTAAAAGAGTAGGGGGAAATACCCATAAGTGGGACATATTATTGAATGGGACAGTTCCTGTTTCTGAGATATGCGTCGTAATTTTTGAATCTAGGAGACTTTGCCGAAAAGTTTACCGCGAAACTTTTACCGCGAAAAGGTTTACCGCGAAAACGTTTATTGCGAAAACATTTACAGCGCAATGATTTAACCGCGAAAGGTTTCACCGCGAAAAAGTAATTACCGCGAAAAATTATTACCGCGAAAACATTTACCGCGGAAACTATTATCGCTACAATAAAAATCGCGCATACTTTTACGTCATTATAATATAATCGCGGCGCATACTTTCGCCGCGCAATATGATAATCGCGCCTAAATTTTAATTTAAAGAAATAACCTTAAAATATATATTATAATTTTTTGAATGAAACGCTTATTTTATAATCATAGTTTTGTTTTTATTTTTTATCAAAAACAAAACCAAACAAACTAAACCAAACAATTTAATCATATTTATGTTTTTTAAAATACTAAAATTATAACACCAATATAAAGAAATTAGTTATGTATTATATTATATTATATTTATTAGTAATATAATTATAATTTTACTTACATATATGTTTAAAAACCAAACCAAACAATTTAGTTATATTAAAATTTTGTTAATTTTGCAATTATTAAACTTAATTAAACAAATTGGTAATATAATATATTAAACCTCCTGGCGTAGCTAACGAAAAAGTATTATAAAAAAAACGTATTTTTATAATTTAAAATTAGACTCGAGATTTGCTTTGCGCATTAAATATTTTCGCGGCTATTACTTTCGCTATATATTTTTCGCGGTAATTGCATTTCGCTATTTAAACTTTTCGTGGTAATAGTTTTCGCTATTTTTATTTCGCTTTAATATTTTTTCGCGTTAAATTTTTATCGCTGTTCGTCCTTTGCGCGGAAAAAAACATTTCGCGGTAATTTTTTCGACGAAATATTTTCGAGATAATTGTTTTCGCGGTAAATTTTTCGAAGAAGGCTCCCGTTCCCGTAATTTTTGGTTTTTGTTACCAATGTTAGATCGCCCTAGATGTACAGTTATAAAATCATAAAAATGGCAAAGTTTAGACAGCTGAGTTTTTGGCAAATTTAATAAGACGGTTTTACCAAGTTAAAAGTAACTTTTTTAAAAATTTTGAATGATGTTTTATTGACGAAAGGCGAAAGGAAACTGTTTAAATTTGGTTTATGTAATAGTCTAGAACAACACGAAACATATACCAAATAATCGAATATTATAGATAAAGGTAAATATTTTTAGCCTATTTTTTTTGATAATATTGTTAGCATTATTGAATGGGACAATTGGCATATTTTATTCCTATCCATCTCTTTTAGATAAGGAATGACTCTAAAAGGGCAGAAAGTGTAATACCGGCAGACTAACATCTCTACTCTAAATTTCTCTACTCCCTAACATCCCTACTCCATAACATCCCTACTCCACAACAACTCTACTCCGTAACATCTCTACTCCATAACATCTCTACTCCGTAACAACTCTACTCCACACTATATGCACTTTATTAGCCACTTAATAATAAATGAGCAGTTCAAAGAACAAAGAAACTTCTTCTTCTAGATTATTTTATTTTTTTCTTAGAAAACGTTTATCTTTAAATGTAAATCTAGAACAATCATAAATGAATTATTCTAAAAGCAACAATGACCGAGTACTCTTAAAATGCACTAATATGTAAGTAATTAATAAACTGAATTCATTTTTGACAGTGACTTAGCATGACAAATATTTTTTTAAGTTAAGACAAGTGGCTAATCGAGTGTCTATAGTGTGGAGTAGAGTTGTTACGGAGTAGAGATGTTATGGAGTAGAAATGTTAGGGAGTAGAGTTGTTGTGGAGTAGGGATGTTATGGAGTAGGGATGTTAGGGAGTAGAGAAATTTAGAGTAGAGATGTTAGTCTGCCGTAATACCCATACAACAATTTGAAACAAACTCAAAACAAACTAATATTTAATACTGTATTTCAGGTTTTGGGGGGTAGCCAAAATATAAAATCTCTACAGCCTTTAATAACGCGGAAACCGGGGCACTATGGGACGAACCAGGCCGTAAGCCGGACATCATACTTTTCTTGAAAACGATAACTGGGATTTTGATAAAATTTGGTATGCAGCCATTTTTAGGTACGACAAAGCATTTTAACTAGGTTTCGTTTTTGGGAAAAAATCTGGAAATCTGGAAAATCTGGAAAACTTAAAAAAAATTAAATTTATTTTTGTTTCATATGGTTAATTACCATTTAGTGTACAAAAAAGATATTTAGCTATGTATTTAATACGGTTTGGAAAAAATCTGAAAAATGTGTGTAACTAATGTCAAAAAATTTGATTAAATTTTCAAAATTAATGGTAAATTTAGCTCAGAATTTGATATAATATTAGCAGTTATGTAAAATACTACAACAATAAGAAGAAGGGGCTTGGCAAAAATAGAGAAATAAACTGAGATGTTAAATAACATACTTTTTTATCAAAATTAATGGAGAGCCCCTAGCACAAGCCTAGAGCTTATTTGGGGGTCTCCATGGCTCTGTATCTCGAACACCAAATAAATTAAAAAAAAACTTGTAAAATTATAATTTTAGCTAATAAATTTGGATTTTTCGAGAAAAAGTAAAACATTTAGCCAAGTATTGAGTATGAAAAAATTGTCGAAAAATTTCGAAAAAAAAAATAAAAAAAAATAATTTTTTCAAAAAAAAACATTTTTTCGAAAAAAAAAATTCAAAAAAAAATCGGGGGGATTATTAAAAAAAAACAATAGGGATCATCCCCTGATAAAACTTGATTTTTCCTGAAAATTTTGAGTCGATCGGATTTTTCGTTCTTGAGTTATCTTGTCCACAAAAAAGTGACGGGTGGATGAACAGACGCTTACGGGCTGTGAATAGTATAATAACGTAATTTCCCAATAAATTTATCCACCACAAAGAATATCTGTAAAAGTCTATGTAAAAAGTAATTTTTTTTTAGTTGTTTTTTAACACAAAAATTTAAATTAAAGGGGTTCTGGGGTCTTCTGGGGTCTGATCTCTACATCATTTTTTTCCTTACTTAGTCCACTATATATTGTAGTAATAACAAATGTGCGGGACTTTGCGGGACTTTAACGAAAAACATTTAAATGTCGGAAAATTAAAAAAAATTCGATAAAACAAAAAATAGGAGATGTACATAATATTTTATTTTTTTATATAATACACTTTATTGTTGTTATTATTACGCAATTAATAGGAAAAGATTATATTGTATGATAAGAAAAAAAAAAGACTACAAATTTTCGTAGGCATAATTTAGACATCTATATAAGCGCTAATTTTTCTGGCTAACCTTAATTATACATGAAAATTTTGCCTGCACTCAATGTATAATATGATTAAATATAATAAAACCAAATTTAAACCCCTATTTTTGAATTTTTGTTTTTTACCCGATGTCCAACCTATGGCCCGGTTCGTTCCATAGTGCTTTTTTTATGATTTATTACCTTTAATAGCAATTTTTTATTTGTGTCTTATTCAATAATAATAATAATAATAATAATAAACTTTATTCATAAATTAAAATGAAATATTCACAGGAAATACACATTTTGAACATGAACATTTGTCATAAAGAAAAAAAAGTATAGAAATATAAAGTACCTACCAGGGGCGGATTTATTTCACTTTAAGGGGGGGGGGGCATCCATAGGGAAAAAAATTGCGCTTTCGCCAAAAATATAATTTTGAATTATATGCTATTATATCTCGCTGGGGGGAGGGGGCATGGGCCCCCATGCCCCCCCCCCCCCCTAAATCCGCCCATGGTACCTAGACAAGTAAAGAGCAAACACAAGTAAAATACAAGTAGAATACAAGTAAAATAAATAGTTAAAAAAAATAAATAAACAGAATAATTTAAATTACATTAAAATAGTGAAAATACTTTAAAAAATACTAGTTTATCTCGTGTAATCACTTAACTGATACGGTTCTAATTCAACCAAAAGCTAAAAAACTTTTCCTTTAAAGGTGGTAAAGTTCCGAGTTGACTTAATATTATCAGGAAGTTTATTGAACATAGATATTGCAGAATAAAAGCTTCCTTTTTCAAAAATAGTTAATCTATGATAATAATACCGTCTTCATGAATAGGACAAGTTACATTTTTTTATGGTTCTAGTTTTGGTAAAAATAAATATTATTCAGGTTTAACACTTGAACTGTGTTCTTTTATCTACAAATATAACTAAAAAAAATAAGTATATAAAAAATAAGTATATAAAAGATTAAAAATAATTTTTTTGCTGCCGTTTAAAAATAACTGTCCCATTCATGGGTATTTCCCCCTATGCAAATAATAACTAGTAATTAGATAGTAACGTTGATTATTTTTTGTTGGTAATTCTTGTTTGAACAACTATTTGTAACTTTTCTTTGCGTTTACAATGACTTAATCACGCATGCCTCTGTTTTACTCAGGCGAATATTTAATTGTCACCGTTACATTTGGATTAGATAAAGAGAGAACTTCTACAGAAAGAGACAAAAGTATAAATATTATTATGTTTTAAAATAAAATTATACATTTTTTAGGTAAAAATAACATTTTAAATTATAATTTAAATTACATAAAGATAAGTAAAAAAGTTTTTTTTAAATCGTTATAATACATAGCTGTAGTACAATTTGTGTACAGTAGTTCTAAATCCAAATATAATATTTTTAGGGATTTTTTTTTTGGTTGGTATTAAAGTCACAAATTTATGTTGTCTATTAGACAATGTCTAATGTATGTCTCTTAGACAAAGTCTAACGTATCTATTAGACAATGTCTAACCAGGGCCGGATTAACCATTTGGCCGGATGGGCCGGCGGCCCAGGGCCTACCGACCGGGGGGGCCCATCCAAGACTGTTATTTGTTAAAAATTTGAATATATAAAAATAGTAATAATGCATAAAATCATCATGATCATCAACGCTCAGAAAATACCCTTAAAGAAATATGGAGATTAATCCTTCCAATGTATCCAAAATAGCATTTGTTATTTTTTTACTCGGGAATTGTACCTTCAAGGGGCCTATTTTAACCATTCTTGTACACAAAATCTAAAACGAAGCATACCATCTATAGGCTCCCAACTATAAAAAAGCCTGATACAGAAACGCCAACTAAACCTACAAGGGGGCCCACACATAAGTCCCATTTGGTGATATTGCTTTGAAACAGCAAAAAAATATTTTTTCCAGAAAAGTTTTCCTTGGTCCACTGTTCACTGGACGAGGGCCCTTGAGGAGCTCCCAGCATCTACACTTTCTTTTAATTTATTATAAACTGTTTATACTTTATTTATTTATAATCCCCCTAGAACGATGAGGGCGCAAAACGATCAAATATGCAGGGATTTTTACAAATGGACTACAGCAGTTCTAATTCGTAAAAATTTTCGCCAGCGGCGCTGAGCCTTTATTTAAGTTTAAGATTGTTAAACTTTAACGTAAAAATCGTAAAAATTTGAATTTAGGTCAAACTTTAAACTGTAACACCGTTTTAAAATTAAAATAGTTTATCTAAAAGTTTTCGTCTGATCCGCTAGGATTTTTTTTTATTCGAGTAAAATTCAGGCATGAAACTTGTAAAAATTTTCACCTGCGGCGCTAGGCTTTGGGAACCTTCAAGTATTACGTAACGCAAATTTTGATCATTTTGGAACCCCCCCCTGTAACGCTATTTTCCTATACCATTAACATGGGCGTAAAAGTCCAAACCTAGGAGCGTTACCTAATACTTGAACGTTCCCTTTTTATGTGTTTCTTTAAATTTTATTCGAGTTATAAATACTTGAAAATACAAAAACGCCAACTAAACCTACAAGGGGGCCCACACATAAGTCCCATTTGGTGATATTGCTTTGAAACAGCAAAAAAATATTTTTGTTAAATGCGCAGCTAAAATCTTAAGAGGGTGCATAATTAGGCATTATAATGCATCCAGAAGGGGCCCCTGAGACCCCTAGATTGGGAAACTATTTTATCATAAAGTCTACATGAAAAGTTTTCTGTTAACGTGGGAAAGTGGCACTTTTCCAGAAAAGTTTTCCTTGGTCCACTGTTCACTGGACGAGGGCCCTTGAGGAGCTCCCAGCGTCTACACTTTCTTTTAATTTATTATAAACTGTTTATACTTTATTTATTTATAATCCCTCCAGAACGATAAGGGCACCAAAATGAGCAGGGCCTTTTCCAAATGTACCACAGACCCTCAAGTTCGTACAAATTTTCGCCTGTGGCGCTGGGACTTCCTTTAGTTTTTTTTTTATTTAAGATTGTTAAACTTAAACGTAAAAATTATAAAAAAATGCGTTTTTATGAAACTTTAAACTGTAACACTGTTTTAAAATTAAAATTGTCTATCGAATTTGTATGTTTTTTTGTTTTATTTATTCGAGTCTAAAATTCAAGCGTGAAATTTGTAGGAAATTTCGCCTGCGGCGCTTGTGGCAATAAGCTTTCTTGCATTTTTATCAAACTTTAAATTGTACCTAATACTGTTTTAAAATTAAAAGAGACCATCAGAATTTAAAAAAAAATTGCCTCCGGCGCTAGGCTTTTTACGCTTTTTTTTTAATTTTATTTAAGATTTTAAACGTAAAAATAGTAAAAATTTTGCTTTTTTGTGAAACTTTAAATTGTAACAATGTTATAAAATTAAGAATCAAATTTGTATTAATTTTCGCCTATGGCTCTAGAATTTTACGTTTTTAGGAGCTTGTAAAACTTATTTGTAAAAATTTTCACCAGCGGCGATCGCTTGATATAGCTTTCTTGCATTTTTAATAAATTTAAAATTGTAACATGTTTTAAAATTAAAATAGAGCCTCAAAAGTGTAAAAAATAGCCTGTTGCACTAGGGATTTCTTGAGTTTTTGCAAAGCATAAGTTTTAAAATATTGAATTTAAAAGGAATACGTCAGAAATTAACAGAATTCTTTAAAAAAAATCGCCTGCGGCGCTAACCATTTTTTAGTCGGTACGGCGCTGGATGAAAAAGTATTTTTTTGGAAATATGGGGGAACAGAAAAAAATTCGGGGGTCCTATTCAGTCTGGCCCTGAATACAGCTTGTTAATTAAATTAATTAATTAATTAATTATTTTTTGTATATGTTTTACAGTAACACCCACGGTAACTTTCTAGCAACTTTTAGTTCGCCTATCTGGCAATCAAATTCTTTGTTTTTTATAAAAAAAATTAAAATACTGTAATTTTTATTTAGTAACAACTATAACAGGTTTAAAAGTTGATAATAGGGGCCCCCAGAAATTATGCGGCCCAGGTCCCACTGCACTGTTAATCCGGCTCTGTGTCTAACGTATGTCTCTTAGACAATGTCTAACGTATTGTACCAGTGACCATTTTTTCACTAGGTCCTTTAGTTATAAAATTATTATTTTGAGGACAACTAGCAGAGTCAAATGGTGGACAGGGGAGGCAAAAACCAAATTTTGAGTCCTTGGTCAAGTTTGCAACACCTTAAAAGTTTAAAGTTATTGACAAAAGGAAATTAATCAGATCAACTGGATCAACTTCAATCCGCACAAAGTGCGACAATGATCGTAATTTACGCCCCTCGAACAAGCAATTAATAACTAAAATCACCCCCCGGAAAAACAACTGAATTATGACACTTTTTCTCTCTCATTTTTACTTTCTCATAAAAAAAGTATCTTGATGGAAAAAAAAATCAAAACAGTAATGCAAGGGACTAAAACAGCCAAGTTTAGTCCTGAGGTATATACACTATTTTTTGCAGGACCAAACATAATTTAGGTAGATAGATAAAATTAAAATTAAAAACCACGCGTCCTAATCGGTTGTTTTATATTCGTAATTTAATCAAGATGCCTGTAAATTGCGAAAAGTCAGTTTCATGGCTATCGCGATTTCAATTGTTTTTTAATATGGTTGACACAAACGTCAAAAAAATGGACGAAGATGATAAATTTTAAGTTATGTATAAATTGTTATAACAATGTTATTTTTAAAGGTTTTCTTGTTTAAAATCAAATAAATTGGTTTGAATCGCTAATTTATTACAAAACACCACCAAACCTAATTTTTGAACCAGCAAAGCACATAGTAAGTATAATATTTTAATATTATCAAGGTTGCCGTGATTTGTATTCCCTAGGGAGAAAAACGGCAAGTTTAGTCCCGAAAATGATAGCGTAAAATTAGGTTTTAGTCTTGGTTGAGCAAGACATATCTTTTTTATTATATTTAAAACAGAAAAAAAAATTAAAACCACCTAAAAGGTAAAATAAAATTAGACAAAATATGTTATAACTTTTCCCTCTCCAAAATGTAAAAAATTGTTTCTGGACATAACTTTTTTATTATTCACAATAGATGAACTATTTTAAAACCACCTAAAAGATAAAAAAAATCCCGCTCCCTCTCAAACGTCCTAAATATTAAAAAATATGGTTGGCGCCTATATTACAACATTTCTATCAGCGTAGGCTGTTGTATCAATGATACAATGTATCACTGCCTCATAGCATGCGTCTGGCCCTTCCTGGCTGATATGACTTGTAAGCCGAAGCCAATTATAATTGGTTACTGGCAGAAGAAAAAGCTGGAGAAAAAGAAGATTTGTTTCCAATAAAAATTGTATCGTTAATCTAGGTATAACTATAGTCCAGTCAAATGAAGAAGAATTCCTATAATGAAATTGCAAAAAAATGCACACGGGGTAGTAGTGGATGGTAATGGAATACTCCTGTTAGTTTTTCAACGGGCGATTTTTGTAAGGGGTGTCCGCTATCTTGAATTTTCAGGGTGAGTGCGGTTATCTCGGTAAATGTGCTTCTCGCGATAAAAATGCATATTAGCAATGTTGTTAAGGAGGAAATTTTCAACAATTCTTGTTTGATTAATTTTTTTATTATATTAATAACAATTAAGTTATAAATATTCAAAAATGGCCAAGTTAGGGGTGAATTTTTTTTTTCGATTTTTTAGCCAACTTATTCATCGTAGGATAAGTGACCACTTGCATCCTCGGATGAATAATTTGGCTGAAAAATCTAAAAAAACAATTTCACCTCCAACATGGCTATTTTGAACATAACTCGATTGTTATAACCGCACTCATCCCTAAAATTCAAGCTGGCGGACGCCCCTTAAGCAAACTAGCCTGTGAAAAAGTAACATACTACTACCCTTTAAAATATCAGCCAAGGTGCATTTTTGCAATTTAAAACCTTCATTTAACTGGACTACTAGTAGAATAAAGTTCATTCGAGAGTAACAAATTCGCGTAAGCATTACACACTTTACTGTTTTATTATCTTTTTTATTTAGCAATTTTTCTATTGGTATTGTATTTTAATATATAAATACGATATTATCTTCTAAAGAGTGTAAAAGCGGTCCCACATCACCATAGAGAAGAAAAGAGGACTAAAAGTCCAGCCTCCGCAAGATTATTTTTTGACAGAACGGGGCGGGGACGTAACGCGATTTATCTAACCTTGCGCAGTACGCATCTCTGTCAGTTGTGAAATACTGTCAGTCGTAAAACAATTCGTCACCCTAGTATTCATTTGTCGTATCTCCAAAAATCCCCCAGTAAAAATCTCATAATGTCCGAAAATAGAGATATGACAAACCAATACTGGGGTGAAGAATTATAAGTAGTTTGTTTATACTGTTAGTACTGTCAGATCGTCGTTTGTTTCTGTTCATTTTTTAACTTCTACTGTGTTTTAATTGTTTTTTTTTTGCTGAATTTGTTTAGAACTTTAAACATGACCTGTATTATAAAGAACTTTCACTTTCGGGTTTAGACCGTGTTAATGGATTTTCACTTTCCGACGTTTCGTCTCTTACTACTAGAGACATCTTCAGGGATTAATCTGAAACTAAGTTTCGAATCAACTTGTGTCACTATTTATGACGAGTTGTGGTTATTCACCCGTGACGAGGTTTTTCCTACCAAAGACTTCCATATTGCAGGTAAGTGGTAACCAGTGTCCCGATTGATATTGTTAGGATGCTTGATGATTTCTATCGATTCCCGTATCTTCCTTGGCATTTTTCTGTTTTCTGTTAATATTTGTTTTGTTTCAGACAAGTTGATTTTATGACCTGTTTCATGTCCATGTTCGGCTACTGCCGATAAGGAAATTTGTTTCTTTCTTATATTGCGCTCATGCTCTTGAAGTCTTGTAGAAATTTTTCTCTTAGTTTCACCTATGTAAACCGTACCACAGGAGCAGGGTATTTTTTATACGCCTTCTGAACTCAGGGGTATTTTGTCTTTTGTTGAAGTCAAACATTGACCTAATTTTTGGTTGGACCGAAATATAGGCTTAATATTTGACTTCTTCAAAAGTTTACCTATTTTATCCGTGATACCGCTTACATAGGGAAGTATAACTTGTGTCTGTCTGTCATTGTCACTATTGTCCTGTTGTTTGGGTCTGGGATTTCTGTATTTGTATATGGTCTTATTAATGTCTTTTTTGGTATAACCGTTCATGGTCAAGGCTTTGGTTAGTTTAAGGAGTTCTGTTCTAGGGAATTCTTGTCTGAAATCATGAAAGCCCTATGAACAAGTGAATTAACTACCGAGCGTTTTTGAGAGGGATGGTGATGTGAAAATGCGTTTAGGTATCTGTCAGTGTGGGTTTTCTTCCTGTATACCGAGTGTCCTATTGAGCCATTTTCCGTTTTGTAAACCAAAACGTCCAAAAAGGGAAGTGATCCGTTGTTCTCAATTTCCATCGTAAACCGTATAGATTTATGTTGGGAATTGAGGTGATTTAGAAAACCTTGAAGGCTTTCCATGCCATGGGGCCAAATAGCATAGACATCGTCTACGTATCTGCGCCAAATTTTAGGTTTTAATGGAAATGACTCAATAGCTTTTTTCTCGAAGTATTCCATGAAAGCATTGGCCGCAGGGGGTGATAATGGGGATCCCATTGCGGCGCCTGACACTTGTTCATAGAACTCTCCCTGTATCAGAAAATATGTAGATGTCAGACAAGCTTCAAATAATTTACATAACTTAGGGTCAAGATTTCCAGTTGTAAGTAGGTCTCGTATAATATTTATTGTATCGGGAACGGGAACGTTAGTAAATAGAGATTCTACGTCGAAACTAACCATTATGTCCGAGGGGTCCAGGGTTACTGTCGATAAGGTTTGTACAAAGTGTGTGGAATTTTTTACATAAGACCTCGTTTTTCCAACTAACTGATTTAAGATTTGGGCAAGGTGTTTGGCAAGTTTATACGTAGGGGAACCTATTGTGCTGACAATTGGTCTAAGAGGGGCACCGTCCTTGTGAATTTTAGGTAAACCATATAATTTTGGTACGCGGGAGTCTCGGGGGGTTAGATTATAAATTTCAAGAGGTGTAAGGGAGGATTGTTTAAGTAATTGTGTGATTTTTCGTTCAAATTTTCCAGTAGGATCGGTCTCCAGTTTTTCGTATGTGTCATTGTCTATGAGTTCCTTTATTTTGTTAAAATAGTCAAGTTTGTCCATCACCACAGTGGCATTACCCTTATCAGCAGGCACAACAATAATATCGTCATTACGATTAAGATTCTTTAAAGCTAAATATTCCTCCCTTGTCAGGTTAGACTTAGGTGGTTTTGACTTTTTCAAAATCTTAGCCGTTTCATAACGTACTATCTCTGCATCTACCGGGGGTAATGAAGACAAGGAAGACTCCACTATAGAAATTATTTCGTCTGTTGGTACTGTCCTAGGTGTAATGGCAAAGTTATGTCCTTTGGACAGCAAAGAGATCTCACATTCTGTTAAGTTTGTCTTTGACAAATTAACAACAGTGTTCGAATTTACTGGAGGTTTCTCTTTACTATCCAAAGAAGAAAACTTTTTCTTTTGGATTTCTGAGACTTTAACACCAATAGCAATATAAGAAAGAAACAAATTTCCTTATCGGCAGTAGCCGAACATGTACATGAAACAGGTCATAAAATCAATTTGTCTGAAACAAAACAAATATTAACAGAAAACAAAAAAATGCCAAGGAAGATACGGGAATCGATAGAAATCATCAAGCATCCTAACAATATCAATCGGGACACTGGTTACCACTTACCTGCAATATGGAAGTCTTTGGTAGGAAAAACCTCGTCACGGGTGAATAACCACAACTCGTCATAAATAGTGACACAAGTTGATTCGAAACTTAGTTTCAGATTAATCCCTGAAGATGTCTCTAGTAGTAAGAGACGAAACGTCGGAAAGTGAAAATCCATTAACACGGTCTAAACCCGAAAGTTCTTTATATCTTAATGGCCGTGAAAGCTTAAAATCTAAAATAAAATGACCTGTATTGTTGCCTTATGAAGAGCAAAGGGTCAATCCCTGGTGTACTCAAAGTAGGTGTACAAAATCCAGAAATTCAAACACACCTCGAAAAATTCACATAAAATAATAAAAAAAAAATATATATTTTTTTTGTTGCATTTTTTACAATTTTTATTTGACACATAAAACTAAGGTTAAAAAATATTTGTCAAAAACAACAATAATAGTGCGCATGTGCAAGTTTATCGCAGATGCGCCCTTGTGCCTTCACATTTATCACCCTTTTCCTCAACGACTTTGGAGATCCTTCCTTGTCTATGCACACTACTCGCCAAGTACCACGAATAGTAAAGCAACAGCATGTACGCACATAATTAAGGGGTCTTTCTACCTTTAAATTTTAAAAATATTTTGTTTTTAAAGATTTTTTTTATATAGAAAGAAAAAATATATCATTGTAAAATTTTGTAGGCATGTTTATTTATATTAAAAGAATACAATTTTTTTTCGATTTTTAAAGTGCTTTTTTGTCATAATTTTTTTTTTTTTTTTTTGAAAAAGACATCAAAAAAGGTGATTCCGGCCGTTTGAATCGACTGAAAAAAAAAACGGGATATTATTCAGTATTGAAGTCGCTATAGCCCTATCTAGAAGAACAAAAAGTCCAAACGAAAAAAGTTAAGCAGAAAAAAGTTTGGGGCAAAAAAGTGATAAGACCCCCGTTACGGACGCCCCTGGTTGAAGTAACTACATGCATACACCATTGGCTAATAGGTCTTATAAGGCATAGATCACATGCTAAACCTCGATGCTATAATACAAAGGGTTACTAAGTTATTAATAAAAATCGAAATTTTGGAACCCCTTTTGAAGGGGCGTAGCTCCCTTACGAGTCATTTTTGGACATATGTTTATGGATCTTTTTTTCTTATTTTGACCTCTAGAACACATCCTTAAAATATTTCCTTTTCCTTACTGTATAAAAAAATGTTTAAAAACAAAATATTTTAGTAGTATGTGCGAAACTGCTTTGACCGACTGTGATTTTTTGTCACTGGACCGAATATTCTTCGTACTAGGCGAGTGGTGTGGGACTGCCTTAACAGTATTGCCAGGAACATTAAATGTTAAATATGGTAGTTTTACTTTCTCAACCTCGCATCTCCAAACAATCGATTTTCAGTCCTTGCACTAATTAACTTTGTACATGTACATAAAACCTAACTTATAAACTAATTGGAATTATTATTGTATAAGTTAACAGCTATGTACAGAGTTGAAAAGTGCAAGGAACAGAAAATATATTTTTTTTTGAGAAAGGAACTCGACGATATTAAACTTTGGGGTAACGTTAATTTTAAATT
Source organism: Brachypterus glaber (assembly GCA_958510825.1). Taxonomy (NCBI): domain Eukaryota; kingdom Metazoa; phylum Arthropoda; class Insecta; order Coleoptera; family Kateretidae; genus Brachypterus; species Brachypterus glaber. The sequence continues at coordinate 62,164,832 of OY294044.1, read as the reverse complement.
ACCAGAACATTACCTACCTGTTTAGTGCTTTACTCATTATGATTTTGAATAAAGAAAAAGATGTTTTAAAAACAATCGTCACAGTTTGATGAAATAAAAATAGGTAAGAATTTGCAAAAACAATAAAAACGTAAGTACTTTTGATTTCGTAAATAATTTATGCAAATAATATACATATTTATGTACTTATGATAAAGTTCTTGTATTAATTATATGTAATTATTAACAATAACATAAAAAATAATGCCACATTATTATAATAGCGCATATATCTGCCACAAGCAATAAAAGAAGCAACTTCATATTGATTTAATTATTATATTGGATGTTTATGCAAATCAAATTAAAGTTCACAAAAACCATGGGGAGAGTGGACCAAAATAAGCAACATAAAACAAAAATGTCTTTAAAGTGTAAAAAGTAATATTGTTTTTCCAATCTTTCACGAAAAAAAAATATTGCCTTGAGTAGGGAAGAAAAATCTTACTTCGCTCACGCTCCTAATAATATTAATAATAAAAATTCTAGAACAATATGTAAAATTATTAAGAATTAATTATTATAAAAGTAGTTCAACTAATAAAGTCATAAAATTATTATTATTTCTGACGTCTTTAAACATTCTTTTAACAATAAATGTTACTTCCAAAAGGTTTATCCCTACAATGCATAATTTTTTAGAATTAAAAATAGAATATTAAATCATTTTAAAAAAAGGCTTAAAAAAAATACTTGTAAATATTCTTGAATTAATCACATGAACAATAGTTTTATGACGTACAAAATGATCGTAATTTTTACATATAGAATATACAGAGCATGTCAAAAGTCCCCCCCCCCTTTAACTTTTGAACGGCTTAATCAACTTGAAATTTAAAACACGTAAATAGTAAATTACTAATCCATGTCATTATCGTTTTTTTAAGGCAGCATTCACTCAAAATTGGCATGTTATAATTTATATAAAATGTGAATTTTCTGTTTTCAAATTAAGGGAATTTCTTAATGAAGTTTTAGGAATGCACGGAAAAAAGTTATAGCTAAGGCATATACCAAGCAAATTATAATCCCTTATTATATAAAAATAATATGAAATACTTTAATTGTTTAGTAAATAATAAAATATAATATAATATTTATAGCTTAAATAGATTTAATTATTGTCCGTGCTAATAATATTTATAATATAATAACATTTCTGTGAATTTATAATAGTGCCTGTAATAAATATAATCGTGTCTGTAATAAATATAATCATTTCCAATTTATTTTTAACATTATTAGTTATCCTGTCCCTTATAATATATAGCTTAACTCACTATAATTTGCCACTGCTACCAAATATCTTTTAATGTATAGCGCAGAGCCCACTAATTTTTTTCCGTGTGTTGCTATAGTTTATCACCCTTTCCACATCGGCACTATGTGGCTTGGCAGCAAAAATTCGAGCCAATATTCTTGCAATTATGACATATTCTGATTTGACTAGGATTAGAACTAATTCATTTAAAAATTCTTAAAATTAACGAATTGTAAATTTGGTGGATGCGACACATTCTTCATTTTGCGCAGTCGACAAAAAAGCTTAGAATAAACCCTAATGATTATACTGCACTATAAGAACAAACCAGGGACGTTAGGGCATATTCCACAGGCTCTTATGCGAACGTTATAAACCTGCGCACAAGCTACATGACGGCACATCATGCCAATCATATGTGTAAGTTTTTCATAATCTAGTTTTAAATCATATCATGAAAATAAACTTATTTAACACGTTGAAAGCTACATTAAATTACTTGTCTGGGGCAACACTGTCCCATGGAACTGCATGCTTTGGGTTATCGTTGAAGCTGCTGGTTTGCTTACAGTGCATATATAGTATAAATACCTCAAAAATAACTCCATAATCGTACTGAAACTTAGTCACATAAGTCCAGCCTAATTACACATTAGTAGGTAATGCGTCGGATGAGCCAACCCCCTCCACTTTTCATTTAGACCACGCCCCCTACTTCAATAGCCCCCTTTTTAATAGCCCCCATAACAGAGCTGTTTTAACAGGGCTGTTAATGTAATTAAGAGAGCTGTTTTAACAGGGCTGTTTTAACAGAGCTGTTTTAACAGGACTGTTTTAACAGGGCTGTTTTAACAGAGCTGTTTTAACAGCGATGTTTCTAAATCAGTTTATATCAGATCAGTTTAAATTGGATCAGATCTGATATAAACTTAATTAGAAACAGCCCTGTTAAAACAGCTCTGTTAAAACAGCCCTGTAAAAACAGCTCTCTTAATTACATTAACAGCCCTGTTAAAACAGCTCTGTTATGGGGGCTATTAAAAAGGGGGCTATTGAAGTAGGGGGCGTGGTTTAAATGAAAAGTGGAGGGGGTTGGCTCATCCGACGCATTACCTACTCACATTGAGTTACAGCATGTTAAATCCGTAAAAACTAATAAAACACAACAAAATATTTTAATTTTATAGTCAAGAGCACTGAACACAACACAGATCCTTTCTATTGGCCCCACTGTAGTAATCAATGTGCAAATTTATTTTTATTTTGTCGACATGACACTTAACACACATATGTTAAAATTTGTAATTAAAAAGGGCTGAAATTTTGGCTAAGTATTTATTTTTTATGTATCTATAGGCATGTAAAATCTTATCGTTGCAGTCGATTTAGCCCAAGTTACGATACCCGCCTTTCAATCGTCAAACTCCAATTGAAGCTGAAGTAAGAAATCTTTCTTTGTCAAATAGAAAATGTTTTCTTATAGTTAATCCTTATAATAATTATCACAAGATTATAATAGATTTGATCAATCTCTAAAAATAGTGTTTAAGCAATTTGCTGCCATTTTCATGAGGATTTAGGTAAACGAATTGGGTTATGTTATGTTATGTTATGTTATGTTATGTTATGTTATGTTATGTTATGTTATGTTATGTTAAACGAATTGGGTTATGTTATGCTGCTGTTGTTACTAAAAGTAAGTGAGAAAACATTTTACTTTTTCTCATTTGCGGTAAAAACTCATGTGATTATATTGGCTTAGATTATTTTAAAATGAGAAATAAAGGAACAAAATAAAATCAAATATAAGAAGATTCTTTTAATTAATATAGCACAATATAACATGTCTATTTTTAGAAAAGAAAAACGCAAACGATTGTTCTCGACAAATAAACACAAATCATGTTAATTAATTGTTTTATGCATGATGGTTATTTGAAAATAACAAATTTTAAATATTAATTAAGTATAATATAATGCATTGTTTAATGGCACTAGTACTACTCAGTATTTAAAATAAAGATGATACGTTATTAATAAGAATGAACAAATTTTTATATTAGATCATTTTATTAAAATCTTACTAATTTTAAATATAAGCACGTCTAGTTTAACCACAATTAATAATATACCGCAAAATCAATAAACGTTTAAACAAAAAATTATTTATGAAACTATGACATACAAGTTATTTTAGTAAGACTGCAGTATTGCATTATAAAAAATGTTTCCGATACGGATAACCTGTAATTGAATTACCGGCTAAAAAGTCACACAATCACACAATAAGTTGTGTAAAATTTCACAGAACTTATTGCTATATTTTTAAAATTTACATAATATGTATTTTCACATAACTTACTATGTAATTTTTAAGTTTGCATAACTTGACATGTGACATAACTTATTTTGTAGTTTTTAAGTTTCACATAATATATTCAGATCAAAAAGTATACTACTGTGTTTGGTTTATATGTTTCTGAAAGTATCATGTTTTTAATAAAAAATAAAGAGAGTTACGGACTATAAGTTTCCAAAGCACAGGCTAGCTGCCTTTGAAAAAGTCCTTACTACTTAGCTATATATTTATTTAATAAACTACCACAACACATAAAAATACATAAAAATAATAGAAATTTTAAAGATCTGTTATTTAATTACATTTGTGCTTTGGAACTTATTCTCTGAAAGAATTTGAGTCATACAAGCCAAATTAAAGCTTTATTTGACAATATTTCAATCAATGATTTTATTTAGGTGCTATATGTATTGTATTTAAAACATTTTTTATAAAATAAATCGAGTTATTATTATTATTATGTATTTTCACATAATATATTATATAATTTTTGGCGCGCTTTATTCACAAAACAAAACGTAGGTAAGAATATTGCCAACGCTATGTGATTTTTACAGAATATGTTATGTAAAATTTTATTTTACACAATTTTTTACATATGTTCCGAAAAATTTTAACTCACATATTTTTTTACAGAATATGTTCCGTAAAATTTTATTTCACATAACTTATTATGAAATTATACAGATTATGTTCTGGGAAACTCACATAACGTTGGAAATTTTCTCACAAATATTTTTATTATTTGGCACACGGTTCTAAAGTTACCGAAAAATGCGAGAAAAAATTATACTTGAATATAAAATCCAAATACGCCCAAGTTTACACTGAATTCGCTTTAATCGGAGCGTTTTGTGTTGGTGTTCTTTGGTTTTTTTTGCACCTACCTCCCACTTTCGTCGTAGGTTTTTTACCGTGTGTCAGACTATAGCAAATAAAAAAAGTAAAACTAATATTTTACAATAAAATTACATGCTTTAACTTTGGACCTTTCTTGTTGCTATTTTGTTGCTTAGAAGCAACATAGGTGTCAATTTCACTATTCCCTAAATTAATTACTAACAGCTACTTTTTTATTATTTTATTAATGTTTGTTGTGAAATTGGCACCGACTTAAGTATTTTTTATGTTTTACTTTTTAGAGAAATAGAAGTCGGTTCATTTTTTTTGCGAAAAGTTTTTATGTTTTACTTTTTAGAGACACAGAACTTGTAGATTTGTAAAGTAACGTCATCTAAGCTAAATTATAGCTGTCCTTCCATCTCGGCAAGCTGCTGACGTCACAACGCATTGTTAGTGCATTGTGACGTCATCATCTTAAAGATAAATATCTAAAAAATAAAATTAATATTTTTATACCAGCGCCCAAGAGTCCAACCAAGCTTATTTTATTTTTTATATTAAATAAAATCTTATTAAACTTTAATTAAGGCGTTAATTATTGATCAAATAAAGCCTTATGGTAAAATCACAAAATTTATCATTTTCTCTTGGTATTTTAATATTACAAGTCCAGAGAATCAAGTTTAGCGGCATTTAAAAGATTTTCAGTGTGCCGTAATATTTGAGGGATTCCTTAATCAAGTTATCCGGATCCGAGTTATCCGATATTTCTCTAAAAATTTGGTTGGTAGTAGAACCAAACTAAGCCGGCTTTAAGTGAAATTGCGATAAAATGATTGAAACGAGACCACCTCAGGAATGCCCTCTTTAAGTTGCAGAAAGTTTCATCAAATTCCGTTTACTCGTTCCAAAGTTATGCTGGAACAAACATAAAAAAAAACAACAAAGTCACACGTCGAATTGATAACATCCTCCTTTTTGGAAGTCGGTTAAAAAATAACACTGGTCGACAAATCTGAAGATTTCTCTAACTGAGATTCCAGAAATAGGTTTATACTAATTTTGGGTCGCTGAATCCAAATCCGAAGGCCGTTTGTCTCCATCACCCTCAAATTTTTTGATATCATAAAAAAAGTTAAAATTAGGAAAATTGATTTTGTGTAATTACAAGAAAATGCGTTGACACATTAAAATTTAGTACCGTTAATAGTGGTAATATAAGTTATTTATTCCCCTACTTACCCAAAAATACAATTGTGTGTATGTCAGAGGCGTGCGTTCTAAAGTGTTTCTGTAATATATTTCTCCAACAAAATTTATGTTTAAGAATTTTACAATTTCGATAAAAAATTATTATTTATTGATTAATTTTACGTAAAAAACATATTGGACCTTTTGATCAAAGGTCAATAGTTTTCGAGAAAAATAGGTTTAAACATATCTCTGCAAGTTCCACTAAGAAAAAAACTGCTGCCAACAAGATAATACTTTCTTCTATATGTCTAGGTTTATTAAAATAAAAATTAAAATAAATAAATAAATAAAAAAATTTTTTTTTCCGAAAAAAGTCTGTTTTTTCGTTTTAACGAAAAATAAATTGAAAAAAAAAATAAAAAAAAGTTTTAACCCCATTTTACCCTCTTACCCCACCCCGATTTTAAAAAAAAATATATATCCACACAAAAAAAGGTCAATAGTTTTTTTTCCTATGTATTTTGAGGCGCTGAATCTGAATTTGAAGTCAAAATAGCACCTTATCCAATTATAATTGATTCAGCGCCTCAAAATACATAGGAAAATAAACTACTGACCTTTTTTTGTGTGGCTAGGATATATATATATATTTTTTATGAAAATCGGGGTGGGGTAAGGGGGTAAAACGGGGTTAAAACTTTTTTTTATTTGCAGAGATATGTTTAAACCTATTTTTCTCGAAAACTATTGACCTTTAATCAAAAGGTCCAATATGTTTTTTTACGTAAAATTATTCAATAAATAATAATTTTTTATCGAAATTGTAAAATTCTTAAACATACATTTAGCTGGAGAAATATATTACAGAAACACTTTAGAACGCACGCCTCTGACATACACACAATTGTATTTTTAGGTAAGTAGGGGAATAAATAACTTATATTACCACTATTAACCGTACTAAATTTTAATGTGATAAGTCAAAGCATTTTCTTGTAATTACACAAAATCAATTTTCCTAATTTTAACTTTTTTTATGATATCAAAAAATTTGAGGGTGATGGAGACAAACGGCCTTCGGATTTGGATTCAGCGACCCAAAATTAGTATAAACCTATTTCCGGAATCTCAGTTAGAGAAATCTTCAGATTTGTCGACCAGTGTAATCGTCGATATGAACGTCCAGTTAATAAAATATAGTTTAAAGTTTATATTTTTTATGTAGTTCTATAACTGAATCATTTATATAATGAGATTAAAAATTAGTTTTTAACATTCTAATTTTCACGAGGTAAATGAATACTTCTATCCCAGCTCTGCTCATTACAGTAGGAAAATTTAATTCATTTCTATTTCCAATGAGGCAAGGCGCCTGGCGGGGGGCCTTTAAGGGTCAAATATCTCCAAAAATTTAACCGTGGTAACAGGATAAGTTCGGTCCTGAATATAAATCATAATAAGCCTTTATATATTCAAATCTGTGTACTATTAAATATACCTAGTCTACTAATAACTGGATATATAAAAGAGACTCGTGCTGATTTTACAAATACCACCAAGAAAGCTTAATAAAAGCAACTTAATAAAACCGTTTTTAATCGTGTAAAATAGTAATTTATTTAAATTTGACAGAAGAACAAGTTCATTACTTCAAAGTTTTTTATAGATACTCCTCGTATTTCTACAGTTAGAAGAGTTCTAAGTTCTAAAATGAAAAAACAATTTGGTTTTTGTTATAGTCCTATTTTCGGCATCCAGATGAAATCCAAGGCAAACAGAAAAAGAAAGTTTTAAAATTATATGATTGCCGTTAATTAATTAATTAATAAATTAATTAGAATAAATCGAAACTTCTAAATTTTAGAAGTCTGGCTTTATGGTGCACTCGACTTCGCCAGAATTTTAAATCTTGAAAGTTCCTGTTCTACTCAATCGTTGTAGTCTCTTCTTAAAATCGTCGGCTTACAGGTAAAGAGCACTAAGTCAAAAAGCATGGTTTTGAGATACTGACAAATTTAACTTTCATTTTTGTTTTTTAATTTCTGTAATAATTGTTTTTTGAAAAAAACTACCGCAAATCGCAATGACATGTTTGGACATAATAATGTCCCATTTGAAGTTAAATAAAAAAAAATAATTAAAGTAGTTTAACTCCACTAAATTTGAAAAATTACATCGACTTAGTGCGTTTTACTTGTAGAGCTGTTATGGGAAATTTTAATTAAATACTTCTTTTTTCTTCTCTAATCACCCGCCACCTCCGGAATGGAGTTAAAAAATTATCAGATTCAGTGTCTTCGACCACAAAAACCAATTTTGAAG
>OY294044.1:62107463-62156614 GCA_958510825.1 Brachypterus glaber | reverse complement strand
GGTTAAATTAAAGACACGCATAAATCAAATCGAGATGATTTATTGACCATGAATAAAATTTAGATTTATAACATTTAATAAACTTTAACTTACATTTAATAATGTAAATTGACCAATTTTAACCGATAAATATCATTTTGGGTCTTTACGTAATCAAATTATTATTTAAGCCTTGAAAAACCAATTTGAGTTTTTAAAATAAACAATTTTGGTGTCACAGACCGCAGATAAAGCCAAAAAAAATATAAATTTTATTTTTAAAAATCTCAAAAAATTCCTTGTTGTAAGCAATGGGGTTCTCTGCCAGTTTTGAGGGCAAAATACAAGAAAAACAATAGTTGACCATAAAAATACAATAAAATGCTGTATCAAAATAGCCCCACGTTTGGGGCTATTGTGGATACAGTAAGGGGCTATTGTGATACAACGCTTCTGTGTTGGAGATTTAAAATACGTGGAGTTAGTATGATACACTATTATCCTTTATCATTTTTCCCTGCAATTTTGACAGCCATCTTGTAAGTATTTTTTGAGTTAGGTACAGCAAATTAATTTCATGTTTTTTAATGGGGCTATTATGATACAGCTAGCTCAAAAATATTTACAGTCTACAAATTAAAGTAGAAACATTTTTTTATTTTTTAAATATTTTAGATTTTTGCAAAAGTGAATATGACAATTAAGTATATAACTCTCTACTTCACCAATCTTTCTTACTTTAATTTGTAGACTGTAAATATTTTTTGAGCTAGTTGTATCATAATAGCCCCATTATTTTGACTGTATCACATTAGCCCCAGTTGACTCTACATTAAAAAGTATAGTCATTTTTTTTTAATAAACTCAATAATGTAGTTAAAACTATTATTTTGGATTGGATTGTAAAATAAAAATTTTTACATAATCAAATTATTTAGTCCATAAAAAAATAATAATTTAAAACTAAATAATCGTTGTAGATCCAAAAAATTTGTAGAGCCCCAAAATGAGGTCCACTTCGGTATTTCTGCGAAAATGATTATTACTGATACCTTTTCCTTATTTTGGGCCTTGTATATTTAAATTTTACATTAAATTTAAGTTTAAGTAAAAACAAGCCGTGAAGATATATAATGATACGCATTCCATTAGATACTGTTCACAGTGGATGGTATATTGCATTTTCCCAAATAACGTTAAAACTATTTAAAACGCAAAGTAAAATATTCCTGCCAACAAACACCGAACGACCTAAAGTAGGCCTATTTCATTTAAACAAAATATCAAGTTTAAAAAAAGGCGAAAAAAAAAATAAATTATACAAAAAATATATTTTTTATTTTTTAGAGTTTAACTCCATAACTTTTTGGCTTTTGGGGGGATTACATACTTTCAAAAACAATAGGTAGGTACCTTCCCCTCTAGAACTTGATTTTTTCTGAAAATTTCAAGTGGTTCGGATTATTCGTTTTTGAGTTATCATGTTAACAAAAAACGTGACATCAGACGGACGTACAGACGGATATTTTCAAAGAGTGTTATTTTTTCATGAAACACGGACGTTTTTTGGCGATTTTGGGAAATTGAAAACTACCGTATGATACTATTCTAGCGCTACGCGCTGTGAATAGTATATAAATGGACTCATATGTTCTGGTCCACCTTTCAAGAAAGGTTCAAAGATACTACTACACTCTAAAAAGTAAACTGAATATTCAGTTATAAATGTATATGAAATCGGAAGTTATTATCCTATACAATTGTACTTTAATTTTTATTAAAAACACGCAACATTTCATGTCCGTTCTTAAATATTAAAGTACATGACTTTAGAACTATAGTATTTTTAACAAAAATTAAAGTATATTTGGATGTTATCATAACTTCCTATCTATTTGTAAGTAAATATTTAGTTACAAATGGATAGGAAGTTATTATACTATACAAATGTACTTTAATTTTTGTTAAAAACATTATAGTTCTAAAGTCACGTACTGTAATATTGAAGGACGGACATGAAATGTTGCGCGTTTTTAATAAAAATTAAAGTGCAATTGTATAGGATAATAACTTCCGATTTCATATCCATTTGAATATTCAGTTTACTTTTCACAGTGTAGTTATAAATACAATAATAATAAGTCCAAACAATAGGTGCCTTCTCCCCTAGAACTTGAATTTTTCTGAAAATTTCAAGTCGTTCGGATTATTCGTTTTTGAGTTATCAACAAAAAACTTGACATCAGACGGACGTACAGACGGACATTTTCAAAGGGTGTTATTTTTTCATAAAACACAGGCGTTTTTTGGCCACTTTGGGAAATTCAAAACTACCGTATGATACTATTCTAGCGCTACGCGCTGTGAATAATATATAAATGGACTCATATGTTCTGGTCCACCTTTCAAGAAAGGTTCAGACATACTACTACACTCTAAAAAGTAAACTGAATATTCAGTTATAAATGTATATGAAATCGGAAGTTATTATCCTATACAATTGTACTTTAATTTTTATTAAAAACACGCAACATTTCATGTCCGTTCTTAAATATTAAAGTACATGACTTTAGAACTATAGTATTTTTAACAAAAATTAAAGTATATTTGGATGTTATCATAACTTCCTATCTATTTGTAAGTAAATATTTAGTTACAAATGGATAGGAAGTTATTATACTATACAAATGTACTTTAATTTTTGTTAAAAACATTATAGTTCTAAAGTCACGTACTGTAATATTGAAGGACGGACATGAAATGTTGCGCGTTTTTAATAAAAATTAAAGTGCAATTGTATAGGATAATAACTTCCGATTTCATATCCATTTGAATATTCAGTTTACTTTTCACAGTGTAGTTATAAATACAATAATAATAAGTCCAAACAATAGGTGCCTTCTCCCCTAGAACTTGAATTTTTCTGAAAATTTCAAGTCGTTCGGATTATTCGTTTTTGAGTTATCAACAAAAAACGTGACATCAGACGGACGTACAGACAGACATTTTCAAAGGGTGTTATTTTTTCATAAAACACAGGCGTTTTTTGGCCACTTTGGGAAATTCAAAACTACCGTATGATACTATTCTAGCGCTACGCGCTGTGAATAATATATAAATGGACTCATATGTTCTGGTCCACCTTTCAAGAAAGGTTCAGACATACTACTACACTCTAAAAAGTAAACTGAATATTCAGTTACAAATGTATATGAAATCGGAAGTTATTATCCTATACAATTGTATTTTAATTTTTGTTAAAAACACGCAACATTTCATGTCCGTTCTTAAATATTAAAGTACGTGACTTTAGTATTTTTAACAAAAATTAAAGTACATTTGGATGTTATCATAACTTCCTATCCATTTGTAAGTAAATATTCAGTTACAAATGGATAGGAAGTTATTATACTATACAAATGTACTTTAATTTTTGTTAGAAACATTATAGTTCTAAAGTCACGTACTGTAATATTGAAGGACGGACATGAAATGTTGCGCGTTTTTAATAAAAATTAAAGTGCAATTGTATAGGATAATAACTTCCGATTTCATATCCATTTGAATATTCAGTTTACTTTTCACAGTGTAGTTATAAATACAATAATAATAAGTCCAAACAATAGGTGCCTTCTCCCCTAGAACTTGAATTTTTCTGAAAATTTCAAGTCGTTCGGATTATTCGTTTTTGAGTTATCAACAAAAAACGTGACATCAGACGGACGTACAGACGGACATTTTCAAGGGGTGTTATTTTTTCATAAAACACAGGCGTTTTTTGGCCACTTTGGGAAATTCAAAACTACCGTATGATACTATTCTAGCGCTACGCGCTGTGAATAATATATAAATGGACTCATATGTTCTGGTCCACCTTTCAAGAAAGGTTCAGACATACTACTACACTCTAAAAAGTAAACTGAATATTCAGTTACAAATGTATATGAAATCGGAAGTTATTATCCTATACAATTGTATTTTAATTTTTGTTAAAAACACGCAACATTTCATGTCCGTTCTTAAATATTAAAGTACGTGACTTTAGTATTTTTAACAAAAATTAAAGTACATTTGGATGTTATCATAACTTCCTATCCATTTGTAAGTAAATATTCAGTTACAAATGGATAGGAAGTTATTATACTATACAAATGTACTTTAATTTTTGTTAAAAACATTATAGTTCTTAAGTCACGTACTTTAATATTGAAGGAAGGAAGGCGTTTTTAACAATAATTAAAGTGCAATTGTATAGGATAATAACTTCCGATTTCATACCCATTTGAATGTTTAGTTTTTACAGTCTAGTTAATACAATAATTGTTAATTGTTAACAATAATAAACAAATAATTATTATTTAAAATCGTGATCGGAGGAATATTTAAAACTAAATTAATCTATAGCCAAAATAGTAACACGAAATTAAACAAAAACTGGCAGACTATAATTACTGCCCACTAATTAATTTAGAAGAACTAATAATATATTATTTAATTATTAAGAATTATGTTTTTTTCCATTAGTTTCAATGATTAATTTTTGGTTCTTGCAAAATTTTGTTCCGTTTAAAAAATCTACTATTGTGTTTAATAATAACTGTGATGTCATTTTTATTTTTTATTCATTCTAGAAAAACTAGCAAAAACCAGGTTAAATGAAATAATCTCGAAAATAATTTTTCGTTTTCGCGTAGGGGGCTGTTCAACAATTATGTCACTGACCTAGAGGGAACGGGCTCTAGCTGAAAGTGATGGCCCACATAAAATGTTCCAATTATACGTTACGAAATGGTGGCAATGCACTATGGGCCACAGACCCCGTATTTTTGCAAAAACTCAGGTTCTGGCTGCACGTCCTTAAAAAATGGTATACAAGGGTTTTTGCAACATTAAAATTCAAAATGGCGGATCCAATATGACGTCGAAATTTAATTAAAGAACATGTCGCCTAAAATTAGGTTATAAAATTTTGCCGTTTTAAAGTCCAAGATAAAGCAGTTGGAGTTTAAAATTCTGGTACCGATAGCCGGTAATAAAATTTTAGGTTTTCCGTACCGAAAACATTTTTTACAGTGTAGGTAAAAATGTTTAAGAATAAAAAAATGCCCCATTATTGGGAAATTAGTTCTAATTGTACAACCAGCCGTCTAGAATGAGCGAGAATACTATCTCATAAAAAAAGTCCAGAAACAATTTATTACATTTTAGGGAGAGGAGAGGGTCATGGAAAAAATGATAATAACAGATTTTGTGTAATTATATTAAAAAAGTTATGTCCAGAAACAATTTATTACCTTTTGGGGAAATGAAGGAGTCCTGGAAAACAATTATAGGTAATAACATTTTTTATGTAATTTTATATTAACTTTTAGGTGATTTTTTTTCTATTGTAAATAATAAAGAAGTTATGTTTAGAAACATTTTTTTACATTTTTGGGGAGTGAGGGGTGGAAAAAGATAATTACATTTTTTATGTAATTTTATTTTACCTTTTTATGTGGTTTTAAATTTTTCTTTTATTGTGAAAAATAAGAAAGTTATGTCTAAAAACAAATTTTTACATTTTGGGGGGAGGGGCCCTGGAAAAAAAATTATGAACATTTTTTTATGTAGTTTTGTTTCTATTGTAAATAATAAAAAAATAAGTCAAAACAAACGTTTAACCACGCCTTTTACTCCCCTTACCCCCAACAGATTTTGCTCAAATACGAACTTGTCCAAGATAATATAAAAATAAATCTCCATACCAAATTTTAAGTCGCTAGCTTAAATCGTTCTTAAGTAGTCGATGACAGACAGACAGGATAGGAAAAAATAATACTAAGCAAAAAAAAAAAATTTTTCTATGACAATACTTTCTTTTATGAAAAAATAAAAAGCAGCCATTCCAGATAAACTTAATTTTGAGTTTTGGTTATATTGACCAAAGCAAATGAATATACATGTATATTGATTAGGTATATACCTAAATAAAAAAAAAATAAAAATTAGAAGCAAAGTAATTATTTAAATTTCTCGATAATAATATATTATATTTTGGTATTAAATTTCGAAATATAATTTTGCCTATAAATAGCTTCTCCACAAAAGAAAAATAAATCATGCCAAAGCAACTTTTCAAAACTTGACGTATACCAAAAGGCAGTTTATGATACTATAATTTAAAATCAGTTTGCTTTTTTCAAACGCAACCCATTTCAGATCTTAATTATATAGTTAAAGGCGTGCTGGTGCAAAATTCCTATTGTCTGTGTTATGAAAAAAAGTAACCGTTTGAAAAACAAATTTTTACTTACAGCGTAAATGGGCCTTATTTTTCGATATGGCGTTATTGAACGTATTTGCAGTGGTGCAAGTCGTAAAATTTTACAGTGGTAGTATATTACATGACGTGTACTGAAAGTTTAGCACGAGCCGCGTACTGGCGAGTGCGGCAACGTCGCGAGTGCAAGAAAGACATTTTCCGACAAGTTATGTAGACTATTTTTCCTACAACCCAAAAAATATATAAAATTGCTAGTTATTAAAATTAAAAAACATGCATTATTTTATAAAAAAATAAACATTTTTAAAATTGTCAAGAATTTTTTGAAGATTTTAAATTTTGGACAATTGTCTAAGGATTTTAAAATTATAAGGATTTTTTCAAAAATTTTAAAGATAAAAAATTTATTTTTTAAACATTTTGGTTAAAGAAATACAATTTTTAATCAATTCTACCATTATCTACCTTCAATATTAAAACTTAAAATTATGACTATTTTAGTTTTCCCGAGGAAAGTCTTGCGTTAGTATAGTATATTCTAAAACTAGAGCCGGTAGGCGAGTATGACGGTCCCGCGAGCGCGGAACGACTATTCCATACGTGTTGTAGACTATACTTTTCCTTCGAGTGCAAATATGAAACACTGTATGGCTTTAAACTGCGGACAAGGTTAAAAACCATGTTTTTTATGGCTCGACATTGTAAATGCAACAAAATACATATTTTTAAATAAAGCAATAAATGTTATTTAATAACTTTATCAAATCAGTACTTAAAAAAGATTTTTTTTTAAATTTTAGCACATATTTACAAATTATAATGCAAAAATTAAAGGTTATGTCAGATTGTTGTGACAGATATCAGGTTTAAATATTTAACAATAGATGGAGCAGTTTTAATTTTTTGAACTAAATTGATAAAAAACTGGTCAAATATTAAGAAAAACTAATTAACTTTATGTAATTTTAACTCAAAACTTTAAATTGCATTAAATTATTCAATAGTTCATGGTAATATATATATATATATATATATATATATATATATATATATATATATATTTTTTTTTTTTGATAATTTTGCTATAGTTTTCTTTACTTTTATAAACAAGAGATGGCACTACATGTGCTCATTCTAACACTTGATACGAAATATTCATACCGTATCTAGAGCTAGAATGGATTCATTCTGTGTTTGAAACGTGTGTGTATTTTCTTACATTCTAAAGCAGTCGCAGAGAAAATAAATTTCGAAACATTTTTATTGCTTTTTTTTACGTTTCTCGACGTTTTATATCCAAAAAATATGATTTGGCCAAAAAAAAATTCTGTCTGTCGGTTGAAAAACTTGAAAAAAAAATTTAATTTTTTTTGAAAATTTTTTTGTTTGAAATTTTTTTTTCGTTTTTGATTTTAATGAACCTAGGCCTATAGGGGAAAGTATTATTTTGTTGGCAGCAGTATTTTTATGTATATTAAAGTGTTTGGACTTTAAAGGGGTTAAAAAATAAAAAATTCGAAATATTTAAAAAACACATTTTTCTGTAATATAAAAAATAAAAAACACATAAAGGGGTATCACCCTTGGATTTGATGAAAATCCACCCCCACAAAAAGGGTTAAACTACCCAAGCACCAAAGTAGTAAATTATTAAGTATCTCAAGCAAAATCGAGTTAAAGGGATCCAGTCAGTTATGTTTAATAAAATGTGAGAAAGTTTGGTATAAAATTCAATTCAAATTCTCCTAGTTAACCATTTGTTTAAAGGAATGTTTAGCTTCTAGAACAATAAATCTTGCTTTTTCCACGAGTTCATGACAGGACAAAAATTTTGAGCACTTACATTTTATCAATTCCAATCGAAGTTACAGATGTTTGAAAAAGAGGCTAAAAAACCGCAATTTGACGCAGGTCAAAAATGTTAAACTTCTCTCACTTGGTAAATAATATACTATATATCGAGATGAAATTGTAAAGCGTCAATCTTCATCCATGGAAATGCATAGAACTCTAAAAATTTAGAAAAGGGTCAGTCCATATTATATCGACCGGATCCATTCCATATGAATTTACCACAGGTTATTCGGATAGTTTTGTCTTCCATACTAACAATGAAGGCTCCTTTTACGACATGAGTACACAAATACTGAAGAGCATGGTGGTAGGTATTGGGTGGTTAAAAATACCAAGATAATTAGATCTTTTTTAAATTATTATTGACATGCTGACATATTGATGCATAGTTACGATTCTTATACGCATTAAGTATGTAACCCTCTAATTAGCCAAAATAAAAAGAACTATCTCGAAATAACATTGATCAATAACCTGTCAAACATACATGAATAGATTCCTATCTTTAAGATACATAAAATCTATTTTGGCCTAAGACAGCTTTGTTTATTTAATAATTTTATGTTACCTGTTATTAAAAAAGACCGAAAAATAAATTTAAAAAAATGCATTTTCGGGTAAAAAATGTGACGAAACTTCGAGTAAATTGTGAAAATTATGGATGTTAAAAAATATCGGTCTGCATGTCCAATGGACATTTTCCTTCAAGCTTTAAACTTGTTGGAATATTTATTTAATTTAAAAAACTCTTCTGCTACATAATTCAGGACCTTTGTAGTTTACGTCATGTGGAATATGTTTTATATCAAAATAAGCTAAGGGAGGCAAAGGGGTGAAAAACTAATATTTTTGGAGACAACTCGCCCATTATTTATTTTTTGAAAAAATATTAGTTACCCTCTCTGTGCCCAGTATATTTTAAAATACATATATCTTATGATGGACAGCAAGTCAGTTTGTTTCATTGTTAATTTATTTTTTTTACTATTCGGTTACGCTTTATCAAGAGATTTCATACATAGGCACTTTTAGCGCGAACAATTTTTTAAAGTCGGTAAACGACATGTAAAAGTTACAAACTCGGTAAGGGAAAGTGACATAGGGCTTCAAACTCGAAGCCACGTATATAAAGACAGGGACCTTCACACTTTTTTTAGTCATAATTTTTAAATTCCAATTTTATTCTTAAAATTCTAACATCTGGTACCATAAAAAAATATATTGTTGCTTATAAAGTTAACATTTACTTGACTTAAATAAAATTCATTTAGATTAAGATATTATTTTTATCTGTGTATATAGGCTATAGCCGTGTATCTTTTTTTTTCACCCCATATGTGTATCCTTGAATTTTTAATGGTAAAATACGCGAGGGATTTCTAATGATGAATATAAATATTATTTATGACTATCTAACCTGGCGTGTTATGTATAAGATTCTTTTTAAAAATAAAAGAGTTTTATATTAATGCTGTTAGTATACTCTACACAGCGCGTAAGAGCTTAAAGAGTATAATACGATACTTTCCAGTTTTCCAAAATCGCCAAAAAACGTCCTGGACAAAAAAAATTGGATATTCATGAAAAAATAGGTAACTTTAATAATATCTATCTGACCTTCTAATGTCATGTTTTTTAGGTATACGATAACTCAAGAACGAATTATTCGATGGACCCAAAATTGTTAGAAAGAAATCAACAAAGTTCTGTGCGAAGAAGATCCTTATTGTTTTTAAACATAATCCACCCTTTTCTTGCAAAAAACCTTAAAGTTATGGGGGGTTAAACTTAAAAAAAAAAAAACGAAAAAGCTGAAGGAAAAATCGTACTGACGTAATTTTTTCAGGAAAAATTTATTTATTATAAGGATCTTACCAATTTTGAAGAAAATCAATTTAAAAACAAAACATGTTGAGGAGAGCAATTTGACGAGAAAATAACATTATTTACTGTAATACAGTTTAAAAATAATTTTTAACATACTAGATGATATGGAAGAATTGGTGTAGTGGACTACCGCGTCGTACTTGACGAGTTTACTACCCAAATAGCGTGAGTTCGATTCTCACCGGCGAGTCAATTTGCCTTTTTCAGTTAATTAATAATTGAAATTTGGCGAAGGCATAAAGTGAAGCGGACACTCCCTATAAATTGGTTCGAAAGTCAATTAAAGCCGGTGGATCCCTCTACTACTAGCCCACACAAGTCCTGGACTTAGGTGATGCTTAATTAAGTAGAATAGTACGAGGTTAAACAAAAATGTAAAATTGAGATCATCGCCGGCTATTCCTTTTTTTACCTTTTTTAGTTAATAACTATTTAGAAAAGTGCAATATACTGTTCAGTTTGAAGAGTATACAATGGAATGCGAAGCAATAAATGTCTTCACGGCTTGTTTTAACATACATGGACAGTTAAATTATAAAATTAAGAAAAAAAAATAAAAATATATAGGTTTATAATTTATCAGACGAAAAGCGATACGTGTGAGCGGAACAAAACCTAGTGGATTCTTAGCCCTTAATTAGTCGCGCGCCTCAAAGGCGGAAATTTAACAAAAGTCGGAAAACAAATCCTAAACAAACTCTATTTTATTTTACAATTGGCATACAGCGTCGTCAATGCAGTAAGTTAACTTTAGTTTGAAGTAGGGGGAGATCACTATGAGTGGGACATTTTATTGAATGTGCCTGTTTTTGAGCTATGCCTCGTAATATTATACGAATTTCCGAAAATCGCCAAAAAACGTCCTAGACAAAAAAAAAATTGGATATAAATGTGTTTCATGAAAAAATAAGAAACTTTAAATGTCCGTCTGGCTGATGTCAGGTTTTTTGTAGATAAGATAACTCAAGAACGAATAATTCGATCGACTTCAAATTTTCAGGAAAAATCAATTCTGTGAGGGGAATATCCCTATTATTTTTCAAAGTAATCCCCACACAAACAAAAAAGTTATGGAGGGTTAAACTTTTTAAAAAAATAAAAACTATCATTTTTTAGCGAAAAGCAAATTAAAAAAAAGACTAAAAAATAAAAAAAAAAAAATTTGGATATTATTTGAAAAAAAAAATTTCAAAAACTTTTCGTTTTTCGCAAAAAGAATATAAAAAAAAATTAAAAAATTAGATTTTTTTTTTGAATTTTTCTTTTAAAAGATTTTTTTTATTTGGGAAAATACAATATACCATTTACTGTGAATAATATGTAATAGAATGCGTAGCATTACATATCTTCAGGGCTTCACACGTCCCCCTAAGTGGAAATAGGTTTAAAAAAATAGCAAAATTAGGTGAGGATAAATTATGTGGGCAAAGGGTTTGTACAATTCAAACCCTCTGAGAACGAAATCCTAATAAGCACCAGTTCGTAAATAGTGGTAAAAGTTCTTCCGCAGACTGCATGCTAAACAACAGTAACAAACTGCGAATTCTTTTGCACAATTCTAATAGTGTTTTTGTTGCTGATTTCGATTCTATTTAGATCAAATCTGTATCTCTTTCCGTTTTTTAGAAACACCCTGCCGAAAATTCGAAAAAATTAAAAGATGTAATTTTAGGTGGACAATAAATAAATTATGGAAACACCTACGCAGGACTAATTTGTTACCCACTAACATACATATTAGCTATACATACGTATATATATATATATATATATAGAAAAAACGGATTCCTTGAACCAAGGACACGTGTCTTTGGATATGTTCAAAGCCATATTCTCTTGTTTCAAGGCTGGCATTTTCTTGAACCAAAGTCAATTTCCTTGAATAAAGAGCGCGGATTTTTATTGCAAAACCCGTGCTCTTCATTCAAGCACATTGACTTTGGTTCAAGAAAATGCCAGCCTTGAAACAAGAGAATATGGCTTTGAACATATACAAAGACACGTGTCCTTGGTTCAAGGAATCCGTTTTTTCTATGGAATCATTAAAAAAATCAAGATAAAAAGAAATAAAATTTTTAATATTTAAAACCTCGCGTCAACGCTACAGTCGACGCGGCGCCTATGCGAGAAATTCGCCGACTACTGTTCATTAGTTTAATCCCTAGTTAGTTTAGCGTTAATGATTGGGTAAATCAACCTTTAGATAGCATAATTTTCCTGAAACTTGATACTTGTTTACTGTAGGTATAATCTTTATTAATTACTTTAATAAGTTTATTATCTACAAAAAATTGTTTTAGATAAGATATCTATTTTTTTTTAAACTGGAGGCGACATAATATGCAAATAAAATAATTTTTGTTGCTATTACCAATAATTGCAGGAAAAAGTTGATGAATTAAGATTAAAAACATTATTAATATATGCAAAATTAAATCACGAGAATTTTTAATTTCTAGTCGTCCTATGTGTTATTAGCAAAAAAATTACCGTTAGATTTCTGATTGCTAATGACATTAATGCCTTTTACATCTTCTTATTGTAATCCACTATACGTATAGACAGAAGAGTATTACACGAGTGTTTTCAAATTTACAAAATCGTCCATAGTGGGGCATTTAAAAAAACACATTTTTTGAAAGCTTTTTCAAGGTGCTTTTTTAGGGGTATTTTGTTTGCTTGGAAACCCTAAAATTCCTTTACCATACAAAGCATACAGTGCAAAAATGCTAAAAGCTTTATCACTCAGAGGATTAGCGTAGCCATCCAAAGGGGGAATGCGGTCTCAGTACTAGGTACCTTAAAAGATGAGTCAGGTTTGGATGAAATTTTATATATTTAATTATTAATTTCTATGTATTTTTTAAATTTTAATTTTAATTTTAAATATCTTTTTAATGTATATAATACTAATATAATTTATTAAATTTCTTTATTTTATTAACTGGAAAAATGCAATATACCCATTGAAATATACGGAACACTTTGGATGGTAGTTAAGTTGAGTGCCCAAGAATGAACGAAGCAAAAGATTTGAAGGGTTAGGGAAATCTCAGCGCCAGTGCCCCTCATTGGCCATGTTCAAATTAGATGCGCAATGGTTTGTTTTGCAGACTTCAGACGCGACGATTACCGAAACAACTCCTATCCCTACTCTGCACTGGCATTGATATCCTCTATCCCCTTCAAATATTTTGCTTCGTACATTCTTGGTCACTCAACTTACCTCATTCAATGTGTTTCGTACTTTTCACGCGAGCTGTATAATGGAATGAGTAGCATTTCATATATTCACAGCTTGTTTTACTCTTCGCAGGTCTTTTAGCATTTTTTTTAATAAAAAACGAAGCGCTCGGTAGATTTTTTTAATTTTCATCTGAAAATCACATAAATGGACGGAACGGAATGGTAAAGGAATTTCAGGGTTTCCAAAAGAAAAAAAAAACAAAAAATACCCCCAAAAAGCACCGTGTTTTTTTTGTACGCCATTTTGTAGCCCTTGTTAAGAAATATAAGCTACAAAAAATTGCTTTGATCGGACTGAAAACAATACCATTTTGGGGAGTATACATGGATTGAAACTCATCCGGTATGTGTCCACTTTTCTCAATATGTTTCCTCCTTGTATTTTTTCTTTTAATTTTCCATAAACAATTATAAATTTTATGTTAAATAATTATTATTATTATTTATCATCATATGATGTCATTTGTTTTGCTAATTTATTATTGTCACAGTATGTAACAACATAAACAGTGTATCCCAAATAACTTCACTATTAAAGTTAAAAGTTAATTAGTTAATTGGAGCTAATGAATGAATTAATAATGATTTATGCCTAAATGTTAATTTATGCAAAAATTAGCGAAGCTAACTATAGTCCGTCCAATTATGCAAGATAGTAGTTTAAAATTCCAGCGATTTTTAAGCTAAATCATTGGTTAAAAACTCGTACCTTTTAACATATAAAATATTGTGACATTTTTTGTCTATGACAATGATTGACGGTCGTTAAAGCTAATAAAAGAAGAGAAAGTTACATAAAAAAATGGTTATACTTAATGTTATTTCGTATGGTATTGAAAAAGGTACTTTTTTGGTTTATTCTTCATACACTCACACTAAATTAGCATATTCTACATATTGTACAAACTTAAATTATATTGATCACAAGGAAAACGTAAAATTTTTAGGTTACAATTACAACAGAAGCTTGCATAACAACCATTACAAGATACATGACGACACATCATACCAATCCTGGCATTCTTATGTACTATGCTTGTTATGTGAGTCTTTGGATTGGCCCTTTCCAGGAAAACACTACCGACATCTGTTAAATTTTTTATACACTACGATTTATGCATAATTATGCTATATATGCGCTCTGTGGTGTAAAACGGGCCGCGCCCCTTACTATCTTGCATAACTAGACGGAGTATAGAAACACAATTAATTTTAAATCTACACTGCGCTGCGCATTTTATTTAATTTCGTACGTAATTAAAATTAGTGATTCGGTACAGGCTATTTAAGTTTCAGTTATAACCAAGCATGCGCAGCAGTGTTATCATAAAATTAATTATTTTTCTAATTAATTTCGTTAATTTTTGCATATTTCAAAATTTACTTTGTCTAATGTGAGATTTTGATTCTCTCTCATCTTGTTTAATGTTCATAGAGATATAAAGGGGTCTTCCACACATGTCTATAGAATATTTGGCAGACTAACATCTCTACTCTAAATTTCTCTACTCCCTAACATCCTTACTCCATAACATCCCTACTCCACAACAACTCTACTCCGTAACATCTCTACTCCATAACATCTCTACTCCGTAACAACTCTACTCCACACTATATGCACTTTATTAGCCACTTAATAATAAATGAGCAGTTCAAAGAACAAAGAATCTTCTTCTTCTAGATTATTATTTTTTTCCTAGAAAACGTTTAACTTTAAATGTAAATCTAGAACAATCATAAATGAATTATGCTAAAAGCAACAATGACCGCGTACTCTTAACATGCACTAATATGTAAATAACTAATAAACTGAATTCATTTTTGACAGTGACTTAGCATGACAAATATTCTTTTGAGTTAAGATAAGTGGCTAATCGAGTGTCTATAGTGTGGAGTAGAGTTGTTACGGAGTAGATATGTTATGGAGTAGAGATGTTACGAAGTAGAGTTGTTGTGGAGTAGGGATGTTATGGAATAGGGATGTTAGGGAGTAGAGAAATTTAGAGTAGAGATGTTAGTCTGCCGAATATTTTCATGATATTTTATTAACTAAAATTTAGTTTAGTTTAATATTGACCTCTTCACTCCCAGGTCTGGCAAAAAAAAAGTATTTATAACTTTTAAGTTTTTTTTTATCATATTTTAGAACTTTATCAAATACATATTTTTCTTAAATAAATATTTTAAAAAATAACAGTGGCGTAGAAATTTTGTAGATTTTAGAAACTGAAATAATTTTAAAATGTTTTCAATATTCCTTGAAAGTTGGTATATATGCGTTTTTGAGGTCGCTAAATCTGATCTGAATCTGATATTGAAAAAGTTTTAACTCGATCCCTAAGGCAGGGGGCTGGGGGGGGGGAAGTTTTTTTTTTCACAATGTTTTCATAAAATTGGCATATAGGAGTTTTTAAGGTCGCTCAAACTAAATCTGATAATAAAAAATTCTAACTCCACCCCCGGGGGCGGGGGGTAATTAGTTTTAATTGTTTACATTGTTTTCGTGAAAATTGGTATATAGGGGTTTTTGGGGTCGATGAAAATAAATCTGATAATAAAATTTTCCAACTTTTAGCGAAACTGGTACTGAAGAGGTTAAGAATAAAAATAATCTTAGGACATCTTTTACGATGCAAATATATTTTTTATATATTTTATAATAAATATTAATTAATTTATTTAATTTATTATATTATTAAGATTGTATACACAAAGTATTAAAACCTTGTCAACAAAATATTAGCTAATCATTGAATTTTGAAAAATCATATTCTTTTTAAATGTTTTATAATTAAGCCTTTATCTATTTAAAATCATATATAAGTAAATATAATAAAATCCTTTAGAAAATTAATAACCTATTATTAAAAAAGATAGTTGCAAATGTAATACTGTAAAATTTATAGCCATAAACAAGGTACTTGATGCATTTAATTTTAATTTTATAGTATCTATTTTATTTAATAAACAATAATTTATAAAATAATATTTTTTTAAAAGACAAGTTTATCACAAAATAGTTATAAAGATCAAAAACCTAATTATGTAACAAGGTTTTCAGTAAAACTTTAATATAAAATTTCCTTTTCCACATTTTGCAGACAGATAGTTATCTAGAAAGGTCTCAGAAAGAGTATAAAAAATAATCTAATAGGAAACTTCGGGCTAAATGACAAATACAAATAAAGTTTAGTTTTATAGAAATGCAAAATAATCAAAAGAAATTATGAATAACTGATTTATATGTTTCATTATATTATTCTAACGTCTTAGGACATCTTTTACGATGCAAATATATTTTTTATATATTTTATAATAAATATTAATTAATTTATTTAATTTATTATAGTATTGATTGTATACACAATGTATTAAAACCTTGTCAACAAAATATTAGCTAATCATTGAATTTTGAAAAATCATATTCTTTTTAAATGTTTTATAATTAAGCCTTTATCTATTTAAAATCATATATAAGTAAATATAATAAAATCCTTTAGAAAATTAATAATCTATCATTAAAAAAGACAGTTGCAAATGTAATACTGTAATATTTATAGCCATAAACAAGGTACTTGATGCATTTAATTTTAATTTTATAGTATCTATTTTATTTAATAAACAATAAATTATAAAATAATATTTTTTTAAAAGTTTATCACAAAATAGTTATAAAGATTAAATTATTTAACAAGGTTTTCAGTAAAACTTTAATATAAAATTTTCTTTTACACATTTTCCAGACAGATAGTTTTAGAGAAAGGTCTCAGAAAGATTATAAAAAATAATCTAATAGGAAACCTCGGGCTAAATGACAAATACAAATAAAGTTTTGTTTTAAAAAAATGCAAAATAATAAAAAGAAATTATGAATAATATACGATAGTTTTGTCATAGATAAAAAATTCTTGATATAAAGTTTCATGAAAAAGTAAGCAACATTTTTTTTTAAATGTCCCTCCGTCTGTCCGTGCTATGTCACGATTTTTGTGAACATGATAACTCAAGAACGAATAATCCGAAGAAATTTTTAGGAAAAATCAATTTCTACGAGGGGAAGATCCCTATTACTTTTGAAAGTAATCCCCCAAAACACAAAAAAGTTAGAGGGTCAAACTTAAAAAAAAATCGAAAAAAGCTAAAAGAACATTCCGATTGATGTAACTTTTTCAGGAAAAATTACTTTCATTATAAGGATCAATTCTACCAATTTTATAACTAATCCCCCCAAAAACATAAAAGTTATGGGGATTTACATTAAAGAGAAATCGAAAAGAGCTGATACAAAATTCCTATTAACGTAACTTTTTCAGGAAAATTACTTTTATTATAAGGATCAATTCTACCAATTTCAAGTAATCCCCACAATAACAAAAAAGTTATGGGGGTTCTAGAAAATGAAAAAAGTATCATTTAAAAAAAGTAATTTTTTTCGTTTTTTGCAAAAAGAAAAATTAAAAAAAAATCCCATCTTTCTTATTTTTGAAAAAAATTGTTTAACAATTTTATTTGCAATTTTTTTTTATTTTTTTATTTTTTTTTTCGCAAAAAGGCAATAAAAAAAATTGTTGAAAAATGTTTTAAAGTTTTTTTAATTTACTTTTTTTTTTTTTTGAAAAAAAAATTGCAAGTAGGTATTTTCGAAAATGCAATATACCACTTACTGTGAATAGTATAATGGAATGCGTAGCATTACATATTTGTTTACATATTAATATTGAACAAAAAAAAATAAAAATTTGTCAAAACCGATTATATTATCGCAACAGCTAATCACTTAACAAAAACTAAAATAAAGTAAAATAAACATCAATTTTTACCTATATCGTTATCTCATGAACGTTAGCCTTGAGTGCGCATTAACAAAAATCCACCCTGGAATATTTTAGGAAATTTTTATTAAAATTAAGTACCTTTGGCATTTAATCTTGATAAAAAAAATGTTTTTAAGATTGGGCAGGCAGCGTGACAACAAAATTATTACTATTTTCAGATAGGACTCTTTTTACTAGGACGTAAGTTTTGTTTGTATATTATTACAGTCATTACATCATTATAATTTTGATGTTCTTTCTAGCCAATTACAAATTGAAAACTGTAATAAAACTTTTTATTTGCATTGAAACTAATTGAATTTGAAAATAAGCCTTTTCGTGACTTTGACTTTAAAATTATACATGTAAACATAGGTATCTTAATTAAACAACTCTATTATACTCCTCGCAGCTTAAAAGCAGTATTATAAGTTTGTATCCGAGAAAAATTGTGCAAAATAAAAATGTTTTTACCAGTGTGCGTGTTTGCAGTGTTATGGCTACGGGTCGGATCGAAGTAGCCATTACCGGGGGCATTAGGGTACCCAGAGTTTTGACTTTTTTTTGAATTTTAAAGGTCTTACCCCCCAAAGTTGTTCATTGGGGTGAGTAGATTACCAAGCTATTTTTTCAGAATTTAAAAAAAATATTTAGAGGTGGCGCACTGCCGTTTTTTGCAAAAATAAACGTTTCTCCAGATTAATTTTTTTTTAGGGCCTATTAAAGATAAATAAAAATGCTTTTTGCACAGTACGGAGATCTAAGATAAATAAGGAAGAACCCTGATTTTTTTCAAATTTTTTCATCAACAAACGGCCTTGTTGTGACCTAGAAAAGTCAAAATTTTGATGTTATCCCTAATTTAGGGTGCTAGGAATAGCACATTCAATTTTTTCACCCCGGTCAAAAATTTTTTGGTAATACCTAAATGTGTCCTGACTTAAAAGCCATATATAAATATTTGATCCTATATACAGGGTGCACGAAAAAAAATGTTTTTTAACAAAATTACACAACTTTTCTAGATTTTTACACTTTTCATTCTTTTAGGGCTCACATCGAACAACAAAGTATAGTACAACAAAGAATACATTTTTCAAATCTTTTAAATCTACTTTGAATGCCCCAGTAATAAAGTAGATTTTTTTGAATTTGGAAAATTTATTCTATGTTCCATAACTGGCAACAGAAATTGTGTTTGATCCTCTTGATTTGTTAAAAGATTATTATAGGTTTGTATGAGTGCCACGCCACGCTCTGCGGCGTCGTTTACCACTTTTAATTTTTGAACATTTTTTTGGATTGTATGTACTGAGAACATACAATGTTCAAAAATTAACTCATACAAACCTATAATAATTAAGATTATAATCTTTTAACAAATCAAGAGGATCAAACACAATTTCTGTTGCAAGTTATGGAACAACATAGAATAAATTTTCCAAATTCAAAAAAATCTACTTTATTACTGGGGCATTCAAAGTAGATTTAAAAGATTTGAAAAATCTATTCTTTGTTGTACTATACTTTGTTGTTCGTTGTGGGCCCTAAAAGAATGAAAAGTGTAAAAATCTAGAAAAGTTGTGTAATTTTGTTAAAAAACATTTTTTTTCGTGCACCCTGTATATAGGATAAAATATTTATATATGGCTTTTAAGTCAGGACACATTTAGGTATTACCAAAAAATTTTTGACCGGGGTGAAAAAATTGAATGTGCTATTCCCAGCACCCTAAATTAGGGATAACATCAAAATTTTGACTTTTCTAGGTCACAACAAGGCCGTTTGTTGATGAAAAAAATTGAAAAAAAATCAGGGGACTTCCTAATTTATCCTAGATCTCCGTACTGTACAAAAAGCATTTTTATTTATCTTTAATAGGTCCTAAAAAAAATTTAATCTGGAGAAACGATTATTTTTGCAAAAAACGGCTGTGCGCCACCTCTAAATATTTTTTTTTAATTCTGAAAAAATAGCGTGGTAATCTACTTACCCCAATGAACAACTTTGGGGGGTAAGACCTTTAAAATTAAAAAAAAAGTCAAAACTCTGGGCACCCTAGGGGTCATGCAACAATTAGAATTAAAAAAAACTCTTTTTTCAAGTAAATAGACACTTCAAACTATTGTTCACCAAGCGGAATGTCATGTCGACGCTGTTAATACTCAGTGTCACTTGGTCATGGTCGATGACTCCTAGGGAAAGACTTCAATTTTTTTTGTTTGAAAGTTGTTTCCCTTTTCAAAAAACGAATAATAAAAAAAAAACAATATTTTTATATTAACTATTCGTTTTTTGAAAAGAGGAACAATTTTCAAAACAAGAAATTTAAGAAAAAACTCCCCCTAAAAACAAAAAAGTTATAAAAAAAATTAGTTGCATTAAAATGATCAATCGTATTAATTTAAAAATAAAACCTTCCGAAAAACAAAAATTTTATGGTAGTCAAAAAAGTGAAAAAAGTCAAAAAAGTCAAAAAGGTCAAAAGTCAAGTAGTTAAAAAATCAAAAGAAATTGAAGAAAAAGTGCTATAAAAGTAAAATTTTCAGGAAAAAATTCTTTTATTTAAAGTCAATCGTATCAAATTCGAAACAAATAAAATTAAAAACAATAAGTTATAGGCGCTTAAAAAAATGACAGAATTGTCCCAATCAGGGCTGGCCTTTGAATTTCGGCTAAAGCAAGCTTTTGATTTGGCGCCCCTACCAAAAAAAAAACAACAATTTTTGACGACTAAAAAAAAGATTTGCTCCCCTAAAAAAACCATAAAAACAACAATTTTTGACGACTAAAAAAAGATTTACCCCCCTATAAAAACCATAAAAAAGGTCCTCCTCAACTCTCAAAAATCTTTACCTGGATAATCATTTTGACGACTAAGAAAATAAAAAACGCCCCTCGACAGCGCCTCTGAAGCAGGGGGTTCACTTAATTTATGCAAAGGCCGGCTCTGTTGCCAATACAAAATAAATTAAGTTTGACTCAAAACTTCACCAGGAAGAACTACTTGCAACTGCAAGGAGTATACTATAAAATGCGAAGCATTATAAAATCTTCATGGCTTTTTATTATTTGCAGGTTTATCCATTAGATGGAAAACGCTTCTACCTGAAGCGAAAACCAGCTAAATCTCATTCCCTAAAACGTACGGCATGTTTGCCTTTGGCCGCATAAGGACTCGGAGCAACTCGAATGCATATAAATAATGTGAGTCTTTTAAAGTAGGTTTTTTAATGTTATAACATTAAAAAGCTAGTGTAGGCCACTTATTTATTGGCTAGCAGGCTATGACTAAAAGAAGAAAACAAAAATCCCAAAAAATATTACTTATGAAACGTTTAAGTATTACGTAACGCAAATTTTGATCATTTTGGACCCCCACTCCCCCCTGTAACGCTATTTTCCTATACCATTAACTTAGGGGTAACACTCCAAAATGACCCCCACCCCCCTAGGAGAGTTAACGTAATACATGAACGTTCCCTTAGATTATTTCGAATAATTTTAAATAATCATGGCCTATTATAAAAACCAAAAATTTAATTTAAAAAACTTTGAAGTTTAAAATGTTACTAATTTGATATCAATGTCTTTTTATTATTTGCAGGTTTATCCATTAGATGGAAAACGCTTCAACCTGAAGCGAAAACCAGCTAAATCTCATTCCCTAAAACGTACGGCATGTTTGCCTTTGGCCGCATAAGGACGCGGAGCAACTTGAATGCATATAAATAATGTGAGTCTTTTAAAGTAGGTTTTTTAATGTTATAACATTAAAAAGCTAGTGTAGGCCACTTATTTATTGGATAGCAGGCTATGACTAAAAGAAGAAAACAAAAATCCCAAAAAATATTACTTATGAAACGTTTAAGTATTACGTAACGCAAATTTTGATCATTTTGGACCCCCACTCCCCCCTGTAACGCTATTTTCCTATACCATTAACTTGGGGGTAACACTCCAAAATGACCCCCACCCCCCTAGGAGAGTTAACGTAATACATGAACGTTCCCTTAGATTATTTCGAATAATTTTAAATAATCATGGCCTATTATAAAAACCAAAAATTTAATTTAAAAAACTTTGAAGTTTAAAATGTTACTAATTTGATATCAATGTCAGGTGTAATTGTTATTCAATAAACATGACATATTTTTATTTTTTTTTTTCAAATGACGATACGCGGTATTGCAGTATCACGAACGATATGTAAAAATATGTATATATGGTGTTCTATTTAAACCATTTGCCATTTTCGTTTAAATCGAATGTGGCTAAAATGTACTTTTATGTTAAAAATTTACATATTGTGTTAATAAATATTCAATATATCCAAATTTTAAAGCAATAACTTTTAAAATAAAGGAAAAAAGGGGGTGGACCATGGTCTTGTTACTATAACACCTTAGGTGTCCTAAGGGACAGTAGATCTAGGTCTTAAGTTAGTCTTGCTAACCTAAGACGTAGATCTAGTGTCCTTAGTAACAGCCTACATTTATTGTATTTTTAAAGGTAGTTTAATAATAAAATACTTTTAAGACTGGGAACCTCGTATGTTCTTTGAATGTCTCAGATCCGATTGCCAGACTTGATCTCCGTTATTAGGATAAATTTAATTAAAATTCGACATATAAACTTTTGACAATCGTTAAAGGGATATAGCAGATTATTGTTTCAAGTTACTTAATTTGTATAAAACACTAAAGCATATAGTTTTATTATTAAAGCAACGGTAATTATAATACAAAGGTAAATTTTTGCAAATATAAATAATATGTTGTAAGGTACAGCGCTGAAATATTTACAGTTCTGCATAATTTGTAAGTACATACTTCCATCACAAATATGAAATTAAAATTAATTTTTAAGATGTACTTTAATTTTTACTATTTCTTATTAATTTTATAATAAGTTACAATGTGGTCATTTTGTTAGTCATATTATAATATCTACAAATATGAACATTAAAAAATTCTCAAAAAGACTATAACATAATTAAACTAGTTTAGTTGATAATAAATACTAAAAAATTTTGAACATTTAGATAGATAGATTTATAATAACTAAAATTTCAATAAACTATAGAAATATTCAATATTTTTAACCAACTTCCAAAAAAGGAGGAGGTTATCAATTCGACGTGTGACTTTGTTTTGTTTTATGTTTGTTGCCGCATAACTTTGGAACGGAGGAACGGAATTTAATGAAACCTTTTACAACTTAAAGAGGATATTCATGAGGTGGTTCCGTTTTAATTTGACACTCGGATAATGCCGGGTAAGCCGGACAATTAAGATAAATCTAATCGTTTGAACTCAATTTCACTTAAAACTTAATTTGGTTCTAATACCAACCAATTTTTTTAGAAAATGATCGGATAACTCGGATAAGCCGAATAACTTGATTAAGGGGTCACTCAAATATTACGACAGGCTAAAAGTCTTTTAAATGCGGCTAAACTTGATTCTGTGGACCTGTAATATTAAAATACCAAGAGAAAATTATAAAATTTGTGATTATACCATAAGGCGTTATTTGATTATTACTTAACGCTTAAAGTTTAACAAAGATTTTCTTTAGTATTTCGTTTAAAATAAGGTTGGTTGGACTCTTGGGCTCTAAAATAAAAATACTACTAAATTTATTTTTTATAAATTTATTTTTAAGATAATGACGTCACAACACACTAATAGTGCGTTGTGACATCAGCAGCTTGCCGAGATGGACGGACAACTATAATTTAGCTTAGATGACGTTACAAATCTACAAGTTCTGTGTCTCTAAAAAAACTTTTCGCAAAAAAAAATGAACCGACTTCTGTCTCAAAAAGTAAAAAATAAAAAATAAGCTGGTGCCAATTTCACCACTCCCCAAATTAAATAACAATTATTTATGTTGTTAAATTGTTTGCTGATATATTGGTCGGTCTAAAGCCAAAGTGAACTAAGCGCCAATTTTTTTTTACTATTGTTAGTCCATAGTGCAGATTTTGATATCCTACGGTCTGCAATAAAAACCAAATTTTTTGAAAAAGTGGCGCTTAGTTCACTTTGGCTTTAGACCGACCAATTATATCTAAAAAATGAGTACCGAATAAATATAATTTCGAGTATGGCTGTCTGAAAAAATCCATCCTGGAAATGATGCCGATCTGACAAATAAATTACGTATAATATGCAAATAACCCACACTGCGACAGGGTGGGATAAACAGATGATTACCCCTAGATCATGAAACGCCTTTAGGTACTTTATTGTTGCTGGAAAATTAATTTAAACTTGTAAGACAGTGTAAAATAAATAAAACAGTACATGGTAAAGGCTGGAGTAAACAAGCTCTGAAGATAGCAATTCTACGCTGCGCGATGTATTCCGAAAATATAATTTATTTGAACTCGTGCGCTCACCTTATAAAAACTAAGATTAGTCTTTATATTGTTTTAAAATGTGGCGTCCCATATATTTATTTTAATAATGGCTTTTTTAATATTTGTTTCTGGAAATTTGGACTTTATCAGGCTTAAAATACTGACGTTGTATTATTTAATAACTGATTATATGGGGTTGTGTAATAACACTCGGTTATGAAGAAAGTTTGTGCTTTTATTTTAATAAGCTGACGTTTCTTCCAATTATTTGGATATCTTCAGAGCTACAAAGTATTATAGGACATTTAAATATAGTTATACATAAAAATAAAGGGTAATAAAGTGAATAAAAAAACAATACAAAATAAATTATATAAAAACACTAAAAACTTTCTGAAGAAATAATTGAAAGAAACGTCAGCTTATTTTAATAAAAGCACAAACTTGCTTCATAACCGAGTGTTTTACATTTTTTTACATTTTGTTTAACCTCGTACTATTCTACTTAATTAAGCATCCCCTAAGTCCACGACTTGTGTGGGCTAGTAGTAGAGGGAACCACCGGCTTTAATTGACTTTCGAACCAATTTACAGGGAGTATCCGCTTCACTTATGCCTTCGCCAAATTTCAGTTAACTGAAAAAGGCAAATCGGCGCCGGTGAGAATCGAACTCACGCTATTTGTGTAGTAAACTCGCCAAGTACGACGCGGTAGTCCACTACACCAATCCTCCCATGTTATTACACAACCCCACATAATCATACATCAAAGAAGCATGCAAAGAAAATCAAATCTTAAATTACCTATTTAATAACACAAGTACAGCATTAAATATGCTTTTATAAAAACAAAACATTTTTTTTAATTAACACTAACGGTTTTCTTAGTGTATATTTTTAAGTGTATAATAAATTTACATTGTAAAGGCTCAAGTAAATAATCATAGCTTATAAGCTCTAGGATAACGGACGCATTTAAAAATGGTCTAATTAAACGCCAAGTACGGTGTAGTTGCAACCATATTAACCCATCACGCGGTGGTAGAAGTGTATTATTATTTACAAAGTTATGGATTTTTATTATATGTTTTATACACAGGGAAAACTGTTTTAACAGTTTTTAACACAACGTAATATACATATCAAGACGCTAAATATATGTGTAAGAATACTTATGGATATGGAAACTATATAGTATTCTTACAATAACAAAATTTCTTGTATTGAGTTTCAAAAAAAAAAGAAAATATGGTGAGTATGTATTTAAAATACTAAAAATAATGAAAAATACTTGGAAGAATAATACTAATACTAATTTCTTACAATACAACTACTAATTGAACTTAAACTATGGATTTTTTTTTTAATTAGTTAAATATGTTTACATCCCAGAAAACCAAAATAGCATGAAACTAGTGCACTAAATGCGAGCTATCATTGTCGTCTAAAAACATTCTTAAAATGTCCTCAAATGCACATAACTAGCCCTATTATTATTATTATTCCTATTTTTTGAATCATTCAGAAACCTAAAATAGCAGCTAATTTCAACAAATAATAGATCGAAAATATCGACCTAAACTCGTTCCTCAATATCATGCTATTTTCAATCTAAATAAGGTTAAAAATACTGCTGCCAACAAAATAATACTTTCCCCCATAGCATTAAAATCAAAAACATAAATTTTTTTTTTAAAAAAAATACAAAAAATTCAAAAAAAATTGTTTTTCAACCTAGTTTGGCAGTACCTATATTGTTAATCCAATTTTCGATAGAAATACATAAAATAGGCCATTTCCGCAAAGAAAGATTATTTTTGAACTCAGCAGAGTTTAACCCCCCCTAGGGGAGGGGGTTAAAATACCTATAATATATTTTATTGTGGTTCATATTTGCAACACAGCACACTTTAGATAACTTTTGTTAAAAATTTAATTTTTCACTTTAATTTTCTTCCTCATCTGCCATCACTTTCGTTTGGACTTTTATTTTCACTCTCATTTTTACTCTTATTTTCAATATTACTTCTGCTTTCGCCACTTTTAAGTGTTAAAACAGCTCACTTCTAGCACTCCTTCTAAAACTTCACTGCATTCACTAAGGCCACTTTTACTTTTGTTCTGTAGTTCTTTGCTCCATTTTCTTTTAGAAAGACCTAAGAAGAATTTATAATTTGTAGATTCGCAGCTGCTTTCGTGTATCCATTCTAAAAACTTTAGTAATACTTAAGAAAAAAAAAACAAAATAAATACTATTTTAAAATATTTGCTTGCATTTAGTACGAAAAATTAAAGCATTAGGCGAAATAAGCAGTATATTTTTGACCTAAAGTAGTTCAATATTAGCACGTTCTCAATTAAACTATAATATAAAACTATATATTTTCTACATAAAATTGGTAATTTTTAAGTCGCCCTAATTTTTATCAAATAAAGGCAAATATTATCGATCTAAAATAGATTATTAATTTACCGTCTAAAACTAGGAAGCATTTAGTATTAAAATGGCACCTATAAAAATAAGACCTTAAATTAATATAAAATATTATACATTTTAAGATATAATTATGATTACTTTTAGCCACTTTTGAAAAGGGTTTTTATTATTCAGCAATAATTTTATTTAATAATCTTCCTGAATACATTAAGCGTACTGGAAATTTTAATAATTTTAAAAAATTGTTTTTTTGTTTATTGGTTGAATTCGAGCCATATAAGTTGTCTGATTATTTACCTGTAACATAATTATGTACCTACATATATTTTTTGTATTTTATTTATATATTTATTTATTTATTTAATGCTATTGTGTTTTTTAGCTATTTTCGTTTATTGGCCAGTTTCGTGTTAAAAATTGTTTATTCTATGTCTTGTACCTCTGTGGATACTCCATTTTAATTTACGAAATAAATATATTTATTTATTTATTTATTTAGCTGTACAATTATAGCGTCCATTTTTCATTCCATTTTTGAGAAATATTTTGAACGTCCAAATATTTCTTTGATTTTTCTTGCTATAAGAACACAAGTTTAGGATGCTATAGTTTAGGAAGAAGGGAAAAATGATGCTGTCAAAATTTATGTGTTGAAAATTTTTGGAGATTTTTTTTACAATAGAAAAAGTAGCTCTAAATAGTGAAGAGTATCTGTTCAAAATTCGTTGTAGTCACATCAGTCCAATATCGTGTAAAATACCTAAAATTAGGTCCGAGAACGACTATAAACTAAATAAATAAATAAAAATAAATAAATATATACTAGACTCTCAAGCTGGTTTTCTGGGCATTAAGTACTTTCAACAAGTATCTGGGCTTAATAACAAAAGAAAAGAAAAATGTAGACAATGTGACAATAAGCACCCATCTCCATATGCTTCATGGTAAAAAACTGCAAAAAGTCCAAACTGCACGGTAAGATAAAAAATATCATATTTCAAGTATGAATTTTATAGATATTTAAAAACAAATTAAAACAGTCAATTTAAGGACCGCTTCCTCTTGGGAAGTCAGTTAATAAGAATTACTCGTCGAAATAAAACACCAAGGAAGGACTTCTGAATATAAAAAAATCTATTATAATTTATTACCCACCTGCTAAGAAATTAAATTTATCTGACAATTGTAATAAAACATTAGGTGCCTACAAAACTGTAAAATTCATGTTACGTCGGTACCATGTTAGTTATATAGCAACCCATTGAATTTAGCGTGAAGCGGCAAATTATAATATTCACTTTTCTGACATTTTAAATATTCCATGATTTATTATTCGAAATTTTAAATTATATTAATGTTTTAAAAAAATAACACTTTTTTGAGACTTCCTTTTAAGTGTTTGTCTTTTTCTTTAGTACCTACTTAATTTGTAGAAACAGATAATTTTTGATCCACAATCATATGATAAATTGATCCTTATTAACACTGTGGCCGGTATTTCCAATGATTTAGAGGAAGGAATAGCCATTAGTATACTATTCACAGCGCCTGCGATAGAATATTATTATTCGGTAGTTTCGAATTTTCAAAAATTTTCAAAAATCGTTCTAGACATAAAATTCTTGGATATAAATTTGAATCATTAAAAATTAGACAACTTTTTTTTATCAATGTCCGTCCGTCTGTATGTCCGTCTGATCTCACGTTTTTGTGTGCACGATAAGTCAAAAACGAATAATCCGATCGACTTGAAATTTTCAGGAAAAATTAAGTTCTATGAGGGGAAGATCCCTATTTTTTTTAAAGTAATCCCCCGAAGAACAAAAAAGTTATGGGGGTTTAAACTTAAAAAAATAGGCTGACAGAAAATTCCGATTAACATAACTTTTTCAAGAAAAATACTCATGAATGACAAAAGGAAAGTATAGACATAGAACACGGAGAAACAAAAATAAATGGTAAGAAAAAGGCGAGGGAAAAGGTAAAATATTTAGGGCCATTTAGGCCATTAGAAGAAAATGGAAATTTAACAGCGGAGATAAACAATCGTATAACTAACGCCAATAAGATTTATAGAGTGTTACTGAGTACACGTTTTAGTAAAAGAGAATTGAGTAAAAGGACAAAAGTAAAAATATACAAAAGTGTGATAGCTCCTATTATCATGTATTGGTGTGAATCATGGGTACTGAAGAAATAAAAAATAAACTCCAAGCATGTGAAATAAAAGTTTTAATAAAAATAGAGGGTGTAGTGAGACAACAAAATTAGAAACGATGAAATAAGGAGAAAACTAGAGATAAAAAGTATCATAGAAAAAAATTGAAAGTCAACAATTTAGATGGTTCGGACATAACAAGGATGGAAGTGGACAGAAAAGTCAAAATAGTATGGGAAATGGGAGTAGATGAAAAAAAATGCTAGAGGTAGACCGAGAAAAACTTGGAATTGAAAACCTACTGAATGAAAAAGGACGTTCATGGTCACAAGCTAAGAAGTTAGCAAAGGATAAAAAAGGATGGAAAAAAAAATAACACCTCGACACCTATGGTATAAGAGGTTACGGGATAAGGGAACGTTCAAGTATTACGTAACGCGCATTTTGATCATTTTGGACCCCCCCCCCTGTAACGCTATTTTCCTATACCATTAACATGGGCGTAACACTCGCAAAAAGAAAATAAATAGATTTTTTTTTTGATTTTTTTTAAATTTTTTCCATTATTTCTTTGTCTTTCAAAAAAAAAAATCTTTTTTGATTTTTTTTTCCAAAAACAATAAAAACAAAATTGTTTAAAATGTTTTAAAGTTTATATATATATATATTTATATATTT
Source organism: Brachypterus glaber (assembly GCA_958510825.1). NCBI lineage: Eukaryota > Metazoa > Arthropoda > Insecta > Coleoptera > Kateretidae > Brachypterus > Brachypterus glaber. The sequence continues at coordinate 62,126,929 of OY294044.1, read as the reverse complement.
ATATATTTCTTTTTTTTTTCAAATGTTCAAGTATTTGGGAAAATGCGATATAAACCATTTACTGTAAATAGTATAAAATAGAATGCGTAGTATTACATATCTTTACGGCTTGTTTTTTTCTTACTCACATGCGCTATTTTTAACACTATTCTTAAATCGTAAAGCCGTTAAAATTTGTAATTTCTAGGTAGGGGGAAATACCCTGGGTTTTTGGCAAATTTAACAAGTTAGTTATACCAAGTCAAAAGTAATTTTTTTAATAATTTTAAAAGATATTTTATTGACGAAAGGCAAAAGGAAATTGTTTGAATTTGGTTTATGTAATAGTCTAGAACAAAAAGAAACATACCAAATAATGGAATATTACAGATAAAGGTAAATATTTTTATTCTTATTTTTTTGATAATATTGTTAGTATTCTTGAATGGGCCAAATTTCATTTCCTTTAATGGGACAACTATTTTATTGCATATTTAATTCCTATTTATCTCTTTTAAATAAGAAATTAAAGGACAGAAAGTGTCTAGTGTACTACCCATACAACAATTTGGCCGCCCGTTTGCCAAACATTGGCCTGCCAATGTTTCCTACATTGGACCAATGTTGGCAAACCTATATTGGGTCTACATACAGAGGAGGCATCAGCCGCATACGAATGGCCAATGTTGGTAAAACTGCATTGGCCCTACATTGGCCGCCCGAAGGCCAACGTAAATTTTTTTAATTTTTAAGTTGGGAATTTATCATTGGTCGGCCTTAGGTTGGCCAACGTACGTTGGTTCATAACACTGCGGCCTTAGATTGGCCAATGTACGATTTTACGATCGAAATTATCGTTGCCTTTAAAGCGGCCTTCTGGCGGCCAATATAGGACCAATAAAGTTTTGCCAACATTGGCCCATCGTATGCGGCCTTAGTGCGGTTGATGTCTCCTCAGTATGTAGGCCCAATTTGGGTTAGAACTCAAATCAAACGATTATTTTATATTGATTTAAGAAAACATGAATCAAAGTTTGCTAAAATTATTTAAAGTAAATTCTATGTTAAAAAAAGAATTTAACACTTTAAAAGCTATATTTTTTGTTATAAAATGACATTATAGGTTTATTGTAATTAGTAATAGTGACAATAAAGCTATTTCATGATTTGTTATCTTTAATAGCAATTTTTATTCTTGTCCCATTCAATAATACCGTGTTTTTGAACGGGACAAGTGAAAGTTTTTTTTTAATGCTTGTAGTTTTGGTAAAAATTAATATTATTCAGGTTTAACACTTGAACTGTGTTCTTTTGTTTTCAAATATGATAACTAAAATAAAATTTCATATAAAAGATAAAAATAAAATTATGGCAGCCGTTTAAAAAAAAGTGTGCCCCTACTTGTGTTATCAGAGTCTCCCCCTACTTGTGTTATCAGAAAAGTGAGTGTTTTCTTTAAGTCGAAATAAAAGTTGATAGCGGCGAAGCTTGAATAATATTATTATCTAAATGGTATTATCTGTGATCGTTATTTCCCACTTTTACCTTAATAAAGTAATTGTAACTCTAGTAGCGACCTTGAGAGGATTGCAAGGACGATGTACGATGACCAAATGGCTAATTAATGCCAACCATCAAGTCTTCATTGGTAATTTATACTCGAAAATAACCACTACATAAACAATGTTTATTAAACATCCCTAAATTATTGTGACAACCGAACATGTTTAAGAGCAGAGCTGTATCCAGCCTGAAAATTTATTCGCCAAGGTCGCTGCAGGATTCCATTAAATGAAAACACACACACAGGTGTCACACTTTAAAATGCTGCAAAAAGTCAAAGAACAAAAATATGTTGCTTTGTAAATCAGTATATTAAATATTAAGACACCAAAATATGTTTTACTCAGTAGTAATATCATAAGTGCATGTTGAATTATCGATAATTTTTTTACTGTATTAAAAAATATTTTGCTTCGCAATTGTTTGAGTGCATTTTTCGTATTACGAAATTCCGAGACCGCAGGTATTTTATTTCACAAACAAAATAAGGAAGTATATAATTGACCATGTTTAATGTTGTTTCATAGTTAAATTAAAAATTTAAGAACTAAACAACAATATTACTTTACAACTATAATTAAAAATTTAAATCTCAAATTTGCCGCGCTTTTTAAAACCACGATGTTCACTTGCTCGCGAATGTTGCCAAGTCTAAACTTTGCTTGGGATATTTTATGCTTAAGATTATTCCAATAAAATAGTTGTTATCATATATTTTAGCATTTAAATAAAGATTATTGCTGTTTTTGTTTAAAAAATTTAGTTTTTAACTGAAAAGAAATAAAATAACGGGTAAAAAAACAAATTGAGATCGGTTTCTAATAAAGTTTGGCAACGCTGTACTGGTACCAGCGCAGTCATTTGAGGTTTTGATTTCCGTCATTTAAAAGAAATAAATTATTTACTTCTTTGAGAACGTTCAAGTATTACGTAACACAGATTTCGATCATTTTGGACTTTTTAATAAATAAATAAACTAAAGGTAAGCTTCACAAATTACAAACACATTTTGCAAAAATATAACATTTATTAAGATGTTAGTTACTGTCAGTTTCTTGTTTCCATAATAACCAAGTGATAATTGCATTGTGCAAAAAATATCAGATTCATTTTGATCTGATTGGTCAAGAAACTAAAAATGCAAGGTTTTGATTGGCCTATATATTGTTTGTGAAATAATCAGTGTAATTAATTAATTATTTGGCCTACAAAGAAAAAAAATATATAATAATTTATGCCAGCGTTATGTAAATTTTACAAAATATATTGGGTAAAATTTCATATTAAATCATGAAAAATCAAATGATACAAAATATGTTGTATATATTATTAAATTTTGAGAACATGTTGGATACTTTTCCACAACAAATTATGTAACTTCATAATATCTAATAGACTTTACATAATATATTCTGTAAAAATATCACAAAGCAATTACCAACCTAAAATTATTTAAATAGATCGCGGAAAAAGACAGATAATTTATTATATAATTTTACATAACGTATTGTATGAAGTTATTTGACTTTTCTCTGAGTAGCCAAGGTCAGAATTTTTGCCAGACAAGAGAGTGTCTATAAAAAAACAAGTATCTATGATGATTAATTAAATAACAAATTTTGTTGATGGAATTTAAATAATTTCCAGTTTTGGCAATATTTAAATAATGTGAAATCAAGTTAATATAGCTAAAATCAATGATTTTAAACAAATAGCAAAGATAAAAGGTTAAAATAAAAAAACACTATCGGAAAACTTTTATTAACAAGCAATGGAATTTAATATTTGTATAAATGTTTAATTATAAATCAAATTTATCTTTTATTTTAGTGCAAAGTGATCTAGGACTAGTAGTACTAAGTTGCGGGTTCCATTGGCTAATCGAGTTGACTACACTAATCAGGGAGGAGAGTAACTATTCTACCTACTAAGTCTGATTTTCTAGTAAAGCCTAGGATATCTTTCCGGGCAAAGAAGTTGCATTCTTCTTTTCGGAGTGTTGCTGCTCCGAAGGAGTTGTCTCTCAGCCCGCTTAGTAACTCACACCGCCCTAGAAAGTTTCCCTCCCTTCTACATCTTGAGCATAGTGGATAGTTTTCTATCCTCATTGTTGTGAGGTATTTATTGAACATACAGTGACCCGTTAGGATCCATATAATTAAGCTCAATGTTTCGCGGCTTTGTCCTAGTGGCTAGACAGACATAGCTTTGCTAGGGCTTTTTAAAAAATCGTTGGTCTGCCTGCTTCCGCTTAAAGTCGTCTAATGTTCCTCCAATTTCCTCTTAGCCCAGGTATTTAGGGCTAAAGTTACCTGAAAAAATAGCAATGGATTCTTTCTATGACAGATTTTTTGACTCTTCTAAGATTATAACTTACTATTTACAACTATGCAAGAGCTTTATTAAAAAAATGCAAATCTAGGAAAAGAAAAGTAAAGTTTTTTTTACGACTATCTTAGAATATTAGTCAAATCGCACAAAAAACTCGGTATATAGTACATTCCATAAGCCGTTGACGGTATATGAAAACACTTACGGTATATAGCACATTCCGTAAGCGGATGACGGTATATGACACATACCGTAAGGGTTTTATTTTTAGCTAAATCAACGAAATAATACACAACTTACCATAAAATATTAAATTATTAGATGAAAATAAAATTATTGGATGTAAATTATTCTTTTTTATTAAAAGTTCTGGTTATTATACAATTTATATAAATATATTATTATACATAAAACTTCAGTCTGCAACACGTGTAGAATGGCTATTCCTCAATCGTGGACCGTCCCACTCGCCTCTATCGCGGCTCGGGTGGCACACATCCACTCGTTCGAAATATGCAGCATTCTACACTTGTTACAGAATATACTATTTTACAATCAAATGCACTACACTGCAGAAGTCCAATAATGTAGACATTTTATTGCAGAGTCCTAAATAGAACTGTGTTTGTGTGCTCCTCTTTATTTTTAAGTATGTTGTTTAATCAGAAGTGATAATGATACAGTCATTATTATTATTATTGATTAAATATTTTTCAATGGTTATATAATGGTAGATTGTCTAAATTCATATATTTGAGGTGATTTTAATCCTTAGATTATGATCACCTTTATACTATGTTGAGGTTTTGCCATAAAGAAGAAAAGAGCACTAATAGTCCAGCCTGCGCAAGATTATTTTGTGACAGAACGGGGCAGCGAAATGACGTAACGCAATTTATCTGACCTTGCGCAGTACGCATCTCTGTCAGCTGTGAAATACTGTCGGTCGTAAAACAATTCGTCACCCCAGTATTGGTTTGTCGTATCTCCAAAAATCCTCCAGTAAAAATCTCAAAATGTCCGAAAATAGAGATACGACAAACCTATACAGGGGTAACGAATTATTAGTAGTTCGTTTATACTGTCGGTACTGTCAGCAGAGACTATTTCTGCTGTCATCTCGTCGTTTCTGTTCAATTTCGACTTCCACTGTGTTTTAAATTTTTTTTTGCTGCATTTGTTTATAATTTTAAACATGACCTGTATGGTTGCTTTATGTAAGAGCAAAGGGGCAATTCCTGGTGTACTCAAAGTAGGTGTACAAAATCCCAAAATTCAAACACACCTCGAAAAATTCATATAAAATGATAAAAAAATAAACTTTTTTGACCTTTCTTCGTAGATATTTATTGTTTTTTGTTGTATTTTTTACTATTTGGATTTGACACATGAAAGGTTAAAAATTACTTTTCATAAACAACAATAGTAGTGCGCATGTGCAAGTTTATCGCAGATGCGCCAGGAACATTTATCACACTATTCCGCAACGGCTTTGGAGGTCTTTCCTTGTCTATGGGTTTTGGTCACCAACACTTCGTTTATGCGAATTAATTTTTTTTTTATTTCGTATGAGATTGGTCAACTCGTTGGTCAAATATAGGTAATTTCTTTGCCTTTGTCTGATAATAATAATGGTTGTAGGCATACATGATCTCATTTTATGGTTGTCAGAAATAGGTTAATAAAACTGCAGATAGATGCATTTTAGCGATAATTTCTTTATTATTGTAATAACGAAAACAAACAAAGGCAGAAGACCATGAGTGAAGTTAAAAATATATCATGTGTAACTTAACGCATCAGGTGCCACGGCATATTTATCTATAATAAGTTTCGTTTTCAGATCAGGAAAATTAAAATCATTTGCTATACTTAAATCAGTCGGTCGTAGGGATCATATTTTTTACAAGTGGCTGCACCCGTTACTGAAACCGATAGAAAAATCTATCTCTTTTAGAATAAAATAATAAAAAAAAAATCCTAAATGATTTGCAACGACAGAATTACAATATTCTAGCACACTGTGCGAGAATATTATATTCTCGCTCTTGTGATAGAATAGGCATATGTGGCCACATCTTAATGCTTAATAATAGTTTTAAAGAATTTAAAGAATCAAAATGCAACATTTACAGTATACCAAGATGACTGAGTATGACACTGGACTTGATTGTATTGAATAAAAAAGCAATAAAATTTTTAAGAAATGTAGTAGTCGAAGAAAATGTTTAGTCTAAAACTCGTTTAGAATGTATATTCTACACTTGTTGAACCGTCACATTCGCCTGTGGCTTCTGAGTAAAAGTTTCCACTCGTGAAGAATAGAGCACTATGGTCTGTTTTATCAAGCAAATTATAAATCGCACTCAAAATATTTTTACAACAGGTTTGAATAGTATATGTTTGTGTATAGAATATAGTTATGTTTTATAAAATAAACTACGCAGTATATTCGCTCATCCAATATTCGAATCTGTTTTAAAAATATTCACTGTGCGATTTTTAATTTACTCTTGATGAAACAAACCATAGATGGGTAGGTTTGTTAGGGTAGGTGGGTATTTGGAGTGGTTCCGCTATCCTATCCAGTGCTCCAGTAAAGAATATATTACTTTTTTACGTAAAAGGATTTAGAAGTAAAAATGTAAAAAAGAAATCGATTTGAATCGCTTATTATTAACATTATTATTTTGTTTCACCTCGTAATATTCTACTTAATTAAGCATCCCCTAAGTTCAGAACTTGTGTGGGCTACTAGTATACCTAGGCTTTAACTCATTTTCGAACCAGTTTTTGGGGGATATCTTTGTTTTATTTGTTGCTTTCGTCAAATTTAAAATATTAATTAGCTAAAAAAGGCAATTGGCGCGGGTCAATCCGTTTGGCTGGTTCCTACATATCGATCGGGATAAAAATTATTTTAAAGTTGGAAAGCATTTCCTACAAAAATAGACTACACGGGAAAAACGATTTAAGTCGTAATACAAAAAAATAGTTAAAATTAAAACATTAAAATGCTAAAACTTTAAAATGTTTAATGGCATATTTTTGTTAATTTCATCAAAATTTAAGAAATAAATCTCCCACATTTATTCCGCTATTTTGAATGTTAGATTTTTAGGTATTAACAAAAGAAGCCTTTACACCAAATTTTGACTAAATCGGACCATTTTGAAAAATTTTGAACCACCCTAATGATGCAAAAAAAATCAGATTTTTCGTTATTCTTTTCGTAATCAACGGTGCAAAAATAGTACTAAGCAAAAAAAAAACAGAATTTTGTCATTTTTTATTTTCTGGGTCCACTGCGCACTGTAGTCTTTATCTACAATCATTTTTCTCGTCAACTATTGAATAGTTTGGATCTTGTGCACAATGGACCCAGAAAAAAAAAGTTACAAAATTCTGTTTTTTTTTGCATAGTACCATTTTTTGCACCACTGCAGCGCGCAGAACGAAAAAAATATTGAAAAATCTGCATTATTTTTTTTTTGTAGATCAGTGTTAGTTTCCGAGATGTACACATAAAAAACTACAAAAAAATACCGTGTTGGCACTGAAATTGAAATAAAGCAAGGTTATTTTTACCTAGATGTTTTCTCTGTAAAGCGATTTAAAGATATAGCTACTAATCTAGAAAAGGTTTCCGTTTCATCTTGTTTGCCTTTTTTCTTTTTCAAAGGCACCAAATGTATATAGGTTTCCAACTTTCCGGGCTAGGGTTCGAATCCGGGTTGATCAGATCAACTTGTTCTATTAAAAAGCAGATACAACTGTGCAGAAATGTCTTGTTTTCTTAGTGATATAGGACTCAAGATAAAATGTGTTAACTATATTAAATTTACCTAATTACTGCAACAACTACCTACGCATAAATAACTACTATAACTATTGATTGAACTTGAACCGTTCAAGGTCACGAAAATTATTTACATTAACGGTACTTAATGAACGATAAATTCCCAATAATATCTATTGAATTTTAACGAAATATAACTTAATTTAAGTTTTATAATAATCTATCCTATCGTTATAATATTATACACTTATTATAGTCGAAGAGTTGGTGACCATTGTTAACAAGTAATTTTCTCCCGGCTCCCTTTTATAATTTTTTTGAATCAACTTTTTGGAGTTATAACTTATTGGCGAAGTGTTTTTTTTATTGTATGAAACAAATATTATACACAGAAAAGAAAAAGAAACGGGGAGACATACCGGGTGTCCCAACTCTAATTACCCAGCGATTTTCTCGAAAACTAAAAGAGAAATCAAGTTCTGCAAAAAACACCTTAAATGAGACAACAATGTCTATAAAAAGCAGCCAAAAACAAAATCCACCCCTTAATCCCTCCCCTTAACTTACTCCTAACTTTATTTTTTCAAATAGCATCCCTATTTTTTTTTGGTTGTATTGGATAGACCTTAATCTTGTAAATACAATGGTATATTATATTTGCTATTTTTAAGTTGAGATGTGGTGAAAAATATTTAAAAACAACCCCCTGATTTCAACTTTATTTATATTGGGCAGCAATTTCCCCGAAATAAAAAAAAATAATTAATTTATGCAAAAGACAGTTTAAATAAAAGAACAGTATCTCTTAAAAGTGGCCCAAAATTAAATCTACCCCTACACCAATTCCCACAACTTACCCCCAACTTTATTTTTTCAAAAACCATTTCTATATTTTTTCGGTTGCTTTGGATAGACTTTAAGCCTGTATAATACTTATATATACCGGGTGTCCCAACTCTATTTACCCAGCGATTTTCTCGAAAACTAAAAGAAAAATCAAGTTCTGCAAAAAACACCTTAAATGAGACAACAATATCTATAAAAATTAGCCAAAAATAAAATCCACCCCGTAATAGGGATTACGGAGTGGATTTCAACTTATTCCTAACTTTATTTTTTCAAATAGCATCAATATATTTTTTCGGTTGGTTTGGATAGACTTTAAGCCTGCAAATGGTGTATATTATATTATACACTGTATAAACTTGCTATTTTTGAGATTTAGAAATAGTAAAAAAGTTTAAAAACAACCCCCGTATCCCATCTATATTTAGGCAGTGATTCTCTCAAAAACTAAAAGGAATAACTAAGTTTTAGGATTGAGGGGTGGATTTAATTTTTTGCTACTTTTTATAGTCTCATTTACACTGGTTTTTATGAAACTTAATTATCTCTCTTTTAGTTTTCGAGAAAATCGCTGCCTAAATATAGATGGGATGGGGTTGTTTTTAAACTTTTTACCACTCAAAAATAGCAATAACATCATTATATTTACAAGCTCAAGGTCTGTCCAAAACAGACAAAAAAATAAAGTTAAGGTAAGTTGTGGGAGGGGGATGAGGGGTGGATTTTATCTTTGGCTACTTTTTATAGATATTGTTGTCCCATCTAAGTGATTTTTGCAGAACTTGATTATCTCTTTTAGTTTTCGAGAAAATCGCTGGGCAAATAGAGCTGGGACACCCAGTATATAACCCAGTAGGCATCTACTATTTAAACTGTCAAAAAAACCTAAACTATTAAGAATGCCAATTGAAATGCTCAAGAGACGGCGCTGCTCAAGAATGGGAAAAGAACGAAGGGCAACCACTATCTGTCAATGTGGAGCAAGCATTGTTTGGACTTTATCATACATCATACTAGATATAGTTATTTTTTAGGCTATATTTGTTTTTTTTTTTCTAATAAAATTTTTATTTTAAAATAATAATTATGTTATACTATACCCAGTGGGACATATACATATAAATGTATATCCCACTGGGGCCCAAAGGGTTAAGGTTCTGATTAAGCTATTTCCAATTTCTTGGATTCTGGAACCTAATTAACCTATTTTCAAAGTAAAATTCAGTTTAATAATTCTGGGGCCAATCATAAGGTCAAGGGGTTTTTAACAAATGACTTAGACATATGACATAACGACGGCTTTGTTCGTAAAGTGAATAACTTCACTTAAAGTAGATTTTGTTTTTAAACACTTCTTTTAGATTTTACATTTTGTTTTTAAACACTTATTTCAGATTTTAGATTTTGTTTTTAAACACTTCTTTCATGTTCAAAGAAGCGTTTAAAATCAAAATGTTAATTTCTACAAAAATTGGATAAATGTATGTAATAATTTATTGGGTAATCCATTTTAGCACCTTTTTTGGGTTTGTAACGTCAAAGAAAAACAAATCCAGCACCTGGCGATTTGGAAATAATTAGTATGAAAAGACATGACAAATTTGGCCGGGAGAAAATAACTCATTGAAAATGTTCACCACCTTTTAGACCATTAGGCGGTAGAATTAACTATGAAACTTGGGCGTGCTTGGTTGAAAAAAAAAAAGATTTATGAGGGTATTATACGTATAATTATTAAAAAATTTGAACACAAAAATTATTAAAAATTATTTACATTTAATTAACTAATTATATTATTAATAATAATAAATCTTCCTCTATGTTGACCCAGGGACTGCGGGTTCGAATCCCGCCTGGGGCATTGAGTGGTAATTTAAAACATGTAACTATTACATAGTAGACTATACCGGGTGTCCCACCAGGTCCTTGATAAGCTACATCTCCGTTATTTAAAAAGAGAATTTATTTCAAAAAATTGCATTAAATGGGAGCCAAAAAAAAATACTGACATATTCAAAACCGCCCCTTGCTTACCCACCCCTTTGAAATCACCCCTAACTTCTGTTTTTCAGTTGGTAGAGCGCGAGGCCGGAAACCGTGGTTCGAATCTGTCCGATATACGGGCGTCTCGGTAGCTCAGTTGGTAGAGCGCCAGGCCGGAAACCGTGGTTCGAATCTGTCCGATATACCACTACCGATATACCACTAATATATTTTCTTTCTTAATATGAAAGTACATTTCATTTTTAATTCAACTATGTATTATAAGCAGACCTCGGAATAAATAAGGCATTGGTCGTATATACCAGTACTGGACTTAAAATAATTGAAATTTTAGTATATTCTGTTTAATTGAATGATATTGAATAATAATTATTATTGCAACAAGTATGCTGTAAATTGTTGTAACCTAGTGCACTTAAAACGTGTTATGAAACTAGTGCTTTATACAATTTTTTCTATTTTGCTCTAAAATTTTAAAAAACTTACATTTAAATTGATGACTGATTTAGGGATTTTTGTTTCGGCTTTGCATTATAGTTTTCGCCATGTTTAAAATTCTAAGAACGAATATTATTTTGATATATTTTATAGTAATTTCTTCTGCAAGTAACCAAGCCACAATTTTAACACGATAAAACATAACCTAAACACAAAATTTGGTAAAAAATTAAACTTTAAAGCGACGTTTACATTTGCACGGAAAACGTCAAGCGATAGGCTTTTGTCAGGAAAAATGCGTGTGATTATGAGCTAAGAGTTGCAAAATAGAAAAATCATCTAATCATATTATTATTAATATTCATTGATTATTATGCTTTAATGCAGATCCTATGTTAAAGGAAAATAAACGCGAGAAAAAAGGAAAAGGAATTCCAGATTTGTTGGTTGGATGTCCCAGGCAGCTAAAACCAACAAAAAAAAGAAGAAATCCGTGATACTGCAAAGCCAGAAAACCTGAAAAAACTGTTTTTTTTTATATCCCCCCTCAAAATGGGGGGGTGCCTGATCGAGTTCGAGGGGAAAAAGTTAGAGGTTTATTAGGCATATTATAAAAAACAATTTTGTAACAAAAAAATCCTGTTCTAATTTATTCCATTTCAAAATTTTTTTCGCCTGGTCTAATAGGAGGTCTAATACGCATATTTTTTAAAATAAAACACGATTATTTTTTTATTTACATAGATATATTCTATAGGATGATATTAATAAATTTATGAAAAAAAATAAGGCTTGCAAGATAAGAAAACTAAATCCACCCAGGAGGGCACCGTGTTTAGCTTTAAATAGAAAATTTCTTTTAATCTACTTTTTTTATAAAAGCTAATAAATTGTAAAAATTAATTTGTAATAAAGTCGTGAAAAAAGCTCTAAAATCAGTGTTATTTGTCGTTATAAAATATCTTAAGTGGCAATTATGACGTATAATTATACTAAGCAGAGCCGACTTTATACTTATCTATAAAGGAAACATACTAAATTATATGTGGACTTAGGCCAGAAAAGATCCTTGTTCCTCAGTTACAGTTGAGCACTCCTAAATTAGGAGGCAAGAAATATTCAAAATTACAAGTTCATAAGACAAAATTTTATAACATGAATAAGTTCTTTAAAAGGAGCAGGATAAGATAAAAAGTCTTAAAAGTTTTTTATAAATATTAAAACCGATTAAAACAGTAGGGAAAAAATGTCGCCCACACTGTAAAAAGTGATAGTAAATTTAAAGCGGTTATCCTTGTGAGGAAATACTGAATTATACTATCTCATTGAAGCAAATTTAAAAAAAAAATCTTTAATAATGCTTAATTTTTCCGGTTAGTTGTAAATTTTAAGTTAAACCACAGGTTAGGTTGTAATATCTTTTGAAAAATACAGGAAGTGCTTATAACAATAGGTCGAATTCACAGTAACATTAAAAAACACAGAACAACTGTAAAAAAAGCTGTAAAAACACGACGGTAATATAGTCAAACGCTTTAAATTTACTATAAAAATTAAGTTATTTTTACAATCGCTATTTAAAAGTTAGGCTTTAACTTTAAAAATTGCAATAAATCGCCTACAATAATTGCTGGACATGTTTTAAGAGTGCAGTAAAACGAAAATTGAATCACTGGGTGACATCATTTAGTTTTCTCCCCAAGTGCGTAGCCATGTGTGTTTCATATTTTCGATCTAAATTAATTGTTTTATAAAATAATTTGCTCCAAAAATTCTAAACTGTTTGTTAGCGAACTTTTAACCTAAAACCAAATGTATGGATTTCTTTCGAAAATTATTGATCCCATGCTGCCTAGAGTAACCTTTTTTATGTACTTTAAACAAATCTTATTTATTTATTTGTTTATACTCATTTCTGGACCTATAAGAAGGTAGTTTATACATACTTAGATTGTTAAAATTACAACAATTTAGATACAATTTAATTTAATTTACAACAGAGGACCGAAGATAATGTGTTGAGAAAAAAATTGAAGAGAAAAGGATTTAGACCTATTGCGTATATACTCAACAGAGAAATAAGGCATTTTTGTTAAGAGTACATATATGTTACTTTTGTTTCACTCTTACTTTGACTCCAATTAACTAGCGTGGCGCAATACGAATGGCCTTGGTCCGTCTTCTGAGATATCAATCGCAAAAAAAATATAGCAATTTGATATGGGCACAGTTCGAGATACCGTCTACTTTAAATTACTTTTTTATCTTAGCACACGATCTCAAAGTCAAAGTGATGCCAAAACCCTATAAAAGCTTTTTATGTAAAAATTGGTAGACGATTTCTTTCGGGTATAATTTTTTGCAAAGGCAAATCGTAGGCATTTTTCGCCTAATTATAGAATATTTATTTCGACTCTATTATAATTTTACAGGGCAGTACAGAAATAAGGTACCCAATTTTAAACGATTATAAATTAGCGAAATATGTGCCTTAAAATTTTAATAAGGGTATGTAGAAACGTTTTTTTAGTTTCGAGCGATCTCGGAGAGAATAAAATATCCTTATGGCAAAAAAAAATTCCAGATTTTTCCGAAAAAACGATTATTTGATGTTCGTCCGTCTGCCCGTAGGTCCGTCAGTCCATTCATCCGTCAGTCGATTCGTCCGTCCAGAGGGCTACTATTGACAGATCAAACCAAACTTTTAACTTTTTTTTAAAGAGGTTTTTAAAGGAACGCTTAGAAGTATTTTTCTCTACTCTCCCAATTAAGTCCAGTTTACTGAGAAACAAAAATCAAATAATTTGATTTAAAAAAAAAAACGTTTTTAACGATTTTGCTCAAATTTTGTACGTTAATAGTAAATTTTAAACGTAACAACGTCAGTACTAGGTTTTCCCTAAAAATTGTATAAGGGCGTAAAATATTTTTTTTAATTTTGACAAAAGCGCTTTAAAGTTTACATTTGATATTACTTTTTGCATATAAATGCAAACTGATTGAAAAATTACAGCAAAATTCCAAAACTTATCTGTACATTTTAGCATTTTCGCGGGAAAGTTAGTGCGATAGGATGATACCTTTTTCAGTTAATTACTTTTTAATGCAGCTTTAGAAAGAAGAAACAATGGAGATTTCTCCCGTTAGATTAGACATGGACAAAAGTTCTACCCAAAAAGGATACACTCAGAAAAATCTCATCTTGTAAAATCAATAAGAAATTATTTTAATTTAAAAAAATTGCCTTTTAAAATATTAAAAGTAAAAACTTTACGTTTTAGTTATGAATAAAATTAATTTAAAAAAATAATTTTTACACCAAAACGTTTTTTACTTTAAAGTAAAAGTATTGTCCCTTACTTTCTTAGTTTAATGTTTTCTTAATAAAATTATAATATTTCCCTTTATATTGTTGAAAAATATCAATATATTAAAAGAATTCTTTTTAAAATAACCAGTTTTTGTATTCAAATCACATATAGTTTACAAATGATTTAAAAGGAAACATTTTTCAAATTACAATGAATATTTTTATTTTTACAATGGCTTATAAAATTAAAAAATATCTTTTTGAGTTAATAGAAAACACTGTCGGAGCAAAAACATATTGGTTTTCTTTTAAATCATATGACTTTTGTTTGATTTTACAACGATTTTTCTCTGAGTGTAGAAGACATACATACACTCCCACTTCCACCCAACCAAACAAATTCTGTATTTGTTCTTTGTTGAACAAATACAATATTTACTTGGCCGGGCGATAAGTGTAACTATATTATTTTTATTAAAGAAATTACTGGCACCATCTAAATTTTAGTAGAATTATCTTATTCTACAGATTCACATTAGCTATGTTCGTTCTTGCCGCTCACTGCTACACTTTCCGGCCAACCAAATATATACTGTATACGCTGTATGAGAAACAAATACAGTATTTATTTGGTTGGCTGGAAAGGGTAGCACAAATGAGATAGAGATAGGGTAGACGTCTTTTGTTTCATAATTCTAGTTGTAGAGAGCTCCATTCAACGGTTCCACCCTAGACAGCACATAAGAACTATTAGATATCCAGGGGATATACTTTCTGGATATAGAGTATATCCATTGGATAGGCTCGATAGCCATTAGATAAATGTCTGCCTATATCCAGGATATCCACTGGATATCAACGAGATATCCAGTGGACATCTATTGTTTTAACCTCCCTAAAGTATATCCACTGGATATCCTTAAGAGATCCATCATAGATATCCATTAGAGATCCATCATGGATATCCATTAGATATCCATCATGGATATCTAGTGGATATCTAGTGGATATACTTTAGGGAGGTCAAAAAAATTGATGCCCAGTGGATATCTCATGGATATTCAGTGGATATCCTGGATATAGGGGGAAATTTGGATGTCCATGGGATATCTAATGGCTATCGAGGCTATCCAATGGGCATACTCTATATCCAGAAAGTATATCCCCTGGATATCTAATAGTTATTATGTGCTGTCTGGGACTTGGTACTGCCAAGTTGGTAGTTCTTAAAAAGCATTCAAATATGATAATTTTGTTCGTAAAAAATAGTGGAGACTTCAATAGTCGCATAGAAAAGAAAACTTCTAAATAGTTGCCGAGACAAAACGTTACAAGGACGAAAAATACTCTCATTCGGTTAGAAATGTTATTACACTGATAGAAATATTGGTGTAATATGGGCACCAACCATATTTTATAATATGATACGATACAACAGCCAGTTGCGGAATTAAGAAGTTAACGACATAAACTTGTAATAAATAAACAACAAATGTCTTATGTCATAGTTATACATGTTATGTATGTGGTTGGCGCATATATAACAACAAGTTGTTGTATTAATAACTATATAATTTTATCAGTGTAGTTTCAATATCAATGAACCAATCAACTTTGATTATTTTACTTTTTGCGCTAATGCGAAAAATCAAACTTTTCTTACAGATTTATCTTACAAAAAGTGGCGCTTTTAGATACAAGATAGAATCAATCAATAAAGAGATATAAATATTTTATAGGAAATCACTGAATATTTCTAAATATTTGCGGAGGCTTCAATATTCGCAAGAAAAGGAAAACTGCAGGTATTTTTAATTACTGCCTATTCTTAAAAAATATTAAAATACATACAATAAAATAATAAAAATACATACATAACATAATAAAAAACTTTTAGCAAATAACTCGCAAGTATTATTTGGTGCCCCTTTAACTTTTTTGTGTTTAGATGTATATTTTTAAAAATCTGGTATAACTGACATTTTTATTAATAGTTATTTATATACCAAGGGACTAAACTGGCTGTTTTAGTCCGGCTGCATGAGTGTTTCCTGAGCGAGCGTAGCGAGCGAGGGAAACATAAATGCAAAGAGAAAGATGTAGTAGTAAACCAAATGCTATAACCGCTTTCGAAGGACGGTTACAGATTTTACTACCAATTGGTTTAACCGCACGTAACCAAAGCATTCCGAAATAAAACGGTAAATACTAAACGTATGACCATAACTTTTAGTATTTAAAACGAAACGGCTTTAAATCAGCCTGTAGAAAAAAAAAACACAAATTTCGCAGGATACTTGATTAATGGTATATTTTTGATTAAGTATAAAAATAAAATTGGTTTTGAGAAAAAACCCTCTTCAAATTGTGGCATTCTTTTCTATTTAATTTAAATAAATTAAGCAACCTATTACTAAAGGGGAAAGTGGGATATTTTTTATTTTTAAATAATATTTTTAAAAGTAAATAAAACGGTCCCTATACCCAGATGTTCAATTTTTTATTGTCGATCCGGATTTCGTAGTTTTTTCATTCTAACCATGTTTTCAAGACCTAAAACTATAAAATTTAAAATATTATCTTAACTAGAATATTTTTAAAATTAAATTTACTTACAATGACATAGATTAAATTAATAGTCAAACATTATCACATTTGCCAAATAAAAACTTTTTGCAAAAAAAAAATGAACCGACTTCTATGTCTCTAAAGTAAAAAATACTTAAGTCGGTGCCAATTTCACCATTCCCTAAATTAATTACTAACAATTATTTTTTTATTATTTTATTATTGTTTGCTGTGAAATTGGCACCGACTTAAGTATTTTTTTATTTTTTACTTTTTAGAGACAAAAGTCGGTTAATTTTTTTTGGAAAAAGTTTTTATTTTTTTACTTTTTAGAGACACAGAACTTGTAGGTTTGTAACGTCATGTAAACTAAATTATAGTTGCCCTTCCATCTCGGCAAGCTGGTGACGCCACAACGCACTGTTAGTGCATTGTGACGTCATTATCTTAAAGATAAATAAAAGTAATATTTTTATTTCAGCGCCCAAGAGTCCAACCAACCTTATTTTAAACGAAATAATAAAGAAAATCTTGTTAAACTTTAAGCGTTAAGTAATAATCAAATAAGGCCTTATGGTAAAATCACAAAATTTATCATTTTCTCTTTGTATTTTAATATTACAGGTTCAAATAATCAAGTTTAGCGACATTTAAAATTTTTTCAGCGTGCCGTAATATTTGAGTGACCCCTTAATCAAGTTATTCTGCTTATCCGATTTATTTATCTAAAAATTTAGTTGGTAGTAGAACTAAATTAAGCCATTTTTAAAATTGCGTTAAAATGATTAGATTTATCTTAATTATCCGGCTTACCCGGCATTATCCGAGGGTCAAATTGAAACGGGACCACCTTACAAACAAAGTCACAAGTCGAATTGATAACCTCCTCCTTTTTGAAAGTCGGTTAATAACCTCCTACTTTTTTGGAAGTTGGTTAAAAAGTCAAGATTCTTGCCCTAACGCACCATCTAGTGTACTGAGAGCTCATTACCGTAGGATTTGGAACGATTTGAAAGTTTAGTTGACATTTACTGGTTTTTACAATTACCTCTGGAGTCACATATTACATTTTATTATAAGTAACGTATTTTATATGCCATTCTATAGAAGTAGGTACATCAATAAAAAAAAATAAAAAATGACCATGCCGAGTGGGCAACGCCTCCTTAATTGTTATAAAGTTCTATCTATAGAAGAGTGCCTAAGTGGCATAATAACAGAAAATATTATCCGACAATATTCTTTGAACGTTATTATCCAGTAATTGTACTAAGTAATGTACATTCTTAGCAAAAGATTTTAGCAAGCAGTCATAACATAAAAATTATACAAAATGCTTAAGTGTTGCCAGAAGAAGGTGTTTTAGCAGTGGCGTGTAATATTGTTATTTCGTTTTAACATACATAGAAAATTTTACTTGTACATTGTGAAAAATGAAGACAAAATTAATTCATTCTAACTGGAATTTTACCAAATATGGTAAAATCCCGGCATGGTAACTAAATTTTTATGTACGCCTTCGCTTTGCCATTATATACATTGGGTAAATAGTCCCCATGTGTGCCACGCGAGCTTAATTTTTTATTTTGCAATTAGTCGGCACACATTTGGTTTTTTGCAAATATACCGTTAGTAATGCAAAAAAGAACTGTTATAAAATTTGTTGAGCATGAAATTGTTAAAACATAGTTATTTTTAAAATGCAATGACTTTTGCAAAGAACAAGACCGGATTTCTTAGATATACTCTTAATTGTATATTTACATGACCATGTATGGGTTTAAAAAATATATCTCTCATTTTTGCTTTTTTTTTATAACTTATTGCAAAATTTTTGTTAATAATGTAGCTCTGCTGAAAATGCATGAATTTTAAAAGTTACAATATTTATACCAATCCGACTTAAAATTTTTCAGCGATAAAAAAAATTAACCGTCAAAGTATGAAAATTAACTTTGTTAACAAATTCAAATATCGGAAGTTCTAAAAAAATTAGTAATTTTTTATTATTTTATTTTTTTAAACCCATGTAAATTTGCAAATAAGGGTATATGTAAGAAATCCTATCGTGTTTTTTGCGAAAGTCATTGCATGTTACAAATAACCATGTTTAAACATTGTTTAATAAACAATTTCATGTAAATTATCAAAGCGCTAGCGCAAAAACGGTTGGGATTTCAAAAAAAGTTATAAAATATTTTTTGTAGAGGATCTTATGCTCGATAAATTTTATAATGAGTATTTTTTGCATAACTGCAAATCTGACAGATATATTTGGGAAAAATAAAAAATTAAGCTTGCGTCGCACACATGGAGACTTTTCACCCAAGGCTCATAATAACAAAGCGAAGGCGTGCACAAAAATTTAGAAAAAGTCGGATTTTTTCCCTTACTACTGTTTTTTTTAAATCTAATATATGTAACTGCAGTAATAGGTAAGATCAGAATTCCTGAACGGATGAGTAAAGATTTTGTCTTTCTTTTTTTAAACCCACATTGTAAAAAAAATTTAATTTCCAGTAATTCCAACCGGAGTTTTACTAAATAAAGTAAAATCCCGGCATCGATAAAAATAAAGAACTTATACTGAATTTTGTTGTATAAAAATACATATTTCAAAAATTTGGA
>OY294044.1:61957803-62107263 GCA_958510825.1 Brachypterus glaber | reverse complement strand
TATATATATATATATATATATATATATATATATATATATATATATATATATATATATATATATATATATATATATAAGCGTTTATTCAGGCCATTCAGGCCCATAGCTTTGTGATTCTTCTCCACTCCTTTCTATCTTGCGCTTTGTTTTTCCAATTTATTATGCCTTTGCTCTGTAGGTCCTCCAAAACCGTTTCCCTCCAAATTCTCCTAGGCCTTCCCTATTTCGATTGCCTTCCGGCTTTTTCCATCCAATATCCTTAACTATTCTACTATTTTCCATTCTTAATAAGTGCCCTAACCATTGTAATCTTCTTGACCTCACCACTTCAGTTATTTTTGGCTCTCCATATAGATCATAGATTTCCTCATTTGTGCGTCTTTCCCATTCATTCCCTATTTTCTTACCCCCATAGATTCTTCTTAAAATTTTTCGTTCCCAAGTTTCTAATTTGGATTGTACTTTTGAGTTCATGACCCATGCCTCGCATGCATACAAAAGTGTGGGACGTACTACCGTTTTATATAGTCTTATTTTTGTTTTCCATGATATATTCTTTGCCCTAAGTATTTTATTAAGTCCCCCGGCACATTTGTTACTTTTAACCAATCTCATATTTATTTCTTGTTCTTCTTCCACTTTATTGTTAATAAATACACCCAGATATACATAACTGTCTACAACTTCCAGACTTATGTTTTCTTCCCCACTCTTTAATTCTAAACACCTTCCTAAATTATTTTCTCTTCCCGTTTTTATTTCCATTATTTTGCTTTTATCTTGGTTTATTATTAAGCCTATTTTTCTTGCTGCCTCAACTATTAACCTTGCTACTCTCTCCAATTCTTTCTTACTCCGTGCCAGTATAACCACGTCATCAGCGTAAGCTAAAATCTGATGGCTTCTGTTAAGTATTGTTCCTGATCTGTTCAACATGCAATCTCTTATTACTTTTTCTAGTGCCAGATTAAATAAAGTCGTAGATAAGGGTCACCCTGACGCAGACCCTTCCTAACTTTAAAGAAACCCGAGATAATTCCGTTGACCACTACTGCATTTTGTGTTGTAAGCAAGGTCAATCTTATCAGTCTAATTAATTTTTGAGGTATTTTAAACTCCTTCAGTGTCCTTATCAGTTCGTTTCTATCCACCGAGTCATAAGCCTTTCGAAAATCTATAAATAATACATACGTTGGGATGTTGTATTCATAACTATAAGTCAAAACTTGTTTTAGTATAAATATCTGGTCGCTCGTCGATCTGTTTCTTCTAAAACCCCCTTGATATTCTCCTGTTATTTTTTCTGCATATTTTTCTAGTCTTCTCTTTACAAGGGATGCTATAATTTTATAAGTTACATCCACTAGTGCTATTCCCCTATAATTGTTACAATCACTTCTGTCCCCCTTCTTATGAATTGGTACTACGGTGGCTTTGTTCCAGCCTTCGGGTATGATTTCTTTATTCCAGATGTCCTTTATTAGTTCGTAAATTTTTTGTCTTAGTACCTCACCTCCATATTTAATATTTTCAGCCGTAACTCCATTTTCTCCCCCACTCTTGTTGTTTTTCATAAGGTCTATAATTTTGTCCACTTCTTCTTTTGTTGGCTCCGCTTCTTCTTCTTCATCTTCTTCTTCGTCTTCCGGGATTTCTTTTAGATCTTCCCTTTCTTCCGTGTGGTCATTTAACATGTCCCCCCTTGGTATTGAAGCTTAATACCAAATTTCAAAAAAATATCTTGTACGTATTCTGAGATATCGACTTTTAACCGTTTAAATGTCCCACCCGGTACGCAGTGTGCCACTTAAATTTAATATTTTAAGCAAGACCGCAAACATTTTCAAAAAAATGTATTGACATCATTTGGAGGACACTATAAGGTTAATAAATATTCAACTTTCGACGCTTATGATTTTTTCCGCTTTTTGGTATATTTTACCCGTGGCTCGGTCTATTCTAATAGGTATTTCCGTTGAAAATGTGCTCTCGGTGCTGAGGGATCGAATTAGCCGCTCGGTCCTATAGACCGAGCCAGCGTGCTGGGAACTAAAATTCTCGGTCTTATGAACACGTTTCCTTCTACTTTTTTCGATTTTTTAAAAGTTTAACCCCATAACTTTTTTATTTTTGGAGACCTCAATCGTATCAAATTAAAAAAAACTGTTTTTTTTTTAAGTTTGGTACTTAAATTTTAATAAACGTTTCTATTCCTGAAAAAAGGAGATTTTCTTCCACTAATTTCGATTTTTGAAATGTGTGAGGGAATTCCTTTCAATTTTAATAGGCTTCGTTCGTGAATGATTTTAAGTCGATCGGATTATTCTTTCTTAAGCTATCGTTCGGACAAGAAAACGAAACATACGGACAGACACACTGATAAAACAATAGCGTAATTAATAACGTAATTAGGTTATAGTATACAAAAATAAATAGTTGTATATGAGCCAACTACTATACAGGGTTATTCACGGAAGTGGCCTATTAAACGTTTATGGAGAACCAATAACTTTAAAAGTCTGCTAATTTGCACTTTGGGGTTTTCGAATATGGCCTATCGATTAAAAATATTTTCATGCTTGTGCCACTTCCGGTTGTACCGGAAGTGGCACTTAACTTTGAGTTTTTAAATGGAACACCTCATATATTTTTTAATTTTTAAAATTTGCATTAAATTTGCTTTATTTTGATGTATAATACTTCATGTCTATCTTCAGTAGTTTTTGTGTTATTCAAGTTTTTAGCGAAAAATAAGTAAATTCAAGCACCCCTAAAAACAATAATTTCTCCTTGATTTTTTCAATTGGAGAAAAGATGTTTTGTGTTTTGCTCAATGATGCTTAAACGAATTATCCTATGCTAAAATGGAACCCAAAAATTATACAGGGTGTCTGAAAAAGCAGGTCAAATCTAACAAATTTAATATAGCCATAACTCATTTTTTTTAAATGGCACCCTACATTTTTTTTATTTGGTTAAATAGAGAATTCAATTTGCTTTAAAATAAGTATAGGATACCCTATACCTAACTTTAACCGTTTTTGAGCTATTTGCAAATTATTGTGAAACAGCCGTATTTCTGTTAAAATTTGTTATATTTTATAAAATAGGCCAGAAAAATTAATCGATTTTTATTTATTTACCTCAAAGATCATTATATTTACCTTAAAACTGGATTTTCATGCGCCCAGTAGTGTACATTTCTTCTGTTAAAAATACCCTGTTGAGAAAATTTAGCCTCGTCCGTCCAAATTATTCTTTTTAAAAAGTTTGGTTTTTCTTGAATATTTATCAAAAGATTTTCACAAAAGTCCACTCTATTTTGAAAATCATTAGGTTTTAAGGCCTGTATTTTTTGCTTTTTGTAATCGTGCATCTTGTGGTTTTTTAAAATTCTTTGGATGCTTGAATAGGAAATTCCCAAGTCGTAACTAGCTGCAGGAATTGAGGCATGTGGATATGCATAAAAGTAACCCAAAACATTGACTTCGTTATTTTCGTTGTTTGTAATTGGTTTCGTAAGAGATTTCACTGCATTTTCTTTTCCAAATTGCGAAAAATTTTTGTGTATTCTTCTAAATTTTTTACATGACATTCTTGGTAAATCAGGATATTTTGTATTAAAGTTTCTGCAGGTTCTACTAATTATTTTATCATTTTCACCAAAAATAGCAAATAAATCCAAAATAACAGGGTAAGAATAAGCCTCTGCCATTATTTTACACTAATTTATCACGATAAGAACGATAACATTTAGGTTAAAAGAAATATAAACACAATACAATTTTAAAAATTTACGTAATTGCAGAAATACTGCAAAATACTTCTTTTTCACATTAATTTGCAAATAGCTCGAAAATGGTTAAAGTTAGGTATAGGGTATCCTATACTTATTTTAAAGAAAATTGAATTCTCTATTTAAACAAATACAAAAAAATGTAGGGTGTCATTTAAAAAAAAAGAGTTATGGCTATTTTAATTTTGTTAAGTTTGACCTGCTTTTTCAGACACCCTGTATAAATTTTGGATTCCATTTTAGCTTAGAATGATTCGCTTAACCATCATTGAGCAAAATACAAAACAACTTTTCTTCAATTTAAAAAATCAAGGAGAAATTATTGTTTTTAGGGGTGCTTGAATTTGCTTATTTTTCGCTAAAAACTTGAATAACTCAAAAACTACTGGAGATGGACATAACGTGTTATACATTAAAATAAAGCAAATTTTATGCAAATTAAAAAAATTAAAAAATATATGGGGTGTTCCATTTAAAAAATTAAAGTTGAGTGCCACTTCCGGTACAACCGGAAGTGGCACAAGCATGAAAACATTTTTAATCGATTGCCCATATTCAAAAACCCCAAAGTGCAAATTAGCAGACTTTCAAAGTTATTGGTTCTCCATAAACGTTTAATAGGCCACTTCCGTGAATAACCCTGTATATTTCATAGAATACAACAACAAAATTAACGTGTTCGGTATTTACAAACTACTGCATTTGTTTGATTTACAACAACAAACTGTTAAGCGATCAGGTTTGTCGAGCAAAGAGCGAGGTAGGCGTGGCTTGGAAATCTGCTGGGTCGGATTTTTTTGTATTTAAATTTATTATTATTTGTATGTTTATTTTTTATCTAGTTTTTAGGTTTGTTTTGTTTGTATCTTTAAGTCTTATTTTTTTATTAGTTAAGGTTAGTCTAGTTTAGTTTTTATATTCTAGTTTAGTTTTTATATTCTAGCTTAGTTTTTTTCTGTTCTAAATTTTCCACTGCACATACAAATGAGCTAGACTTATTTTCGTGCATACTATGCATATTTATTGTAAAAAACAAGCTTTCTTCCAATAAATATTATTATTATTATTATTATTATTATTATTATTATTGCCGCTCCTTCATACGTCACGATCCTCGCTTCAAAATGCAGGCAATTCAGCTGACCCGTCCGTCCGGCTGGCTAGTAGAGCCCGGTAGAAGAGACGTGGAAATGTGACGAACTGCGTACAAGAAAGAAAGAAAGTATTCGGAGGAAGAAAGATAGGCAGTACGCGTACCTCTAACAACTCATGAATTCAGCCGCGTGGTTTGTAGGGTGTGTCCATATTTAAAACCTCACGTCTATTCCTATGTTTGACGAGCTGTGATGTATTTTAAATTCATGTGCACATAAAAACTACATATCAGATGTAATTACATGTACATGCATATTGTTGGTTATACTTATGCACATAAAAATTTTAGCCCATAATGCCTACTTTCAATATTTTGGTAAAACATTTATTAGAATCAGCTGATTGTAGCCATCTTTATTAATCATCCTTCTTAAAAAAAAACTATTATAGTGACAACAACGTTGTTGTATTATTAAATAATATGAATTTAATATAACGTTATAATGTTTTAGAATAATCGTAAACATGGTATTATATACCTCAAACTTGTTACAACAACGTTTGGTTGTACTATTTTTAGATTTTTCTCTCAGTGCAGACGGACGGACAGACATTTTTAGAAGTTGTTAAGAATTGCATATTTTGTACAAAAAAAAAACCTTTTTTGGCATCCAAATTAAACGTATAATACTCCTCTGCTGTGGTATAATAACAGCGTGTAAAAATATCTATACCTACTTTATAGCTACTTTTTAAACATGCCCTTTTCTGCCTAGAGTACATTAATATTTAAAAGAAACTGCATTGTTAAAATAAGCAATATTTATTAGATATTGTTTATATTTATGATTTCCACAATTATCAAATGATGTTCCTAGTAAAAAGCAATAACTATATTTCTATTCTAACTTTATTAACCTTGTGTTAACTAGCTGAACTTTACCTTTAAAAATCCGATACACACCTTTTGTAATATAGTTAGCGCATAAAGATCATTTATTGCGATACATATGAGCCTAGGATTTAGATATCCTAATAGGTATATTACGTTATTAGTTAGGAAAACTTGTTTATTATAAGTCTGCTATTAATTTATTTATTTATCGTCAGACCTTTATGAAAGTATATTATGCACCCTTATGCGAACTTAGTCTTTAGTGTTCAAGACTGAAGTTTTTTTGTTTCATCTTACAAAAAAACTTGAGGCAAAAAATCAGTCAAGAATACTAAAGACTAAGTACTACTACCTAGTAGTAGTAGTAGTAGTATACTACCTAGTAAGTAGTGCATATAATATTTTTTCCTAGTAGCCTAGTAGCCCCAAATATTAATTAAAAATAATAGAAGCGGCAAATTATGTAACATTTTTTGAAAATTTCTATGATTTTATCACAGAAGGCTTCATTTATTGAAAATATTAAAACTTGTTACATAACACCTTCATCCACTTGCAGCTTCAGTTGTAAAATTATCTTGATATAGCTGTTAGTTTAACAAATAAGTTACAAAAGTAAGAAGTTGTTTTTTTCTATTATTGAACCTCGAAAATTCTTTAACACGTTCACTACCAAGCGGCTCATATATAAGCCGCGATATTTTTTCAAATAGACCGATGTCTCATATACGAGCTGACGAACGATCTTGCTGTATTAAATGGCCGCGTAAAAAGCAACTAAGAGAACTCGCTCTCTTAAAAAAAAAACGCTTGAGCCATTTTAACTTGGTGTTTAGGAAGGTGCGGCTCATATAAGAGACGCTTGGCCCGTGCATACACAAGCGGCTAGTTGTAGGTGGCCGTACCGAAATTTGTTTTGGTTTTTTGTTGTTTGGTGTTTTTTTTTTAATGAGGGGGGGCTTGGTTTACGTTAACGTTGGTTTGGCGTCTCTTTTTTGCAAAAAATTGTTTTTTATTTATAATGATTTATTGAAAAACGGTCAGAGTATGCGCATGCGCAGTTTAGCACGGCGCGGCATAACGAGCTGCATATAACCGCTCCTGCGCATAGCTGATATCGTTACTTAGGTGGCAAAGACGGGCGTTTTTTGCCTTGTTTGGACTTTTTGCTTGGTTAGTGGGGTCGAAATTCAAATATACACCTAGTAGCAAACGTTTTAAAACATGTATATAAACTGGCACTTAATGAGGTATTAGAAAATAGTATATTATCGAACAAGCGTATACTAATTGCTATTGATCAATAATTTAGCGACACGCGCCGATGGGAGAGTGGTGTAATCACCCGAATGATTAATAGCTATTATACGCGAGTAGAATACTATACTTTATCCACGGCCGTTTTAAAGTTTGAACGGTTTATTTTTACAGACCCGTGGTTTATAGGCCTATTAATCACGGCCGTGGCCGTAAAATTTATTTTTCATTAGATTGTATCTAAAAGCGTCACTTTTTTTATAATAAATTTGTACCAAAGTTTGATTTTTCGCAGTAGAGGGAGTAGGTATATCTTAATTTAATTGTTTTTTTGCCGTTTTACCATTTAAGGTTAAAAATATTTTTTCGAATAACACGTGAGTGTTCGAACATCAAGAATAACACAGGCCCACAAAAAAAAAACAAAAGTTGTCTGCGCCAAGGATAGGACCATATTGTATTTTCGCCCGCTGAAACCGAATCTGAACTCAGTTCCCGCCATGGCCAACAGTTCCTTGGTTTAGACTTTTTGGTTAAAATTATTTAGTTTTAAATTTACAATTTTTAGCTATTATATCATAGATATTATAATATAAAATTGTCGGCCAAATTATAGAATTGTCGTTGTGGCCAAATTGGCCAGTTTATATATAATATATTGTGTGCATGTATAAATATACAAAACCTGGAATATTAAATAAAATGTTTTTCAGTGATTAAGCCAAAAAAAATATAAATTAAAAATCAAAGAAAGTGGTATCAGACTTTTTTTAATAACAATTATAATTTAAACTATATATAGTTTTAAATGTAAGTAATAGATGCCGATTTTGATAAAATAATTAGAAATTCTTGTAGCGGCATTTTTATAATGTTGTTAAAGATAAAAATAGGTAATTTAAAAACAGTTATAAGATATCTTAATTATATTATTTTAAAATTTTATTATTATCCCTTTCTATGATTTAATGTTTAATTTTAAATTTGTAGTTTTATTATTATTAGTAATGTGATTTTAAAAGATTCATTCAGACATACATTTTTAATAAAAAAAACATGTATTTAAAATGCTGTAACTCAATGTGTAATTAGGCTGGACTTATGTGACTAATTTATTAAATTTCAGTACGATTATGGAGTTATTTTTGAGGTATTTATACTATAATAACCTTGTAAGCAAACCAGCAGCTTCAACGATAACCCAAAGCATGCACTTCCACGGGACAGTGTGGCCCAGACAAGTAATTTAATGTGGCTTTCAACCTGTTAAATAAGTTTATTTCCATGACTTAAAACTAGGTTATGAAAAAGTAACACATAGACTTTTAACTTAAATATTGACTTTATTTTATTATACATACATTCTATATTTACCTAAATGTTATTATATTGGTTTTTAGATAAACAAAAAGTATTACTTTTTTTCAATATGATAAATACTCACATTTAACGCAATAATAATGCGTTGTTCCCGGGTTTACGATAACAAATAATTCCTACAAAGTTTTTAATTTTATTTTTTTTTTCATTTTGTTCTTTATTAAAAACAAACTTGGTACACAGTTTTTTATCATTTCTTTTCATCATTTTGTACTTTTTTAAACATATTTTTCTCATTTAGCCCAAAACTCACATTTAAAACGATATCCTTCTTACACCAAGAAAAAAGTTACTGCGAGGACTCTAGCATAGAATACGAAGCATTATATATTTTCACAGCTTGTTATTATTGAATATTATTTTCTCATCATGATAACACACGAAAGATTTCAATAATAATTTAATATTATGAAATTATTATACTAAAAACAAATTATTATATTTAAGGTTACTTAGAGGTATAAGGAAGTAAAATTTTGTTTAGGCTTGGCATATGATACCCGTGTTTATTCAATTATTTCAATATAGCTATTTTTTTATAACAGAACAAAATAATGGTGGTATTATTTAATTAAATAAATTAATATATATATATATATAATAGGTCTCTAAAGAGTATAAATAAAATAAATAAATAAATAAAATAAATAAATAAATTAAATTAATTTTGACGGATATCTGGAAAACGGTGATGTATCCTATCATTAGTTTCCTTCTAGTATCTAGTAAAATAACGTTTTGAAGTTTTGGGCAGTTTGTTTCTTTTATACAGTGCGGTCCAAAAGTCACCCCCTCCCCTTTTAACTTTTGAACGAGTTGAGATATCGACTTCAAATTTAGAACTTTTAAATAAGACAACTTAAACTATATTTTAGCATATATTTGATATTTTCAGCTCTTAAAATGTGGGCAGGGGGGCATGGGGGACATTTTTTTAAATGGAAAGGGGGGTCGTGTGATACATCATTTTAAAGCTTATAAAATTCTCTATTTAAAATAACATTTTTAATTTTTTTAAAAATGTTTTTTAAGGTTTTGATTTTTCAATTCGATTTTTTAGTTTTTTTTTATAAATTTTTATTTATATCAACTAAAATTAGTTTAAAAGTATAATTAACATTTTTTATGATGAAATTAGGCATTTTTAAAAGAATATTTTTTTTTTTAGAGGAGGGTAAATCCATGGTAACTCTCGTTACATTCGCAGAAAAAACTGCACTTTTTTTTCAATATTTTTATACATTATTATTTTTTTTCAAACTTTTTTTTGAAGTACTAAAATAATATATAAGCTTAACTATAAAACCAAAGTAAAAACCTTAAATACAATTTGATAATTCACTAAAAAAAAATTGTTATTTGCGTGGGTAACTCTCGTTACACAAAAAAGACATAAGGTTGTGAACAGGTAAATACGTTATAATTTTCTGCGAATTTAGTTAATAAAAAAGTATTTAATTATGGTAAGTTTATTAATTACCATATAAGGTACGCAATAGGCCAAAGACCACTACAAATGTAGTAACTATTAAATTTTAACTAATAAAAAGGTAAATATGGTCGGGTAACTCACGTTACAACAAAATGGGTAACTTGCATTACATTTAAATTGTTAACATTTTAATACGCAATAACCAAGTTCATATGTTTAAAAAAAAAACATATATATCTTTTTTGCTTTTCCGCAGCCGATAGTCTCATTTTCTAAAACATCCCAGCTTTTTTACGATTAAAACAAGATCTTTTTTTCTTACAAAATTGTTCTTTATAATATGCCAAATAAACCCCTTAGTTTCCCCACTCTAACTCGTTCAGGAACCCCCTTCCCCCATCTTGAGGGGCATGTACAAAAAAAAAACAGTTTGTTGAGTTTTCCTGGCTTTATGTTAAAAATAGATTAATTAATTAAAGACAACTAAATTCTTTACAAAATAGCTTTCTATCATTTTTTTTGTCAGATTATTATTTATAGAAATAATGGTTGCCTAAGTTCGAGCATATTTGTTTTTTTTTGTACAAATGGTTATATAACAAATTAAAGAGAATACAATTCTCTGCAAAACTGATATTATGCATTTATTTTTAACAATCTTTACAAAAAGCAGGAGGCCCTCTGCTTCAAAAAATTGTTTTTATTGAATTTTTTTTTATTTCTCAACTGTAAATTTTTAACCGCTAGACCAATTAAGGTCTTTTTGGTCTATTTTGATAGAGAATTTATTACTACATTTATCAGTAATAAATCCTAGATAGAGAATTTTATTCTCTTTAATTTGTTATTTAA
This sequence comes from Brachypterus glaber, assembly GCA_958510825.1. NCBI lineage: Eukaryota > Metazoa > Arthropoda > Insecta > Coleoptera > Kateretidae > Brachypterus > Brachypterus glaber. The sequence continues at coordinate 62,096,556 of OY294044.1, read as the reverse complement.
CGATTTTTACCAAAAAAGAAAAAAATATAGATAAGCCTTACAAAACCTGAAAACCAATTTTATGCCGTGATAACCCCCGAAAAGGAGTAAAGCTATAAATGCTCGAACTTAGACAGACATCACTGAAAATAGAAAAAATAGTATAAAGCACTCGTGTCATAATACGTTTTTAGAAAACTTGTACTCGTGCGCAAAAATGGGTGTTATAAAACTAGTACTTTAATATACTATTATATTGTGATAACCCCAGAAAAGGAGTAAAGCTATAAATGCTCGAACTTAGACAGACATTACTTCGATAAATACTAATATAACAAAAAAAATAATAAGAAGCTATTTTGTAGTGAATTTGGTTGCCTTTAATTTGTTAAATATCTATTTTTAACAAAAAGTTAACGATAAGCCAGTAAAATCCAAAAAAGTGTTTTTTTGTTAGGTCGGGTAACTCACGTCACATAAATTTAAATAAAAAAAAAAACAAACAAATAAGACGACTGGACATTCATTATCAGTATTATTAAAGAGATATTTGACAAAAATCAATAATTAATAAACATTTATTTAGAAAAATATGCAACAATTACTTAAATCACTTAAAAAATGTATTTAACGGTAACTCTCGTTACATAAGTGTGACCATTTTTATTTAAATTTTTCTTATAGCAATAAAAGAATATTGAATTAATTTTGGATGTATTTTAAAGAGAGATAGTACTTAATGTAATAATTATTATGAACTTACCAATTAAAGCTTTATTACTTATAATATTTTTGTTGCAAATAACTGATTTTTCAACACAACATCGCACTTCTAACAGCGTATTTTTGTTCTGTGCTGTAATTTAACATTTGGAAGAAAACGCCAACTTTGTTTTTTGTACAAGGTAATGCGATTGTTAGTTGATTTAATTAGGCTAGTATAGATGTGTTGCGGTAAGTTTATTTTATGGATACTCGTGTCCCGATTTTCGTGGATTTACCCAGGAATTTTGACATTAATACCCATTTTCAACTCCATTTTAAACCCAATTTTTTTTTTTTTTAATTTAAAAATATTGAGTTAAATGGAGAATTTTATAACCTTTAAAATGATGTATTACACGACCCCCCTTTCCATTTAAAAAATGTGCCCCATGCCCCCCTGCCCACATTTTAAGAGCTAAAAGTATTAAATATATGCTAAAAGATAGTTTAAGTTGTCTTATTTAAAAGTTCCAAATTTGAAGTCGATATCTCAACTGGTTCAAAAGTTAAGAGGGGGGGTGACTTTTGGACCGCTCTGTATATAAATATTTAAGCTTTAATCAAAAGCCTGTAATTTTATGGACAACGCTTTATTAAAATTTAAACGCTTATTGCACCAAAACGGTGCATCGGTCAAGGGTGTGACCCAGCCAGTTTTGTTCGGAAACTAAGGACTACAATATGTTAAAATTTCAGCCAAATCCGCGTTAAGACATTTTGTCGTCCTTATTTAGGGAAAAGAGGGCAATACCGCGCAAAGGATAATTCCGTGCCTTTAAATATCTAAAATATTAAAAGTTATTTAAAAAAAAAACAAACCATTGGCGCCATATCGTAATAATACCGTCGCGACGGTTGTTCACAGTTGTTACAATACAGTATTACGTCGGCCGTTTAGTTGAGATTGCAACATGCGCGCAGGTTGCGTTGCAGCTGCGTTGGATTGAAGTTAGCTTTTTTTAATTACTGTGCGTTGATCTAAATAAATACTCTCTAAAATAGGCTATAACTTATTTAGTTTTAAACTTTTTGGTTGAATTTTTAGATCAGTTTTTTTTTTCATTTTTGTATACAGGTTAGTGTTCCTCGTGTTTCTATTAATATCATATTTTTATTAAGCGTATTTTTTAATTAAGTTGTGTTCTTAAGGGGAATGCCGTGCGTATAGGTGTAAAGTGCCAAGCACATTAATTTGACGATATCAATCTCAACATTTGTATGAAACTGAAGTTTGCAACGTTGTTTTGCAACGAAAATTCAAATAGTATATTAAAGTCCTACTTTCATAACATACGTTTTTAGCGCACGAGTACAAGTTTAAAAAACAAACCGCTTCCCGTGATTTTCGACACAAAAAAGCGTTGCAAACTTCAGCTTCATACATTTGTTTAGTATGTGGAGAATTGGAAGAAACAGTGAAAAAAATTGAGATGTTTTTAGAATATATTTTTAATTTTTTTATTCTATTTTACAAATAATTAACTTTACTTTTTTACACACGCTATTTAATTTATGCAGTTTTACTTTATGCAATACCCTTACAATCATACAATTTGTTCGCTCCATAATTTTTAAGCCTTATATACACCTGCGGGGCATTTCCACACAAGCTGCGCGGAATTACCTGATATACGGGGAAATTCCGCGCAAATACATCTTTTTAGTTTTCATTTTTTTACATTAACTTTTATAAAAATACTGCTTTATGGGATAAAATTATAGTAAACATATGTGAGATCCAAAAAGTTAAATTAACTATGTTGCATTTATATTATTTTTTTCATCAAGTTTTTCCCTTAGGGGCACGGTATTCCCCTCCTTTATTTTGCAAAAAAAATGCAACAATTTTATAAGATTTAACAATTAATATTCGTCATTATTTAAATGTTACTAAAAATTGTTTTGAAATAATAATAATTTTATATTGTCTATAAGAATTAATACATTTCTATTTTTATCCTAATGACAGATTTTTTCCTAATTGCAAGTGTGTGCTAAATATTTATCGATAAAACTAATGGATTCACATTTTTTACTAATTAAGCCATAAATGTTGATAAATTGACTATTCGATGTAGAACACTAAAATGTCAGTCATAAAACTGAAATAAAAAAACATATATTTAATTTATAAACATAGTTAATAATACTGGATTCCAAACTGTTATAATTATTAGTATAAGAAAGATGCCTAATTTCGAATGGTTTCCTAGTTTGGGATAGTAGTGTATCCTCGAGAGAAACTAAGATACTATCTGAATATGTACACAAAAACCTACTAATATGTGAAGCCAAAAGTTAAACTAAATCCGTCCTGTAATATGGTAACGGTAGAGCTTCTACCCGTTTAATCACAGCACAAATCGTTTAAATTGCAAAACGATTAAATTCTAGATTAAATTACTTCTTATTTGTACTTTTCCGAAATAAGGAACCCTTTTTTTATAATAAATCATGGTTCATTATAATAAGTTTTATGTTACATAAAAATAATATCAAAAAGTAATACCGCCTATTAAATATTTTGATAAATTGTAAATGGTATCCGAAATTAAGCGACTTTCCTATAAATGCCTAAAAGGATTTCCCTTTTAGGCAATTAATTTTCTTTCTATTTTATCCAGTTTTTCTTCTACTACCTTACGATCGGTCTAAAGCCAAATAAAACTAAGAGCCACTTTTTCAAAAAAAATTGTTTTTATTGCAGGATATCAAAATCTGCACCATGGACCAAACCAATAGTAAAAAAAATGGCGCTTAGTTCACTTTGGCCTTAGACCGTCCACTTAGTCCAGTGAAATGAAAAATTCCTGTGTTAAATTGCAATAAAAGTACACGGGCTCATATTTAAAAGGGTAGTAGTTTATGGTAGCAGAACACTCCTGTTAGTTTTTCACCTGGTGATTTGCGTAAGGGGTGTCAGTTATCTTGAACATTAGGGGTGAGTGCGGTTATCTCGCTAAATATGCATCTTACGATAAAAATGCATATAACCAATTTTGTTAAGGAGAAAATTTTCAACAATTTTTGTTTGGTATCATTTTTTTAATATATTAATAACAATCGAGTTATAAATATTCAAAAATGGCCATGTTGAAGGTAAAATTGCTCTTTTCGATTTTTTAGCCAAATTATTCATGGTTATGAGCAAACTTGTAGCTCTTAAAATTCTCTACAAGTTTTTTGCTTGGTCATTATTCAAATGTTACTAAAAATTGTTTTGAAATAATAATTTTATATTGTCTTTAAGAATTAATACATTTCTATTTTTATTACAATGACAGATTTTTTCCTAATTGCAAATGTGTGCTAAACATTTATCGATAAAACTAATGGATTTACATTTTTTACTAATTAAGCCATAAATGTTGATAAATTGATTATTCGATGTAGAACACTAAAATGTCAGCCATAAAACTGAAATTAAAAAACATATATCTAATTTATAAACATAGTTAATAATACTGGATTCCAAACTGTTATAATTATTAGTATAAGAAAGATGCCTAATTTCGAATGGTTTCCTAGTTTGGGATAGTAGTGTATCCTCGAGAGAAACTAAGATACTATCTGAATAGGTACACAAAAACCTACTAATATGTGAAGCCAAAAGTTAAACTAAATCCGTCCTGTAATATGGTAACGGTAGAGCTTCTACCCGTTTAATCACAGCACAAATCGTTTAAATTGCAAATGGCAAAATTATGGCTCCTATAGTATTCGTAAAAAAATGCTTAACGATTAAATTCTAGATTAAATTACTTCTTATTTGTACTTTTCCGAAATAAGGAACCCTTTTTTTATAATAAATCATGGTTCATTATAATAAGTAAATAAAAATAATATCAAAAAGTAATACCGCCTATTAAATATTGGATAAACTGTAAATGGTATCCGAAATTAAGCGACTTTCCTATAAATGCCTAAAAGGATTTCCCTTTTAGGCAATTAATTTTCTTTCTATTTTATCCAGTTTTTTCTTCTACTACCTTACGAAAGCCAAATAAAAATAAGAGCCACTTTTTCAAAAAAAATTGTTTTTATTGCAGACCGTAGGATATCAAAATCTGCACCATGGACCAAACCAATAGTAAAAAAAATGGCGCTTAGTTCACTTTGGCCTTAGACCGTCCACTTAGTCCAGTGAAATGAAAAATTCCTGTGTTAAATTGCAATAAAAGTACACGGGCTGATATTTAAACGGGTAGTAGTTTATGGTAGCAGAACACTCCTGTTAGTTTTTCACCTGGTGATTTGCGTAAGGGGTGTCAGTTATCTTGAACATTAGGGGTGAGTGCGGTTATCTCGCTAAATATGCATCTTACGATAAAAATGCATATAACCAATTTTGTTAAGGAGAAAATTTTCAACAATTTTTGTTTGGTATCATTTTTTTAATATATTAATAACAATCGGGTTATAGATATTCAAAAATGGTCATGTTGAAGGTGAAATTGCTCTTTTCGATTTTTTAGCCAAATTATTTATGGTTATGAGCAAACTTGTAGCTCTTAAAATTCTCTACAAGTTTTTTGCTTGGTCATTATTCAAATGTTACTAAAAATTGTTTTGAAATAATAATTTTATATTGTCTTTAAGAATTAATACATTTCTATTTTTATTACAATGACAGATTTTTTCCTAATTGCAAATGTGTGCTAAACATTTATCGATAAAACTAATGGATTTACATTTTTTACTAATTAAGCCATAAATGTTGATAAATTGATTATTCGATGTAGAACACTAAAATGTCAGCCATAAAACTGAAATTAAAAAACATATATCTAATTTATAAACATAGTTAATAATACTGGATTCCAAACTGTTATAATTATTAGTATAAGAAAGATGCCTAAATTCGAATGGTTTCCTAGTTTGGGATAGTAGTGTATCCTCGAGAGAAACTAAGATACTATCTGAATAGGTACACAAAAACCTACTAATATGTGAAGCCAAAAGTTAAACTAAATCCGTCCTGTAATATGGTAACGGTAGAGCTTCTACCCGTTTAATCACAGCACAAATCGTTTAAATTGCAAATGGCAAAATTATGGCTCCTATAGTATTCGTAAAAAATTGCTTAACGATTAAATTCTAGATTAAATTACTTCTTATTTGTACTTTTCCGAAATAAGGAACCCTTTTTTTATAATAAATCATGGTTCATTATAATAAGTAAATAAAAATAATATCAAAAAGTAATACCGCCTATTAAATATTGGATAAATTGTAAATGGTATCCGAAATTAAGCGACTTTCCTATAAATGCCTAAAAGGATTTCCCTTTTAGGCAATAAATTTTCTTTCTATTTTATCCAGTTTTTTCTTCTACTACCTTACGAAAGCCAAATAAAACTAAGAGCCACTTTTTCAAAAAAATTTGTTTTTATTGCAGACCGTAGGATATCAAAATCTGCACCATGGACCAAACCAATAGTAAAAAAAATGGCGCTTAGTTCACTTTGGCCTTAGACCGTCCACTTAGTCCAGTGAAATGAAAAATTCCTGTGTTAAATTGCAATAAAAGTACACGGGCTCATATTTAAAAGGGTAGTAGTTTATGGTAGCAGAACACTCCTGTTAGTTTTTCACCTGGTGATTTGCGTAAGGGGTGTCAGTTATCTTGAACATTAGGGGTGAGTGCGGTTATCTCGCTAAATATGCATCTTACGATAAAAATGCATATAACCAATTTTGTTAAGGAGAAAATTTTCAACAATTTTTGTTTGGTATCATTTTTTTAATATATTAATAACAATCGAGTTATAGATATTCAAAAATGGCCATGTTGAAGGTGAAATTGCTCTTTTCGATTTTTTAGCCAAATTATTTATGGTTATGAGCAAACTTGTAGCTCTTAAAATTCTCTACAAGTTTTTTGCTTGGTCATTATTCAAATGTTACTAAAAATTGTTTTGAAATAATAATTTTATATTGTCTTTAAGAATTAATACATTTCTATTTTTATTACAATGACAGATTTTTTCCTAATTGCAAGTGTGTGCTAAACATTTATCGATAAAACTAATGGATTTACATTTTTTACTAATTAAGCCATAAATGTTGATAAATTGATTATTCGATGTAGAACAATAAAATGTCAGCCATAAAACTGAAATTAAAAAACATATATCTAATTTATAAATATAGCTAATAATACTGGATTCCAAACTGTTATAATTATTAGTATAGGAAAGAAGCCTAATTTCGGATGGTTTCCTAATTTCGGATAGTAGTGTATCCTCGAGAGAAACTAAGATACTATCTGCATAGGTACACAAAAACCTACTAATATGTAAAGCCAAATTCAGACTAAATTCATCCTGTAATATGGTAACGGTAGAGCTTCTACCCGTTAAATCATAGCACAAATCGTTTAAATTGCAAATGGCGAAATTATGGCTCCTATAGTAAAAAATTGCTTAATGATTAAATTCTAGATTAAATTACTTCTTGTTTGCAGAACAAAATGTCAAGGAATAGCAAGAGATATAAGCAATGGGATCCAGATCTACTTTCAGAAAAAAAATCGGATTTTTCCGAGTTTATGAACCCTTTTTTTATAATAAATCATGGTTCATCATAATAAGTTTTATGAGGACAGAAATTTTTAATTTTATACAAAATTATAAAAATATTAATTTATTATTCCATCAATCTATTTTCTAATCATCGTACAGAGTGATATTGGTAGACTGACAGTTTCGGGCTGCTGGCCCTCTTCAGTACCAAGAGTCAGTCTACCAATATCACTCTGTACGATGATTAGAAAATAGATTGATGGAATAATAAAATAAGTTTTATGTTATAAAAAAATAATATCAAAAAGTAATACCGCCTATTAAATATTGGATAAATTGTAAATGGTATCCGAAATTAGGCGACTTTCCTATAAACATTTAAAAAGGTTTTTGTATTACGCATTTTCATGTTTTTTTTACGGTTACAGTGGGCAAATAAAGTACAGTTGCGCCCTCTGTACCTGTACCAAAGTACCTATGAAAATTTATAGCATATTAAACTTATAGATAATTTTAAGAGCTACAAGTTTGCTCATAGTAACTGTTATAATCCGATGAATAATTTGGTCAAAAAATGGAAAAAAGAAAACAATTTCACCTCAAACATGACTATTTTTGAATTAACTCGATTGTTAATAATATAATAAAAAAAAATATCCCTTCACAAATTGTTGGAAAAGTCCTCCTGAACAAAATTGGTTATATGCATTTTTATCGTAAGATGCATATCAAGCAACGCACCCCTAAAATTCAAAATAGCGGACTTTTTGCAATTTACATTTATTATTTGACTGGACTAATTTATTGTTATAAAATTGTATCAATTTTGGAAACAACAGACATATGTAATCTAAATTAAACACTGTTTAGTAAACAGTCAGTAAATTTAGTTTGTAAAAAAATAATAATTATACATATGAAATAGTTATTTGCGCTCCTAGTAGTGGTTAGTTTGTGAACTGGAAGCGGAGCTGAGGTCCATAAACACGACCGAAGATAGAAAAAAAACTCACCTACGTTTTTCTCACTACCAAGGAGTTAAATCGTATTTTATGAATAATATTTTTGACATTTATATGTCTGAAAATTCAACAAATAATTTTTTTATGGAATCACGCTATAAAATTAAGAACAGTAGTCTTGAGTCTAGGTGTTCCCCTTAGGTAAGTGTCGGACACTTTGTGTTCTTTAGCGGTAAATCGATTTTTCTGTGTAGATGTGAAGTGAGCTCGATATAGTACTTTCCATTACTGTCGGCTTTTTAATTAAATAATGTCAACTTATCTAGTTGGTAGTGAGAAAGACATATTTCATCAGTGTATAATAAAATATTATATTGTAATAGCGCGTTAGTCCCAATTAAAGCCAAAAATATTAATTATCTAAGACATTAATTTAGAACCACACACTATTATTTGGAGGCGTATCGAATACAAATAGCTGTATAGTTGCTATTTGGGTAGCGTGCCACCAGTAATAATATTACATAATATTATCACAATATCATATATCATATGATAACAAATGTTAATATAAGAATCTAATTACTACTTTATACTTATCTGACTTTCTTATTCCAGCGAAGACTTCTTCTTATAACAGAAACTGTAGACATGCGAAAGGTAAAAAACTACAAATATATTTTATATTAAATAAAATATATCTTGCCAATAAAACAAAAGGATTAAACAACAATTAAAAGAATTTAATGAAAGAAAAAATGAAAAGTTAAAAAAACAAATTAAAAACAACAAAATATTTTAATTTGAAATGAAAAAAAATTATGAATAAATAGCATCTTTATCCTTCAGATATCTATACATGCGACTCTAAATTTTACTTTAAATTTTCACATATTACGTTAATTCTAAAAATTCCCCTAAGACCAACTTTACTTGACGACTACATATTTCCGAATCCCATTTTTAACCATAACTCAAATCAGGCAAAATTTACCTTCCCAAAGATGCCGATATACCAGTCATAAAACTATTAACGTAAATATCTGAGGAGTTTTCTTCCAAAAAGTTATATTATTATAAAAATAATATTAATTGAAAAATTACTTTAAATCACTGAAAATGAATTTAAATTTAATTAAGAGAAATGATTAAAAAAACTACTTCTACATTTTGATTGATAGTGATTTTCATGACATTGCTTCGAAGTAGAAAAAACCATTTTTACAAACAATCCCTAACTATTGCCAGTATCTAAAACAACATAATTAAAGATATTCCCATATTTATTAATTAAGAAAACCGAATTAACCAATTAACTAGTCTAATAAAAATGTACACCCTTTTTATGTAAACGCCTCAATTACACAAAATGCAAGCTTCCCAAATACTAATAATATTAGCATCTGTAAAAACAAACAGTCACGTTCACTAACCATTAAAATAAAAATATAAATACTCAATATATACAGGGTGACCACTCTGTTACAATATCATCAAATTTTCCTTGTCTAGGTAATTCTTTAGAGTCAACAGAAAATCCACAAAAACTTTAAACAAAATTACGAGAAACAGGAAAAATTAAATAAAGCGTACGTTTATACGTTTTTTTAGAGGACTTGTCTATAAACAAAACTCTGAGCCTCCGTCTTGAAAAACACACTTTTTTGAGGAAGTTTAAATCAACAGGGAGTAAGTCCAAATGTTAGGATTAAAAATTGAAGGTCCAAACTTTTTTTTTTCAATTCTTCGGAAAATATTTATTATTTTCTAACAATTTTTTTAACAAAGATAATTTCCATTAACCCATCAAGGACCTACCCATGAATTTATTGTATTAGTCCAAATAAGTTGTTTTTATTAAAAAAAAAACCATAATTTCTGCATATGCTAAGCCATAAATAAATAAATTGGAAACTCCATACATTTTAAAATACTCCTTAAAGAAACCTGTAAATCTGTATGAAAATTTAGACGGTAGTCCCTGATGGGTTACCCTGAATAAAAACCGTTTAAATAGGTCTCGTACAAAAAAAATACACTTTTTGCGGTTTTCTAATAGTTATTTATGATATAAGTGCTAAAAGTGACAATTTATTTTGTGAGAAGGGCCTTCGGCGTCGTGTCCCATCCCTTCGAACAAAATAAAATCACTTTTAGCACATATCTATATATACACTATTTTTTCTACAAACACTATTAAAAGTACAAATCAACGCATTTCATACGTTATTAAATTTATAAAATATCATTTTGAAATCCAATTGTCTATGAAGTTTACTATTGTCAAGGTAATGAAAGTTTGATCGCTTGTTGACAAAAATGTGTGAAAAAGTGCTTTTGGCATACTTTGAAGAAAAGTCCAAAATATAGAAATCGTCAACGCTTTGGTCAAATTATTCCATGTTGAAGGCTATAATAAACATAAAGAATCAGGACATAGGCAAATATCGACTTTAAGACAAATTCTTTGTGCTTAACTGAATTAATAAATCTTATACATTCTTTTAATTTAAATGTATGTATTTCAGAGTATACACGTGTAACTAAGGATTCAGCAACATGTATTGACAACATACTCACCAATATGGTTGATGGATATGCGACAGGGGTTGTCGACCCAATTTTATCGGACCATAAGGGACAATTTATAAACATACAAACCACAAAAAAAATCACTTCAAATCCTTTATGGAGAAGATGTTTTACAAAAAATGGTATAAAAAAATTCAAAAGTGATTTAAAAAATGTTGACTGGGGCATCTTTGAGGATGGTAAGCACTCTGCTGAATATTTGTCTGAGTGTTTGGTATCAGAGTACAAAAATTTAATAGAAAAACACTTTCCCTTAAAAAAATGCCTTCAAGAGCTTAAACCACCTGTAAAGTGGTTTTCAAAATCACTAAAAAGTATGAGAGAAACACTGTCTTGTCTTAAACTTGTTGCAGAAGTTACATGCAATACAGTTGATGCAGAAGCTTATGTAAATTATAAAAATTTGTACGTACAAAAAATAAAAGAAACAAAGAGGGGCTCCTACGATAGATTTATTTTAAATTCAAATAATAAATCAAAGGATTGTTGGAGACTTATAAATCATGAACGTAATAAAGTAAAATCACATAAAGTTGAAGAGTCTTTACCTCCAGATACTTTCAATAACTTTTTTGCCACTGCAGCTGAAAAAATTATAAAATCGCTACCAAACACACAGACAAACGGTGCTGGCGACATCCTCAAGGATGCTCTAAAAAACAAAAATTCTAAATCATTTTTTATGGCCCCGGTAACTTCACAAGAAGTTAAAAAAACCATAAAAAAATTAAAAAATTCGGGTAGTATTGATATACATGATTTAAATTACAGGTTAATCAAGGATACAGCTGATATTATTGCTGATCCCTTGGTCAATCTGTACAATAAATGTTTAACAGAGGGTTTTTTTCCCACCTTATTTAAAATTTCTAAAATAACCCCGATTTTTAAAAAGGGTGAAAAAGATTCGGTCGACAACTATCGCCCCATATCAATCATCCCTTATTTTGGAAAAATTATTGAAATTCTTATCAAAAAAAAGATTTATAAATATTTAGAAAAAAATAAAATTTTAAGTAGCTGCCAGTTTGGGTTTCGGAAAAATAACTCTACTTTTGAAGCGGTTTTTAAAGTTATCAGCCACATAATCAAAGGCATTGAGAGGGGAGATTATGTCACCATAACCCTCCTAGACCTCTCAAAGGCCTTCGATTGCGTGTCACACGCAGTGCTTCTGGAGAAGTTGTGTCTTTATGGTATTAGGGGAGTTCCCTTATCTTTGTTTGAATCCTATCTCACAAACAGGTATCAATGTGTAAGTGTAAATAATAAAATATCAGGTATGCAAGCGGTGACGCACGGGGTGCCTCAGGGCTCTGTAATGGGGCCCCTTCTCTTCATTTTATACATAAATGATCTTTTTTATTATATGCTTCCTGATTATTGTTTTGCTTTTGCAGATGATACAACTACAATCAATAGTCACAAAAGCCTGAATCGAGCCCTTCAGCTTAGTGAAACAAGTGAAACAAAAGCGCGAGACTGGTTCTCTACAAACAATCTTAAAATGAACGCCACAAAGAATCAAAGACTCACCTTCTCCACTAGAGTTTCCCTAGAAAATCGTGAAAACGTGAAACTATTGGGCATTACTCTTGACAGCAGACTAGACTGGTCTTGTCATGTACAACAGCTTTGCAAAAAGTTGTCTTCAACTGTTTTTGTTCTAAGACAAATAAAAAAATCTGTCTCTTTTAGCATCTTAAAGATGAGCTACTTTTCTCTCTTTCACTCACATTTAAGTTATGCGACGATTCTCTGGGGAAGCTCCAGCTATGCTATTGCAGGCTTTCGTTTGCAAAAGAGGGCTATTAGAATTTTATGTAATGTGGGATATAGGGAAAATTGTCAACAACTTTTTATCAGTTTAGGCATAATGCCCCTACCAACAATTTACATATATCTTACATTATTAAAAATACACAAAGAAAAAAGTCAATTTACTTGTGGTAAAGATGTTTACAACCACAATACTAGAGGTAAGTCACAAATCAGAATCCCAAAATATAGACTCAAAAAAGCCTCAGGAAACTCACTGAATCTTAAATTATATAATGTATTACCTTTAAATTTCAAGGGTCTAAACTATGAAAAATTTAAGGTAATTATAAAAAAAACCTTACTCACGTACTGTTTTTACTCCGTGGACGAATATGTCATGAAAATGTCTCTATCCGACTTTCATCAGCGTTTCTTCCTCAATAAATTCTGTGATATTATGTAGATGTATACTGTAAACTGTACTATATGTTAATGTTATTTATTCTTTTTTATGACTTGCCAAAAATGTAGTTACATAATGTGGCCAAATAAATCTGATTCTGATTACAAGCTTGTAGCTTTTTTGAAGGAAAAGGTCGAATGATAAAGTCCGAAATTTACTTTTAAAATTACATTTTAGACACTAACAGCAAACGTTAAAAATTATACTTTTACTGACGTTTGTAGAAAATAGTTATTTATGGTACTTGTGAGTAAAGTAAGATTTTGCCCATGAGACGCCTCGCAGGTTAATTTTCGAGAGGGCAATATCGGTTTACCCATGAGTGCCATACAAGGTTTTATCCAATAAATAGCTTAGGAATTCATATTTTTATTAAAAATTTTAATGACATTTACAAGAAAATAATTTGACATGTGACAGTTGAGTGGGTAAAATAAATAATTATCCACTCAATAAAGTAAAAGCCACGCGGGGTATATTATTGAGTTTGTCTATTTAAAATAAAGCTGGTAATTGTCTCATTATATGTATGTATTGGATAAAAGTTATTTAAGTTGTACTTCTCACCTTTTAATCCTACATGCCTCATATCAACATTGTATATTCTAGAAGAGTTGAATATGTCTTTATATTTATGTGATAAACTGTCATGTCTACATATGTATTTATTTTTAGTTGCAGTTGCCCATATCACGGCGGGTCCAAAACATGTTTTTTAAAATTTTCACCTCCATCCAAAGTTGATGTCAGTTATTGTTAAGGGATCTAATACGTGTAAAAGAAACTAAAAATTAAAATAAATCTATGGAAGAAATTTTGAGTAATACCGAAAAACGTCTGTTTTTGCATATTTTGTAGGTGCACCTAACATGTTAAATATTCTTTTGCATTGAAAACTTATTAAAATCCCCTTGTACAGAATATCAGTGGAAAACTATTGAAATAACCTTTTTTGATATATAATATAAAAATAAAGAGTAAAGCGGGTTGCATACTTTAAGGGTTTTCAATTTATTTTATAGAAGCTTCCTTAAGCTCACTTACATTTGTGGGATTTTTTGAATAAAAACTTTATGTTATAGTTTTTGATGTAGAATCATCTTGAAGCATTAAATTTTTTATTGGCGCATTTTTTAGTTTTTATTTTTGATACTCAGAACGTGAAACATATTTAAATTGCTATTTTCTCAAAAACCGTTGGCCCTACGGTGTTACATAAATGGTACCTTTTTTTATGTATTTTTAAGTAAGGAAACATATCTTATTGAAAAAAAAGTAAAAAAAGCTAAAAATAAAAAAGTTTGGGGCAAAAAAGAGGCAAAGCCCCCCATTTTGCATGCCTCTGGTTAAAGTTACCAAATCAAAATTACATAGGATGTTTGTACATGCCCTTACTAATAAAGACAAACATTATATGTAATTTTAATTTGGTAACTTTAACCAGAGGCGTGCAAAATTGGGGGGCTTTGCCTCTTTTTTGCCCCAAAGTTTTTGTTATTAGCTATTTTGAATTTTTTTCAATAAAATATGTTTCCTTGCTTAAAAATACATAAAAAGATACTATTTATGTAACACCTTAGGGCCAACGGTTTTCGAGAAAATTGCAAATTAAACATCTTTCACGTTCTGAGTATCAAAAATATGAACTAAAAAATGCGCCAATAAAAAGATTAATGCTGCAGGGTGATTCTACATCAGAAACTATGACATAAAATTTTATTCACAAATGCCCACAAATGTAAGTGAGCTTAAGGAAGCTTCTATAAAAAAAAATTAAAAACCCTTAAAGTATGCAACCGGATTTACTCTTTATTTTTTTATCATATATCAAAAAAACAGGTTATTTCAATAGTTTTCCACTGGTGCTATACAAGGGGATTTTAATAAGTTTTCAATCTAAAAGAATAATGAACATGTTTCGGTATTACTCAAAATTTCTTTGATCGTTTTTTTTTTTATTTTTAGTTTCTTTTATACGTATTCGATCTCTTAACAATAACTGACATCAATTTTGGATGGAGGTGAAAATTAAAAAAAAAACTTGTTTTGGACCCGCCTTGCTATGCATTTAGCAATGCAGTTTACATATTTGTTTATTTTTCTAGAGTTCAATAAAATCATTTTCAATTGTAAATACCAATAAAGTAAGGATTTTGCATCTGCTATTTATAATTTAAAATGCATATATCTTGATCATTAAGTCCTAGTGTACATTTTCAAAAAGTTATTTTCTCCCAGTTGAATATTACACATGCCTTAAAGTACTTTTCATTAGGCCAGGTTCCAGTTCCTTTGGGTGCTAGAAGTTTTAAAAAAAATGTACTAAAATGAGGTACCCTAAAAACCCTAGAAACTGGTTCGAAAGTCAGTATAAGCCGGTGGTTCCCTCTACTACTAGCCCACACAAGTCCTAGACTTAGGGGATGCTTAATTAAGTAGAATAGTACGAGGTTAAACAAACATGTAATGTAATGTAATGTAAAACATAAAAATGTATCAAAATTATTTTATCATGGTTGTAAACTTCAACATTTGTTTATTAATAGCTGTAGTTTAAATTTATCTTGTTTTAAGGTTAAAATAACATCAGATAATCAAATTGTTATAATTTTGTTAAATAGCGGCACTCGTATCGTTAGGAATATGTTAATATATAAAGCTCTATAATGAAAATTAAAAAAAAAACTAAAAATTTTCCTTAAAATCACAAAACCCAATTTTTTTTTCACTCGGACACTAACTGAGGCAGATCGGTCTCTTACTCGTGAAAATGGAATTAGGTAAAAAGGAGTTTTACGTGCCTAATTATAATTACAAATAGTTATGGAAGTTAGAGCGACTGGTTAAATATGCATGCTTTTTGGCTAAACTAAACTAAACGCCGTAGCGAAGAAGATTTTGTGGGGGGGGGGGGAAAGGTCAAAAATTAGAACTTTTTTTAGCCTAAAATACAATTTTTTTTCTCGAGAAAAAAGTTAATGACTAAAATAAAAAAAAGGTCCTCACCTTTTCGTGTAATATACAACTTTTGTATTTTGAATCCCTGCAATATACGACTTTTGTATTTTGAATCCGTAAAATTTTCAACTTTTGTTTTGGAACTAGGGAATCCAGGTTTCGGGATCCCGAAATCCCGAAAATTTCAAAAAGTTCGGGATCCCGATCCCGATTCCGATCCCGAAATTTAAAAATGACTCATTTCATCAAAAATTAATAATCATATATTAAATAAATAAAATTATAAAGTTTAAACCAAAAACTTTTATTAAAATAAGCAGTATTAACCATATTTTATTTAAATTTATATTTTACTAAATTAAGAAAAATAAAAAATAAAATAAACATCACGAAAAAAAAACAAATATTTAGTAAAATATTTATTATTAAAAAAAAAACAAACTATTTAAAAGTTAAAACAAATAAATTAAATAAAAAGTTAAAAAAAAACAAACTTTTTAAAAGTTAAAATAAATTAAATAAAAAGTAAAAAAAACATACTTTTTAAAATAAATAAATTAAATAAAAAGTTACATCTATAACTACCAAGTTGGTAGTACCAACAAAACAAAACAAACAACATTATAAATTCATATAAAAAAAATTTATAATATTATAAACAAACCTAAAAATTTAAAATTAAAATTATGTTTTTTCTATTGTTTTTTTAAATCAACTCCAATATGAGTAAGGATCTAGAATTTCTTAATTTGATTAATGCTAGTCGTAGCAAAAAGATCCGATAGTACAAAGAACTAAAGTACGCCAGGAAAAAAGTTTCTTTGGATATTTGGTTCCTAAAGTCCTGCAAAAAGCTTAAAGTTTTTCCTAAGTTCATTCAAGTCAGAACGAAGAACAAATCTTAAAATATATTTTGGAGAGATAACATTTTTTCTATGGTTTATTTAAATCAACTCCAATATGAGTAAGGATCTAGAATTTCTTAATGTTTTTTATTAGCTTATCTTTTAAAAAAATGGTCATGAGCGACCTCTAGATTTTTTCAAAACTTCTGAAAAAATTCAGGCATAATACTCTTAACTCAGCCCGTTTTCCAAGAAATTGTTTCGTTAGGTCTATGAGTCATAGCCTATGACCTTCTTTAGGGGTGCATTTTCACCATCGTAAACAAAAAATATTATACGCAAATCACAATTACATATCGAGTAACCCGATTCGAGTTGAATAAATAAATTCTAATTTTTCGGAATTTTCGGGATTTTTTTTCGGGATTTTCGGGATTTCGGGAATCAAAAATCTTCGGGATATCCCGAATTTTGGGACTGAAAACCCTATTTGGAACTATAAAATATACAACTTTTCAAGTTGATAAAATATACAACTTTCGTTTTGGATCAATGAAATATACAACTTTTCAAGATGGGTGGGGAAGGACGCTCCCCCCTTTTTTAGGATTTTTTTGGGCTCTTGGCATCCAGAGGAACCGGATCAAGAACCCCGAGATTTGGAAATAGCTTAACTGCAATGTACTTTAACAAGTATGTAAAATTCAGTCAGAAAAAAATAACTTATTAAAAGTGTTTACCAGGTCTCCGACTATTAAAAGCAATGGCGAAAACCTGCTTGATTTCATAGATTTAACATGTTTACGAGTATATAAATTACGAAATTATTATTACGAAGTATTGTCCAAATAAGTAATATGTGGGGTTTGTCACAATCAATGTTAAATAATTGATTTAAATAATTGTAAATAACAATCTATTCAAAAGGATAATTCTTATACATTGTCCCAAATTTTAAGCTATTAGCAACGTCAAACATCCAGGAAATTAATATTAAGTCATATGACTTATCGACAGTATACAGTAAGAAAAAGATTTATTATATCATCATAATGTAATGTCAAAATATCTTTAAATAAAGGTCCATGCAAAGAGTATAAACAAATATAAAAGAATATAAACAAATAAATAAAAAGTCCAAACAAACACAAAAAAATTTGGAGGTACATTGGTCCTTCGGTCCAGAGGCCTACTGTAACAGGTCATACCATTTGACACATATAAACCAAACTTTAAACTTAAGGTTTTTCAGAGATATTTACGCGGCTTCTCCCAAATAAGAGTAGTTTACTACTTAAAGATGGCTTTATTTTGATCAAATTCTGCACGTTAATGGTCATTAGCAACCCTGTGACACTCCGAAGTTTTAACTAGCTTTTTCGTGTTACGTAATGACTGAAATCCACCAGATAGCGAAATAAACTACGAGCGAGATATGGAGCACTCTAGATTTAAAATTTTATAAAATTCTATGACGCATAACCTCAAATTTTGTTTATGTTGGAAATAAACGTCAAAATGTTTTATAAGTTGCTACTAAAATATAATACTTTTATCGGTATTATGTGATTTCTTTTAGTATTTTGTGATAACAATGGTTTTACTATAGTTTGGTAACATTAAACGTATTTATAGTTGACACAAGAAAATATAGTACTTAAGAATTCAAAATTAAATCACCAAAATCAATTTACATTACAGTTTTTGATGTGCCACATATAAAGATTTAGAGACTTGATTGTTGGTTCTAATACTAGGTATACTGGGTATCTATAAACTACCTTAGAATAACCAAAGATGTTCTCATAAAAACACACAAACGAAAATAAACGTCACTGTGAACATATGTTTATAATGTCAATGTTTACGCATGGCGCCATCTAGCAGCCACCGATTAATTACCATTTAAAAATTAAAATAACGATCTAGAAGGCTTTCGATCTCGCTCGTAGATACCAACGCTTTTTGGTCAATACGTAAGCAAATCGAACTACAAGTTACCAGTCCTTATTCTCTACGTTCTAGGTCATTAATAAAATTTACATAAGGGCGTAATTTTTTTGCTATTTTAGCGAATTCACATTAAAATTTACATTTGGGATACCAAGGCCACCAGATATTATAAAGAACTTTCACTTTCGGGTTTAGACCGTGTTAATGGATTTTCACTTTCCGACGTTTCGTCTCTTACTACTAGAGACATCTTCAGGGATTAATCTGAAACTAAGTTTCGAATCAACTGGTGTCACCCGTGACGAGGTTTTTCCTATCAAAGACTTCCATATTGCAGGTAAGTGGTAACCAGTGTCCCGATTGATATTGTTAGGATGCTTGATGATTTCTATCGATTCCCGTATCTTCCTTGGCATTTTTCTGTTTTCTGTTAATATTTGTTTTGTTTCAGACAAATTGATTTTATGACCTGTTTCATGTAAATGTTCGGCTACTGCCGATAAGGAAATTTGTTTCTTTCTTATATTGCGCTCATGCTCTTGAAGTCTTGTAGAAATTTTTCTCTTAGTTTCACCTATGTAAACCGTACCACAGGAGCAGGGTATTTTATATACGCCTTCTGAACTCAGGGGTATTTTGTCTTTTGTTGAAGTCCAACATTGACCTAATTTTTGGTTGGACCGAAATATAGGATTAATATTTGACTTTTTCAAAAGTTTACCTATTTTATCCGTGATACCGCTTACATAGGGAAGTATAACTTGTATCTGTCTGTCATTGTTACTATTGTCCTGTTGTTTGGGTCTGGGATTTCTGTATTTGTATATGGTCTTATTAATGTCTTTTTTGGTATAACCGTTCATGGTCAAGGCTTTGGATAGTTTAAGGAGTTCTGTGTCTAGGGAATTCTTGTCTGAAATCATGAAAGTCCTATGAACAAGTGAATTAACTACCGAGCGTTTTTGAGAGGGATGGTGATGTGAAAATGCGTTTAGGTATCTGTCAGTGTGGGTTTTCTTCCTGTATACCGAGTGTCCTATTGAGCCATTTTCCGTTTTGTAAACCAAAACGTCCAAAAAGGGAAGTGATCCGTTGTTCTCAATTTCCATCGTAAACCGTATAGATTTATGTTGGGAATTGAGGTGATTTAGAAAACCTTGAAGGCTTTCCATGCCATGGGGCCAAATAGCATAGACATCGTCTACGTATCTGCGCCAAATTTTAGGTTTTAATGGAAATGACTCAATAGCTTTTTTCTCGAAGTATTCCATGAAAGCATTATTACCAGATATTATTCAGTCGCCGGGTTATTTTGTCACCGGATATTTTGCCCCCTTCCCGGATATGAGATATTCTGTCGGTAAACCACTGGAATTAGCTTCCAATGAACCTTAATTAATATTTAATTGAATCAAAATTTGTAGCAGATCCATTATCAAGAATTATGATAATTTTTACCATAAAAGCCAGCATAATGGGTCATAAATATAAGGTATAACTTATAATGTGAATAAAACTATAACTGTATTGCCCAAAATAATATAGCATTAGCATTAATTTTAATAATTTATTTTAGCAAAGCATATGGTAAATTAAGAACTAACATCTTCATGATAAACAAACTAGTTTTGTTGATTTTTATAAAAAAATTATTTATTGGATTTTATGATATTTTTGCTGAATTTTATTGGGCGAGGGGGAAATGGCACCCAATAACCGTGGGTGACACGATGATGTATTTAGATTCTTATGGTGTGGTTTAATCAAGCACAGTGAATATTTTCAAAACAGATTCGAATATTGGATGTGCGAATATACTGCGTAGTTTATTTTATAAAACATAACTATATTCTAAACACAAACATATACTATTCAAACCTGTTGTAAAAATATTTACTGTGAGTTTGTTAATTTACTATCTTGATGAAACAGACCATAGTGACACATAAAGAAAATTTATAAATTTTAATTTTTCAAAATCGAGAGGTCCTTTATTCTGCTTGTAATTCTAGGATCTAAATTATATTAGTATTATACGGTATACCCAAAATTGTCAAAAAACGCCTTAGACAAAAAATTTTTCGATACAAATGTGTTTTATGAAAAAATAAGAAAATTTGAAAATGTCTGTCCGTCTGTTCGTCTGTCCGTCCAATGTCACGTTTTACTGTGAACACGATAACTTAAGAACGAATAATCCGATCGACTTGAAATTTGTAGGAAAAATTAAGTTATATTCTCATAAAGTAATCCACCCAATAAAAAAAAGTTATGGGGGTTAAACTTTTAATAAATAGAAAAACATTTCTTTTTCAAAAAAAAAATTAATTATATATTTCTTTTTCGTTTGGACTTTTTGAAATAGAAAAAAATTGGAGTTTTTAATTTTTTTTTTAATGTTTTTTTGGATTATTTTTTTCAAAAATTTTAACGATTTCTTTGACCCAAAAAAAAATAAATAATAAATTTCTTTTTCGTTTCTTGAAAAAAGAAAAAAAATTATTTTTTTTTATTTTTTTTTATGTTTTTTGGATTTTTTTTTTCAAAAATTTTAACGATTTTTTTGACAAAAAGTGTTATTTTTTTTTCATATTTTTTTTTCCTTAAAAAAATTGGACTTGTTAAAAATGTTTTGTTTTAATAGGTCTACTGTTACAGTAGGCCGCCTACAGGAGAAGTACTCTTTTGCTGGCAGCAATATTTAATTTTGCGTTTTAGTTTTAACCTGCATGAATAGTATATAATGTAATGCGTAGCATTTATAATGAAATGCGTAGCATTACACATCTTCACAGCTTGTTATACTTATCACAGCTCTCGAGGCGAAAGAGTATTAAACGATGATTTTCAAATTTTCAAAATCGTCAATAAATACCAGTGATCAAAATTTTTTATATACATTTTTTTTAATTTAATTTAACTTTTGAAACATCCGACGGTCTATGTTCTGTGAGAAAAAAAAAACTCTGTTATTAAAAAAAAAACTTCAAAAATAAAGAAGTTGTAGGGAAGGCACAAATTTTTTAAAAATAAAATAAACTCCATATTTTCAGAAAAAATACATTTATAGAAATATTCAATTTTGAACAAAAAAAAAACATTTTTCTTCAACAAAAAAGTTATAGGAATTGGGCAAGAATTGGGAATAATTTTAGCTACTTTATTAAAATCAGAATTCTCATTAAATTCTCTGAATTTCGGCAATCTTTGTTGGTTATTTCCTTTAAGGATAATTATCAGAAAACAACAATTACATTTTGTTTTAACATTAACGAAATGAAACCGAATATTTACAAAAACGTAATTTTAAGGTATGTATCGCGTTATTTTACACGTAATTTCTAAATATGCCGTCATTTAGAAGTCATATCTACATTACTACTAGTAAAAGAAAACCAAATTTAGAATGGTATAATATCATATTCTAAAAAAAATGTCAATCTTTGTTTTAAACTGTATAATATTAAAAATTAAAGAAACAGTAATTTAATATTTTTACGTGGCAGTTCCGTATATGGATCCGAAAGAAAGTCGGTTCGTCACCAGCTGTGTGAGCAAAGGCCTGTGACATACACGTAATCATAACTAAAATCTCAAAATATATCACACCTATCGTTTACAGTTCTTTATCTTGAAAATTAATGGTCCACAAAATTACAGCTTACTTTTTTTACTAGGAATATCTGCAATTATATCTGCCACCTTTTACTTCTTGATGGGATTTATTAGCCCATTAAATGGATATTTCTTTAAAAATTATAGACATTATTAGCAACTTTAAGATAACACGCCACATGAATTAGATGTATCTCCAAGCAACAAAAAAAGGACATCAGTATTCCATCCAGAATCAAATACATTAGTTATTTCAGAATGGATCCCAAAATAGTACAGATTTAGGCTCACTCTTATGACAGGGTTAGTTTTTTCTTGCGTTTACTGTTACATAAATCAAATAATTGTGAAATAGTTTTGCTTTCCCATTTTGAAAATTTTCCAAATTTCGGAAAGCCTAGTATTTTCAAATATTTTTTTGTTATATTTTTGCGTTTTGTGGCGTTTTATGTCGATATAAATCAATTTCGAGCAAAAAAATAATTGTCGATCGGTCGGTCGGTCGGTCGGTCGGTCGATCGGTCGGTCGGTCGGTCGGTCGATTGGTCTTGTGGGCACGATAACTTAAGAACGCTTTAAGCTAGAGACTTGAAATTTGGCATACAGGTATGTTATCAAAAGTTCTTGCTCGGGATTGTTTTTGGTGAACATTGGTGTGCGGCATGGGGGGCAAATGGGGAAAAATACATTTTTTTTTACAACATTTGAAAATTGATGTATGGTGGTTTTCAAGGTTGCTGAAATTGAATCTGATAATAAAAAAAATTTAACTCCACCCCCACGGGGACCGAGGGGTAAATATTTTTAAATATTTTCAATATTTTCGAGATTGGTATATAGGGGTTTTTGTGATCGACGAATATAAATCTGATAATATTTTTTTCCTAATGGGGGTAGTTTTCGTGAAAACTGCTGTATTGGGGTTTTTGAGGTTGCTGAAAGTGAATCTGATAATAAAAATATTCTAAATCCACCCTCTGAGGGGTGAGGGTTAGTTTTCGTGAAAATTGGTATCTTGGGGTTTTTGGAGGTTGTTGAAAGGGAATCTGATTATAACAAAATTCTAACTTTACCCCCAAAGGGGCAGAGGGTAGTTTTCGTGAAAATTGGTATACTAAGGTTTCTTATGGTTGCTGAAAGTGAATCTGATAATAAAAAAATCCATTTTACGCGTGGAGGTGAAAAATGGGGGCTCTTTTACTGGGCAGTGTATTTTTATTAATTTAAATCATCAGTTATATTTAGTACCCAATTGTTTTTATGGTATTTTTTTCTTAATTAGAGACAATAATTGTCCAATTAACATAATATGTTAATAATATATTATGTAGATTATTTGAAGAACACGCCTCTACGCGAAATTTTTATATTGAGTTAAGAATTTTTATTATATAATAAAATTGTTAAATCGCGCATTTTTGAACTGTAATAGATGCATTTTAAAACACTAATATAAAAAAAGTTATTAATAAATATAATTTTGTCGATATCAGTATTTACACTGGTTTTGCGCGAGCGTTGTTTTTAACTTTTTTTTAAAGGTATTTTTGACAGCTGAATCCAGATCTACCACTCAAATATGTAATTTCTCAAAACTCAAAATTTTTGGTTTGCAGATTCGGGATTAGCTGGTAAAGATACATAAGACAAAGTTGGAGAGAACTCTCGCGCAAGAAAAAAATTGACATTTGTTAACTGTGTAGTATATTTAAAGAAGATGTGTATGCTTTATAACCATTAAACATCTTAAAAGTTTTATCTAAAAAAATCTTTAACGAATGAAAATGTTGTTTTATTGTCTTAGGATCTATCTTAAATCCTGATTTGTTAATATGCTTTTAAATAATCTTTTCCAAGATTAAAGTATCAGATACAATTTTAATTAAAATAGCGGTGTGCTGCAAGGTATAGAATTAGGCCCATTTATGTTTCTTAGATTCAATAATGATTTTTTAGTTTTTAATTAATGCAATAAGTTTTTATTAAATTAATTGCGATTTAAAATTAATGTTTTCCAATTTATTGCTTTAAATTACATGCCACAAATTGAATTTTAAACCAAATAGTTTTATAATTTTAAATTGTTAGGATGGATGGTCGATTCTGCAAAGTATACGATTCAAATATCTATTTAAACTCATAGGTATTGATGCGTTATAAGCTCGCGTTATACCAGGGTAAAATTTCTAGCTTCCTCGCTTGACTATGCAGTAAACTGGCTTGAAGAACTTAAGCACTAGCACCTGGTATACCTGACTTTACACTACGAAGTGACTGACTTTGCTGTTCTCACATACGCGAGTCGGCCAATGAAATCCAAGCTTTCATGGTCGGTTAGCAAGCCAAGACGTTGGATACTCTTAATGTAGTTAGTCTAACTTAAGACTTAAAAGTGAGTAGCAGTGCCCTAACCTTACAGTGGAGTGATAGGGCCCCTAAGCCCTGGCAACACAAGCCATGGCGAACGGTAAGTCGAAAATACTAACAACCCTCACCTTCAATCCTTAACCTTGTGCAGTGCCAAAAGGATAATCTTCTAAAGTGCTAAGACTAACTGTCTCACCAGAACGATGTAACCAAATCCTTTCAAACCTAACTCTTTCATCCCCTTATCTTGGAAACCAATGTTTCTAACGCCTTTCAACAAGTGAGAGTTTTTAATGGACCTAAGTGATAAGAACTGACTATGAGACTGAAACAGTGATAAGTGACTGGAAAAGGACTGATAGTGCAAGCAGCGATTGTGCAACAATCGGTCAAGTGTTTAGTGCAACTTAAAAAGGATATTTTCGTTGAATAAGATACTTTTGCAACAAATAGCATTCTCAGCGATATGAAGAAGAGAAATCTGAAATCTTGCGACCTGAATAAATCCACTTTTGTTTAATTAAAGAAAAACGAACTGTCGGATATTTGTGTAACAGAATTCCGGTAATTCTAGTGACTTTTGACATTTTTGTGGGCGATGTTGTCACCTTGATCCTTTTACCTTCATCCTACATGCATTTTTTATCCTTTTTCTATTACTAATCCAAAATATTTAATTTATTTAAATTTAAATGTCAAATTGTATGAGGTGTGTTGTAGAAATTTATAAATGAAAAATTATAAATATAAAATAAACATATGGTAGACTTTACTTTCAATAATTACATAAACAATATTATATCGCCTTGCGTTATTTATGTAAATTTACAATAAGTGTAATAATAATTAAACTATAATAGTACCTGCAATTATAACTATTACTCATAAAATAATTATTATAGAATAAGGATAACTAGGTCTTTTTAGCAATAATTGCAGTTTTTATCATTAACTAAATAATATAAAATCATAGAAAAACTAAAATATCCTTTAGGAAGACTATACTAGGCGCCATTTTATTCTCATCTGCAATATAATATTCTCGATAATACTTCTATTTCATTTGGACTTTTTTTTGTTCAAGAGAGTAAATTAAAAATCGCACAGTAAATATTTTTACAGTAGGTTTGAATAGTATATGTTTGTGTATAGAATATAGTTATGTTTTATAAAATTAACTACGCAGTATATTCGCACATCCAATATTCGAATCTGTTTTGAAAATATTCACTGTACGATTTTTAATTTACTCTTTGGCTTGATGAAACCGAGGATGAAACAGACCATAGTTTGTGTTTTTTTTTTCAAGTTTTTTACCTATAACGAATTCTGTTCAAAAATAGACGCTTATAAAAATATGTTTAATTGCAGATAGGATTTTTTTAGTTAGTCCAGTCTTCATAAAACGAATGGATTTTTGCAAGTAACTTGATTATATAGCTATATTTTAAAATACGGAAACATAATTGTGATATAGGCATGCAGGAATTGTTATTTTTCATGGAGACTTCAATAGTCGCATGGGCGTGAAACTTGAAACTCATAAATTTTGATATGCCTATAAAAATCCGGCAAGGGGTTATTCCATAGTTACGTGTATGACACAAATACACAGAAAAAATATTCTAATTATAAAAATTTTAATAATTTTTTACAATAGAAAAAGTAGCTCTAAATAGTGAAGAGTATCTATTCAAAATTCGTTGTAGTCGCATCAGTCCAATATCGTGTAAAATACCTAAAATTACGGGGTGAAGAGCTTTTTTTAATTTTTTGCAGGGGTAAAGAAAGTCCTTTTTTGAGAGTTAGAAATTTCTCAATTTTAAGTTTGGAAATATTTGGTCCCCCCCCCCCCAATAAAATCGCTTCGGAGCACCCCTGGCTAATTGAACTAAATATTACGTACTTCTCTTCAGAAATAATTTCTCTGTGTGGACTGGTACACTATTTTTTGACCGTGAGTCTTATATAAAAAAAAATAATTGCACAAAAAAGTACATATATAATTAATGTCATCACTAATTAAGAAATATCCAAAATATATTACTCATCGAGTCACTATAAACGAAAAACCAAGGTTGGACTTTTGTTTCTTAACAAAATTGGTTATATGAATTTTTATCGTAAGATGCATATTTAGCCCCTAAAATTCAAGATAGCGGACACCCCTTACGCAAATCACCCGGTGATTGTTAGCAACCACTACTACCCTTTAAAATATCAGCCCGTGTACATTTGTTGCAATTTAGATTTTTTATTTGACTGGACTATCCTGAAAGGGTTAAGATATCTGTAAAACTAAAATACCGCCCCAAGGTAAATATTTATTTTTTATGCCATGAAAGGATAATATTATTAACTCCTAAGTTATGGATTGAGATATATTCTAAAAATGCCCCTTAGTAGTGCAAAACTCTAAGTAATTAAGTTTTGGAAAAAAAGAGTAAATGCTGTTTTTTTTTTAATAAATAGGGAAACATTCTTAAAATTACTAATTTTCATACTTCATTTCTCTTCAGCAGGGCCTAAGATTCCCTGGATTTACCCCAATGTTTTTTTATATAAGAAGTAATATGCAATAACTTACCTTTGCAATTTTAAGCATAAGCCGCATTTTAAAAATCCAGGATGTAATTTTAATTATACTATTTTTTATGCAAAAGCAATTATGGAAAATAAAAAATAATTACTTTTTTGCCAATATAACGTTCAGAATGTTTTAATGTTTTATAGTAATGATTCTTTTCTGATCATATAACATTTTTTATTTTACGATTAACACAGCTTTATGATACACCCAGAG
Organism: Brachypterus glaber; assembly: GCA_958510825.1. Classification (NCBI taxonomy): domain Eukaryota; kingdom Metazoa; phylum Arthropoda; class Insecta; order Coleoptera; family Kateretidae; genus Brachypterus; species Brachypterus glaber. The sequence continues at coordinate 62,068,969 of OY294044.1, read as the reverse complement.
AAAAGTTCACTAAAAACAATTAGGTACGCAATATTCAGACCGCGCAAACTAGGTGTTTTTGTTAGATTTTAAATTCTGTATCTTTAAAACATTATATTCTAGCAAAAAACTGTATATAACATTTTTTATAGGGCTTAAAAAGAGCTTTTATTAAAAATATAATTTTTTGAAATCGGGTTATAAATATGTGAGATATGCTAAAACAACCTTTTACTGCTTTAAACGCCAATATCTCGAAAACAATGAGTTTTAGGAAAACGTTGTTTATAACATTTTTTGACCAATTTAAAATTATTTTTTATATAAGTGCTAAATTAACCAAATACAATAATAATTGCCTTAATTATAAACAAAAAACGCTAAACATAGGAGTTTTACCCTATTTTTATCCCCTTACCCCCAATCGTTAACCCCCAAAATCTAATCTAAGCTCTTCGGAATATGATAAGGAACAATATGCAAAAAACCGCAAGTCGATATCTCATGTAGAAATGGAGTTAGAGAGTTTACACCCAGACAGACGGACGCAAAAATTTTTTTTACTGACTCAGAATGGTCTAAAACGTCGAGAAATGTGAAAAAAACGTGGTCAAAGATGTTGACTTGTCGGCGAAGATTTCAATACATCGGCACTCTTAGGTGCACTAAGTACCGATGTAAAATTTCTTGAATTGAGTTTTAAAGACATTTTAAGTAAAACATGTCAAGTAGATAGAGTATTTAGAATATTATAAATAATAAAAAATAGTACTTATAATAATTTCTTGGAAACAAGTATTAATTAAACTTGAAACAAAGTATCGATTTTTTTTATTTAGTTTAATATCGAGGGCTTCACAACATGGGAGCATATGTGACATTTTTTTTGGTTTTGAGATTTTGATGGTTTTAAGTTTGGCTTGATAAACCAGACCTAAAGCCATCAAAATCTCAAAATCAAAAAAAATGTCACATACGCCCCTATGTTATGAAGCCCTCGATATGTTTTTTTTGTACTTGCAACAAGTATCTAGCATAAGTATCGCCAATACTTTGTATTCGATTTTTTTCTGTGTGTAGGTATACCAAAGTGTTTTTAAGTATTAAAATATGCGTTTTTAAGTATTTTAGCAATTTGCAAAACCGTTGCGCAAAACCTGAACTATTTTGTATATTAAGTTAAACTTGCTTGAAAATATTTTTAACTGACTAATATTACAGTTAGATATAAATGGTTTTATTATATAAGGACACAACAACTTTTACGAAAAAAAAAACAGTTTATACAGGTAGTTCTATGTTAAAATTTTCCGTAACAAGAGTCCGAATTTATACTAAATATTTTTCCATTTGCATGTTTTTTATGATAAATGTCTACCCTACTTTTGGAAGCTTAGACAAAAGGCCCTTGTTTAAAAATAACTTGGTCCAAAAACAAAAATAGATTCTAGATATTTTTGTTTTGTTTGTTTTGTTTAACCTCGTAGTATTCTACTTAATTAAGCATCCCCTAAGTCCAGGACTTGTGAAGGCTAGTAGTAGAGGGAACCACCGGCTTATACTGACTTTTGGACCAGTTTCTAGCCAGTGTCCGTTTCACTTATCGCCTTCGCTAAATTTCGAATATTAATTAACTGAAAAAGGCAAATCGGGTAGTTGATAACCTTAAATACATTATTTGAATTTAAAAAACTTTTAATTATATTTTGTTTTAAGATAATTATTTAGTTCGCACATAAGTTTGCCTGAAACGAGATTTTTTAGTTCCAATTTTAGACGTGATAATTTTTTATTCAGTTGGGTCATAAAAATTATTCGTTTATGATTATCAGCTGTTTAACTGGATGTTACAGACTAGAACCTAAATTAAATAATTGAATGCGATTGTCATTAAAATTAATAAAATTTGATATTTTCGTTGATTTATTTGTGTTTAGTAAATTGTAATGTTTTTTCTTAATTTAATTTTCTCGAATAAAAAATAGTGTATGACATACGGACGAAAACATGCTCTTCCAGAGTGTTGGCCGGACTCGTATTCACTCACCCGGCAACCACGCATTCGTTCGTAGTTTTCGTCTTTGTCATAATTTTATTATAAATAACTAAGGAATGAAATTTTTAATTTTAAAGAAAATTATAAATATATTAATTTATTATTCCATCTATCTATTTTCTAATCATCGTACAGAGTGATATTGATAGACTGACAGTTTCGGGCTGCTGGCCCTCTTCAGTACTAAGAGTCAACTCTGCACGCTGATTAAAAAAACTATTTTAGACTTTATTCGCAAAAAGAATATAGTCATTAAATTGAAATAGACTGGTGCGCCATCTATTGCTAGATGTAGACAACTACTCATACCTCTCCTAGTCTGGAGACTTTGAATAGTAGCAAGTTGAAGACTTGTGTGTCTCAAGCATATGTACCACTAACGTGTGGTATGAGGTATGAGTAGTTGTCTACATCTAGCAATAGATGGTGCACAAGTCTACATTAATCTAATGACTATATTCCTTTTGCGAATAAAGCCTAAAATAGTTTTCTTAATCAGCGTGCAGAGTTAACTCTTGGTACTGAAGAGGGCCAGCAGCCCGAAACTGTCAGTCTACCAATATCACTCCATAGGATAATTAGAAAATAGATTGATGGAATAATAAATCATAAATAACTATTATAATTAAAGTAGTACCACCCTGTATACTATTTTCTTGTTAAATTTTTGCAGGGTACTTATAGTTCACCGCATGAAAAAACGTCTCCGACGAAAGGGGGAGGAATCATTCGCGCTCTCTTCTTTCCGTCAAAAGCGTTATAAGGCGTGCGTGCCTACAACGGGCCTTTTCACTTGCACACACATTCCTAACATTTTTCCCGTAGCCACAGATCCGTGCGTCAAACTATATAAAGAAGTGGGTACAAATATGTAATTAATATTGAAATGTGTGGAATTTTTTATTCCAAACGTTTAAACTGTAATGTACTATTTACTTTTATTGTTTCAGTAAAATTATATAAAAAAATTAAACTCGTTTTCATAAAACTTGAATTTCTTGTTCTTTATGAGAAATCCTTTTATATTTTTTACTCGAACATCAGAAAAATGACCAAGAAATATCGTAAAACTTTGTACTGCTTATAACTAATTATATAAATTATTAAATTGCCATCGAGTTTAACCTTTCATATGATATTTATTGTCTATAGCTATAAAATACAGGGTGGAATAAAAAACAGTATCCTGTTATTTATCAAAAGTCGTATTTCTGATAAAAATGAAGATATACTTGAATAAGCGCACGAATAAACTAAAAATAAAGTAGAATAAAAATAAATTTGTCTTACCCCTGAAAGGTCTTTCTACCTTCAAATTAAATAAATGTGAAATTTTGTAGGTATATTTATTTATATTTAGAAAATGAAAAAAAAATACATTTTTAAAGTGTTTGGACATAAATTTGTTTTGAAAAAAACATTTAAAAAACGGTGGTTTCCATGATTCAGGCCGTTTGGATCGATTGAAAAAAAAACGGGATATTATTCAGTGTTGAAGTTGCTATAGCCCAAACTAGAAAAAAAAAATTTGGCCACAGAATAACAAAATGACGGACGAAATAACAAACGTGCGCCATTTTGACATTTTTGGGCTAAAATATGTTCTTCTAATTCGAACTATAGCGACTTTAAAACTGAATAATATCTCGTTTTTTTTTTCAGTCGATCCAAACGGCCGGAATTATGGCAACCACCATTTTTTTATGTTTTTTTCAAAAAAAAAATTATGGCTAAAAAATGGCATAAAATCTATTTACCTACCCACAAAATTTCACAATGATATTTTTTTTTCTGTACAAAAAAAATGTTTAAAAAAAAATATATTTAAAATTTGAATGTAGAAAGGCCCCTTAAGAGTAGGAGTTTAAAAGCATAGTGACAAATCCTTAATTATTTTATTTACTTTTATGCCCAAATACTTTTTACGCTATGACTAAAAAAACTTCCATAGATTTTTTCAGTAATACTTTTGAGAATTTTATTAATTTATTTTAAAAAACACACATTAAATATTGAAGGTTTTCTGTGCACCCTATAATTGGTTATATAAAATATGAAGGCTATCTAAAAAAGTTTTAACCATTATTGTTTTTATCTTTACCATCAGTATTAAACAGTGAGTATTTTTTCAATTCAATAAAAAAATATATTAGCTGGATCCGTAAGCTGAATTTATAGCTAGCTATAAGTTTTTGTATGATTTTTTTAGTTTTACAGAAGTTTAACATTACTTATTCAGAGACCCTAGTGTCCACCATTTTTAAGTAAATTCCACCCTCAAATTAAGTTACTTGTAACAAATTCCATGTAAATCAGTTCAGAAAAATTTAATAAAAATAATTTTTCCTTTCACATACTGAAAGAAATTGTTAATAATTTAGATAATATAAAATATATTATTGTATACAAAAGAATGTTTGTCACAAATTTGATCACATTATTATTATTAGTTAAGACCTTGTCATGTGAATTTTTGCAACGTCCTGTAGTAAAAAGTAGAATAAACTTCCTTAAATAATAATTCAAATAAAAAATTCTTCGTAAGTGGTCTTGACCATATGCTAAAATTTCTTCACCCACTATGAAGATATAGAAACCGTTGTCAGCTTAAGTAAATAAAAAACCATATGGTTTGGAACATTAAAAAGAAATTGTTTCATACATAAAAATATTGCGAAATTTTTAATTTTTCTGTAGCACAGAGCATTTTCAATTCTAAATCGATTGATATCAATATATTTGAATTAAATGCACCAGAAGTCTTAAAATAATGAAACAATTCAAACATATGTTAAATTGAATTCAAAGTCGCCCCCGCGAGAGAAAGTTCTTTATAAGAATTGCGTCAAGATATGTACTCGAGAATTGTATTAAACGCCGCTGGTGTGCTAATTTTAAAACATTTGTTCTAGAAAAGAAACTATTTATCTATTCAAATTGTATTGTAATTTTTTATACATATTTTTCTATTTTGACTCTTATAAGCTCATAATCCATCCATTTTGCGTGTTCTTATAGGCTCATAAGAGGTCTCTACTTTTTTTTCTGTTGGGTTGGCAACATAAAAAATCCTATCTCTTGACGTTTTGCGTGCAAATGTCAATGTCGATTTAAAGTTTAATTTTTTACAAAATTTTGTGTTTGGGTTATTTTTTACCGTGTTAAAATTGTGGACTGGTCAATTGCAGTGAAAAAAGAAGAGATAACTGTATACAGTGCGGTCCAAAAGTCACTCCCTCCCCTCTTAACTTTTGAACGAGTTGATATATCGATTTCAAATTTAGAACTCTTAAATAAGACAACTTAAACTATCTTTAAGCATATATTTGATACTTTTATCTTTTAAAATGTGGGCAGGGGGGCATGGTAGAAATTTTTTTAAATGGAAAGGGGGGTCGTGTCATACATCATTTTAAAGCCTTTAAAATTCTCTATATAACCATACATTTTTATTTTTTTTAAACATGTTTTTTAAGGTTTTGATTTTTCAGTTTTTTGTGCTAATAAAATAAATTTTTAAGTTTTTTTTTGTTAATTTTTATTTATGTCAACTAAAATTAGTTGAAAAGAATAATTTACTTTTGTTTGTTATGAAATTAGGCATTTTTAAAAAATTGTTTGGATTTTTTGGAGAAATTTTGACAAAAATACCCATTTTCAACCCTATTTTAGACCCAAAAAAAATGTTTAAAAAAATATATATACAGTTAAATGGAGAATTTTATAAGCTTTAAAATGATGTATCACACGACCACCCTTTCCATTTAAAAAAATGTGCCTTCATGCCCCCCTGCCCACAATTTAAGAGCTGAAAGTATTAAATATATGCTAAAATATACTTTAAGTTGTCTGGTTCAAAAGTTAAGAGGGGGGGGGTGACTTTTGGACCGCTCTGTATATCAAAATATCATTTGTTCTTAGAATTTTAAACGTAGTGTAAACTGTAATGCCAACCCAAAACTAAAATCCCTAAGTCATCAATTTAAATGTAAGTTTTTTAAATTTTAGAGCAAAATAGAAAAAAATTGAATAAAGCACTCATTTCATAACACGTTTGTAGAGCACTAGTACTTTAGAAAACTCGCCGAAATCGGCTCGTTTTCTAAACTCGTGCGCTAAAAACGTATGTTATGAAACTAGTACTTTAATATACCATTTTGATCCTACACAAGGTTAATATTCGTTTTCTCGCCTCGTTGGCGGCAGGAAAATGCTTCTTTTCCTGGCTAGACTGAAAGAAAGAATACGAGAATTATAAAGAAAAAATAAATAACCCTACTTTTGAGGCTCTATTAAAAGGTTAAAAAAATATTACTTAACTACTAAGATATGTGTATATTTACTTTAAAAACTTAGGGTGAGAAAATTTCATATTTAATGTAACAACAAGAATGACAAAAAAATATTGAACAGCATATTTAATAAAATAAAAGCGGTTTTGTTCTAAAAATACCCATTTTAATAAAACGCAATTGTTAAAATTAGCCTTACACTCTAGCTCTTGCGCCCTAAAGGGTTAAAATGATGTATCACATGACCCCCCTTTCCATTTAAAAAAATGTCCATGCCCTCCGGCCCATATGTTAAGAGATGAAACCCTCCCATAAAGATGAAAAATTATACTTAATTTTAAATAAACAAAGTTTTTACAGCTCCATTAAAATATTAAGTACCCCTATAATAGGAATAAGCAATACTTTTTGCATGCGGTTTAAGGTCAAGAACATCACAATGGGGGTTAAGATGAAATTCTAAATACAAGAAACAAAAGACGAGTATCAAAATGCCAATTACTCCATAATGTTGAGTTTAAACTTTTGAAAGTTAAATGCATTTTTTAAGCTCAACTAAAAAATAATTTTTCTGTGCAAAAGACAAATAATATCAAAAATATATTTTATGTAATTAGAACTAACTGCTAGTGGAAAATGGCGATTTCTCCCGTTCGATTAGACAGGGACAAAAGTTCTACCCAAAAAGGATACAAGACATACATACACTCCCACTTCCACCCAACCAAACAAATTCTGTATTTGTTCTTTGTTGAACAAATACAATATTTACTTGGCCGGGCGAAAAGTGTAACTATATTATTTTTATTAAAGAACTTACTGGCGCCATCTAAACTTTAGTAGAATTATCTTATTCTACAGATTCACATTCGTTCGTGCCGCTCAGTGCTACACTTTCCGGCCAACCAAATAAATACTGTATTTGTTTTAGATTTTAAGCTTTCACGGCAATTAAGATATAAAGAACTTTCACTTTCGGGTTTAGACCGTGTTAATGGATTTTCACTTTCCGACGTTTCGTCTCTTACTACTAGAGACATCTTCAGGGATTAATCCCGTCGGAAAGTGAAAATCCATTAACACGGTCTAAACCCGAAAGTGAAAGTTCTTTATACTGTATTTGTTGTATGAAAAACAAATACAGTATTTATTTGGTTTGTGTGGAAAGTGTAGCACAAATGAGATAGAGATAGGGTAGACGTCTTCTGTTTCATAATTCTAGTTGTAGAGAGCTCCATTGAAACTTTCCTAGTATCGTTAGGGATTGGCCATTTTTCAACAAGAAAAATTGTAAAAATTAATTTTTTAATATTTTACATACCTACTTTGGTGGAAGGTGGAAGATTCAAGCTATTGTTGACCTCAGCGCTTCACGCCTCGTGTATCGATCCCTGCAACAAAACATTTTGCACATTTAAAAACATATTCTTTGAGCCAAATTAATATGGCATTTACTCAAATGTGTAGAGAATTCTTTTAATAAATGCCAAATAAATAGTTACTATTCTATGGCATAATTACTTTCTTTGTATTTTATAGCTTTTGAGCCTTTTCGATTTTAATTATCAACTAAAAAAGAAAGCAAATAAAAGTAAAATCAAGAATGTAGTTATGTTTGCGTTTCCATATCTGAAAGAATTAACCTAAAACACAATTTCCTTTAATGATATATAGTGTAAAGATTGTCACATGTGTAAAGAAGTCGTGTATTGCTTGGTATTCCGTGGTATACTATTCACAATAGATTACATTTTACTTTTTCAAAAACCATTTTTAAAACATAATTATTCTTAAAATGTCGTTTTTTCAAAGCCTTAAATATTGCCTTTTTGCTTAGATATCTATTACTTTATAAAGAACTTTCACTTTCGGGTTTAGACCGTGTTAATGGATTTTCACTTTCCGACGTTTCGTCTCTTACTACTAGAGACATCTTCAGGTTCATCTTCAGTTTCAGATTAATCCCTGAAGATGTCTCTAGTAGTAAGAGACGAAACGTCGGAAAGTGAAAATCCATTAACACGGTCTAAACCCGAAAGTGAAAGTTCTTTATATCTTAATGGCCGTGAAAGCTTAAAATCTAAAATATCTATTACTTTCCCCAAGGAAACCCTTGCGTTAGAAAAAAAATTATATATTTTGTTTTTTGTTTTAAGTGCGGAAAAATTTATGACCATCATAACTCAAGAACGTTTTAAACTTTTTTGTTAAGTATTTTTTTTTCTCTTTTTTTTTTAATTGGTATGAATAAAATAATCTTTCCTAATAACATCCTTATATCATCTTTTAGTATAGTATATAATGAATTCCTCAAATACTAAATATAAACACAATCGACAACCTAGTACGTGTTCTGGAAAATATAGACCTACATAACCTATAATTAAGTGTACTTTCTTTTGTTAGCTTTATTACTTAATTTACTTTGTTTTTTTTTTCATTTATCACAAAAAACATGTATTTTTTTTTCTTATCAGTATTCTTAGATTCTAATGTATACCTCACTCATTGTTATAAAATTGTATAAATTTTTGAAACAATAAATATATCTATCTGTTTATCCATTAGGGTTTTTCCTCAAACAGAACTCTATTTTTTAAATTACCCAATTGGACGTTTAGCACACCGGGAAACATAGTGGGGAACATACAGAAAGAAATGTTGAAAGTTATTCAAGTTTGATAAAAACCAAGTGTGCATAAATAACAAAAAGTGTGTAGGGAATTTTAGAGATTTGAAAACCATTGTATAATATTTTCTAGCTAAAAAGATGCGAAGAGTTTAACATGTGATAAATCATGGTTTAGAAAGTAAAAACTAATATTGACATACTGTCCCCCCGTTTAGTACAAGTAATCTATCTAATTAGATCAATTATTTCATTAAAATATAAGTCGTTCACTCTAAACCAGTTAATAATTACAATTTTCACTTATTTTTGCTTTTCAATACCGGGTGTCGTATAAAGTATATCTTCGTAACTATATATTATTACGGAGATAACATTTTAAAATTTGACATTAAAAATCGCTTTTGGATGATTTTTAAATAGAACTCCATATACACGGTGTTTACGGTCTTCTGGTATAAATTTTAAGGGATGATAGTCGAAAAAAAGGAGTATTTTTTTGCTAATGTGCCCTTGGTAAAATATTAATATTAGGAGAGTTAATTATTATGTAACTATAATAGTTAAAACAAAAATTAACGAGATTTGTTAGATGGTCACTGGCACATAGCGGCTTATCCGCGAATACGCTGTCATACCTGTTAGGGCCTTTTTATAAATGCTACATAGAAACGTAAACGTAAAACTGCTACATTTTCACATAGCATTTGTAAATAAGTCTTTATTTGGCGAGGGAAAATTTAAACACTTAGTAATAGTGTGAGTCAGCAGTCGTCAAAAGTTTTTAATATCTGAACCAAAAAAGGATAATTCTTCACGTTTTTATTTTGAACAAATTCTATTTTCAATGATCGCAAGTCGACATTTTCAATAAATGCAATTCTATGACGTACATATTAAAATATTTTTGAAACTTAACATTTTAAATTTTTAAGTAAGTAGTAGGCTAAGAATTTACTGTTAATGTGAAACTGATTTTATTTCGTTTTTATATAAATGGCGCAATTTTCAATTTTTTTAAAAACTCGTTAATTTAAAACGACATTTCGTGCTAAATTTTTAAAAGCAATAAAATATTTTTATTAAGTTTTTTTTTTTTTTTTTTTTTTTTTGTGGTAAGTTAACTTTTTAATGGGTCATAAGATTTGAAAAATAATCGAATTTTCACATTAAACGTCGCGACGTACCGCTATAGCACTGCCATGTTGTTTTTTTTTTAATGGCCTGTGTGGCGTCAAAATTTCGCGTTGGAAATTCCATATCGCCTTGTAAATTCCGAAACATCGTATCTAAAAAATGGGAACTTGCCAGAGACTAGAAATTATTCTTTTTTATGGAATTCGTAGGGTAGTAATTTAATAATTGACTAATTTATATGAATAAGAACTTATTCTTGTTTATATGTTATTAATAAAGTTCTAAATAAATACCTTATTAATTGTTTAAAAAAGGATAATTTGTTATACCTGTCAAGTGGTCATTTTTCAGATACGATGTTTCGGAATTTAAGTGGATATTTAATATCGACTGTGGAATTCCATATTTAATATCGACTGGTAATATTAAAATAAATAAATAAAAGAAAATCTGAAATGTAAACATCGGGCTTTTCTCGGTCATATAAACCCTTCAAATTCCAAATCTCTTATATTTACGGAGTTAACTCGTAGGGAATACATCCTGTGATATCCGGTATACCGGGTGTCCCACCAGGTTCTTGACAAGCTATATCTCCGTTATTTGGTAAGATAGAATTTTTTGCAAAAAACAGCGTTAAATTGGAGCCATTGAAGTTTTTATTTACGTATCCGAAACCACCCCTTGCTTACCCACCCCCTTTAAACCACCCCCAACTTCTGTTTTTCAAATGGCACTCCCCCATTTTTATCAAAGAATATGAAAGTACATTTCATTCTGAATTCAACCATGTATTTTAAGTGGTATCTTATCATTTAAGGGGCTTCAAATAACAATTATTATTTATTAATGATAGGGTGGTATTTAAAACAAAGTTGCATCAGTTCTCTTTTAGATATAATGAGTTTTTTGACATTTTTGGATAAAAAATAGTACTTGTGATCTGATGGGGTTGTACTTTGGAGCCCCTTAAAAAAATAAGATATTACTTATAATACATGGTTGAATTTAGAATAAAATGTGCTTACATATTCTTTAGTAAAAATAGGGGGTGCTATTTAAAAAACAAAGTTGGGGGTGGTTCCAAGAGGGTGGGTAAGTAAGGGTTAGTTTTGCATAAGTAAATCCTACTTAGACTCAAATTGAATTTTGTTTTTTTTTTCGATTTTTTTATCTTTTTAAACAATGGAGATATAGCCCGTCTAAAACTTGGTCGGACAGTATTATTAATAAATAATAGTTGTTATTTGGAGCCCCTTTAAGAAATACGATACTGCTCATAATACATGGTTGAATTAAGAATAAAATTTACTTTCATATTCTTTGATAAAAATAGGAGGGTGCTATTTGAAAAACAGAGGTTGGGGGTGGTTTCAAAAGGGTGGGTAAGCAAGGGGTGGTTTTGGATACGTGAATAAAAACTTCAATGGATCCCATTTAACGCTGTCTTTTGCAAAAAATTCTATCTTTTCAAATAACGGAGACATAGCTTTACAAGAACCTGGTGTCCCACCCGGTATAAATCAGGCTGATTTCCTGAATTATATTTCTTACTCACAAACTTGTTGAACTAAAATCCTATTAAATACCACTCCTTTTATAAACCTTCCATAGTTTAAGAGTAAAATATTATTTATTACGGACAAATAGTTAATGATAATATAAAACTTAAGCTTGGCAAAGATAAATACTGAGAAAATTAAATGCAATATTTTAAGTCTTTCATCACTTGCACCAACAATGGTTTAGCTTTAAACTTAGATTAAACTCACGGTGGGCCAATCAAAAAGCAGCATTGATTTACTTAAAAAATTGTATTAGAATTAACCTAGGTTAAATAGATGTAAAAATGTAGACTCCAAAATGCATACAAAATCTAACATCTAAACCATTTTAAACTGCAAAAAAACTAAAATCTCAGAATTATATAAAAAGTTCAAAAAAAGTTTAAGAAAATTTAAATTTAAATAACTGTACTGAGTTTACACAATTTACTGTACATTTTACATGACATTTGAATTGACATGTAAAGTGTATATTTTACAGTGGTGTGTCTCTACAGGGTATTCACTACTGTAAATCCCTATTACGCTTTAATACAGAGAGATGTATACCTATAGTAGAGAAAAAGATGCAAGTCGCTTGAAAAATAATTTTACACTACGATATTTCAAAAAATCTTTGACATAAAGACTTGAAATTTGGAACAAATTTTGTTTGCTACTTAGAAAATCTTTGTTTCAAATTTAAAGTCACTGGGTCAAAGCGTTTTTGAATTATCGTAGTGTAAACTTGTTTAACCAGCGACTTGCATCTTTTTCTCTTCTTTACATGTAAGGTTCTCTAAAAAAAACTAATTTTTAAGTCTGGAGTGATAAAGATGTTTTACAGCTTTTACAGAGCGAAATTCTCAAAGCGAATATATGGATATCATCAAATAAAAGAAATCCTTAGGGCATTGTCGACCTTACAACACCATCTTATCATCATCCATCGTACCATACTTGCTTCTCTCTCTGTGCAACCAAACAAGTACCTATTATATATTGGTAGTTCAACAAAGTTTACCTTTAAAGCTTTATTTTAGTTTAGTTTATAATGATATAAAATTAAACTGTTTACTTTGTTTAAAAAAAAATAATTTTATGCTTGAAACATTGTCTTAGCAGTTCTTAGCAATTGTCAATTCTTGTATTGTATTGTTTAATATTTCTAAGCTCTTCAAATACGTAATTGTAGATTATATAATAGTATAGTATACTATATTATTCTACAAAAAGGCCGCTAGTATTACAAATAGAATATAAATGATAAAATGCAGTACAGTTTAAATACACATCTCATGTTTATGTATAACAGCAACAATGTTTGGTGCATCCTTTATTAAACTGTTTTTCATATAATTACACAATTGTTATAAAATGATAACAGTTAGACGTTCTTCTCACATTACAATTATACTGTTATGACAATACAATCCTACAAAGAATAGTAAAAATCTCAATATGTAAACGGTTAATGTAGAACACCTGTTTTTAGGTATTCAAAATTGTAATAATACAAAAATGTAAGCGTTTGTTGGTGCATAATAGAAACACTTAAATAACGCTGAAGTCTCGAAGATTCTGTTTAGAATGACAATTAAATAGTTTTATATTATTATAACATTCGTGAAATATAGAGTTCACTGCACTGCACTTCTTTGAAATACTTTTATTCTTATTTTATTAAATTTTATTAAATTTCGGGAGATAATAAAAAGAAAACATACCATATCAATTACCCATACAGCATAAACTCAATAAAAAATACAAAACGTATTGATCTGTATAAAATAAAAAATATGTAATATATTATTATGGGAGGATTTGTGTAGTGGACTACAGCGTCGTACTAGATGAGTTTACTACACAAATAGCGTGAGTTCGATTCTCACCGGCGCCGATTTGCCTTTTTCAGTTAATTAATAATTGAAATTTGGCGAAGGCGTAAGTGAAGCGGACACTCCCTATAAATTGGTTCGAAAGTCAATTAAAGCCGCTGGTTCCCTCTACTACTAGCCCACACAAGTCCTGGACTTAGGGGATACTTAACTATGTAGAATAGTACGAGGTTAAAAAAAAATGTTTATGTAAATTATATATAATTACATGAACTCTATATACTCTAAAAAATAATAAATTCTAAAAGTTTTAGGTTAGTTAGTTCAAAACATGCGACATTTAAAAATTTAAAACTTCAAAAACGAAAGGATTATAGTTCAAACAAGCATGTTTAAATAAAATACAAATTTTAATGCCAATCAAATAAAATTACCTTCAAATGGTGATAAAAATAATTAGAAATCGCAAAATATCATCAAAATGGATTAGGTAGATTGGTAAGACAGTAAGACTTTAATCAACTTTCAGAATTTTGTAGTATTGCTAACTAGATTGCTAAAATTAGTAAATTAAATTAATTACTTATAAAAAAAGTAATGATTATAATCATAGTAGTAGAGCATTGCAAAAAATGTTCAAGTAACCTGAAATTTGGTAAGCAAGCATAGTTTTTCAATTGAAACAACATAGGAGGGGTGGATATGAAAAATTAGAAAAAATCTTTTTTTACAATGCCCTACTATATATTGTAGTAATAAATTATATATAATAATATATAATTCTGTCAAATTTAGTCCATTACCAAATAAGTGTTTTAAACGCACATTAACAACTAAATACAAGTTTATAAATAATCAAACGTTATTAGAAATAAAATTTTGTTTTGATCTTTATGGTAAACATTTTCTGGCCTTGAACCCATAGTTACTTATAGACATTACAGATTACTCTATATAATATTAAACTAGGCTTCAGACATGTTAAGTTATTAAATGAACGCTCCTGCAACTACGTATTGAAAACCGCAAGACTACTATTATTTAGAACTGAATAAAATTATTGATCTACCATGATGGTTATTATGGTTAAATGTATCATATTAAAAAAGACTCGATGTATAATTACAGCTATTTTTACAAAAATAGTGTATTCTACATAAAATTGAAATCTGTAGTAATCATAGTATTTGCGGATGTATCGTATTACTGCCCTCCTAAATAATAAATAATAAAGAAGCGGCATCAGCAAAATATAAAAAAAAATAAGTTACGCTCCCGGAGGCGTTATAGCCCACTTCTGTGCCCACTTTTGTGTTACGATAAATTTAGTTTATCAGTGCTTAAAAGGGGTCAAATTTATTGTTTTCTGTTGATGACACCGAATCATCACTCAAATCAAAAAGACTTACTGACCCCTTCTAAGCATTGTTGAACAAAATTTGCCCCTGAAATGTATTTAGATTCTAAATATATTTCAATCAGTTTTTTATATTGTTTGTAACATGTAAAACGTTGTGATGTACATTAGTTGTGAAAATAATTAAAAAAATAATTAAAAAATTAATTTGAAATGTATGCGTTTAAAATAGACGTGTGTCATCATAACCCTTTTACTAAAACGATAACAAATATAGTACAGGAAAGTCGCCTAATTTCGGATACCATTTACAATGTATTCAATATTTAATACTCGGTATTACTTTTTGATATTTTTTTTATATAACCAGATACAACTTATTATAGCGAACCATGATTTATTATAAAAGCAATTTTATTACAGTTTATTTTTTCCAAAAAGAGCGGTTAAAAAAAATCAGCGCATTTTTGTGCATTTAAAAAAGGGCTCCTAATTTCGGACATATCCGAAAAAATTTGTTCAAGAGTAGATCTGGATCCCATTGCTTATGTTTCTTGTTATTCCTTCACATTTAAGATGTAATTTAATCATTAAGCGATTTTCTACGAAATACTATAGGAACTATAATTTTAGATTCTCAGTTTCGAATATCTTAGTATCTTAGGTAATTTTCGTTTTTTCAAAATTGTTTATCTTAGTTTGTTGTATCATTATAAAAATAATAATTAATGGTTGGTTATCCTGAATAATAATTACCTTGCGGATATCCGAAATTGGGAATCAAATGCACAAAAATGGTCTATCCAAAATTAGGCAACTTTCTGCTTTTTAGATTAGAAATTTGTAGAATGTTGACGTTTTCAAATTGCTTAATTATGAATAGTGGATCAACTTAACTAACATCATAACTTACCCAAGACAGAATCACGAACTTTTATAACGATTATTTATAAAATAAACAAGCATAATAATGCAACTGAGCACAAAACTGCCATTTGCAATATAAACGATTTGTGCTGCCATTTAAAGGGGAGAAGCTCTACCGTTATCATATTACAGGACAGATTTAGTTTGACTTTTGGCTTCACATAAAAGTAGTTTTCTGTTTACCTTTGCAGACAGTATCTTAAATACACTACTATCCGAAATTTGGAAACCATCCGAAATTAGGCGCATTTCCTCTACTATTTTTTTCTTCAAGCATCCTATATATATATTTTTTATATATTAATTTTTGAATTTAATTTATTCAGTAATACAGTATGTTTTTTTTTTCATTAAAATAGGCCAATAAAACCCTTTCGAAATAAACTTAAACCTTCCTTAGCTCAATTTAAATTTTTTTCATAGGCTAAATCATGCACTTTTCGCGATTTCGATGGTAACGTCTAATGTAGCATTTTTATTCAATTTCTCGAGTCAACCACCTGTTTACATAATAAACAAACAAGTTTGAAGTATGGCTGTCATCAACGTCAAAGAGTGCTGCCGCCAGTGGTGGTTTTGCTAATTAACTTTTTTTTACGGCGTACAACAATGAACTCATTTTTTACTGTAAAAAAATAGATCACTTCTAACTACTGTGTTCAGTTACAAAATATGAATATTTTAGTACGCTTAAAGAAAAAAAATAATTATTAACTGTTTATTAGACATTTGTGGAACCTCTGAGGACCTCAAATTCAGGTATTTTGACAATTAATTGAGGTATTTTAAACATTGATTACTACAGATCGCACCTACCTCGATTATTTTTTTTTACATTGTAGGTCTGAAAAACTTTGTACTGTTATTTTTAATTAATTGTGCAAATAATTAAAAAAATAATTATTAAATTAATTTGAATTTTATAAGCCATAAATAGACATTACAATCATTTTAATTATTAATTTAACATGTGAAAGGCTGTTTAAACTTTAAATCAAATCTGGAACAGTATTCTTAAGGCAATTTAATTATCTTTATTATTAAACGCCGTGAAAGTATTTATTATATTCTAAGTAACTATTTAAATTAACCCTTAACTGGCATCGTGGAGCATCATATCAAAATACACTGCCTTTCCCCATTCGTCCACATACACGGTGTATTTGAAATAGCGTAGGAAATTTTAACAGGTGATTCTACATGATAAAATATGACAAAAAGTTCCTATAAACATATGTCTAAAAATGCGTCATAAGGGAGCTACGCCCCTTTGAAAGTGGCTAAAAAAAACGGTTTTTATTTAATAACTCAGGAACTCTTTGAGATATATCAACGAGGTTTTGCACGTCAACTAATCCTACCAAGGCCCGTTTTTATGTGTTATTTTCATGTACTTATATCAACCAGGGGTGTGCGAAACGGGGGGGGGGGCTTATCAGTTTTTTATCCCAAACTTTTTTCTGTGTAACTTTTTTCAATTTTATTTTTGAAATATGATTCCTCAGGTCAAAATACATAAAAAAGGTACTCTTGTTGTAATACTGTAGGATTAACCGTTTTCGATAAAAATTCATTTGAAGGTGAAATTCCACGGTTCGAGGACGAAAAATTAAATACTAAAATGTTGAAAACCAAAATTTTAATGATGCAGGGAGAATGTACATTAAAAACTAAGAAAAAAAACTCATATACAGGTACTTCCAAAAATCAATCCTAATGGAGCTATGGTCTCCTAAATATGCACCATTTTTAAAGGGCTATGGTAGCTTTAAAAGCGTTTTTTCGACCTACATGTATGGAAACTTTTTTTCTTAGTTTTTGATGTAGAATAACATTGCATCATTAAAATTTTGGTTTTCGACATTTTAGTATTTAATTTTTAGTCCTCGAACCGTGAAATTTCACCTTCAAATTAACTTTTCTCGAAAACGGTTAATCCTACAGTATTACAACAAGAGTATCTTTTTTATGTATTTTGACCTGAGGAATCATATTTCAAAAATATAATTGCAAAAAAGTTACACAGAAAAAAGTTTGGGACAAAAAACTGATAAGGCCCCCCCGTTTCGCAGACTCCTGGTTTAAATAAGTACGTGAAAATGACATACAAAGACGGGCCTTATTAGGATTAATTCACTTGCAAAACCTCGTTAACATATCTCAAATAGGTCCTGAGTTATTAAATAAAAACCGATTTTTTTAGCCAATTTCAAAGGGGCGTAGCTCCCTGTATAGGTAAATTTATTCTTGTATACAGATTTATACATGGAACTAATTAATTTAAATTTTAATTGACAGTGTCAATAAGAGCCATTATTTAAAATTTATAGTTCTTTCAGTTTTTATTTAATATATCTGGAACCCTGTTGTAATTTTTATTTGGTTATTTTAATAAAAAGTGCAAAATCCCCCCAATTTTCTCACTTTTTGCCACAAATAACTTTATAGTTTTTTTTTTGTAGTTTTTTTAAATAAAATATGATAAGCTTAGTTAAATAGTTATTTATAATACAAGGGCAAAAAGTTAAGTTTTTCGATTGAGGCCGGCCCGAGGTTAATAAACCTACGAAATCGAAATTTAACTTTTTGCCCGTGTATTATACAATATTTTTTATTCGATTGTTACTATTTATAATAAATTATTAAAATATACTTTGTCTTATTACTTATCTAGTTTTCCATGACAAATTTTTATCCAATCAAATCGCTAAAATAACATTTGAATCGTTTCTTTTGCGTGCGGTTTCATTTTCAAATTAAAAAAGCTATAGCTTGGTGATTAATTTCTGTTAAAATGTGTCTGTTATGAAAATAGTAATACTTCTGAACCGTTCTATGAATATTATAAACATTGAAATAATTATAATTATAATTAAGAATATCTTTCTATGCGTGTAGTTTTCGTGTGTGAGTTGTCTAAAGATGCAAGAGGCAAGTGGTACCAGTTTAACTGGTTACTAGTTTTATTTTTCATTATTTTTCAATTGTTTTAAAATTCCAATCAATTAAAAAAAGTATTTAATGATAATGAAGTTAGTAGTTAAGGGTTAAATTTATTTTAAAATTAACTTCGAATAAATTGCATGAAATCGAATTTTTTTGACATGGATTTTTTAATTGTTTATGGTTAAAAAAATTGCATTACATTATATAACTATTGAATAATTTGTTTATTTGTAATAATCAGTTTATAAATTGCAATGCCTACTTATAACACTAGGCAACAAATCGCAACTTTTTTTTTGCCCCGATCGGAAAGTAAATTTTTCTTACTAATTCGAGGGCGTAGAATCCGAATCTGACCTGAAAAATTCCAGCACCTAAATTTTTTGAGATATAAGTTCAGCCCTACTTAGTTTTGTCACATTATTCATTTTTTTTAATATTTTTTTTCATAATATCCCTATTTATTCTACCTATGAATTTAAAGTTTCTATGTTTTAAGTTGGGTATTTTTTAACTAATATTGAGTCGCCGAATCCAAATTTGTCCTTGGAATATTTTTGTCTCCCATGATTTTAGAACAAAAGAGGGATAAAATAATGATTTTTTAACATTTTTATCTTATTTTTCTCAGAAAACTTAGGTAATAGAAATATTCTGAGGCCAGATTCGGTTTCAGCGACCCAAAATTAGTTAAAAACATATGACTCCAATCGGGGCAAGAAACCGTGTTGCCTAGTGTAATCAGTTTATAAATTGCAAAGCCTACTTATAATTAAAGAAGAATGTATCAGGTTTTTTATTCATTAGTTTATTCGTGGGCATCTTATATCTGTTGCAATAGCTTTAGCCATTTAAAGCAAGGACAATTCGATATAAACAAGATACGAAATATCTATATTTTTAGTCAGCATCTTAAAATATACGAAAATTAAAATATAATTAATAATACTAGGCAACACGGTTTCTTACCTTGATTGCAGTCATATGTTTATGACTAATGTTGGGTCGCTAAGATCGAATCTGGCCTCAGAATGTTTCTACTACCTCGGGTTTCTGAGAAAAATAAGACAAGAGTGGTAAAACTTCATTATTATAGCTCTCTTTTATTCTAAAATGGGAGACACATTTGGATTCGGAAACTTAATATTAGTTAAAAAATACTGAACTTAGATTATGGAAACTTTAAATTCATAGGTAGAATAGGTAGGGATACTAGGGAAAAAAATATTTTAAAAAAGTGATCCTGTGACACGGGGAGAGGGGTGCAAAAGGGGACAAGCTGAGGACCACGTACTCATGCTAAAAAACCGCTAAAAAGCATCACTAAGGGGTCAAAAATAAACTAAAAATATGTTACGTGCTACGGTCCTTAAGTAATTAAGTGATATTTTTATTTAAAACCATTAAAAAAAAACTAAAAAAAAAAATAAGCAATATTGTTTTTATAAATTATTTTTAAATTGGCATAATCTCCTGTACTAAAATTTGAAAAATAAGACAGACGTGCTGTTTTTTTTTTAAGGTCAAATTCAAATTCTGCGCCTTTAAATTGATAAGAAAAATATATTTCTTTGGCTCGGTAAAAAAGTTTACACTATGTGCTTTAATTTTATTGCATTTTGCTTTATTTACTTTTTATGAACAAACTAAGCAAAATAAAACAATATTTGTATAAATATTTTTGTAGAGAATTTCATAATATACAAATTAAGTCCTATTAAATTTTTATACATATTTGAAATATTTTAAGCATTTTATTTTTTTCGCGTACTTAATTTCAAAATCCTACTCTTTTTTAAAAGATTTTTTATTTCCTGGACTTATATCTCAAAAATGTGCAGTGCTGGAATTTTTCTAAGGTCAGATTCAGATTCTACGCCCTCAAATTAGTAAGAAAAATTTATTTTCAGATCGGGGAAAAAATAAAAGTTGCTATTTGTTGCCTAGTGTAATTTATCAAATTATCAACAGGTATCTCTTTCTAATATATGGATGATATTTGAAGCGTCTAGGATCAAACTTTAAATCTCCACATTTTGACGAAATTGAATGGAATAATTCGGCCTTCATTTGGGTTCTGGGTCGTTTGATTTTGCTTTTTTAAACCTTTTTTTCCATTTTTGAAACAAACTATATATTTTTTATTTTAGACCTAAAGGTCACTTAATCTTTCCTTCTATTTTAATTCTTGGTCTGCATTTGTTCTGGTTTAGTTTGTTTCAAAAACGGAAAAAAAGTATAAAAAAGCTAAATTAAATAAGAACCAGATATTTTTCTAGTTGTTGCAATCAGAAATCTGGCAAGGGCAACAAAACAACTTGTTGTGGTTACCAGAAAAAAAACTTAGATTTTAAGGATCTAAGTACAATAATTTTTTTTCTCGGTGTACTTATTTAACTTCTACAAAGTGATTTTTTTTTCGTTTTCCTAAAAGTTTACTACACCTCTTAGTTAGATTTTATTGTTTGAGCTAGAAGGCTCCGTATAATGTTTTCGAAGAAATCCTTCAATTTTATTTTAAATCCTCCTAATTTAAACTGAAATTATTAGAAGAGTACACAAGAAACATAATCCATAGCGTAAGATTTTATTTTATTTAACCATTTCAGATATTTTGTAATTCCTTTAAAACCTAGTCATAATTGCAACCCTCTCTCTGAAAAGGCCCACATTGTTATGCAAATGTGGCCCACAGCTTGTGGGCCACAACTAAATAAAATGAATAAACAGACGTGTACCATTATTTCATATATAGATCAAGGCTTGCATTTTTTAATTACTAAAAACCCATGTATCTTTACAGTATTTTTCAAACTTGAAATAGTAAATTTGTGGAAAATCATTTTAAATATATTTGTATTAAATTGTACCTATAGGTACACGGAAAGAAATTAGTGGGCTCTGCGCTATACATTATAAGATATTTGGTAACAGTGGCAAATTATAGTGATTTAAGCTATAGATTATAAGGGACACAATAACTAATAATGTTAAAAATAAATTGGAAACGATTATATATATTACAGACACGATTATATTTATTACAGGCACTATTATAAATTTACAGAAATTTTATTATATTATAAAAATTATTAGCACGGACAATAATTAAATCTATTTAAGCTATAAATGCCATACTATTTGTTATATTTTATTATTCACTAAACAATTAAAGTATTTCATATAAATTTTTACACTGACTGCCATAATTGTAAGAGAAAGCCTTGTATTTATATAATAAGCGATTATAATTTGCTTGGTATGTGTGTTATAGCGCTCCTAGCTATAATTTTTTTTTCCGTGTATACACCAATAAGGTCAAGGCCTTAGTAGAATGCTATTTTTTAATTTACATAAAAGTACATTATTGGATATACAGCCTTTTTACATCAACTGTCTAAAACAGTAAATTTGCGGAAAATGATTTTGAATATATTAAATTTTATGTACCTATAGGTATACAAACCAATAAGGTATTTGCCATTAGTTTATTTAATACGTTTAAATATTAATGGCCCGTTTTACGACAGTTCGCGCCATAAAAAACAATACCGACATATCTAAATGCAAATCAAAAATAAATTGAATTGAGATTATATTGTCAGATATTAAAATTTTAATGCCCGTCTAAATATTCGTAACAAATGTTTAATAATCAAAAAGATATAACATTAAAATAAAAAATTTAAAATAATGTTGGTAATATGTATTATATTTACATGTAAGTGTATACTACTATACCTTCTTCTTCTTCTTCTTCCTCTTCTTTTTCTTATTTGTATTTAAAACTTGCTATCATTAACAATATATACTGCCATCAAAAAAAAAATAATAATAATTAAAAGAAGAGGGTAAAGAGAAGGTCATTTATTTTCTTGTCATACTGAAACAATGATACATCCTTATAAAATACTGGCACTTTCTCAGGGGGGGCTCTTCGCCATATATTAAGAAAAGAAATATATAAATTTTGTTTGGCCTATGAAAGACATGGCTAAAATTAGATAACTACATCAAAATATTTTTTTGTGTACATATTTTTTTTTAATTAAATGGGCCAACAAAATCTACACATTTCAGTTTATTTGTTAACAAATGAGAAGCATTATTACAAAATTTAACAAATCCTTAACACGTATGTTCGATTTGTTAACTTTTGAAATAATTATCCTCAAATGTAAATAAAAGAATAAAAATTATAAAGTAGAATACAAAAAATGAAAGCAGAGGATTTAAAAAAACATTTTCTGATGGTGTCAAATATAATTTTTTGTCAAAACAAAACAAAAATCAAGACAGATGATTTAACAAAATTGTGTTATGACCTTTTATAATAAGTAATTATTATTAATAATTTGAACCATTAGGTATTATAAAATAAAACTTATTATACGTCTGAAGAGCATTGTTTCAAAACAGAATTTGTTCTAATTCTCACCTTCTGCTCGGGCTACAGATTTCACGCCGCAGGCCAAAAAGTGACACTTTAGGCCCTTGGTGCAAACAATAGCTATTTTCTTAACGACTAAAGCTTTCTAAGACGTACACTCGTTTTGGATTTTTCTCATCGTAATTAATGATTGAAAGCATTGTTTAAAAAATTGCTCCACTAATTGATTACTGCAGGTATAATAGAAAATATAAAACAAAAACAAAACAAAACTTACCCTCTTTTTAAAAGTAAGTAATGAAAGACTAATTAAAAAAAATCATATAGGCGCAAAATGCGTTTTGTCTGAGGTTAGTAATCCAAAAGCCATTAATCATAAGATTTTAAAACAATTATCTTGCATCTCTAGTGTAAGAAAATTCTTCTTTGGTTTTATTATCGTCTAGGGTTCTTAAAAATTACAATCTACCTGCTAGAACAAGATAAGAAGGTTTGTTTAACGTTAAATATTACAGGCAACCTCACGAACATGTTAACTTTTTAATTTCTTCTTAGCATATCTTTTTTGTTTTATTTTTGTTAGATATTTTTATCTTTATATTCTTATAAAATTATGAATTTATAATCAGCAGGTACTAAGAATTTGTCAGGTATATGGTTGCTAGGAATCGCTAGTTATTTTAACATGCCGTTAAAACTTTTGAACATAGCCAAGTCCTAAACTTTATTACAGTTTTTGATCTAGGTCCTAGATTCTAGGATAGCCCTATATGTAAAATAAACTAGTTTAAATGATGGCCAAAGAATGGCACTTTAAAAATCTAAAAATATTTTTTTGTATTTATTGAATATAAATACTTACCTACCAAATTTTACAATGAATGATATCTTTTTTCTTTCTATATAAAAAAATGTTTAAAAGATTATTTTTATTTCAAGCCTTAATGGTACTATTATTCATTTCATTAGTGCGCCATCGAAACCCTCGAAAACGTGGCTACACATTTTTTTGTCAATTTTAGCAGATAATTATATTTATAATTCAAAGTTTTCCAAAATTGTTAATTCTAAAATTTTAAATCACTCTCTTTGTATGTTACTCCTGCTCCAATTAATAAAAAAATCAGATTTTTCAGAAAAATCCTTGCATGACTTCCCAGATTTTTCTAGAATGTGGCCACCCTGATTAACAATCTAATTCGAATCTGAAGAAATATATATATGGTAAACAAAAATTATGCACGTTTAAATTAAAATGTAAAATTTTGAATTAATTGTTAAAATTGAGGTCAAACTTAAAAACAAACGTTTACTATGCAATGCACAATGAATATTTTTCATAACAGAGATAAACCTAACTGTCTACTCTCGGAATATATATTTATATTCCTTACTTTAAACGTTTGCTCGGTTATATTTGCTTATCGTACTCTATCTTCTTGTCAATCTCGCAAATATCGTGAGTACCCTGCGTTTCTTATTATACTATTCGCAAAGCTGCAGCTAGAAGAGATCTCAGTACTTCAGTTAACCAAATTTCAAAATGAAAAAAACTTTTTGAAAATAATAGTTTTTGTCTCATTTTACCCCCGATTTTTTAAATAGAATATTTTAATAATATCAACAAAACCCTGTATTATAAGACGATGTATGATCTAAAATTAATAAAAGGCAATTGGTTGAATGCTCTACATACTTCAAAAAATTCTAATGCATTGATAAAGGCGCTTCGTTAAATTATTTTTCTTTTTTATCGACTGCGCCAATTATTTCGTTTTATTGCCACAATCTGTAAAAACTCCAACCAATTGGATTCAAGCATGTTTAAACCAATGCAATAAAACTTAGTAAATTTGAAATTTTACTGTTAAAATATTTGACAATTAACCTTACTTTTTGCGAATTGTCTGTTTGAAATATGCTTTTTTAGATGGTTTTATTTCGCAGTGTCAGTACTTGGTGAAGAATTAATTTGCTTAAATGTATCAACAACCAAGAGTATATTGAAAAATGCGAGGCATTATATATTTTAAATGCTTGTTTGGATATTATTACCGGCACAGATTGGATATCGATCTATTATTGCTAACAATCCTAATTGACTTTAAGCATTATTTTATTTAATATAGTTTTACGAACAAGTATAACGGTATTTATCGGAAATCTAACTTTATAACATAATTTGCTATAGCTAGATTTATTCAATATAAAAACCAACTTATAAATTACATCCTTATTATTAGATTAGTCATTTTAGACAAATTTAATTTAATCTTCAAGATTTATAAGTCTACTTGATATTTAAATACAATTAATAATCCCGTAACAGTACAGAAAAAAAATTCCTAAAAATTTGAATATATCGTTTTATAGTAAATATAAAATACATACATTTTCAATAACATGTTTAAACTGATACACACAAGTTGTCCATAATTAGACAATTTGTTATAAAACTCTTATTTTATAGCATATCCATTTTTTTGTTTAAGCAATTTATTTTTAAGGTGATATCTGTGTTTTATACAGTGTCTCCGGACGCAAATTTTGTAGACAATATGGAAAACATATTTGCATAACTTCCCTGCTAAATTTCTATAGAACCTATCTCAAATTCATCGGATGCCATCAGACTTGTTTGCTGTATGTTCGATAGAATTTCATTTGGAAATGTTAACAAGATTTTAAGATTTCTTTCAAAAGTCAGTATCTTTTTAAGATGGTTCCTCATATAAACATGTTTTCTGATTTAAAAATTAAACAACTTTAAAAACTATCATATTAGTTTAATAGACACCCCAGCTGTCGACCTACAAATTGTCAGTCCTTTTTCAAGTAATTTGATTAGTTATGATTAAATCATAAAACGAGTATTATAACCAAAGGATCCCGAAAAGGACTCAAAGATATTACAGATCAAATTGCACAATTCTCATACAACTGTCAACCATATTAACCTTGGCAATTAAAACCCTATCATATTTAAATAGGTAAATAGTATATTATACAATATACCGTGTGTTTGAGATCATACAAATCGCAAAAAAACAAAGATAAAACGATCAGATCCAGGCTGCCGTGATTGTAGTGGGGACAGCCCGTCCGATTTCATTAAAAAAAATCAAGTTAGCATTGATCTTTGTTTTCTTCGTTTTGTATAATCTCAAACACATGGTATATAGTATAGTATATAGATATAGTATATATAGATACTATTAAATTTACTTTATAAAATATTAAATAAATTAATAACTTCACGGTTGATTTTTTATGTAGCTCTTAATCTTCTCATGTGTATTTCGTTTCGGAAAAGAAGCATCAATATAAAAAGAGTATATAAAAAGTGCATAATTGAAATGTCGGGCATGTTGGTTATCGGAAGAGCTCGGACTAGGTCAGACATGTAAAAAAAGTTGTTCCTTAATGCTTGCTTTTATTTGTTTTTATTTTGCTGGGCCTTTTATGTTTCGCCGGGAGGTATTTCGGTCTCTCATAACAGGTGACCCATAATTATGGGCGGTCTACCATTGTGAGATTAAAATTACCTTAAATATTTAGGTGTGAAATCGCTGTGGTATAATACAATGTTTTATGTCTTGGAGACACCTAAAAGAAAGATATTTTTTTGATCGGCTTTTTTTTATACTTTCTTACGTAATTTTCTTTCAATGTTTTGAATTTAGAATCAATCAGTTTTAAAATGTCATATTGTATAAATATTAACAAAAACAGAATAAGAATCAAAGAGCAAAAAAAGCCTAAAGTTTCCTAGGAAATATTTGCCTATAGAAAATATCATAATATTTTTAATATTTGCAATATCTTCAATATTGTCAACATCTTTACTAACTTCAATAACTTTAAAATCTTCAGTTTCTTCAATACAGGTATTCAATATGTTTAATATTTTTAATATATCCAATATTATTTAAAATCTACAATATATTGATATATTAATATCTTCATGTAATAATTGTTTTTATAACATAAAGTGGTCGTTTCTAATGGGAATTAGTCCTTTTGATTCACAAAATTTGGAACAGCATGGTTTTTGTAAACGGATTTTTATGAATTTCAATCAAAATGTTGGTAGTTTTTTTTTAATAATGTAGACTTAAAGACTTGAGTTTTTATCAATTAGAACTTCAATAAAGTGTCTAAAATTAAAACTTAAATTTGTTTTGTTCAGTACTTTACTTTTTGATTGTTCTGGTATATTTGAACTCATTAAGTTGCAATTATTCAATAGTGCAGTTTTATTCATAATATCCTTCATGAAGGATATTCCACCTATAATTTGAAAAAATAGGAAACAGCTATGTTATTTAAATTTTATTTCTATTTTAATTTGACCTTAATTTACCACTTTTAACATAATGGATTAAAAACAAGCTATCACTACTTTACATCAGTTTTAGTCGAAAATGAAAGTTGTATTTGACATTTAAAATTCCCGTTTGCATTGCCAAAAATAATAAACATAAATCGATAAAAAATAAATAAAAAAGTATGATGCAAAGTGCAAAATTATGAAACCAAAGATATTTAAGGATATGACGTTATTAAAAAAAATTCGTGGCTGAACTCGAACTTCAAATATCAATCTATATAATTCAATAGATAACTAAAAAACTTGAAAATCTAGAGCATAGAAGTACGGTATTTAAATATGATAGCTATCCACAATATGAATTACGCATAAATATGTTTGCACAAGTACATATTAAATATAATTATTTATAATTGTTATAAGAGTTTAAAGATAGTATTTGAATTAATTTTTATTAAATTGTACATTGAAAATTAAATGTTAATAACTGTAATTTTATATTTGCTATATAGTAAAATTTATTAAAATTTTATACAAGAAATACCTAATACCTACACTAAAATATGGCCCAAATATATACAAATAAAATTAAAAATTTCTAGTAGAAAATTAAAAATGTTCTACAAAAAAATAAATAAAATAGCTGCTGTGCAGATTTATCACAAAAGTCTTGGTCTAAACCCCATTTCTTTAAGTATAATTTGTGAATTCAGGAAGTTTTATTGCCAGAAGAATTTATTTTACCTAATTATAATAACATAGGAAAAAAGCTATTAACAAGTTATTTCCGATACATTAAAAATGTATTATTGAGAACTAGATACCAAAAACAGCCAATTTTTATAAATAGAAGTGCCATAGAATCCGAGTTATACCAGGTCCCAGAAAAATTTTAAAATGTTTAAGAAAAATTAATAAATTAAATTAAATAATTATTTAGTGACACTGAAAAAAAAATCGGATTACGCAATTTTGTCCGTGTATCATACACTATTTTTTATTCTATTTTAATATATAACTTTGTACTTTTCACAAATAATTTGAGGTTAGAGTTCAAATGTCATTAGTATCAACCAATTAACGTCGAGTATTTAACTTTTTGCACTAGTGCAAAAAAATTAACTTTTCATATAGATTTATTATATAAAAAGTGTCACTTTAGATAAATATAATAAAATATAAATCAGCTGTATCTTTCGAGCAAAATAAATGTAGACCAGTGTTCGAATATTTTTGGCAAGACGTATTTTCCAGATTTTACATTTTACAAAAGGAGATACTCCTAATAAAACATAAAACTGCAATTGATTGTTTGTGAGTCAGATTTTGCAATTACCCGAGGTCACCCGGTCCATTCAAACTGGTAAAAGACATTTTAGTTATAGCGGGTACGAAAACCCACGTATACATATTCTTTTATAAAAAGGTCGCACCTTTACCGACTACTACAGTAAACGATTGTCATATGATCTGTTTTAATTATAACATGAATATATTTAACACATATTTTAAATATATATTTCGTTTTATTGTTAGATATTTAATATTGATGTTTAAATGTAAAAAAAACTCTTTTAATAATGACGTTTGCTGACGTCTTTTAAATCAAAAATTTTCTAATTTTTTTTATATTTTTTTTATTGACGTGTGTATATACTTTTTGTATTTTTAAACATGAAATACTTACTTACTATGAATTATTGAAAAAAAAAACATTTAATACTGAGCACAAATCCAAAAAAAAAAATATGAATTGTTCTCCTGAGGCGTATCCTGCCCAATTTGTAACAAAGTTAGGGGGCGTCCCTAAAAATCTAAATTTTAAGAACCACCCTAATATTTCTCTGACCAATTTGTTTTTAAAGAAATATTTTTTAAATATTTTAGATGGTTATTTTAATAAGTAACATTTATTTGGTTCATTCATAAAATATACCAGTTTCTAAAATTAGATAGGGATATATCTGCCCTATATAATTATACTTTGTGGTCTCTAACAGGTTGGATATACAAATATCAATAAAGAAACCGGACCTTTTTTTATAAGAAATACATTTTTTTAACATAGAATGTTATAATTGTAAATCAATTTTAAAGTTTGTAAAGGCATTCGGATTTCTTTACAACAACAAAAAAAAAACAAGATCGTAAACACAACAATTTATTTTACCCAATATATATTTTTTTACTAAACAAGAATATCGTTTTACGAAATTTTGGGCTAAATGACAATTTAAAAATATGCAAAATGATAAAAATAAATGAATGAATGAAATTGATTTATAGGTTTGATTAATTTATTACTATTGAAAAAATATATTAATAAAAATGCGACAAAACTTATTCTCACGACATTATTTATTTTTAAATTGACCAATGAGGGTTATGCTTTTTTACTCTCTCACTTGCGATGTTGCCGTATCTTGCATTTCTCTATTTAGGAATGTATTTTTACATAGACTAACCGTATACACAGTTAAGCATTGTTGTATATATACATATATACGTTAACATAACCTAACTTTTTTTTAATCGTTGCAACCCACTCGTTGGTTTGGTGTTTCTGATGCTAACGAGGGGGCGTAGCCACCTATTTAAATAGGAAGAATACATTTCTGAAGGAAACGTACCTTAAAAACCTTAAAATGAATAGCATATACATTGTGTACGCCTAGTTGCTCCCTATTTTCACAAGTCTAGAAGTGTGCAAAATCTTATTTTGCGTGTTTAGCGCAAAATTCAAACACTCCTTTTTAGTGTAAAGATAACAGTTTGGTTTATAGTAATAAACCACAGTTTCTATCTTACAGCAACTATAAAATAACCAATCTAGTTTGTTTTAATCTTTTACAATATAACGCACAATTATATTTTACTGTTCATAAAAAAACATTAAGAGTTCACTAGAGCGTTTTTCTCAGTGCTCTTTTCTCTTCTAAGATGCTAGTAGTACCATAAAAGCAAAAAAATAAATAAAATAACCTATTTTGCAGAACCGTTGGAGCATAATGGGACTTGAAAAACTTGACTATAATTTTAATTACTTAAACCTAGACACTTTTATATCTACAGTAAAATTTTTACTACTTTTCTAGTTTTTTGTGCTCGTATTTAAAATTTTATTAGGCTTTTATTTATCTTTAATTAAAAACCATGGGTTTAAGGCATGGAAATGTTAACATCTCTCTACCAAACATAGTTTTATAGTACCTATGTGTGTAATTACGTCAGAAAAGGACCTTATTTGTCGGTATAAAGTTACATTATATGAGTGCTTTTGGACATAACATGACCCCAACTTTTATAATCCAGTCGTCAGGTCGATAAAATAGGAAATAATTCAGGGAGTTTTGATTTTGGGTTCATTGGGTAGGGTTTATGGCCAAAAATAAAAAAAAAACAATTTTGAAACCTTGATCAATTGAACTGTCATTTTTTTGACGTATTTTTAACAAAAAACGGATTTTTCACAAAAAACGGATTTTTCAAAATATCTCAACATAAGTGCATCCTAGGACAAAAACCGTTATATAAGAAAGAGAACCACATCCAAAAAAATTTGTGCTATGTAACCACATCCAAAAAAAATTGTGCTATGTATTTTTGGTAAGACCTATTACTAGTTCAGGGCACCTCCGTAAACCTTACATTATAGGTTTTAAGCGTTTTCATTATTTTTTTGGGTGAAAATTTAAAAAATCTATCTGGCGCTTTCTTTTTAATTTTTGTAAAATTACAAAAATAGTTAACCCATTTGTGCCCCATTATCTCGAGATTCGGTACACCGACTTTCGATTGCAAATGGCAATTGCATTAAGCATTAAAAAACTTTAAAATTACATGTAACATGTCCTTAACAATGCCGGCATAGATTTTCCGAATTAATACGTTTTACCGTTTTCAAAAAAAAAAAAAAAAACGTAAAAAAAATCGTGAGATATCCTTTAAAATGAACTTGTACTTGATACATAATGTCCTTTTTTGGGGTAAGTACACATTTTTGCTTAGTCATCTTCTAGACAATATAATTTATAGTTTAGGGTGGTCCCGAAGCTTTTTTTCATGAATGACTATTGTATTCTTCACACCACTGCTCCTGTTCTCACTCATCGTTGAAGTCTCTTTTGTATTTTCTTAATAACTTTATTATCAGACAATACTTTCCTGTGGATAATAGATTTTCTTGTATTTATAACAATTGGACTAGATAAAGACAGCACTGCATTGAATATTTTTACTCACCTTATAAAATAATAATTTAAATTAATATAACGTCTGGTTACGCTTTAAAAATAGTTCACTAGACCAAAAATACAAGTTTATTTTAAACTTACTTATTGAATAATTCATCCTAAATTAAATAATTTAGTAACTACTACTGTTACAGTTAAATACTTATAATCTAACATGAATTTTTATTTTTGCTGTGACGTTTCGACGATGGATTTTCGTTGTTTTCAAACGACAAAAATCCATCGCCGAAACGTCACAGCAAAATTAGATAACAATTTTAGTCAGATCCAAAGCCCTATTCCCCAAAAATCAAAAAGCTAAATTATACAAATCGGGCAAAAACTTTCAATTTAAAAAATAATAGTTCTAAGTTTAAGTCTAAAATAACTATAATGTAACATAAATAATACGAAATAATAATTTCCCTACACTAGGAGCAGCAGAATCAAAAGTTCGTTTTAAAGTGTTAACAATTTATTGTATATTTTTACATTAGGGTTCATGCTAATCTTGAATACAAATTAAGTTTTAGTGACTTTCCAACGCAAACCAACAGTTGTGGGAAGTCCAAATTCATTGACAGTTAAATCTGAGGTGCTCGGTTTCGGAGGATAATGGACTTTTTTCATCAAAAATTACCACAGTCGACTTAATAGTTCTTCATTTTATACTGTTTTAGCTTATTCTACACTGAAAAAAAGTTTATTTGCGTCAACTAAATATTTGGTTGGATATGGACAAATAAATATTTGGTTGTGACAAATAAATTTAATTTCTGTCAAATAAATTTTATTTCTGTCAAATAAAGCATTTTGTTTGTCTAAAAATATACATATTTGTCTGCCATATATTTTAGTCACTTTTTGATATTAAAAAAATAAATAAAAACGAACTAGTGAAAATCTATGATATATCTATTGATAATTAACTTTGCTATAGAATAAATTTACAATCTGTCTTAATCTTTTAAATAAATTCTGGGATTATTTAATTTAAAAGTATAATATGTAAACCGAAGATGATTTTTAATACTTATAATTAATGCATCAATATCTTTTTTGGCAAAGTGAAATCCATTTGTTAATTTTTATGATCTGGATGCTTTCTCCTCACGAAATTCGTTTATTAACATTTAAAAAAGTTCAGGATTGCAATAAAATTAATTTATTAGTTTCATAATTTCATAACTTTTAATTAACTATAAATAAAGTGAAAAAAAAAACAGCATTCAGGTAATAATATGTTATATAGTTCTTGAACTTTTTAAAGGACTCAATTTAAACCTAAAAATTTTTATTGCACTTATGCTTTTTACAAAAGATCAAATAAAAACTAATAAACCTCGTAATAAACCTTTTACTTTTCCCAAGGAAGGTCTTGCGTTAGTAAAAAAGATCGAAAAATGTTTATTGCTTTTTTAAGTTTTTGGACGTTTTATATCCAAAAAATACGATTTCCGTAAAAAAAAATCTGTCGGTCGGTCTGTGTGTCCGGGAAATTTGTGACCACGATAACTCAAGACCACTTTGGGGTAAAGACTTCAAATTTGGACTAAAGGTTGATTATATAAAGCTCTAGGCTAGGAGTAAAAACAATTTTTTTCAAAAACATTTTATTTCAATATATTTTTGGTTTGGACTTTTTTTGAAAAAAAAAAATTTAAGATTTTTTTTTTATTTTTTTTTTATTTATTTATTTTTTTTTTTTTTTCGTTTTTGATTTTAATAAACCTGGAAAGTATTTTGTTGGCAGCAGTATTTTATTTTATGTTAATAAATGGCACATAAGTACATCCAAAATATGTTTAAAGCTTGAAGTGCTTTCAATAAGGTTTCGACCTATACTGCCCTACTACGCTAGAAAGCAGTAACTCCATTTGTCGCATAGCAACGTTTTCACGTCAACTCTGATGTAATATTTTGAAAACGCTGCTATGCGACAAATGGAGTAACTGCTTTCTAGCGTAATAGGGCAGAATAAGAAGTATACTTACTAGTAATAAAAAAAAATCTTTATTTTTATTAATCATGATTCAGGTAAATAGATGTTCCTGTAAATATTGAGAAACTCCATAAACGAAAAAAAGTTTAAGGTTACAATGAAATAATTTTATTAGTTTTATGATTTCATAACTTTAATTAACTACAAATAAAATGCAAAAGGAAAAAAATAACATGCAAAAGAAAGAAAAGTTTCAGTAGATGATATTTTTTATAGGTCTTGAACTTTAAGGATTACGTTTAGTAAAATAAGCAAACTTTTTACCAAAGATCAAATAAAGACTAATAAATATTTTCATTTTTATGTTAATAAATGTCAAACAAATAATATTTAAAGATCAAACATTTAAATATTTCTATTATTACCTACTGTATTTAAAGCTTAAACCATTTTATTCACGACCACTTAGTAATTGGCTAATTACATACAGGGTGATCCATAACTGGCATGCCAAAATTTAAGAGGTGATTCTAGATCCAAAAATATAAAAAAAGTTCCTATAAAGGTTGGTCCGGAAATGAGCCCTAAGGGATCTAGGGCCCTTTAAAATTTGTATAAAAATAAGGTTTTTAATTAATAACTCGGGTACCGTTTAAGCTAGAGCGGCGAGCTTTTGCATGTATACTAGTATTAATAAGGGCAATAAGTTTATGTTAATTTATTTTTTTAATTTATCCAGAGGCGTGCCCAGACGGACAAAATATATGAGGCTTAAAACATTTTTGCCCCAAACTTTTCTATGTGTATGTTTTTTGGATTTGTTGTAAAAAATATAGATTTCTAGAGTAAAAATACATATAAAATATCATATAGTGTAACACTGTAGGAGCAACCGTTATCAAAAATAAATGCAATTAAGAGGAAGTAACATTTTGTGGCACCAAAAACGTTACTTTTTAAAAGGCTATTACTCCTTTAATATTAAATTTAGGTGTTTTGGTGTATAATACTTTTTTGCTCAGTTTTAAATGATCACCCTGCAGCATTAAAATTTTATTGGTGCTTTTTTTTGTTCCCCATTCAATACGTCATCTTCGAAGGGCCGTACCTCCCTTAGGGCTCATTTCCGGACCAACCTTTATAGAAACTTTTTTTCATATTTTTGGATGTAGAATCACCTCTTAAATTTCGGTACGCGAGTTCTGGAACA
The DNA here is from genome assembly GCA_958510825.1 of Brachypterus glaber. Classification (NCBI taxonomy): domain Eukaryota; kingdom Metazoa; phylum Arthropoda; class Insecta; order Coleoptera; family Kateretidae; genus Brachypterus; species Brachypterus glaber. Next base: position 62,034,160 of record OY294044.1, on the reverse strand, counting down.
GGCTGTATATACATAAAAATTGGAAAATGAGTTATAATTAACTGAAACTTCTCAAAAGTTAAAAACACCGCATTTCCCTGCCTAGGAAGGGAAGGCTCTTGTAGCCAAATTCATTTAAGTCACTTATAAAAAAATTTAACTTACTGACTTGAATTTTATGACAAAACAGTTTTAAATACATTTATTTTTTTATTTATTCCTTTTTTCATGTTTTATTTTTATAAAATAACATCACATATAAAAAAAAGTTATATTTTTACGCAATTATGAAAAATAAACAATGATTACTTCTAACTTTATAGATTACATTACTATTTTGGGGTTTAGTTAAATTTGATTTAGTTTAAAAGAATAATGCATTACAGTAAAAGGTACCTAACTTGATATAAGAACCAAAAATAGTTTTTTGCACGACCAAGACTAAAACCTAATTTTACGCTTTCATTTCCGGACTAAACTTGCCGTTTTTCTCCCTAGGGTATAAAAATCACAGAAACCTTGATAATATTAAAATATTATACTTACTATGTGCTTTGCTGGTAAAAAAATAGGTTTGGTGGTTTTTTGTAATAAATTAGCGATTCAAACCAATTTATTTGATTTTAACAAAGAAAACCTTTTAAAATAACATTGTTATAACAATTTATACATAACTTAAAATTTATCATCTTTGTCCATTTTTTTGACGTTTGTGTCAACCATATTAAAAAACAATTGAAATCACGATAGCCATGAAACTGACTTTTCGCAATATACAGGCATCTTGATTAAATTACGAAAATAAAACAACCGATTTTAGACGCGTGGTTTTTAATTTTAATTTTATCTACCTACCTAAATTATGTTTGGTCTTGCAAAAAATAGTGTATATACCTCAGGACTAAACTTGGCTGTTTTAGTCCCTTGCATTTCTGTTTCCCTCGCTCGCTACACTATGCGGCGGGACTAAAACAGCTAGTTTAGTCCCTTGGTATATAAATAACTATTAAAGTAAGATAAATTCAAGAATTTCAATTACCTTGGTTACCAAGACTTGGTAGCCTTTATTTGTTGGCTTCAGTGTATTTCTTTGGTGCCTACTATAACTAAAATTATCATTATGCTTTATCTAGTGTATACCTTTTCATATTCTTATTTTCTTAGTATTTTACACCGAAAACTATAAATAAATAGTTTATTTATTAATGTAATTCCAAAATGTGAGAAATATAAAACGAAAAACCGGCTACGCTACGCTACGCTCCCCGGTTTGCTGAATTTCCCTCAGGAAATGAAACAGTTTCCACCTCGGTATGTAATAACTATTAAAAAAGTTTCGGATTTTGAAAATTATTAAAGGATCATCCCAATTAATTGAAGCAAAAATGTTAGTAATCTTTGAAAAACTCCGTATACTTAAGTTGTTTAAAACGAAAAAAAAAAGATAAGTGCTTCTGTAATAATAATTTGTTTTTTGAGTGATTTAAAACATAATTATCTGCATGGCTAAGGATATTAACCATTGGTTAATTGATAAATGTAATGGTTTAAATATTAAATCACTTTTTTAACCATAAAATCGCTTCTTAAGTACCTGACTTTTTCATAAAGAATATGTTCGCAACATATGAAACAAAAAATATATTAATTTCAAAACGTATTTAAAAGATATGATTTCATTTTAAAATAATTAGGTACTTACATCAGTATAATAGTTATATAATTATAAAAGTTTTTTGTAAGCAATAATGGTTTTCTGGCATGAACTCAAACATAAGACGAAATTTTCTGTTTTACATTATTTTCTGGCTTAAAACCTTTATGAGATATAAAAACAAAATTAAATTTTGGGCACCAACCCCAAAGAGCCACCGGTCGTTTCAAATCAATTTTTGAATTTATTTTCTTATAATTAGTTAACTTTTATATTGTAGATTTTAAAATGTTACAAATAAAGTTCAATTTGTAAGCCAGTTTGCTAGGATAAGGTCCAAAAAAAAAAGTCCAAAATCAGTTGAGGAGCTTTTTTTCAAAACGCAACAAGTCCAAAAATTCCCCTTTGGAGATAGAGATGGCGCTTGATACATCAAATCGAACTCGTAACTCCGTCTAATACTTTACTCTTTACTCTGCAACAAGTTTCATGTAAAATAGAGCGATATTCTTATATCTTTTTAAAAAAGGAAACAAGTTCACAAATTCTATTTCCAAAAATTAACCAGTCCTACCTTTTTTTTAAACGAAAACGAAACAGGTCTAGCATTTATTTGGCAATAACATTGACACAATGCAACTTAGATTAGAAAAGAAATATGTACATTTGTGGAGCAAACATACAAAAACCGATAAATCCAGATTATCCAGTTTTGAGATATTAGCAGAAAACTTGTCCAGCGTAATCCCAAAAAATTTAAAAAAATCCTAAAACTGGCGAAAACTGTTGGGTCATAATATTATACTGCCCTCTACGCTAGAAAGCAGTAACTCCATTTGTCGCCTAGGGAACGTTCAAGTATTACGTAACGCAAATTTTGATAATTTTGAAAGAAATGGACTTGTTGCAATATGAAAATGACCTCCTCAGTTACTATATGGCCAATATTTTTAAATTTGCAAATTGTAATAATAAAAATACTATGTATATAGGGCTCCAGGTTGAAAATTGGTTATGCCATATTATAATTAATATATTTTTCAGAAAATACTGTAGTTTACTTTCAATTTAACACTAATTAATAAATGTATTTTACTCTGTAATATATTTCCACTAACTTAAAAATATTAAAAAATCGCAAAATGATGAAGGTGTTGAAATATTACGTTAGTTACACAGAAAAAAAATAATATTTTTATAGTTCTAGAAACAACTAATACGGAAATTCTAATAATTAAAAAAAAACTATTAAAATTGTTATTGGGTGGCATGCAAATTAATTCTAGTGCATAAATGCGGTTATATAACGATGCATGTTATTGTTATAACAATATGAGTTACGCATAAGGTCATGATAAATGCATTTTCACACAATTAAAGTGATCAGTCGGCATCAGTTTTGATTTTATTAACACGAACGATACACAATATGGTTAGAAGGTAGCAAATATTGTTGCCTCGAGGCTCAAATGACCGAGCATTCAACCGTTATTGTACTCTCCACAGCTTTAAAGCTGGAAGAGTCTTCCAGTATTCTCAATGGCGATTTCTCCCGTTAGATTAGGCAGGGACAAAAGTTCTACCCAAAAAGGATAGAAGACATACATACACTCCCACTTCCACCCAACCAAACAAATTCTGTATTTGTTCTCTGTTGAACAAATACAATATTTACTTGGCCGGGCCGGGCGAAAAGTGTAACTATATTATTTTTATTAAAGAAATTACTGGCGCCATCTAAATTTTAGTAGAATTATCTTATTCTACAGATTCAAATTAGCTATGTTCGTTCGTGCCGCTCAGTGCTACACTTTCCGGCCAACCAAATAAATACTGTATTTTTTGTATGAAAAACAAATACAGTATTTATTTGGTTGGTTGGAAAGTGTAGCACAAATGGGATAGAGATAGGGTAGACGTCTTTTGTTTCATAATTCTTGTTGTAGAGAGCTTTATTGTCACCAGTACAATACCTTGAACAGATAACGAAAACCGGTAGTTAATCCTGTTAGTAGGATATCTCCAAATTATAAAATCACACTGATAGAAAAATCTAACATTAGTAAAACCAAACGTTGTTGTAACAAGAGGTATATGATACCATTTATACGATTATTCTAAATTATAACGTTATATTAAATACACTATTAAAATTGTAAATTCATATTATTTAATAATACAACAACGTTATTGTCACTATAATAGTTTTTTAAGGAAGGATAATTAATAAAGATGGCTACAATCAGCTGATTTTAATAAATGTTTTACCAAAATATTGAAAGTAGGCATTTTGGGCTAAAATTTTTATGTGCATAAGTATACCCAACGATAAGCATGTACATTGTATATATACATATGTAATTACATGTGATGTGATGTTGTTTCTATGTGCACATAAATGTAATTAATATGTGAATTTAAAATACATTACACCAAATTGGCAGTAGAGAGCCGTCGCCTACCAGAGTCAGCTAGCCAGTCAGGCCGACGGGTCAGTTGAATTGCCTGCGTTTTGAAGCGAGGAACGTGGGGTGGTAAGGGGCGGCAATCCGAACCTGCGGATTTGCAAGCCACTCCTACCTCGCTCTCTTCCCGACAAAGAAAAACCTTAACAGTTTGTTGTTGTCCCGACAAAGAAAAACGCTTAACAGTTTGTTTTTGTAAATACCGAACACGTTTATATAGTTTTTGTTGTTATCTATCCAATATATAGCCGTCGCAATTACTATAGGCTATTGTGCCTCTCACTTGCACGCATCCTGCATTATGAAGCTTAAAGCGTAAAGTTAAGAGCGCGCTGCCTATAGTGAAAATTATTACTATAAAGTGGTTGGCGCATATACAACTATTTATTGTTGTATATTATAACGTAATTAATATAACTTTCTTTTATACTGTTTTAGATTATTCTATATAAATTTTGGTTAGAAATTTTAAATACATTTACCTAAATAGTTAATTCACAAATCAAAAAAATAGCTGCAGAGCTGTAGATATTTGGTAGCATATTTTCTTTAAAAAAATGTAGGGCAGTGTATCAAATTTTTGTCATAATGTGTCAGAACAATTATTCAATAATAATAAGTGTTTGAGTTTTTGTCATTAATCGATATACTATAATAAACATATTTTTTAAGAGAATAAGTTACAAGAAATGGAAATTAATAGACCATTTCTGTGAATGGATTTAAATTTTCTGATCAAAATTTATATAGTATAAGCTAAAACAGTATAAAATGTAGGACTACTAAGTCGACTATGGTCATTTATCGAGGGGTCCCGCAATAGGTTTTGGGTGCGTCGTCTCCTTTAAAATCGGAAGTCTTTTGCAATATTTCGAAAGGTTTCCTAAGACTTCCTATAATTTTCAAAAACTTCCCGGACTTCTCAAAGATTTCCTAAGACTTCTTACGACTTCCTGACATTTCCTAAGACTTCTTACGACTTCCTGAGATTTCCTGAGACTTCCTGAGACTTCCTCCGACTTCCCAAAGATTTATAGTGACTTCCTAAAGACTTCTAACAACTTTTTGCAATTCTACGCAATAGCCCGCGAATTTTTTATTCAGGGATTTATTGTTAAAGTTAGTTTTCGGATCAGATTATTTTATAAGGACCTAATTTATTAATAATAATTATAATTATCATAATTATTATCACGGATAATGATTTACAGTACCCGGGCAATTGCAAGCTATTATTATTCATCTTTTGTCATCATTTTTAACTTTTATCATAGATTTACTAGCGTTGCGTTCTAGTGGAGTGGGGTCAGCCGTCTTGCAGCTGCTTCTTATCAATGCACTGCAGTGCTGAATTTATGCCCGCTTTTGCCCGAGGTATAATAATCATTCTGTGACTAAGTAAAAACATGAAACAATCGGTTTATTTAGGTTTATATTGTTTTCCGAAAATAGCAGTTCTGAATTGGTTCGGAACGTGCGCAGTTGCCATTGAGAACTGCCCAGTTGCAACTGCACCAGTTCCGAACCAGTTTAGAACTGAGATTTTCGACAAAAAAACAAACCCAATGAATTCGTTCACAAAGTACATAAAGGGTTTAGGTGGGGTCGAATACAGCCTTACACCATGTAGAATTTATTGAGAAATTATAAGAAACTGCGTTACGAGGTAGGAAGAGGTTACCTCTGGCCAAATTTTGCGTAAGTTATGGTAGAAACTTGGGCAGACATTTATTTTTTTGTGTAATAAAACTATATCTCCTATTTATTTAAAAGTTTAATTATTTATATTTATAGTTTAGTATACAGTATAAAGTCCAAACGATCACTTTCTCGCGAAATAGACAAAATGAAGTGTGCTGCCGATATGCCGAAAACCACGCCACTTACACGGCGCGTGTGGAGGGGGTAAATTACACCGTGTTTTCCAAGTATTTTTATTAAAATAACGACTAAAGACTTCCCAGACTTCCTGAGACTTCCTGAGACTTCCTGCGACTTCTCAAAGACTTCCCGGACTTTCTGAGATTTCCTAGTGACTTCCTAGACTTCCTGAGACTTCTCAAAAACTTCCCGGACTTCCTGAGACTTCCTAGAGACTTCCCAGACATCCTGGCCAAGTGCGTCGTCACCTTCATTATTGCGGGACCCCTCGTCATTTATATTATATTCTTTTGATCATACTGTAACCTAAGAAGGTATTTAGGCTAATCCTGATAAAATACTGACCTTTCCACAATTCTCAAACATATAAGACATAAATATTTCCTCAGATTAAATGGATAATAAACAATTCGAATATGAAACTCACAAAGTATTCCGAGAAATGCGAAGCATTGTGATCTTGACGTGTTGTTACTTCCACGCTTTTCATTACCTTTCACATTTACTTCAGTTATAGAGCATATCCGTATATAGTCCAAAAATTATGCAAGGACGAACAACTCGTGATTTATTATTAGTATCGGCGAATTTCCAGCACTCGCATTTTAAATATTTACATTTTTATTTCTTTTTATCTTGATTTTTTTTTAATGATTCCATTCCATTCCACGAGTAAGGTGGGAAAAAAAGTTATCGATAAATAAAAATTAAAAACTTTCGTATTCTTAAAAGATAAAAATCGAAATTTCCCTGATATTTCTGCAAAATTATTCCGTAAACCTATGTTTCTGAGTTTATTTCCAACGTTGATGAGTCATAACTGAGTTTACGCCGACTACTATTTATTATTATTAAAATAAACACTACAAGACAGTATTTTCATACTTATTAAAACGATAAAAGAAGTAATTATGTGCAACATATAATGAAGAATTAGCCTGAATTGACTTATTTGAAAAAATGTTTTAAAATGGCAAGAAGTGTCTTTTATGATGATACTGTTTAACTAGATTTATTGTAATTTTAACAGTCTTGGGTATAAAATACCTTGTAAAAAGGTCCCTTTATGACTATAAATAAATACAAATAAATACAAATATATATTTTTTAAATGTTTGTTATCAGATATTTTATAAATATATATCTACCATAAAACACACAAAAAAAATATTATTTTCAATAGCAAAAATAAATATTATAATTTTTTTTAAATTATTTTATTCTAAATGAAATGGTTATAATCTACACTGGAAAAAAATAAATTTATCATTCAAATTTAATATCATTTTAATGTATGCATGATGTAATTTGACACTTTTTTATAATAATCTGATATACCTAATGTAAATTTTTATTACATCTGAGATGTAAAAATACATTTCATAAATCCATTTTTTCAATGTATTTTAAATAGTATTAAAATGATAAAATTCCTCATGGATTTTTAATATTTATTAGATGGTAGTACCAATTTAATTTAGTACCATCTTTTTACTTTTAATTGCTTATATGCATATCTAAATGTATAAAGAACTTTCACTTTCGGGTTTAGACCGTGTTAATGGATTTTCACTTTCCGACGTTTCGTCTCTTCCTACTAGAGACATCTTCAGTTTCAGATTAATCCCTGAAGATGTCTCTAGTAGGAAGAGACGAAACGTCGGAAAGTGAAAATCCATTAACACGGTCTAAACCCGAAAGTGAAAGTTCTTTATATCTTAATGGCCGTGAAAGCTTAATATCTAAATGTAATTTATATTCATTTTTAAATTTCAACTTTCTTAAAATTTTATAAAATTTATAAATATTATTAATATATTAATATATTAAATTCAATAAATTAATAAAATATAGATTAATATTCAAATCTTAAAATTTCAGATTTTTTTAAAATTTGTTAATTATTAATATGCTTTTTTCGGCAATTTTTATAGACGTATCTTTAAATTATTTTAAAAGAAAAAAACATTTTAATCTATTAAACTCTTATTTATGCAAAATTTATTAATTCTGTGACTTTTTAGATTGCGTTTACTAAGATTTTTAAAAAAATTGTAAATAGAATATCAATAGTTTGGTAAAAGAAGTGTACTTTTTATTTTTCTGGTTTGTAAAAAAAAACTCAGATTTTTTTGGCTGGTTTTAATGCGTCACTTTATTATATCGCTAACGTTTCTCTCCGCTTTTGGGGCTTTATCAAAGCTGAAAGTTAACAACTATTGTTAATAATAATAATAATGATAATATATAACAAAAATATTTTTTTGACTGTATTGAATCACATATACAGGTAAAATATGTAAATTTCTTACCTAAAAATTATGTGAGCGTAGTTATATATATTATAAAATTGAACATTATGGACAAGGAACCTTTTACAACATAAAAATAAATATTACATTACAATATAAAAATTGGTTTACACCATGTCGAAAAATTTGTAGGTTAAAAGCGTCGTTCGCAGTAAAAAACATGTAAAATGTTTTTTTACAAACCAGAAAATTACATTCAAAGTTTGGCAACCTATATGGTATTTACCTACTATTAATATTATTGATAAATATGCAAGTATATAAATTTTAAGGACATATTCACAGACATGTATGCTATAGAATAATATTATTATTATTATTATTATTACATACTTTGAATTATTATTTTTATGTTTCATCTCAATAAAAAAATGGTTTAACATGGGAACTCAATAATTTACCATTTACATATCAGCAATCAATTTAATTTACATCGTAATTTTAATAATTACGTATTTATATGTATACTCACGCCAGAAATTTAACTTTACTTGAAAAAATAACTATTCTTTCCAAAATTACACCTTCACTGTTTAATACAGGCATAACTTTACGTTTTATTATTATCTTGTATCACCAGAAATTATAATTCATAATTTTAATACTAAAAGCCAAAAAAAATATTTTTTTTTGTTGTATACTGTAAAACATACAGGGTGATCATTAACTGGCATGCCAAAATTAAGAGGTGATCCTACATTCAAAAATATCAAAAAAAGTGCCTATAAAGGTTGGTCCAGAAATAAGCCCTAAGGGAGCTAGGGCCCTTTAAAATTGTAATAAAAATAAGGTTTTTAATTATTAACTCTGGTACCCTTTAAGCTAGAGCGACAAGTTTTTGCATGTATACTAGTATTAATAAGGGCAATAAGTTTATGTTGCCAGACGGACAAAATATTTGACGCTTAACACATTTTTGCCCCAAACCTTTTTATGTGTAGTTTTTTTGGATTTTTTGTAAAAAATATAGATTTCTTGACTAAAAATGCATAAAAAATGTCATATAGTGTAATACTGTAGGAGTAACCGTTTTCAAAGAAAATGAAATTAAGAGGAAGTAACATTTTGTGCCACCAAAAACGTTACTTTTTAAAAGGCTATTACTCCTTTAATATTAAATTTAGGTGTTTTGGTGAAGAATACTTTTTTGTTCAGTTTTAAATGAAGAATCACCATTCAGCATTTAAATTTTGTTAATTCTCTTATTTGTTCCCCATTCAATAAGTCATCTTCGAAGGGCCGTAGCTCCCTTAGGGCTCATTTCCGGACCACCCTTTATAGAAACTTTTTTTCATATTTTTAGATGCAGAATTACCTCCTAAATTTTGGCATGGCAGTTATTGATCAGCATATTGCCATTTTAGTAAGACAAAATTCAACTATAACTTAACGAAATGATTTCCAAGAAATAACAGACTCGTTCTTTAATTTAATAAAGATGTAGTTTATGTCAATAAATATTTTTCAGTAACGAACTACCATCTTTTCGTTTTAACGTTTTACATTTTTAATAAAAAATAAACCAAATAAATGACAGATAAATACCTAAATCATGTTAAGAAAGTAATCTTATTTAAAAAAAAAAATCATATTTTCTTTTAAAACAAAATTTTAACGTACTGAATATTATTCTTTTGTTGGATCAAAATGTTTCCAAATAAATCGTTTTTGTTGGATCATTAATATATCTTAAAGACAGTATTTTTATATGTGTACACTGATAAAAGAGTTTATTTGCGTCAACTAAATATTTGGTTGGATATGGTCAATTAAATTATTTGGTTGGGACAAATAAATATTATTTGAGTCAAATAAATATTTAGTTCATGTAAACAAATATTTTAATTTCAAAATGATTTATTAATGGGAACAGAATAATTTATTTGGCAGAAATAAAATTTATTTGGCTCACATAAAGTTTATTTGTCCCAACCAAATATTTAGTTGACGCAAATAAACAGTTTTATCAGTGTATGATCCTAAAAAACAAAGCTCTTTATTCACAGAAGTAAACATTTATATTAATTTAAATTGATAAGTATAAAGTAGCTTAAAGGAAGACGAAAAATTATCCTATATTACAGGATGTTGTCTCGAGAGTTATTATTTATTGTTCTTTTTTTATTTATTAAGTAAATTGCTTGCACAATATTTTTTTAACCATAAAGGCCATTTCTTATGTTATTTTTTTCCAATACCCAATAAACAGTCATTATAATACAATTAAATAAATTTATAAATTGAACATAAAACAAGTAGTTTTTTATTTATAAATAAATCACATAATTTATTTAAAATAAGTAGCGTAAGGGAAACTTTAGGGAATTGAAATTAAACTATGACCTATACAGACTCTAATTAATTATTAAAATACAAGTAACTCATAAACTAATTGTAATATTCAATTGGACTTTTTAGTCATCATGTACAGAATTGATTAGTGCAAAAAAACAAAAACCGAATATTATTTTTTGAAGATAACAGGTTGTGAAAGTAACAGGAAGATATGTATTTAATAAAATGCATATTGTTTCTATGAACTTGAATAATGATTATGAAATAAAGGTTAAATGATATAACTTAATCTGTTTTCTATATTAGAAATTTTACTATTGTGCGAGAAAATCTGATATATATATTTAAACGCTCCAAACAAAGTCACGAAAAATCACTAAAAGTTTATAAAAGGTGATTTTAAATTATTTGAACAAAATTGTGAATATTTACACAAAAAGATAATATTATATTAATCCAAATGAATATCATTGGATTAGATAATATCAGTAAATGTTAATTTTGTATACAGTGCGCTCAAAAAGTCACCAGAAAATAGCTATAGGCAGCTAGAATTATTTTTTATAAAACTAAAAAAATACATACAAGGATTTTTAAAAATAATGTTTTATAAAACTTTTACTTAGCACCTAATGTACCTACTATAATGATGTTATTACTAAAATTATACTACTAAAATAATTGAAATAATTTCAAAATAAACTTTAAGTGCTATCTTACAACTTTAAGTGGCATCAATTTAAATTAAGGGGACATCCATAAAATACATCACACAAATTGACCAAAATTCATACACTTCATACCCCGTTTCTCGCGTTATTAAAGGATGTAGATATTTCATATTTTGGCTAGCCCCCCCCCCCAATAGGGGGGTGTTAGGGAGGTAGTCAAAATATAAAATATCCACAGCCTTTAATAACGCGAGAAACGGGGTATGAAGTGTATGAATTTTGGTCAATTTGTGTGACGTATTTTATAGATGACCGCTAACCAATAAGAAATAATTTTGTAAAAGAACAACTTTTGTTCGTATATCGTGAGAATTATAAAAATTATACTTTTATATTCCATTCGGAAGTTTTTCTAATCTAGTAATTATATCTAATGTTTGCTTTTATTTAATAAGAACATGATACACTTACTTTCATGTTTGTTTTCAAGACAAGCATGCATGACATTTTTTATAATAATTATAGTAAGAATAGTATTAATTAGTAAAAGTTTTAAAGTATATGCATAAATATTTTATTAATTAGAATGCCAGACATAGATAATTTCATGTTTAAACGCTATTTGCTAATTAAAATCTGTAACGTGCTTGTAAAAGTAACAATTTTATGCACCTCCACCAATTTTGCAACTACACTGATAAAACAGTTTATTTGTGTGTACAAGTAGTAGAAGTAAATTTTTGGGTTGGCCAAAGCCGGGCAACTAGGCCATTGTTCCCATTAATAAATGATTTTCAAATTAAAATATTTATTTACATAACGAAACGTTACGATTTAAGGAAATAGTTTGAGTATTATTAATTTCAACCCTCTTCCCAAAAAAACATCAACGAATAGAAAAAACCGGGGTAAAAAACACTAAGATATTTACATTACAACTAAATATTTATTTGACTCAATACAATTTATTACTCGCAACCAAATAATCTTATTTGCCATATCCAAATAAATTAAAATTATCTTTTTTATCAATGTAGTGTAAAAAGCACCTTGACGTACGCACCTGAGGCTTGCTGTTTGTAGAACACCTCATAGGAGTATAAATAAATAAATAAATAAATAATGCGCTCTTATTTATGTTTTGCACTATGCATTGTATAAATGTCAAATATGCATCTTTTTAAGCTTTGCAGCTTGCAAAGGTTAAAAATATGTATATTTGGTAGATCTTGTCTTATTTTACATTTTTACTAGACTGAAATATAAAAAGAAAAATACCTAGGTTTATGACACAAAGTTAATAAAAAAAGTTTAATTTCTTATGCCGAAATATTCTGAACTAAAAGTGTACGTAAGGGCAAGGAAAAATGTTTTATTACTAAACAGAATTTTACTTAAATTCCGACTTAAAGTCGGAGTTTTACTTAAAATTCAATTTAAAGTTATAATTTTATTTATATTCTAACTTAAAGTCCAAATAAAGTAAAATTTTAACTTAAAGTCAGAATTTAAGCTAATCCAAACTAGTCCGGTTATCGCAATGACATATTCCGACTTGGTCTGAATTTAATTTAGCTAGGTTATTTAGTTGAAATTTTTGTTAATATAACGAATCTATTTAAGAAGGCAAGCATAAATACAATAAAACCGATCATCGGCTCAAAATTGAAATCTTTTTTTCGGTGTCGGTGCAAAATTGAATACCATAATATTTATGGGAGATTTATCCGAGCGGGATGCGCGTCAACATGAAATACCTGACACGCCGGCCAGCTTGAGTTCGATTCTCACTCGCGCCGATTGCCTTTTTCAGTTAATTAATAACTGAAATTTGGTGAAGGTGACACAGACACTCCCTATAAACTAGTACAAAAGTCAGTTAAAGCCGGTGGTTCCCTCTACTACTAACCCACACAAGTCATGGAACTAGGGGATGTAACATGTAAACAAATGTAAATATCCTTTTAAGGTTATTAAAATTGCTAAAACATTTAATAATGCATTATTAAAATTCTTATAACAAATTAATTGAAATATTTAACAATTTAGTCGTAAAACTACTTATAAATAAGAAAACTTAAAACTACTGATATTCTAAATAAAATAAAATATAAAATAATTTTGCTACGCTTTATCCTCGTGCTTCCTTTCCTAAAACAGAATATACATCCTCGCAAACGATTGATTTTTAAGGTTATAGTTAAAGTTTATATTAAAAAAAATTATTGTGATATTTCTACAAACATACAATTTGACATTAAATTAATATACTGTTTTAAATATTATAAAGATACCAATTAGTCTATTTTTTAATGGTTGGCATTGCATGGTCAAATTATTGTCTTTGACCAACTAACATTTTAAAAATATTTTTAATTAATTAATCAATTTTTAATATATTTTTTTATTTTACAGCGAAGATGAAGTTTCTTCTGCCATTGGTCGTTTGGATTTGGCTTCACACAACGGTAAGTCTTAAAATTTAAATTACCCGCTTTTTTAATTTGTTTGGTGCTTTTTACTGCTCAATTTTTTCAAACTGTTGAACAGATATGTCTCTTTAGAGCGGATAAATTTTTAAACCGTCCAACCTTTACGAACCACCAGATTTTATATTTCAATAGTTTGGTTTGGAAGCGGTGTAAATGTAGCTGGTAAATGTCGATTTGTTTTGTATAAGAAGACTTATAGGTCATGTTTTTTAAGATCTTTTAAAAAGATCATAATCTTCTAAAACGATGGAAAGAAACTCGTCAACAAGAATAATCTATTTCGTCTGGATTATTTTTTTTTTATGTCGATAGATCTCGACGCGCCGATTCCAAAAATATGGGCATTCATTAATATTTTGAAAAATATGAGCGAAATAAAAATTACAAAAGGAAAGAAATAATTGTTTTTTCCTATTAAAAAAAAAACTGACGTGATTGGCCAAAACGGATGACGGATTCGTGTTCAGCGACCAAAAATACACCTGGAAAACCATTTCTGATGCACGTCAACCGACAGAAATTTGTTGTCCTGTGTTATTAACGAACTTAATTACTTTTTTACTTATCTTAGAAATAATGATTGCTATCTCTTTCTTTTAAACGAAAGTACGGAGTTGTACGATTTTTACATCATGCATGATTGTTTACAATAGAACTTGGAACGGGGTCAAATCTAGAATTCTTATTCATTACTAAATAGATTTCGCTTAATAATGTCTACTGAAAAAGGTGTGACAATTATGGGAGGTACTTTCTTTTGTATGCAAATTTTATGGACTTACACTTAAGAAGAAGGCCTTCAAATTATTTTACAATAGATGGCGCACTAGGTTTTAAATTACATTTAAAACATTTATAATTTTTTGTAAAAAAAAGACAAATCTTGGTTCTTGATCCTCTTTTGCTATGACCAAAGTTATTTTTAAATAAAACAATTTCAGTTATTTATTTTAATTACTTAAGCTATTTTTGACATCTCATCATCAACATGAAATACAACATTCTAGCAACAAGTTGTCGTCCTATACTTCCAATGTAAAATCAATTTGATGTTTTCTGACTTATTAAATAAAAAACATTTTTAGCCCCTTTGTAAGGGGCGAAGCTTCCTTATGACCCATTTTTGGACACTTGTTTATAGGAACGCTTTTTCATATTTTTGTTTTTTTTTTTTGTTATATGGCTTTAACAATTGGGTTCTTAACCAAGTTTAAATCGATTTCCAAAGGGCTAAGAAAGTCTCTTTTTCTATAGTCATAAAGTTACTAATTTACTATTTGAATTTAAGTTGTTTTCTATCCAATAATTTGTTGAGAATAAGGATAGAATAATGCCCATTTACGTATGCAATATGTTTTATGGTATTTAACTGTGTAACATAAAATTAAATTATCATTCTCCGAAATTGGGCAAAGGAATATATTTTCCATACAAAAGAATATATGCTGCCATCTACAAGTAAACTCTTCCACCTACCTTTTCTTAAAGAATTTCGCTTGTACTACCTTAACAGTTATGATCTTGATATGAAAATCATTTTTGTCATACATAATACAGTTGTTGTTTGTGGGTGGAGTTAGTTTGCAAAACAGCAGTATGTCATTGTTTCGACCTCCAAAAGATTTTTTTTTATTTTCTAATAACAATTACTGGTCTTGTAACAAGAGTCTTGTTCCAATAGAAAGTAATATTTATATTTTAAAATCTAATCTGATGTCAATCGAACAATTAAACATTTATGCAATATTTTTTATATAATCTTTAATTTAATAAATTTAAATCAGCGGTTTTCAAAATGTTCAAATCCTTCACAGAAAAAAATATTGTCTTAAATCAAGAATGTGTGATTTGCATTTAAAGCAAAATTTTGATTTAAATATGAAAGGATAAGAAGGCTTTCATCAAATTGTATCAATCAGGAAAAATAGTTTAAGTTACTATTAAGGACAAACTTTTCAAAAGGAGGAGGTTCTCAATTCGACGTGTGGCTTTATTTATGGAACGACCAAACTATCAATAAATTCAATTAAGCCTATTACAGCCATTAAAATTAAAATAACAATTTCGGATGTAATAAAAAAGTTTTAAAATTTGATAATTTCTCTGAAAAAATATATTAAAAATAGATTATTACAAAAATATCAAGATTCGCGATTACACTAGGCAACACGGTTTCTTGCCCTGATTGGAGTCATATGTTTTTTAACTAATTTTGGGTCGCTGAAACCGAATCTGACCTCAGAATATTTTTATTACCTAAGTTTTCTGAGAAAAATGAGATAAAAATGTTAAAAATCATTATTTTATCCCTCTTTTGTTCTAAAATCATGATTCGGCGACAATATTAGTTAAAAAATACCTAACTTAAAACATGGTAACTTTAAATTCATAGGTAGAATAAATAGGGATATTATGAAAAAAAATTATTAAAAAAAAAATGGATAATGTGACAAAACTAAATAGGTGTGGAGGGTAAGGATGATGCATAAGGGACAAGCTTATCGCCACGTACTCATGCTAAAAATTGTCAAAAATGAACTAAAAAAATGTTAAGTAATATGGTTCTTATGTAATAAAGTAACATTTTTATGATGTAGAACCATTATTTTGTTTTATAAATTATTTTTAAATTGGAATAATTGTCTGTACTAAAATTTAAAAAATAAGACGTGCTGGATTCTGCGCCTTTAAGTTGATACGAACAATATATTTTTTGGGCTCGGGAAAAAAGTTTACACTGTGTACTTTAATTTTGTTTCTTTTTCATTTATTAACTTTTTACGCACAAACTAAGCAAAATAAAAAAAATATTTGTATAAATATTTTTGTAGATAATTTTATAATCTACAAATTAAGTTCTATAAAATTTTTATACAGATTTGATAGTTTTGCCACAAAAGAGCAATTAAGTAAACTCTGCACTTTCATTTTAAGGTCAGATTCGGTTTCTACGCCCTCGAATTAGTAAGAAAAATTTACCTTCCGATCATGGCAAAAAAAAGTTGAGATTTGTTGCCTAGTGTTATAGTATTTAACTAGGATAAAGGGACTACATTATTTTTCTATTGGTGTAGGTACTTAAAGTTCCAGATATAACAATCACATTGTATAATAATCGCATACAAAATGATTGAAATATCTTAATATGTATATTAAAGATATATCTATAGAAGTGCACTCAAAGTTATTGTATATGAGATGCACTTAAAACGCATATGAATGAAAAGTATTCTTTTAAAAAGATAACTGAAAAGTAATTCTTACTTGCAAACTCATGTATATTTATTGAACGAGTCGTAAAAATATGTAATGCTTCGCATTCCATCGTACACTCTTCAAAGTGGATAATATATTGGGTTTTCCCTCGATATAATTCTCAAACTATAATTGCTTTGATCTCGTTTGCGTACTTTATTTTTTATGCCCTATGAAAATGTGTTTTTTTTTAATTACATAGTATTCCTTTATCAAAAAGCAATCTTTTCTGAAAATTTGGTGTGTATTAAACTCTCCCTTCTAATTTTTATAATTTTTTAAAAGTTGTGCCTCCTATAACTTTATTTTTTAATCCTTTTTTTTAATTAGTATGATTTATCCTTGTAATAAAAGTAATTTTCCCTGAAAAAAATATGTCAATCCTACATTTCTTTTAGCTATTTTCGATTATTTAAAAAGTTTAACCCCCCATAACTTTTTTGTTTATGGCGGGATTACTTTTAAAAACAATACGGATCTTCCTCTCATAGAACTTATTTTTTTCTGAAAATTTTAAGTCGATTGGATAATTTGTTCTTCAGTTATCGTGTACACAAAAAAACGTGACATTGGATGAACGGACAGACGGTCATTTTCAAAGTTACTTATTTTTCACAAAACAGATTTGCATCCAAGAATTTTTTGTCTAGGATGTTTCTTGGCGATTTTGTAAAATTTGAAACTACCTTATAATACTCCTCTAGCGCGTAAACTCGAGTATAATAATGGAAGCCAATTTATGTGAGCTCGTACAACTGAATTAACATTTTTTCAGTATTGAATGTCTCTACATATGGTATAGGTACCATATGGGCCAATATCTTTATAACGGTTTAGTATGAATTCGTTACTGAAGAATGTATACATATGTCATAACCAGTAATGTAACTTTTAACAACAGAAAATCTGGGTTTAAAAATAATAATGCATTATTGAAAACAATTATTTTAGTTAATCATTATTAAGAAGTATTATACTTACCTACATTTATGTTAAATAAAGCTTTAATGAAGATTTTAAACTGCCAATAGGCTACACGTAGCGCTGATGTTAAATGGTTAAACAAAAATAAAAAATATAAAGGTGTTTTTTGGAGTTTTATTGTTTTTATGAAAGAGTAAAAAAATCATTCTTAGACTAAAATGTATGAAATTTAAGACACTCACTGCTAAATGATCAGATTGCAACTAGAGTCTTCCAGATAAGTTTGCTATAAAAATGCAAATGAAGCGCTCTGTTTTTAATTATCACTAGAAAGGATGTCACAACATTTTTCATATACTCCGTGATCAAATATGAATTTCCTTAAAAATAAGAACATATAGAGCGCTTCATTTGCATTTATTGGGCAAACTGATCTGGAAACTCTGGTTGCAATCGGATCGTTGAGCAGTCAGTGTCTTAAATTTAGAGGTAAGTAAAATTCTATCATTCACTAGAAAATCAAACATAAATCGTGTTCTCCGTTATCATGTTTATTTATATTTGCAACAATTTTTTGTTGCTTTTTAATTTATGCTGCGGTTTGCTAAAGGGTTTAAACACATATTAGCCTAGGAATGCTTTTTTTACTCTTTTATAAAAGCAATAAAATTCCAAAAAAAAAAATGTATTTTTATTTTTGTTTAACCATATTTGATAATGACCCTTATACAAAATCGTTGAGTATTTAATAAGGTAACAAATTATTAGTGTTCTTATTAGTTATATCAAAAAATTAAGGATTTGTTCTGCACCATGAAACATCTGGTATTTAAAATTCGGTATTTTGGATCTGATATATTAATTTATCCTTTTACCATATTTAAAGGAGTAAGTGGGCTATCCAGTTATTTAATGTCAATATCAGAAAGGTTACAGGTTTTAACTTACAACATAGTGAGGTGGAATTAAAATTTAGTTCTTATCAACAAAAAAAAATCAATTTAATTCTATAGAGCTGAGAAAAGACAAAAAAAATTATAAATCTATCCCGAGGAAAAACATATGCGATTTTCATAACTTGCTATAGTAATCAAATTTTAAAAAACCGGAGGGGTTTATTTATTAAAAAAAAAGTGTACAAGGATTGTGAAAAACAAAGGATTGTGGAAAATTGTCAAAAACATTGTGAAAGGTACAAAATTTTAATGAAATTGAAATTGTTAAGGATTGTGGAAAGATTTCAGATGATTGTGGAAGACTTTAGATGATTGTGGAGGATTCTAGAGGATTTTAGATGATTTTACATAAAGGATTTGTCAAGGATTGTAGAAAATTGCTGGATATGTGTACAAGGACTGTCCAATAAATAAACCACTTGAAACAACTTCGTATTTTTATTGGAACTCTAAAGAAAGTATTTTAGTATATCAAATTTTATTATTTAAATCAGGCAAAAATTTTAGTAGGAACCAGAATCTTGGTCTTTCATTTAAATCGTCCTCCTCAAATATTGTACCTTCTAGGATCGCAAATTTCTGCTTAGTAACATAGTATGTTTTTTTAACCTTCCTAAAATATTGGCTTCGAAAAGGTTAAATTGCCCACCATGTTTGGAATAATTCTAAGTTTCAGTTTCAAATATGTGAGGAATTTACTGTACATTTAATTAATATTAATTTAACATTTAGCCACATGATGCCAATTTTATTAATAAAACATTTATATTCTGGGTTCGTCTAAAGATAAAGCAAATAAATTTATAAATTTAATACATAATGACATAATAAAAAAATACTAAAAGATCCAGTAATGAATCTAATAAAATACCAAGACTATTTCAATGCTTTTATTAAACATAACGATGCTGCGGATGTTTGCTTTTATTTTTAAGGTAATAAGGAAATAGGATTTACTGTTATTTTTGAATTTTTATAACCTGGGTTTCTTTCGTAAAAGAACAGCAGATGCAAATCAAAGATGCTATTTTTTATATTGCACAATGCTGAATCGTCCAAATGTGGGCCACATACGAGGGGAAATTTAAAAGTTTACCTCATATTTCTACGCCACTGAGCTATACTGGAAATTCAATAAAACCTGCAGTGACTCATACCTCTGCTGCTTTCGTATCCTTTGCGAAGCTTCGACGAAATTACGCGAGTCGCACCCGAACTGGTATGATCTTCGCCTTTTACCACACATTCGCAACTGAGTCAATGCAAGTTTTTTTGAATTTCCAGTATAGAACGCTGTTATCATACAGTATCGGCAAGTATGGACCTTTAATCGGCAAATTTGTGTGTGTAACAGTACGGACTATAGTCCACATAATGTGTATTAGTTAGACAAGGATACTAATGGTTCCCGTTTTGGGGTCAAATGTGGATAGATTGCGAGTTTTATTATGGATTTTTCGGTCTCTCCCTAACAATACGCCTGGGAAAATTATTTTTAGGTTGGATATTCTGTATTGTTTTTGTTGCCTTGCTACGATTTTCTTCTTACTTTCTGTCCAATTCGTAAAAAATGTTTTAGTAAAAATTCAAATTTTTTAAAAGTAATCGAATTTGTTCATCCAAAAGTAGCCTTTCTATAACCAGTTTAATAATTTAAAATATTTAAAAGTTTAAATTCAAAGTCACTTTTTCAAGAGAAAAATTTTAAGATACTTGTCTCTAATGGAGAATACTTAAGTTATGTGTTCACTTATTAATACTATGATATCAAACTCTCTTTTTTGTTACTAAGGCACTAGAAATGTTGTTATGACAAGTGGTTCGATATAAAGTAAAGAAGCTAAGGATATAAAATGTCACTGATAAATTCTTTATCAATATTATGCATAAACATAATATGTCGAGAATATTTTTTTAAAAGAAAAGTCTAGACTAACTCTGGTTTTCAATGCACGGTTAATTTAAAAAAAAAAGTATAAAAAAGCGTTAGCATAGACGCAACTAGGATGGATTGTATGGATGGAGTTGCAAAAATAAACATTCCCGTCTTTAAAAAAAACTTCAACAGTCAAGATTTAAAACTTTTAAACCTCATGAGTTCACTAATCTGTATAGCCCCTATTTTTCTATGAAGCGCAAAGTTTTGTATTGTACCTAATGTGTTTTCTTTTTTCAGCAAATTTGATTACCGCCCTTAGCATTTATGGGGGATAATTTTTACTTGAGAAACTATAAATGACATTGTTGAAAACGGTCATGTCTATATATTTAATCTTATAGTCATGTCGTTAAATCATTACCATTATGAGTGCACGCATCTCAAATAATTCAAGGTTATTCTTTTAAATAATATAGCACCTCTAATTTTATTACGGTAAAACTGTAAAAATCTTTTATTAATAAAAATAAACATTATGATTGCTTTTTTACGCGTCTTGACGTAAATAGTCATTTGATTATACTGGGTGTAATAAAATGGCAAAACAGACAAACAGTAAATTTAGTTTTTTAATTTAGCTTTTTGCGTAGTCATTAAATTTGACAAGTGCCATTGTTGCATAAATTTTTATAAAACGTGAATAAAGATCATATCATTTTAGTTATACATTATAACTTATAATTATATTCTGTAAAGAATTTAAACTTTAAGGATAAGCACTGTAAAATATTTAGAATCAATCAGGATTGGGTATGATATAATATGATACATAATTTATCGGAGTAACCTAACTATGGTCTGTTTCATCAAGCAAGAGAGTAAATTAAAAATCGCACAGTGAATATTTTCAAAACAGATTCGAATATTGGATGTGCGAATATACTGCGTAGTTTATTTTTTAAAACATAACTATATTCTATACACAAACATATACTATTCAAACCTGTTGTAAAAATATTTACTGTGCGATTTTTAATTTACTATCTTGCTTGAAAAAACAGACCAGAGATGATCTAGTCCTAACATAACTATGGTCTGTTTTTTCAAGTAAGATAGTAAATTAAAAATCGCACAGTAAATATTTTAACAACAGGTTCATATAATATATGTTTGTGTATAGAATATAGTTATGTTTTATAAAATAAATTACGCAGTATATTCGCACATCCAATATTCAAATCTGTTTTAAAAATATTCACTGTGCGATTTTTAATTTACTATCTTGCTTGATGAAACGACCATAGATGATCTGGTCTAGATCTATAAAGAAGACCAAATCAATTGCAGTATTTGAATTTGTATCATTTACTAAGCTAAAATTTAGTATAAAAAAGCTGGTTTATCCAGTGACATTCGCACGTGCACGTGCTCTTGGGTCCAGGGCCTCGATGTATTTCTCGAGTTGTAGATACTCAAAAAGACCGAGAAGCAAATCTTTTGGTTTCTTTGCATATGTGGGATTCTACGCGGGTAAATAAAAGTTCAACGGTTCTAAAACAGTTCCTTGACATTCACGGACGTAGGCGTCAAATAGCATAATTCTACTCATTAATATTAAATTGCTATGTGTGAATCATTTTTGTACATCCTTAAATATAGGGTTGCCATTTCAAGAAAATAAAGTCCCTTAAAAGAGGTCCTTGTTTACTGAAATAGTTTTGACACAGTCCATAATAGAGCCGTGTACATTTTTTAGATCTTATAGTTTGGTATGGCTAGCAATAACGAATATGTTTACCTTATTTTTCCTTTATTCGAAATTCTAGTAGAAGAAAATTAAGGTGATCCTTGCGGTACATATTCTCGAGTTTTTATTTTTTTCTATGAGATTTCCTGACTTGTTTTTTGGGTCTTTTTGGATTTTTATAATCATATAAGTCTTGTTTATAGACCAATATATGAAAATATACCATTTAATATAGGTTATAAATTTAAATTTAAGCGGCTAGGACCAGAAAATGGCAAAGTATTTCATGTTGGTTGCCTATATTTTCCATTCTGGCTATATATCCGGCCTCTGGGTAATTTCAATTTGAAAATATGGCAACCTTACTCAAGTCAGGCTCTTCTCTTCTTCGTGTCTAAAATACTGAATTTTAATAAAATATTCCTGTCTAAAATATACTGTATGTTAATATTAAATATTCAAATTGTCTGTGAAATTTAAGTGTCTGTAATATTATTCTCAAGGATTAAAATACAGATAAAATATGATTTAATATTTTTAGCCAATTAACAACACATAAAACGATTAGACGTTAAATTAATATGAAGTTATTTTTGATTTATTAAATGATACCGTTTATTTTAATACTTGTTTTTCTTTAAATAATATTTTATATTACTTGTATTTAATTTTTGAAAATTTTGCTTTAAAAAAATTAAAACCAGTTGCTTTAAAAGATTTAAATTTATTTTGAATATTTAAAAATATTCACATAATTTAACGTTAAATATTGTCTATAAATTATATGAAATTAAAAGTTGCCATAAAAGCGGAATAAAAAATATCCATACGCAGTTATTTATTTTAAAGGGTAATTCTAATAAAAAAAAAGAATGGAAAAAGATTCCAACGATTTTTTTTACAAAAACAGGAACTTAGGAAGTTAAAGCCCTATAAAGAGCTATCCCTCATAACCCATTTTAGAACTTACACTGTAAAAAATTGAGGTAAAATTAGATTGTAATATTACTTGTATCCAAGATAACTTAAGAACGCTTTAAGCTAAAGACTTGAAAATTGGCATACAGGTATGTTACCAAAAGTTCTCATTCGCGATTGTTTTTGGTAAACATTGGGGTGGGGTAAGGGGGGCAAATACAATAATACAATAATTTTTTACAAGCATTTGAAAATTGCTTTATAAGGGTTTTGGAGGTTGCTGAAATTGAATATGATAAAAAAAATTCTAACTCCACCCCCACGGGGGTGAGGGGGTAAATATTTTTAAATATTTTCAATATTTTCGTCAAAATTGGTATACTCGGTGTATTTGAAATAGCGTCGGAAATTTTAACAGATGATTCTACATCATAAAATATTACAAAAAGTTCCTATAAACATATGTCTAAAAATGCGTCATAATGGAGCTACGCCCCTTTGAAAGTAGCTAAAAAAATCGGTTTTTTTTTAATAACTCAGGAACCCTTTGAGATATATCAACGAGGTTTTGCACGTCAACTAATCCTACCAAGGCCCGTTTTTATGTGTTATTTTCATGTACGTATTTCAACCTGGGGTGTGCGAAACGGGGGGGGGGGTTATCAGTTTTTTGTCCAAAACTTTTTTCTGTGTAACTTTTTTGCAATTTTATTTTTGAAATATGATTCCTCAGGTCAAAATACATAAAAAAGGTACTCTTGTTGTAATACTGTAGGATTAACCGTTTTCGAGAAAAATTAATTTGAAGGTGAAATTCCACGGTTCGAGGACGAAAAATTAAATACTAAAATGTTGAAAACCAAAATTTTAATGATGCAGGGCGAATGTACATTAAAATAAAAACTAAGAATAAAACCTCATATACAGGTACTTCGAAAAATCAATCCTAATGGAGCTATGGTCTCCTAAATATGCACCATTTTTAAAGGGCTATGGTAGCTTTAAAAGCGTTTTTTCGACCTACATGTATGGAAACTTTTTTTCTTAGTTTTTGATGTAGAATAACATTGCATCATTAAAATTTTGGTTTTCGACATTTTAGTATTTAATTTTTCGTCCTCGAACCGTGAAATTTCACCTTCAAATTAACTTTTCTCGAAAACGGTTAATCCTACAGTATTACAACAAGACTACCTTTTTTATGTATTTTTACCTGAGGAATCATATATCAAAAATAAAATTGCAAAAAAGTTACACAGAAAAAAGTTTGGGACAAAAAACTGATAAGGCCCCCCCGTTTCGCACACCCCTGGTTTAAATAAGTACGTGAAAATGACATACAAAGATCGGCCTTATTAGGATTAATTCACGTGCAAAACCTCGTTAACATATCTCAAAGGGTTCCTAAGTTATTAAATAAAAACCGATTTTTTTAGCCAATTTTAAAGGGGCGTAGCTCCCTTATGACGCATTTTTAGACATAGTAATATTTCATCGTTTTAAGCAATATCTAAAACTTGAAAACGTACGTCTTTTCTTATCACATAACTTGATAAAGATGATCTTATGATACGTTTTCAATATGTTGTTTGAGATGTCTTATCAACAGTTTATTAGTGTATATTTTGATGTATCTTTTAATTTATGTGCACTATAATTATATAATCTAAAGATCTAAAATATTTTTAAGATATATTAAACACCATATATTTATTTGTAACACATATAATTACACTACTGAAAAAAAAATACCTGCAAGATTAAAGAAACATAAATAAATTATATCAGATAAAGGAAGTGAATTTATCCAAGATTTTATGATATATTTAGGAAATTACTTTAGTCATAAATAAACATGATTAATTTTATTATTGAGTGTTTATTTTAGGAAGTTAAAAGCAGTAGTTAAGCAGGGAAAATTGCAATAAAATACCTAATTAATTAATTAAACATCGGAATTTCATAAAACTGAACAAACTCGTATAACGTTATCTAAAATGCAAAACAGCAAAGCTGCTTTTAAAGCTGTAACAACTAGCACTAGGTTTAAAAAGTTCAAAGAACTATAATTCCAGCAATTTTTTGTTTTGTTTTTCTATTTTGTTTTTAAATTTCACCCAGTAGAAAGCAAGATATTCCTAGTCTATGAAGACTTTATAAACTAAACAGTTGAATGTAGGAGGCTTAATACAAATATAATTAAATCAGCACAAGAATAAGAAGAATTGCTAAATCACTTTGAGATATGACTAATTTTTTTCTAGTTATTAAAACCAAAATAAGCAAATATTTGATTGCTATATGGCGGAGGCAACTAGAATGTTTAAATAGACTTAATAGTATTATAATACTAATAATAATAATAATAATAATAATAATAATAATAATAATAATAATAATAACAATAGACTTAAATAGACTATTTTATTTATTTGTACTGAAAAAAGAGGCAAAGTTAATTTTTGTAAAAATTCTGGTTAGGATCAAAGAAACAATTGCCATCGATTGGTATAAATGCTACATTAGGGTGGTCAAAAAAAAATATACTTAATTTTTTCTGTGTCGTGGTTAGAACGCCCTTACAGTAAAAATATATGAGACAACCCTAATGGGTACTTTTAGTACCCATAAAATCATGCAAATATCGATAAACTTCGTATAAAACCAGCCCTATTGTTTGTAATTTTATAAAATTTAAAAACCTTGATATCGTAGCCTGATCAAAAGTCTCTAACCCGTGCTAACAAGGCCCCGAAATGCCCCTTATTTCAGAAAAAGTGCATGTTCTATTAATTTGTGCTACTAAAGAATTATAATTATTAAATAAAAAAGTTTTTATGTCACATTCTTTTTCTATATAAACCTATTTTGGTTATTTGAAAATATTACGTTAATCTACGCCATTTAACATCAACATTTTAACAAAAATTGCATCAAAATGTAGATGTTAAATGGCGCTTAGACCCCATACTCGTTGAGTAATATTTTAAAATAACTAAAATAGGTTTATGTAAAAAAGTGACATATAAACTTTTTTATTTATTATTTATAATTCGTCAGTAGCACAAATTAATAGAAAATGCACATTTTTTCTGGAATTTAGGGCAATTTCGGGGGCTTGCTGGCACGGGTTAGAAACTTTTGATCAGGCTAAGATTTTGAAGGTTCATTTTGATAATTAAAAAAGAAAAAATATAAATATCAAGGCTTTTAAATTTTATAAAATTACGAATACTAGGGCTGGTTTTATACGAATTTTATGGATATTTGTATGATTTTAGTGTTTTTGGTGCCCTAAAAGTACCCTAAAAGTCCATATAAATTTTTACTATAAGGGCGTTTGAACCACGCAAATAGAATGGATTAAGTAAATAATTTTTTTTGGGACCACCCTAATGCTACATTTTCTTTCAAAGAAAATGAGAAGCCCTTTACAAAGAAATGGTTATATTACTTAAAATTATCCATTTATTTGGCATATATCAAATGCAAAATTCGTTTTTTCAGTGTATAGTTTGATATGCCAAACTAAATACAGCAAAATATGAAGGATAAAGAATATGTATTTAATTATTCCTGTGCCTATAATAGGCTATATCCTTTATGGTGGTTAACTTCCAATTAAATATTATTTCAGTTTTATTGTTTAAAGTTATAAACATTTTATTCGATATTAAATTGCATATCTTTCTTTAAAATAAAATTCTTCCTTATCTGAAAAGTCGTCATATCTAAGATGTCCTTTTTTGCACTGTTGCTAACGCGATATAGCGTATGGAATGTTTTCCTCATTAGTATTACAATCAACTTTTGCTGTTTCTTCTATTGATGAAAACGAAAAGATAGATAAGTAAGTTATTTGCCTCCAGAGGATTCCAGGAGTACGATAGATGGCGCTATTATTTTTTGCTTTATAGCCTTTAAAAGCCATTATATTGAATTTTCAAATTCTTCTATTTTTTAGTGGTAGTTAAAGTAAAATTACCGCATTCTAGCTAAATTATGTTCTTCATACTTTTATAATCAAAAACCTGCTTCTCAGTTGCTTTTCTGCATAATATTGTTACTGGTAAACAATTTTATGAAAAAAAGTAAAACTGGATCTTAAAATGATTATTGAATTATTAACAGTCCAGTGTGTGGGTAGTTCTTTTGCTAATGAACGGATTTTTAATAGCTTTGTTTATACATTTTGTATATTAACACTGCTGATTAATAGTATATTATTCAATGAGCATATAATAATTGCTATTAATCAATGAGGGTGAATTTTGGGACACGAGCCGAAAGGCGAGTGACCTAATCACCTGAATGATTAATAGCTATTATACGCGAGTAGAATACTATACTTTATCCACGGCCGTTTTGGGTTTTAAAAGGTTTATTTTTACAGACCCATGATTAATAGGCCGTGGATAATAGTAACAAAAACTAGTTGCTAGGGTTAATCCCACCAATAAGAGAAATGCATATTGGTTGGGGTTCATACGCAAATTATGTTAGGCATTTTTTAGGGATTTTTACAGATTTTGCTACTTTGGCCATAGCTCTATCTAGAAATTAGCTGAGGTGCCTTTAATTATGAAAATATGTGAAAATTATAGAATTATATAACAATAACCTAATTTTATTATCGTAACTATAACATACTAATATGAAGAATAGCATACTACACACATTTTATTACTTAACTACAATAAACAATGACGTCACACAACTATTCGTAGTAACCACGTACCCTAGGTGGTTTGCTCACATAGTAAGTATTTCTATCCTTTTCTATTATATTTCTGTCCACTCCAAATGATATTTTTTCGAACAAGAAGAGGAAAAAATAGGTTAGGTAATATTTTTTTGGGTAAGCCAGACTTTAAAAATATTTGTAAGATTGTTTTGCCAGGCACTTTTTTGTGCAAGAACGGATTTAACTGAAATAATTTTAAATATTCGTCACATATCATTCGTGGATAATGTAGGTACCTATAATAAATGAGTTATAAGAAAGTAATTTATAAGCGTTATGCAAAAATGTTCTTACAAAGTTAGGACAAGCCTAATTGTTTTCCTTGTAGAACTCATTTTTGGTTCTCATCTTCAAATATCGCAAAATAAACAACTCAATCAACTTTTTAACCTCAAAACAGATGTTGGTATAATAGTGTCCTACTTTACCAACTAACTATGACGTCATTTAAACAACACTCATCAAGCCATACTAGTATGTTTTAGTTACAATAATAAAATTTGATTATTATCTAGGTTCCATTTATTTTACGGGTGGAAACACCCGTTAATAAAATCGATCGCAAAATCAGTTTTTTTTTTTTGGCATTTTTGGGTTTAGAATGTCATGAAACGTCGAGAAAATGTGAAAAAAGTGGGTGTTTATTTGGAGGTCTCACCCCTTAAATTTCTTCATTGGGGTAAGAGTATCACCCCTGATTTGTTAAAAAATTTAAAAAAATCTAAAGATCGCTCACAGCCATTTTTTAAAAAGATATGTTTCTTTAGCTTTTTTATTTTTTTTACGGCCGAAGGATTTTTTATTTAAATCTTTTTAACACGGCACGGAATAAAGGGATAGTAAATGGATAACTTTAAAAAAAAAATCAGAATGTTTTCATTCAAATGACGGAGCACAGCACATGTGATCTTTTAAGTTCTAAAATGCACTACATTGCTTCATTTTAGGCGTAATGACAGGCACCCGTCTAAAAAAGGTACCCGTTTCACATTTTTTGTATTGAAAAAGTTTTTTCCAATACTTGCAGTAGATCAGCAAAAATTTTATAAAAATGAAAAATGCCGTAATGATAGTTTTTGTTTTATATAATGTCAATTTGGCTCTTACATTTTCTTGCTCTAACGTCACACAAGAAGAAAGCTAGATGGAGTTCTCATTAAAATATCTTAATGACCTCTGACGTATAAAAATACCCAATAAAGAAAAATCCTATCAGCATTATTAATCAAAAATTGTTTTATCATTAATTTTTGCATTTTTGCTGATTTTACAATATGCAGACTATAAGCACGACTAAATTAATACCGTAATTCATAATTAAATTTTTATTATGTCAAAGTAATACCATTTTTGGTAGCCATATTTCCTTGCTTGTATATTTCAGTGTCTTGTTAATTCAGTTTTACTTTCAAGCAGCATTTTAAGTTATGATATAACCGAAACTACAACAGGTCTATGGTTACTTTCACTTTGTGTTTTGAACTGACCACTATTTATCTTTTAATCTCATACAGTGGATAAATTCGATTGTTCTTAAATTGGGGTCAATCTTGTTGACCACGCATAGCCAGAAAAAAATTTAAATTTATTTTTTTTAATCACTTTCTCTACATGATGCTACTGGCAGCTAGTAAATTACCCAATAAATGTGGAGCATCTTAACTCAAAGTAATAAACTAAAGATCTTTAAAAAATAAAATTTTACACTAAGAACAAACTAATGGAATGAAAGGTAAACAAATCAGTCTCGTAAATAACACAGTCCTGCAATGTCCTGCTTTATTCATATGAATATATGATTTTGGATAATTCAACTAAGCTGATTTCAATGCTGTACTTAGTTTTTTTCCATCACGTCAGGACTTTGCGCAATTAAAAAAACAAAGGTTTAAAATGAATTTAAAAAATATTTTATTGCAAGGTTGAAAAGAGTATTTATCCCTCTATAATGATTTATTACATGACCCATTGTAGCTAATTAATTATATATATTTTTATCCCTTTCTGTTACAGCGCTATCTATAAATGTGTATTTTTTATCAAACCAAAAACAAATCTAATGTATAATTGAGTATCTAATATATAATGTGTTTTTGCCTATAACTTTTCAAATAGGAACATTTTTTTGGTAAGTTAAAAAAAAATTGATGGCGCGGTGTGAGAAAAAATATACCGTTGATAAATTATAATAAAGTTTATATAAATCATTGTAAAGGGCTTAAACTTCTCTTTCCTACCATTTAATCAAAAATATTTATATAGTTTTTCTACTCTTATTTCGATTGCGCAAAATTCTGTCGTGATGGAATAGTGAAGATAAAATTTATCTACAATTAAAAAAAAACTCGTTTTTAATATTATAAAAAAATAAATAAATAAAAAACTACATTTTTTTGTTTTAGATCATCATAAACTGTTAAAATGTCATTTGTAAAAGCAGCGTCCATTAACATTAAATTAATTCAACGTAGAAGTTCGCATCTATCTTGACATAAATTGATTATTTCATAGTCCATAGGTACGACGAACCGCGGTTTATACAAATAAACGATTATATTCTATTAAAACTTCATATGTGATAAACGATTAGCAACATGTGTGTGTTGAGGCATATTCTTCAGCTTCTCTTCTTATCAGCATTAATTATTAAATAATACCATGTGTGTCCGTGTTCTGCACTTTGTGTTGAATATATTTTAAAAGAAAAAGGTTTTGCTTTTTCCTTTGCGAACTAATGATCTAAGTCATCCACCGTTGAAGAAAGACCAAACAATGAAACAGAAATAGTGACGCTCACAGAATCTGTGTTGTCAAAAGTTAATTAAGATTATGGCCTCCTGGATTATTTTTAAATAATAACTAGCTGAACAGTTGCAAACACCTTGTCAAAACATCGACACTAGGCACTAATTTGACATGTTAAGAAATAGGAGGTTGTATAAATAGGCAACCATTAATACACCTGCGTGTTGAATAATTTATTAAAGTTTGAAAGTCTGTATCTCCAAAGCGTTATATTTTAGCGAAAACTGCATATAACTTTTTTTTGTAGAGCTTAAAAAGAGCTTTCTTTTGAAATATATATTTTTTTAATCGGTTTATAAATGAGTTATGCTAAAAAAACATTTTACTGCGTTAAGCTAATATCCCGAAAACACTGTATTTTAGAAAAAATAGTTTAGAACATTTTTGAGCAATTTAAAAAAATCTTTTATATTAGTACTAAATTAATGAAATACAATAATAATTAACTTAATTATAACCATAAAACGCTATAAATATGCGTTTTATCCCATTCTTACCCCCTTACCCCCAATCGTTTACCCCCAAATCTAATCAGCTCTTCGAAATGTGATAAGACACAATATTCAAAAAACCGCTTGTCGATATATTTTTTAGAAATGGAGTTAGTATTTTTTTTTAATTTATACTCAGAAAGATCTAAAACGTCGAGAAATGTGAAAAAAACGTGGTCAAAGATTTTGACTTTTTGGCGAAGATTTCAATACATCGGCACTGTTAGTAGTACTAAGTGTCGATGAAAAAGAAAGAAAGAAAAAGATTAAGTTACACGTTGATCTTCTATAGAACTTTAGATCTAACCACTCGGAAGTACACACATATTTAATAAGTCAAAGTAAGATTAAATTTATTTGTATGAAATGTGAGGAAATATACTTTATATATATATATATATATATATATATATATATATATATATATATATATATATATATATATATCTGGAAGAGTCTTCCTAAAAACTTTGTCAGAACGTCATTAAAAAAGTATTTACCTACATTTAAAGTAGCGATATAGAGAAAAATGGGAGAAATATGTGTTGGATGCCAAATGACTTACTAGGCATCTGTTATATCACTGCAATCTAGATAATAATTGGGCCTTTATGAATAGGAAAAATTAATCTGGTTTAAAGCCATAACATTGCAGAAGAAAAGCTACTACATAGTATCGTAGAATATTTTCAACATCCGCTGGCTCGCTGTACTCGCGTACTATATGTTTCCTGTCACTTATGACCGACTATAGGCCTATAGTTTATAAACGAACGTTGACGCGACGTCATTATATCATATACTGGGTGTTTTCTTTAAATATAAATACAAAATTTTATAGAGGAAATAATTGCGGTATAAGCCAGAGTAAAGACTAACATTGAAACAACCCATTCATAAACTTTTTTTCTAAAACATCTCTTGAAGATATTCTCTTACCTGAAACTCCAAAATACTTTTGCTCTACTTTTTGAATTAAACAAAATGTTACGTTTATTTTATTTTGTTTCATTAAAATAAGACAGACACCTCAAAACGTGAGAGAAACTAACTTTATCTCAATTCTTTAGACAAAAATGGAAAAAACAGGAAAAACAAATAACGAAAAAGACATGCCTAACTGTGGGATTTATATTAAGTTTACTCATCGTTTATCAATTTTTCTTCATATACAGTGCGGTCCAAAAGTCACACCCCCCCCCTTTTAACTTTTGAACGAGTTGGGATATCGACTTCAAATTTAGAATTCTTAAATAAGACAACTTAAACTATTTTTTAGCATATATTTGATTTTTTCAGCTCTAAAAATGTGGGCAGGGGGGCATGGGGGACATTTTTTTAAATAGAAAGGGGGGTCGTGTGATACATCATTTTAAAGCTTATAAAATTCTCTATTTAAACTAACATTTTTAAATTTTTTAAAAATGTTTTTTAAGGTT
This sequence comes from Brachypterus glaber, assembly GCA_958510825.1. NCBI lineage: Eukaryota > Metazoa > Arthropoda > Insecta > Coleoptera > Kateretidae > Brachypterus > Brachypterus glaber. Next base: position 62,001,253 of record OY294044.1, on the reverse strand, counting down.
TTGATTTTTCAATTTTTTGTGCTAAAACATTCGATTTTTTAAGTTTTTTTTTTATAAATTTTTATTTATGTCAACTAAAATTAGTTTAAAAGTAAAATTAACATTTTTTTTATGATGAAATAAGGCATTTTTAAAAAATTATTTGTTTTTTTTAGAGGAATTTTGACATTAATACCCATTTTCAACCCCATTTTAAACCCATTTTTTTTTTTTTAATTTAAGAATATGGTGTTAAATGGAGAATTTTATAAGCTTTAAAATGATCTATTACACGACCCCCCTTTCCATTTAAAAAAATTAAACCCCATGCCCCCCTACCCACATTTTAAGAGCTGAAAGTATTAAATATATGCTAAAAGATAGTTTAAGTTGTCTTATTTAAAACTTCCAAATTTGAAGTCAATATCTCAACTGGTTCAAAAGTTAAGAGGGGGGGGTGACTTTTGGACCGCTCTGTATAATATCTCACTTAACTCAATAGTACCCTAAATAGCTATCACTTTCTTACAATAACAGATTAATGATTTAACGTTAACTTTAAAATCCATTTAGAATATCCATTGTTACAATGGAAAACGACTTATTTGTCTTAGGTGGGACACCTGGTATTTCCTGAAATTTTGTAAAACAATGATCATGTATGCGAAGATTTATTGTTATGGCAAAGAAATAGTTTTCAAATAAACATACATTCAAGTTAAAGTTGTTTCTAGTTTTGTGAAAAGTCTCGAAATATTCAGCATTTCTTGAATTCTTGTTTTGAAACATATTTCATGTTGAATTTATGGCCTAGGTCTTTTCTTTTGGGTCATTCTATTGTAACTTGCGTTACATTTTATTTGATTTATAGTAAGATTAAAAAACTAAACCAAGCATCTACAGTGTTTCATAATATGTGAACGACTTAAGATAACCAGTCATTTTCCTTAAAAACCAGATTACAGCGGTCATAATTTGTATTTATCAACCCAGCTATGAAAGATACTGTTTGCGACAAAAGATTATTTTTATATTTAAACTAATTTTAATTCTAAAAAGGGGAAGTAAACTGTCTTATCATCTATCACAATCAAACAAAAGTCATATGATTTAAAAGAAAATCAACATGTTTTTGCTCCGAAAGTGTTTTTTTTTTAATTCAAAAATATGTTTTTTTAATTTTATAATCGATTCTAAAAATAAAAATATTCATTGTAATTTAAAAAATGTTTCCTTTTAAATCATTGGTAACTTGTAAATGATTTTGAAAAACTGACTATTTTAAAAAGAATTCTTTTAATATATTGATATTTTTCAACAATATAAAGGGAAATATTATAATTTTATTAAGAAAACATTAAAATAAGAAAGTAAGGGACAATACTTTTACCTTAAACTGAAAAGCGTTTTGGGGTAAAAATTATTTTTTTAAATCAATGTTATTCATAACTAAAACGTAAAGTTTATACTTTAATTTTTTTAAATTAATATAATTTCTTATTGATTTTACAAGATGGGATTTTTTTGACTGTACTAGTAAATATCAGTATCGGTATTATTTAGTATTGAGATATAGTTCTCCGGATTAAAGAAAGTCTCTGAAAAAAGGGGCAGGAATCATTCGCGCTCTCTTCTATCCGTCAAGAGCGTTATAAGGCGTGCATACCTACAACGGGCCTCCCACTTGCACACACATTCCAAACATATTTCCCGTAGCCACAGATCCGTGCGTCAAACTATAACTACCTTCCCAAAAACATTATAGAGGATTTAAAAGGCAGAATTAAGGCTATAATGCGAATCAACGCGACCAAGGGGCCATGCCATGCGGCCTTGCTAAACATTACTCTTTTGGTATTTAAATGTATTAAATGAAAATATAAAAAAAGGTTTATTATTTGTTTTGTAAACGACTAAACCAAAGCGTTCGAACGCGTCCCCCTGTTTCTTTTCCACTTACTTAATTCTAAGGAATTCCCCGTCGAAACCGTTTCAGTGATTCTAAAAATACCTTACAAAAGAAGCCATTGTAATTAATGTGATTCCAATAACATTAATATTATTGTCTCGCAAAGGTGTACAGTTTCTTAGAAGGAACGTGTTTAGCCATAAATTTGCACATGCGCTTCCATGCATAGTTATTATAATCAAACAAGCCGTGAAGATATGTAATTCTTCGCTTGCATTAGTATACCCTTTATCCAAAACCTTCATAGAAACACTTGTCTTTAGCACTATTTTAAATATCAAAAGTTAATTTTTTTCCATAGTGACTAAAAAATTTTTTGCTCACTCTTTTACGTATTAAGAAAACTTAATCTTTTAAACATATTTTTTTGCTAAATTATAGATTTGTATTTAAAATCAAAGGGTGTTGGATAAAATTTAATACTCAACTCGTGTATTAAGTGATTTTATCCACTTTGCGTGGATAAATTGCTACATAATGCACTAGTTAAGAAAAATAACTATTATAGTAGATAGTATACTGCCTTTACTCTCTTCCCAAAATATTTTATTTAACCGTTCGAGCGCGCACTGTATTTTTATGTAATATGAATGTTTTTTTAACTGATAAAAATGTATTTCTTCTGTTTATAATTTTTTAAAAAGTGCTTTTGAAGGGATTGTTCTCTCCTTAAAATTTAAATGCCGCTTATATTTAATTTTTGAGAAATCATGTTTAAAAAGAAACTAGAAACAAAACGGTCAAAATTTATCTATTTTGTTTCATTTAATGTAAAAGTTGTTTAAAATTCAAAAAATAATATTTGTATATAAATTTTTTAATCTAGAGTGATTTTTGACGATTTTGGAAATTTAAAATCCATTCCATAATGCTCTTCCAGCTTGCGAGTTATGGAGAGTATAATAACATTATCCCATATAAAAGGAATACCTCAGCTAAAATAATACTCCTATGTTTTAAAGGAACAATATATCTATAGAAATATATAGTATTGTCAAACAAATCGTGTTTAAACTGCATAAAATCGTACATATTTTATAGTTTTTAGACGACGAATGTCTGTGGTTTATGAGAAAAGAAGCAAGACTTTAAGAGAATAAAATTTTAATCAAAATTTCCTCATCTCTGGATAGAATTATTTGAAATCAGAGAAAACATATTCTAATATGAAGTATGATACTTGTTACAAGTAAAAAAAAATTGATATGAACATATTTAAAAATTTTCAAAAAAATCCAAAAATATGTATCTAGTTCAATAAGTAGTGGTTCCCATTAGTCTTAGTACTGTTTTTCATTATTTTTGGTACTTTAAATACACTCCTTACTCTTTAAAACGTAATACAAGGAATTTTATTAATTAAACCGAGCACTTTCACTTGATTCCATTTTTAAAGGCTTGGGTTATGTACATATTCAGCTTCAATCAACATTTGATTTAAGTACTTAACATGTTTGCAGATATACAAACTTTTGAGCCCCTTGATCTGAATAAAACGTATTTTTTTTTAGTAAAAATTTCTCTGTGATTCAAATATTTAGGTTTGTAAAATTCGCATATACATCAACTTCCTAATCAGTAAAAAGCATTTATCATCTTAAAGATTAATAGTCCAGTCAAATAACGACAAATTTCCCTGTTAAATTACAATAAATGTACACGGTCTGATATTTTAAAGGGTGGTAATGGATAGTAACAGGACACTCCTGTTAGTTTTTCACCAGGTGATTTGCGTTTTCTTGAATTTTAGGGGTGAGTTGCTTAATCCTAAAAAAAAATCCAAACAAAAATTGTTGGAAATTTTCTCCTTAACAAAATTAATATACATTTTTATCGTAAGATGCATATTAAGAAACTCACCCCTAAGATTCAAGATTACACAAAGTGTTCTGTTACCATCTACTACTACCCTTTAAAATATCAGCCCGTGTACATTTATTGCAATTTACATTTATTATTTGACTGGACTATAAATAATTTAATACAAATAATGTGTTAAGACCACTTTACACGGAGCAAGTTGTACGCAAGTTTGTTGCTATGCACGTTTGCTGCTAGATATAGCATGAGGACAATTGGACATTGATTTGCCTTTTCACGGAGCAAGTTGTACGCAAGGTTGGTGCTATATATTTGACGATTTTTTGTGGAGCAGCGGTTACTAACCAAGTAGGGAATATGTATTTCTCTCTCTTTTTAACTCATCAATTAAACAGAGAAAGAGTAACATACTGGTTAACCGGCGTTGCCACAAAAAATTGACTATTGCAAGGTAAACAGTGCTGCCAATCAGACAATTTTGACGTGTCTCTGCGTTTGTTGACAAAATCATAACCTAGCATTTGCTTTTTTAAGGAAGTTCTTTAGTTAGACAGACCGACCTATTATTAATAATAATAATTATTAACATGTGCAGTTGCTACTATATTAGTAAAATGAAATCGATTTGGTAACTTTTTTTCCAGGTTGGTACCACGAAAATAACCATAAAACTTGCGTGAAAATCGCCGAAAAATAGAACATGTTCTAAATAATTTGATGGCACGAAAATGGCCTCAAACTTGACTGAAGGCATGCGCAGTGACTGAATCATTCTTGCAACAAACTTGCATAGCATCAAACTTGCGCACAAATTGCTTCGTGTAAAGTGGTCTTAACACATTATTTTTATTAAATTATTTATAGTCCAGTCAAATAATAAATTATTTTAAACAACATACAGTACCACACCAATTTAAACTAGAATTCAAGACAATATCTAGTACATATAACAAATTACAAATAAGTTATGATACTAATCTATAATATGTAAATAACAAAAAAAAGCATTGTTTACTTTTTACGCATGCTATTTTTAATTCATACAATTACTAAAGTGACTAGTTTCATTAATAAAAGTCATACAAAAAATTTAATGTGATAAATGTATGATTAATGTTATAAATTTATGTGACTTAAATTACTCTAAATATGTTATGGTTCCACTTATAATAATAAAATACACCGTTAAAAAGTTATCTATATTCGGTTTATATGTGTTTTTTTAAATGCAAGATTCAGCTTCACCTTCACGTTCAGCTAATTAGTAATTGTTAAGCCCTTTTGATAAAGTCTCACACATATATTTTATAGAAACACACAAAGTCAGCGCATTGACACTGCAGTGTTAAGATGGTTTATCAAACATCCCTACAGGAACATCTTACATGACTTCATGTGACCCTACACCATCTATATAAGGTTCTACATGAACCATACTTCTTTGCTGTGGTAAACCACAACGTGAAACCTCCTATGGGAAGTTGTCTTTGCATTTGACATTTTCAATAACAATACCCAAGTTTTAAAAAAGTTTTTACTTTCGCACAACTACAGAAGTGAATTACTTAATGATTTTAGTTATGTTGATGGATTTAAACTTTAAGTAATAACAATGACAAGTTTTAAACCGAAAGTTTATACAGTGTTTTCTAATAAAAAATCCTTTCCTTTTTTAAATATGAATTTGTCTTTACAAGTGACATTTTCAATAACCTGATATTTGACTAACATAAATACAAATAATCTAGAATAGACACTCTTCAGTACTAGCTGCTCTTCTTTTTTATTTTTAAATCAGCTCCCAAACCATAAATTTAAAAAAAAAAACAATTAAAATAAAAATTCCACTTTTTATTTATATTTATGAGTTAAAAAAAAGGAGTGAATTACTTCATAATTTGAGTACGAAGATGTTAATGGATTTAAACTTTTAGAAATAACAATGATAATGTTTTAAAACAAATTTTCAAAGTTTATAAAGTGATTTCTAACAAGAACACTTTCATTTTTAAAACACAAATAAACATTGAAAAAGATACGAAAACAAACACCATGGTTTGGGACCTGTCGGTACTTTTACATTTGATATGATTTAAGTTCTAAAAATATTTGACTAAGGAGATTTTTAAGTGTTGGCAGGTAACCAACACGATATTTATGTTATGCAAAAGAATGTTTTTTTTGTTTGTTTAAACATCCTAACCAAACAACGAGAAGAGCCTTAATGCCGAAATCTCTGAGATAAACTTAATTAATCTCACATGGTATTGGCATGCTTAATTCAATAAATAACAAAATAAGACAATTCCGCCTGTTTAAACAAAACTGCAATGTTGTACGTGTTTTTTTGCTTGGATTTTTATTTGACATCTAATTTTTCATGGATTTTTTACAGACAATGGCGATAACTCTTTTATTTTGTAGTATTCATAATACTCCATGTCATATAAAAAATGTTTTAAGCATGACCAGAAAAATCGTTGATAATTAATCTTATTTTATGAAGTATATCGAATACGAAACCTTGAACTCGCATCCTTCAGGTTCCCTTCAAGGGGGTTATAAGTTCAAATCTAAGCTTATTGCATCTATAAATAACACGGGAGAATACTAGATATTTAACTGAATTTTGGATAATTTAAGTACATTGATTTTTGAATTATTTGGATATGCTTCAAGCCAAGTAAAATAAATTTCAAAACTGAACTTAAAAAAAAAAAGGTTTTGGGCTAAAATACCATAAACTCATGCAAAAACCATTATTAAAAAAAAAAACAGTGTCAATTTAGAGAAATGCCGTTTCTAAATCTGATTTTATATCGAATTCAGGAGCCCCAAATTAGTCAAAATTCGTTGAAAAATATTTTGCATTTAAAAACAAAATATCTAGTCCTTGCGTTAAAGCTATTAATCTATAAAATTTATTGTATTCAATTTTAAAACTTTTTTCTTAATAGTAAGTATATACCAAGGTAGAGAAGACATTTTTTATAGCCAAGCGTATTAAATCCCGAGCTGCGTAGTAGCAAGGGATTTAAAAGTGCGAGGCTATAATATTCTTCTCTACCGTAGTTTATATATTAGTTTTTTCACTACTAAATTATGACAGAAATTATATTTCTTATATTTTCATAAAAATCAAGTAGCCTTGATCAATGACATTTGCTCAAATAAATACTTTGAACTGACGTTTAAAAATTTAGTTTTTTTTTAATTTTTTTCATAATATTTAGCTAATTGATTATATTAATTGGTAATAATTTTAATTAATTATATTTAATAAATAAAAAGTTATTTAAAACTATTTTCTTGGGTTTAATTAGTAAAAATTGCACAAAGAACTAAAACATCTAAAGTGACAGAAATCAATTGTTTATAAAATTTACTCCTACTAGGAGAGAAAAATATTATTGCTATAGGTGAAGAAAATTGATTTCACAGTCTGAAAACATGATAAATAATGGTCATAACTCGTCATTATTTGTTTTTATTTAGATGTTTAGTAAACTTTAAATGTTGACTTGATCTTTAGATAAAATGTTATTAATAAAATAATTAAAATGTCATATGAAATATAGCACATATTTACAAAAGTACAAAAGAAGGCAATAAAATAAATACAACAAAGGATCCAAGTGACCCTATCTTATATGACCTTATCATACTTTGTTGTTAACAGGCTACAGATAATGTCAAATCGAAGATAATAACTGCAATATGTGTTAATTTGGTACTAACAATAATTATTATCTTTCACCAAACAGCTAATGTGAAAAAATAATGTTTAAAACGGCACTCAGTACTACTAAGAGTGCCGATGTATAAAATTTTCACCGAAAAGTCAAAATTTATGACCATATTTTTTTCATATTTCTCGACGTTTTAGACCTTTTTGAGTCGAAATCAGTGAAAAAAACTTTTGCGTCCGTCTGTCTGACTGTCTGTCTCTGTCTGGGTGTATTGTTTCTCATCATATTTCGAAGAGCTGATTAGATTTTGAGGGTAAACGATTCGGGGTAAGGGGGTAAGAATGGGGTAAAACTCCTTTTTTTAGCGTTTATTGATTGATTGATTAAGATAATTATTATTGTATTTTATTAATTTATCACTTATATGAAAGATTTTTTTAAATTGCTCAAAAAATGTTATAAACAACTTTTTCCTAAGATACATTGTTTTCGAGATATTAGCGTTTAAAGCAGTAAAATGTTTTTTTGGCATAACTCATTTATAAACCGATTTCGAAAAATTATATTTTAAATGAAAGCTCTTTTTAAGCCCTACAAAAAATAACATATACAGTTTTGCTGGAATATAACGTTTTGGAGACTTTTTACTGCGATTTTCGAGAACCAAAATAAACCTAATAAGTATTTCTATGACTTTCCAATAAATTCAATGTTTCAATTTATAAAATAAATTGAATCTAAAACCTTGACCTGAGTCAAGGCTGATTCATCTTGAAAGCTCCTGTCGCGGGGAGCTTAAAACGCAGAACTTTTATCATTAGAACATTTCTGTATTCCTTCGAGTCGTGCATTGTTATTAGTGACGTACGAAACACACGGTGCGTAGATACATAATTCGTTTACGTTGGCATTTCGGATCATTTTAAGACCAAACCCTATAAGCCCGTTTTTGAGATTTTTTTTTATTTATTTCTCTCCAATTTTTAATACTATACTATTATATACCAAGTTCCTGACTTACAGTTTTTATAGGTATATTAAAGGGCACCTAATTACTACGCATGTACTTAAAAAGTTAAACGTTTACATTTATTGATTCTATTTATTTTACAGTGAAAATTTCATGTCAAGTAAAACCGTTCCAGTGTTATGGATTGATAAATATGCTCACTAGGGTGCCCAGTCAACATTAAAAAAGGGACTTTTTTAGGGCCCCATCCTCTATAAATGTTTATTTAGGTCAAAAACCAACCCTCATTTTTTTTTAGATTTTTAAAAAAATATTTAGAAGTCGCGCCCGGCTGTTTTTTGAGAGAGAAAACATGTTAAGTCTTATTATTATTTAAATATAAAAACGTTGAAATCAGGCGATTTTTGCAAGGGAAATTATTTTTGAATAATAAATATATACCCTTATACATAAAAAATGGTTTTACTAGGGTATAAACATGGTAAAAATTGACGTATGAAGCTAATATATGCTACAAAAAAGGTTACTTGGAAATTTTTCTCATGGGTCAATTTTTCTTTTAGAAATTGATTAACGGCCCATATTTATTTTTTTGTCAAAAAAAAATCATAAGTCTCATAAAATGTAAAAAAATCACTTTATTTCGATAAAAGAGATGATATTTGACAAAAAAAGTATAATAATGTGTACAAATTTATGTACCGAGGCATGCCCCTGGAGTAATTATTTTCTTTGACAGCAAATTTGAATGAAAACTGTGAATTTTTCCCGATAAATCGAAGAATCGTGTGTGGAAGATTATTTTTTAACGATTTATAATATGTCAAACCAACTTTTAAATTTTTTTCATCGCTACATGATATAAATTGTTTTATTACTTATCTTAATATTTTTACAGGAATATTCTTTAATTTAGTTAACTTAATTCCAATCTCAATTGCTAAACTAAACCCTTTTTTGTCCATTTTTAAATTGCAAAGTACTATCGTTACATTTTATATAAAGAATATTTTGTGGTATTTTTGGTAAATAATAAAGTAATAACAATAATTCTAAATAGCAATATATTCATATTTAATTAATAATTTTTTTATGTATGTAATTTTGTTGTAAAGATAAATACTGAAAAACAAAATACTACAAAGATTCTTTCTACAGTAGAAAATTTTCGATATAAATAATATAATTGGACAGAAATAAACACGTGGTCATAAATAATGTTTATTAAAACGTTAAAAAATAATCAAAGAAAACACTGGTTATCAGAAAGTCCAAAAGGGACTTGGTTTCAGCGTACCGTGTACTGCATTCCCTCGAGTCATACATTGTTTTCAGTGACTGGCGGGCAAAAAAGACGTACAGAACAGTCTCTATGTCAGACTATACTTTAGAAATTCTGATTAGCATACCGTTCACTGTTTATGTCTATCTTTCTGAAATTGCTTTGTTGATACCAGAGAATTCACATCAAACATCCTAACTAAATTGCCTTTACACAAGTACAATCCATACATAGATTAGATTTTATGCTATAATAGAATCCTTTCGACATTAAATTGATTTAATTTTGCTTGCACTTATCCTTCTTGACTCTCTTATACCAGATTTTACTATTTTTGGTTTATTTATAAGGTAGGTAAGCCAATCATTGCCATACTCCTAATGTTGCCACCCTCTCTTAAACTGGTTAGTTCGCCCGCTGTGAGCATATCTGTTATATGATGTATCTGTATCCAGTTGGTAATTTTCAAAAAAAAAAAGTTTTTTTTTTCATGAAACAATTAAAAATGTTAGTTTTTTTATTTTTTTTTAAGTTAAACCCTCAATAACTTTTTTGTTTTACGGGGGAATTCTTTTCAAAAACAATTGGGACCTTTCCCTAATAGAACTTTTTTCTGAAAATTTCGAGTCGATCGGATAATTCGTTCTACTTTAATCGTGTCCACAAGAAAACGTGACCTCGAACGGACATTTTCAAAGTTTCTTATTTTGTCATGAAACACATTTGTATCCAAGATTTTTTTGTCTATGAAGTTTTTTGGAGATTTTGGGAAATTCTAATTATACTATTCTAGCGCTACGCGCTGTGAATAGTATAATAATGACACACAAAGAAGGGTATCGTTTTAAGTAGGAGTTTTGGGCTAAATAAGAAAAATTCGTTTTTGTTTAAAAAAATGCAAAATGATGAAAAGAAATGACAAAAAACTTGTTATTTGTTAATAAAGAACAAAATGAAAAAAAAAATAAAAACTCAAGAATTATTTGTTATCGTAAACCCGACAACATCGCATTATTCTTGCGCTAAATGTGACTATCGTACTAAAACAAAAACAATATTTTTTGTTTATCTAAAAACCAACATAAATACATTTAGGTAGAATGAATAATAAAAACACTGTACAATATTAATTAAATATATTTATTTTTAAATACATACTTTTAATTAATATTAAAAGTTAAAAGTCTATGTGTAACTTTTTTATGATCTAGTTTTAAATCATATCATGGAAATAAACTTTAACTTTAACATGTTGAAAGCCACATTAAATTACTTGTCTTGGGTAACACTGTCATGGAACTAATGCTTTGGGTTATCGACTATAACTTATCGTTGAAGCTGCTGGTTTGCTTACATTGTTATTATAGTATAAATACCTCAAAAATAACTCCATAATCGTACTAAAACCTAAGAAACTAGTCACATAAGTCTAATTACACATTAAGTTATAGTATATTAAATCCGTAAAATCTAATAACCAACAAAATATTTTAATATTATAGTCAAGAGCAGTGAACACAACACAGGCTCTTTCTTTTGGCCCCACTGTAGTAGTTAATTTTTATTTTGACGAGATGACATTTGAAGTTTCGTGCAATGTTGCCAAATCGTACATTGGCATATGTCAAAATTAAAATAATTAATTAAAGTATGTTCCGGGATGTAAAAAGGGCTGAAATTTTGGCTAACTATTTATTTTTTATGTATCTATAAGCATGTAGTCTTATCGTTGCAGGCGATTTAGCCCAAAATGCGATACCCTCCTTAAAAGCTGATGTTTAAAAAGTTGTTATATGAACAGACATGCGGCTATGACAAACTTTTTAGGGGAAATTATTGTTTTGATTTAGAATAGTAATTGAAATTGCTTTGTTTACTTACACCACAGAATTCCCATGATGATCGAAAGTAAATTTCCATTTCAAATCCATAAACCATAAGTAATTTAGATTTCATATTATATAATAAAACAATCCCGCCGATATTAAATTGGACTTATTTTAATATTTTCATTTTGCGGAGAAGTTTTCTCATCATTTGAATATTGCATGAAATTGATCTGGAATGTTCATTTTTATTAATCTTCAAACATGATAAACAGATAAACATGCACAGTAGGGTGCCCAGTTCATTTAGGTCAAAAACCAACCCTTAATTTTTTTTAGATTTTTTAAAATATATTAAGATGTCGCGCCCGGCGGTTTTTTAAGAGAGAAAAGATGTTAAGCCTTTTTATTATTATTTAAATTAAAAACGTTGAAATCGGGCGATTTTAGGAAGGGAAATTAATAATAAGAGAATATTAAAAAAAAAATACCCTTTTACATGAGAAAATGGCTTTAACAGGGTAAAAAAATTGTAAAAATTGGCTTATGAAGCTAATTTATGCTACAAGAAGTTTACTTAGAAATTTTTTCTCATGGGCTATTTTTTTTTAGAAATTAATTGATAAGTACCAATTAACGCACCATATTTATTTTTTTAAGAAAAAGAACAGGATGTCCAAAAAAAGATCACAAATCCCATAATATGTAAAAAAAAATCACTTTATTTCGGTAAAAGAGATTATATTTGGCAAAAAAGTATAATATGTACAAATTGCTTTGAAATATGTTTATTTTTATAATTGAGTGTTGTTGATATTTTTTTTCAGATTTTTAAAAATAAATTCCTACACTTTTTTTGGAAAAAAAACTTTATTTTATGTGTTTTATTACATAATATAACATTTTGAAATTTTTTTTTATTTATTTGCTACAAAATTGATATTTTATTGCAATTTAATGCATTTTTTTAAGTTTTATTGACATTATTAATTATTTTTTGGACACCTTGTAATTTTTTCAAAAAAGTAAATATAAACTCTGAATTCGGACATATTGAAGAATACCCTAGAAAAAAAGGACTCTTTGGAAAACATTCTAAGAGCATTTTTTCTAGCCTTCATTAACCTCATTTGTCAACTTTTAGCATTTTTACCCCATAAAAAATCCTTTTTATTTTTGTAGAGGGGCATAAAAAATTGAGAATATTCCTTTATTATCGAGAAACACTTTTTTTTCCATAAACGTCCAATGTCAAAGTGTTTATACACTTAAAAAAAAACAAAAAACCCTTCACATGATTATCTATTTAAAAAAGCGCCGGGCGGGACCTCTAAATATTTTTTTTAATCTAAAAACAAAATCAGGGTTGTTTTTTCACCTAAAGGAACAATTTTGAGGGATGGCACCCAAACAATTCCGTAGGTCCTGGGCACCCTAATGCATAGTACTAACAAGGTGTACTTTTTAACTGTCCCCTCAAGCTGTTTTTATTTATACCGACACAAAGAAAAGATGGACATGATCTTTTAATACTCTAATGTCTCTCATTTAGCGACTTACTAATAACACGATTATTTTCGAGAATGCTACTCAATTAAGTACCTACCCACTCTGAAATTGGTTACTGATAAACGTTAAGGTGGAATCTCATTATTTCAACTGTGTTTAATATTCAGTGATCGGATTTTGGATTTTTTAACAGGTCCGTATTAAGGAAAACAGAATAATTTCATAAAACGCAAGACCCATTAAATTTAATTTAAAGTAACAAAAATACATTATTATTCTTATGTATTTCTTGTTTTGTTTTATTTTAATTTCATTTAATTTTGCGCTTTTGTCTATTTGTATTATTTTAAATATTCCTGTGAACTGAAAAAGTCCAAACTAATTAAAATTAAAAAAATAATAGTTTTACATCCCGCTTCTTAACAAAAACAATCTTATACTTTGGATAATGAACCTATGGTCCAGATTTGAAGTCCTTAACTCAAAGCGTTCTCGAGTTATCGTAGTCACAAATTTCCCGTTTAGAGAAATAGATAAACCGATAGACTGACAGACAGATTTTATAAAACATTAAAAACAATTATTTTTAATTTTTTTTACAATCGCAAGGAAAGTAATACTGAAAAAATAAACAGTTGTTATAGTTAAAAATTAGTTAAAGGTAAATTTATTTCATTTTAATAAGTGTATTAATTTCTATTTTAACAACCTAGGAACAACACAGAATATTGGAATCTATTCGATTATCTAAAAAAAAGGAAAAAACATATTTATGTGCACAATGTTTTTTGTTTTACATATTATTTTATTTGACTGTAGGTATTTAAATTAGTTTGATACAGGAATATTTAAAATAATGCAAATAGACAAAAGAGCAAAATTAAATGAAATTAAAATAAAACAAAACAAGAATTACATAACAATAATAATGTATTTTTGTTACTTTAAATACAATTTAAATGATCTTGCGTTTTATGAAATTATTCTATTTTCCTTAATGCGGACCTGTTAAAAAATCCAAAGTCCGATCACTGTTAATATTCCAGGTGTTTCTTATACCTAATTAAGCATTTTTTTAAGCTTATTTTTACAAAGTACAAACTCTAAATGTAATAGGTTTTGTCATGCCAGAAAAACAAATAAATTCATTACTATGGTCTGTTTTTCAAGGAAGATAGTAAATTAAAAATCGCACAGTAAATATTTTTACAACAAGTTTGAATAGTATATGTTTGTGTATAGAATATAGTTATGTTTTATAAAATAAACTACACAGTATAATCCAATATTCGAATCTGTTTGAAAATATTTACTGTGCGATTTTTAATTTACTATCTTGCTTGTAAAAACAGACCATAGAGCTTGGACCAAAATATTCATTTACCAGGGGCTCGCAAAAAATTAAATTTTAAAAACTAATTTTTAAAATATAATAATAATAATTATTATTATTATTATTAGTATTATTGTTTTTGTTCTTTCGTGTTTCCAACTCACCCTGCAAAATGGAAAAAATTAGTTTTTTAAATTCTAATTTTTGAATTTTTGATCCGATAAGTGTTCATTATTACTATAATCAATATAACTGTCCAAGGGTCGAGTAAAAGTAGTACTCATATAGGTAAATATTGATATATTTTCACAAGTTGCCTGTTATATAAATATCAATACTGTTCAAAAGCGTCTGTGTCAATATAATATTTTAAACGGAAAAGGAAAACAAGCCGTGAAGGTATGTAATGCTTCGCATTCCGTTATATATTATTCACAGTGGATGGTATATTGCATTTTCCCAAATACTATTTAAAACGAAATAGTATATTGCCGAGGTGCTTTTGGTTCGGACATCAGATATGAAAAATCAGCTGGTTTTCACTTTCCGCCCGCATTCATGGCAATAATAAGCACTATCTACTAACTAGGTCGTAGGAAAAATAAAATATTGCTGCCAACAATAGAATATTTTCCCTGTAGGCTATCTACAGTAGGCCTATTTCATTAAAACAAAACATCAAATTTAAAGAAAAAACTTGCAAGACAAGAACTAGTTAAAAGAAAGTTCTCAAAATAAAATTTTTTTTTCGAAAACAACTTGAAAAAAAAATTTGCATTTTTTTTTTCAAAAAATTCTTTTTAAAAAAAAATCAAAAAAAAAATTTTTTCAAAAAAAAAGTTTAAACCACAATAACTTTTTTGTTTTTGAGGGGATTGCTTTCAAAAACAATAGGGTTCCTCCCCTCAAAGAAGTCGATCGGATTATTCGTTGCTAAGTTATCGTGTTAACAAAAAACGTGACATCAGACGGATGGACAGACGGACATTTTTAAAATTTCTTATTTTTTCACAAAACACATTTGTATCCAAGAATTTTTTGGAACGTTTGTGGCCGATTTTGGTAAATTTGAAACTACCGTATAATACTATTCTAGCGCTACGCGCTGTGAACAGTATAAAAAGTGAAAGATATTTATATTCATCGTGGTACTTCCAGTCGAAGAGTTCCAGACAATGCCCATGGTATCAACTTCAGTTGAATATTAATGGTTTGTCTTTTTTTGTCCATCGACAATAACTTGTTGAGGTGTAAATTAAGTCTGTCGATTAAGTCTGTCGTTGAGTCATCTTCGACAAGACAGAAATAATATTGTTTAAGGGAAAACCAACTTAATATTTATATTTATATGTTTGCAGTCGTTTGGCATTAAATAAAGGGGATGATTTTGCATCACAAAACATAAAAAAAACAGCATAGGAACATAGAGAGTTACGACCCTTTAAAATTTTACAGAAAATAAGGTTTTAAATTAATAACTCTGGTACCCTTTGAGGTTAAGTGACGAGGTTTTGCATGTTAATTTATTTTTTTGAATCTATCCAGAGGCGTGCTTAGACGGACAGCATATATGTGGGGCTTAACACATTTTTGCCCCAAACTTTTTTATGTCTATTTTTTTATTACTTGAGTAAAAATACATAAAAAATGTCATATAGTGTAACACTGTACATAGGAGCAACTGTTAAAAAAATGCAAGGAGGAAGTAACATTATGTGCCACCAAAAATGGTACTTTTTAAAAGGCTATTACTCCTTTAATATTAAATTTAGGTGTATTGACGAAGAATACTTTTTTGCTTAGTTCTAAAGGAAGAATTGCCCTGTAGCATTTAAACTTTATTTGTACTTTTTTTGTTCCCCATTCAATATGTCCATCTTTGAAGGTCCGTATCTTCTTTAGGGCTTATTTACAGACATATGTTCCTTTGTTGGTTTTCATAGTTTGTGATGTAGAATCTTTTCCTTTAGTTTCCGCCAAAAAACTGCAAGCACCGTGTATATTCAAAAATACTGATTTTATTTACTTTAAAGGCTTTATTTGTATCAATCTAAAACAATTAAGCTTATACAAAATTAAATTAAACCTCTAATTGTTTGTTAATATAATTTAAAACAAAATAATAAAATTTAATTTTATTAATTGAAAAGTACATAAAATATATAAAGGTTATTTTATTATAGTAAATTGCTTGTAGCTAGATTTTTAATTATCACTACTAGCGTTAAATAAGGAAAACGATTACTTTTTAAATACTTGTAATTAATATAAAATCTTTGAAGAATTGGAAGAAACAGACCTTTTTCTACGACTGCTTGTGAATGAATCCATTCTAGCTCTAGATACGGTATGAATATTCCGTATCAAGTGTTAGAATGAGCACAAGAGTAGTGCCATCCCTTGCTTATAAAAGTAAAGAAAACTGTGGAAAAATTAGCAATTAGTTTTCCTTAATATTTGACCAGTTTTTTATCAATTTAGATCAAAAAATTAAAACTGCTCCATCTTTTTAAGTACTAATTTGATAAAATTATTGAATAACATTAATTGCTTTATTTAAAAATATGTGTTTTGTTGAATTTACAATGTCGAGTCACAAAAAACATTGTCTTAAACCTTGTCCCCAGTTTAAAGCCATACATTGTTTCATATTTGCAGTCGAAGAAAAAGTATAGTCTACAACACGTATGGAATGGTCATTCCGCGCTCGCAGGACCGTCATACTCGCCTGTCTGCTCGTATGACAAACTTTCCGCTCGCGCGGAATATTGGCTATTCAATACTAGTTATAGAATATACTATTCTTTGCAAAAACAACACATTAATGGAAACTTGAAGTTTAAAGAATAGCACGTGTGCAAAAAATCCGACTTATAAACGTTACAGTAGTTAAATCTTCAATTACAAAATAACAGATACCATCAACATGGATAGATAACTTCAATAGAGCTCTGTACAACTAGAATTATGAAACAGAAGACGTCTACCCTATCTCTATCTCATTTGTGCACGGCACGCCACTACCAACTTAAATAAAATTAAAAAAAATATTGCATTTTTTTCAATTTTGATCAACAATTACCGTTGATTTTTGCAAATAAAGCTAAAGAAATGAATATTTTTTGCTAAGAAATAAAACTGATAATTTAATAGTAAAATAAAGAATGAAATATAAATCCTATTAATTGTTATTAGGTTGGTTGCTTAATCTGTTTATTTATTTACAAAACATAACCTCAAATATGAAAAGGTAAATAAGAATTTATTTAATTGTTTATCATATTTATTATTAACTATATATTATTATTATATATTTTAATATCGTTACCAGTTTCTACATTTCAAGAAATTAATTTTATGACGAGCGTTATTTCTGTTATAGCTACCAAAATGCCAAGATGTTTTTACAAGGGTTGCAAAAGTCCAAACGAATTTCGCCTAGGCTTTAAATCTAAGGTATAAAGAAAGAACTAATCTTTGGTAAACAATATTTAAATATCAAAACTCGTAAAAGTACTATAATAGGCAATAAAAACAATATTTAGTAAAACACACAAAAAACTGAAATCAAAACAATATCAAACGCAGCTCACACAATGACAGCTAAAGAAGATGGCGTTACTGACAGATCAGCCAACATAAAACCTAGGAGATTTTTTTTTCTTTATGTTGGTGATATTACTTCTATCCTTTTTGGGTAGAACTTTTGTCCCTGTCTATTCTAAATGGAGAAATCTCCATTGAATATTCTATTTTAAGCAGCATTAATAGCATTGAAACGTCACTCTATTGCTGGATACTTCCACATAAGAAATGTTAATAGTACACCATACAATTATTTTATCATACCTTTAATTTATATTTCCTTTTAAGCAATTTTTTGTTCATTTTGCGAACGTTGTTTTAAAATTTTCCGGTTTTCATCTTTTCCGAGTCTAGTACTGATAACTCCTAGGTCAATAATTAACCAAGTAGCAAGATTAATCTTAATTTATTTTCCTGGTTAATTATTACGCGTTTCGATGTTTTAATAATGTTTAATTGCAATTCTATGATAATTCTCGAAGTGAGGCGTAAAATAGCTCAGGATTGAAATAAAATAATTACAGGCTGTGTCAAAATAAGGATAAATAAAAAACGAACAGCAACATAAATTAACTGCACACGATAACTCTAGTTCAGTAACATATACTATTAGCACCTCTAGATAGTAGATAATTGAATTTCCTATTCAGGTTAAAACAATGATTTTATCCAAAGGAGGCTTATAAACTACGTCACCCCATTTTTGATAATTTTAGACCACCTTTCATCGGGATGTCAACGATATCGTTAACTATGGTTTCAAGCAAGATAGTAAATTAAAAATCGCACAGTGAACATTTTCTAAACATATTCGAATATTTGATGTGCGAATATACTGCGTAGTTTATTTTATAAAACATAACTATATTCTATACACAAACATATACTATTCAAACCTGTTGTAAAAATATTCACTGTGCGATTTTTAAGTTACTATCTTGCTTGAAAAAACAGACCATAATTCGAACATTTGATATGTTTTAACACTTTTTGCTAGACATTAAATTGGGTCTTTATTTATAATTTAATTAAATAAAATCATTCATGAAAAAGTATGTTTTTTATTACTACTAAACATTTAAATGTGTTCAGTAATAATTATTTATAGAGATTATTAAGACAGAAAAAAATAAATGATATTTTCATACATGAGTTAATGGGTGTGAAAAAAAAGACTAATTTATTTCGTTTTAAAGTAATAGTTTGGCGTCTAAAACAAAACAAAAATTAGCATATTCAGCGAATTTAAATTTTATTGATAAACATCTATAAATATTAAATTTACAGTTTTAGAATAAATAAAACCAAAATCTAAAAATTTCGTATGATGTCATTGAAGAAGCTATTAAGGGAACACGAATATACAGATATCTAGATATTATATTTCATAGATTAAAAAAATATTAAATAGTTTTTTCTATTTTTATTATTAATTAATAGAAATAGAGAAGACATTTTATCACTCTAAGGGCCACTTGCACAAATTTTATTTTGATCAAGGTTTAATTAATCTACGTTTAAAAAAAAATCTCTGGTTAAATATGTTTGCATTGCACCAATGAAAGTTAAACAAAGTTTAGTTAAACCGAGCACACATCTCTAATTTTAGTGTTATTTGAATGTAGCTAACTTCACATTATTTTGACGTTTGACGTTTATATCATTTGGTTTATTATATTTCCAAAAAAAGCTGTTAGTTATTGACAGTAACTTATTGTGTTATGTGTTATTGTGTTCTGTAAGCTAAAAAGTAGCAATGGATATGCCTAAAGAAAAAGATGAAAACAAAAAAAAACGTTCGCCCAATTATACTATAAATGATAAAGCTTTATTAATTAAAATTATGGCACAATACAATAGTGTTATCGAAAACAAAAAAACGGACGCAATTGGGATATTCCAGTTGTTCTTCAATACGTACAAGAATATTGGCCACTGTTTCTTTATATAACCTAAATTTTTGAAAAAATGTTAGATCATCCATACTTTCAAAATAGTTTTGTCGCTCATGATAGGTACGGAAACCATCATCCAATATTTCCAATTCCAACAAGTCTTCATCTAATAAATCGGCTTCTGCCATCATAGCAGGTAATTTCGTAAAATCAAAGGAAAACACTCACGGGTACGAAATGACAGATAAAAACCTAAAGTTAGGTTATGTTTTGATATAACCCAGGTTTAAGTGATATAAACCATCAAACTCGAACGATTACATTTATTCTGAGATTAAGACAAATAAACTTGGTTTAAAAAATGGTGCAACAGCGAAACGTCAATTAACTCTTAAACCATTAACTTAATCCGAGTTTAAGCTTAAATCATGTTTGGTGCAAGTGGCCCTAATCAAGATATACAAAGATTACAGAAAATCGTATAAAAATAAAAAAAGCTAAAGCTTCTTTTATAAAATAATATATTGGTTTTTTAATAGTTACTAATAATAGCTATAGCGGGACTAAACGGGCTGTTTTAGTCCCGCTGAATTAGTGTTTTCTGAGCAAGCGTAGCGTGCGAGGGAAACAGAAATGCAAGGGACTAAAACAGCCAAGTTTAGTCCTGAGGTATATACACTATTTTTTGTAGGACCAAGCATAATTTAGGTAGGTAGATAAAATTAAAAATAAAAACTACGCGTCTAAAATCGGTTGTTTTATTTTCGTAATTTAATCAAGATGGCTGTAAATTGCGAAAAGTCAATTTCATGGCTATCGCGATTTCAATTGTTTTTTAACATGGTCAACGTCAAAAAAATGGACGAAGATGATAAATTTTAAGTTATATATAAATTGTTATAACAATGTTGTTTTTAAAGGTTTTCTTTGTTAAAATCAAATAAATTGGTTTAAATCGCTAATTTATTACAAAACACCACCAAACCTAATTTTTGAACCAGCAAAGCACATAGTAAGTATAATATTTTAATATTATCAAGGTTGCCGTGATTTTTATTCCCTAGGGAGAAAACGGCAAGTTTAGTCCCGAAAATGAAAGCGTAAAATTAGGTTTTAGTCTTGGTCGTGCAAAATACTTTTTTTTGTAACTTTGAGTATATCTTGATTAGAGTGATAAAATGTTTCCTCCATTTCTTATTTAATTATTTGTACATCACACTGATAATGGCCATAAAGTAAATGAACACATCTGCAAGAATGTAAATAAATGTTTGATTAAGTATAATTTCAAATCTTAGAATTGGAATGCAATAAAATAGAATGCAGACAATTAATAAAGGGAAGAGGAAGAGGTCCGTTGGCAAAAAAATAAAGTCGATATGTAATGCTTCGTTTGGTTTTATTAAACTCTACTCATGCGGATTTTATAAGTGAGCCAAACAAGGGCGTATCCAGGGGGAAGCGGGGGCCCGAGCCTCCTCGAAATTCTAAAATCCTATAAGAAAATCTAAAAATTTTATACTCCCTTAGAACGATAAGGGCGCCAAAACAAGTAAATATGCAGGCCCTTTTTCAAGTGGACCATATAAACTATAGATCTTCAATTTCGTGGACCATATATGGTCTATAGACTTTCAAGTTCAAAAATTTCGCCTGCGGCGCTAGGGCTTTTTTATTTATTTTTTATTTAAGCTTTCCCTGGGCCTGGGATTGATGGTCTCCAAAACGATAAGGGAGCCAAAAGTTAGCCATATAAACTATAGATCTTCAATTTCGTAAATTTTTCGCCTGTGGCGCTTAGGCTTTCTTACGTTTTGTTTTATTTAAGGTTATAAAATTAAATTATGTGTTTAAAACATGAGTTTTAGAACATTAGATAACAAAAATCGTCAGAAATTAACAGAATTCGTGAAAAATATCGCCTGCGGCTCTAACTTAGTTAATCAAGGGCTGGCAATATTTTTATTTAGTCGTCACTTTTTTGTGCTTTTTATATTGTTTATGTTATAATTATTATCAAATTATATTAGTGTCCTTTGATTATACAATTAATAAACAAATATCGGGACTAGGACTTTAAATAAAACACTAAGTTTTATGCACTAGCGACGTTTCGTCTTTAATCAAGACTTTATCAAGCTTAGCATACTTAAAACACTACATTTAACATCAATATTATTTAAATAAACAATTACGAACAATAAACAAAACTATAGAACCGTACACGTAGACATATTTCAAATTAACTGTTAATTTGAAATATGTCTACGTGTACGGTTCTATAGTTTTGTTTATTGTTTGTAATTGTTTATTTAAATAATATTGATGTTAAATGTAGTGTTTTAAGTATGCTAAGCTTGATAAAGTCTTGATTAAAGACGAAACTTCGCTAGTGCATAAAACTTAGTGTTTTTATTTAAAGTCCCAGTCCCGATATTTGTTTATTAGTTATAATTATAATATCTGGTTATTTTCTATACAATTATTCGTTTGTATAATATATTGCTAAAAAAATATATTATTTTTTCTCCTACGGCGTGCCGCGGCGCAATATTGTCTATGTTTTTACTAATTTAAGAAAATTTCTGTATATTTCGCCTAATTTTCCATTTTAATTACTTCAAAAAAATATGAAAGAATTTGCGCCTGCGGCGCCATTTTATTTCTTTTCCAGATTTAGGAAAAAATGTGTTGAGCCCCCTCGAAAAAAAAATCCCCAACTGTATTATTAAAACATTGGAGATGACCCCTTTTCAAAATGCCCGATTCAGTTTGTGGTTGGGGCATATACATATAACATTATGTTGTATTATTCTATCAGTGCATGTGGAAACACCCGTTAATAAAATCGAGCGATAAATCAAAAAAAAAAAAAAAGTTGCATTTTCGGCTTAAGAATGTCATGTCTTTCACCAAACGATTTAGGACCGTTTCTATTTGTGTCACATCAAATATGGTTAACATTATCGTAGGGTAAGCGGGGCAAAATAAACAAAAACCGTAATTTTTAGCGATATGTCACTTATTATTTATGATAATTTTTTTGCATAAATGATAATAATGTTTAATTCCCTACAAAAACATGTTATCATTTTTATCGTAGTTTCTGAGATTTAAGCATTTTAATAAACTTTGATATATTTTTACATTTTAATTAGATGTCAAATGTTGACCCTAGTAAATTTTCAATCAAAGTTTAAATTAATTTCAATCTTTTAATAAATTTCTGATAATGGTGCGGCCCGAAACACAATCCGATAAAGCTACAAAGAAAAAACAAAACGAAATGGTCCAAAATACAAGAAAAGTCAGTTTGATATCTTATTTTATAAACTTCTTCATTTTTCCAGCATTCTGGAAAACGTACCCGTTTCGATTTTTTTTTATTGTTATATAAAAATCTTGAAAAAATCCTCTCGGAGCTCTTATACGTTATTAGTAGTAACAATGCTCTTCTAGTTTTAGAATCGCGAAGAGCATAATAATAAACTAGTCTGGTTAGAGCATTAATAAAGTGTAGTACTATAGTAGATGAAAAACGGTTTGCGGGTCAATGCGGGAGCCAATCGCCGTGCAGCCTACAGAATTATTTCTGCAGTATTTTTATTTGAAAAACCATCGGATCGAAACGTCGCTACTTTGTTATGCCAGAACAGTAGCTAAGAATTTATTAGAAAAGTATCCATTAGGATAATTTAAAGAAGCAATTTATTTTATATATTTACAATTATACCAGAAGGAATAGTAGTTGGTAATAATACTAGTTGATAAAATAAAATCTGAAACTTTTTCTATCTCTTCTCTCTCATCAAAAGTGTTAACGGGCACTTCAAAAAATCTAGAGTATTTTACAAAACTAGAGCAGTTTTTTGAAAAAAAATGGGGTTTATAGAGTCAGGAGTAATTGCCTGTGTTATCTTTTCTAGCTGGGTGTGCTACAAATTCATTATCAAAAATAAAAAATAACAGTGGACCTAAAACCTACCCTTGCGGCACACCCATAGAAAACTGTTAATTTAACAATAAGTAAAATTTATCTTAGGAGTTTGTTCAAGGTTGCAACCATTAGATGCAGTATTTTCTAATAATTTCAAATTACAATTTTGATTTAAAAATACCAAAAACTAAAATCAAATTGGATACCTAAATTAAGTCAGTTGCTTTTGCAATAACGTTAAAAATACTAAATTTTATCCTATAATATTTCATAAGGTATTTTTAATCCTGGGAAAACTTTTTGTGAAAAAGTTATGACTATTGGTCAAAAAAAAGTATTTTTTTTCAACATGAATTGCCAAGAAGATTCAACGCTGTGAAGTTTAAACAATTTACCATATTCCCATGGTTATTTCACTCACGATCGACTTAAAACTTAAACTGTGATCCGTTACGCGTTTTAAATTTTTATTTATTTTTTATGCATTTTTCTATTGCTCTATACACTAAGAAAATATCTTGTATTAAAGGTTGTTGATTTTAGAGTGCGCGAACGACGTTGACGTTTATGCCAGCACTCCAGGCATCCTAGTTTATGATTTGATTTTATCAACCAATATTTTTTATTTTTTTGTAAAAATGGATCCCAGTTTTACTGTTCACTGTACCTAATTAGTCGATTTTTTTACTTTTCTCACTTGGCTTCAGTGTGTCTCAAATTATGTTTCAATATCATTTACATATTAATCTAACATAATTGATAAGCATGTCTTAAAAAGTATCAATTACCTTAAAAATATATATGTATTTTGACATGGTCAATGAGTATCATCTTGACTGAACACCTACTCAATTATAAAAATATGCATTTTATTAATTAAAAAAAGATTACAGCTCTATTTTATATTTATATTATGCCCTTTCATTATAGAAGTTGTGTAGGAGTACTCTTAACTAATTTACAATAATTAATTTTACGCTGTTGGTTTAAAAAAATCATCTCTTTTAGTCATCACCAGTAGTGCTGAACTACGGTAGTCCGCATTTTAAACCAAAATTAAAACAATGTTTCCTTATTATTTAATTAATGTATTATTCTTTTATTAATTTTTCTATGTGGGTCTGAGAAAAATACATAATATGTAATTTATTGCCCTTGCTTAGTTTGCAAAATTAATTACTAGTAATATTTTAAAACCTACAAGGTAATTTAATTAAGAAGTTTGTGTATTTTTATTTAACGGTAGGTACGTAAGGAAAAAAATGGTTTTATGTCCTTTAGAAACTGTAGTTCGAGTTTTCTTAAGACGGAAATAGACTAGAATTTATCTAAATCAACAGGGACAGATGTTTAGCAAATAAAAAAAAATCAAAGTGTAATAATTGTCTACTACTGACGATTTATATTATACATCGTCAGCCTGACTTGATTTAGAAATAAAAATAACATCGGCTATAACATTTGCATTTACCAGTTTATCTTGCTAAATTAATACGATAACATGACATGTGTTGAGGTGAGTTTAACCAACCTTTTTACTACCTAATTATAACTGTACCACATTGTCGTAATTAAGCAAACATACCTTAAACATTTACAATATAGTTTTTTTAGTATTTTTTTTATGACTGGAGATTTCAACGGTTGTGATAATAATACGATATTTAATACCAGATACGCCTATTGTTAAAACATTTACATATATCAAAAAATATACTCATTGATTTTGTGTAGGCATCATTGGACATTATCTTTTACACAGAGGTTCCTAGCACCTAGGCATGCCTTCGCCATAATTAAAATTTTAACATAAATGTCATTACAATGTTTGATAATTATACAAAAGTTTGACATGCATTATTTACAATAAGAGGGCCCATCATTTTTTTCTAATCCTAATATTTCCATAACTGAGCAAAATAATGATAAAAGCAAAGCATTTTACAATCTTGATATTGATTTTCTAGGTCCTGTTATGAGAATTTGAACTGAAACTAAAATTTGTACCTAAACGGCATAGTTCAAAACAACTCTTTTCCCATAATAGCCCAGGTTATTATATGGTTTGTCACTATCATTAAACTAATATAACATATCATGAAGATAAGTTAAGAATTGAGAGAATATATACTGCACGTTTGTCGGTTAATATCTAAAAATATATATATATTAGAAAGTTATCTATCTGTCCTTAAAATCAAATGGACAGGAAGCAGTGATTCCCAAAAAGGATGACATGGTACTAATGTCATCCTTTTTGGGAATCATCAGCACTGTGTATATAACAGTGACAACATCAATAGATGGCACTATACTTTTATATCTATCTAACATTTATATTATTTCCATTTGATTTTAACGACAGATAGATAACTTTCTAATATCATGAAGAGTCTAAGTTGGCAAAACATGTAATACAAAAATTTACACTAAATTATTTATAATATAGGGTGTGTTATTTTTTAAACCCCCAATATTTCCATAACTGAGAAAAAAACAGAGCAAAGCATTTTAACACCTTGGCATCGATATTGTAGGTCCTTTTATGAGAATTTCAACCAAACCTATAATTTGTATCTAACCAGCAGTCAGAGATCAAAACAACTGTTTTCACATGATAACCCAGGCTATCGTATGGCTTGTCACTATCATTGAGCTAATAAGACATGTCATGCAGAGTCTAAGAAGACATGTAATATTGGTCAGTATTTTCTCATGCAAGCTAGCTGTACACGTGTTTTTATGACGAACCAAGATCGTTAAGCAAAAGTAAACACATATTACGCCAATGTCGTGATTGTGGGATAATTTGATATTGTTTTGAATTAATTATGCGCATCGCAAATCAAACGGTTCCACTGCCTATAATTGATTATAATACTTCTATAATCAATAATGCTTTGAACAGTCTGAAAATTTTTCAAAATGAAAATATAAACTTAATCAAAAGCCTTTGGAGTATCTGAAAGCATTATTTATTATCCTTTAAAGTAATAATAACAATATAGTCTTCTAATTTCCTAATTTAAAACTATAAATTTAGGATAATTCAAGAAGACGAAGGAAAAGATTTTTTATTAAGTATTGATGTTATTAAAATACTTTTCTCTTCAAAAGTTCATCTGGAAGATAAAATATATTATATTTAAATAAACTTTTGAAAACTTATTAATTCATATTTACCTACTTGAAAAATTGAAAAAAGTTATATTTAAGTATGTATGGATTCTTTAAAATATTCTAGTGATGCACATCAAAATGAAGTAAATAAAACCTTGTTAAAAAGTAAAGAATATGTTTAGATAAATTGCTTTTTTACAAAAATTTTAATTCAAGTCAATTTTAGAGTATCTTATCATTTTTAAAGTGTAGGTATATTACTATTATATTCCTGAACCTTCTTAATTGTTACAAATAAACCTTCACCACAGTAATGCTTAAAATTAATTATCTTAATGTAAAATTTATCAGCATGGATATAACAGCGAACATCATTTAAAAATTTATAATTTTTTTTTTTATGTAGACTTATTTTAAACTGTATTTTTACCTCACTATAAATATTATGTCTATATCTAATTGTCCCATCTTCGTTTTCTAATAATCTATTTTGTGAAGACTGCATTACAAATAAGGAGAAAACACGTGTCGAGCATAAAGATAAGATCATTAAATCTGTCCCATCAAAGTTTTGACATCTCTGACTGTGTAGCCACGCCACAATTTTAGAGTATCTTATCATTTTTAAAGTGTAGGTATATTACTATTATATTCCTGAACCTTCTTAATTGTTACAAATAAACCTTCACCACAGTAATGCTTAAAATTAATTATCTTAATGTAAAATTTATCAGCATGGATATAACAGCGAACATCATTTAAAAATTTATAATTTTTTTTTTATGTAGACTTATTTTAAACTGTATTTTTACCTCACTATAAATATTATGTCTATATCTAATTGTCCCATCTTCGTTTTCTAATAATCTATTTTGTGAAGACTGCATTACAAATAAGGAGAAAACACGTGTCGAGCATAAAGATAAGATCATTAAATCTGTCCCATCAAAGTTTTGACATCTCTGACTGTGTAGCCACGCTAGAAAGAGGACTGGTTAGTCATTATAGTTATAAACAGTAAGGTAAATAAGCTATTTTTCTTGGAAAAAATATGAAACAATGTATTATTTATTAACCAATTTGAAGCAATTCTAAACTAGGCAAATCATTTTTTTCAATAAAACTCATTTTTTAATAGCCCTGTAGTATCATTAAGTCACATTTTTTTTTCTTAAAAGGCTAATACCAATATTATGGTATTTAAATAAAATATTTTGGTTAAAAAATGACTAAGTTTATTTAAATAATGACAAGTGATGCATGGTTGTACTTAGAATTTAATTCTAAATCAAAATATGTAAACGTATATATTGTGTTCCATTTAAAAATCAGAAGTTGAGGTCATTTATGGCGAAACCGGAAGTGAAACAAAAAAATAAATCCGCAATTTTATAGCCAATGTAAAATTATTTAAATTACCCAAGTTTCGTTTTTATTGAATGAAAATTAATCTTAATTTTAGGGGTGGACATAAAACTCTCCCGGTACATATTTTTTGTGATTTTTTTTGTAATTTTTAAAATATGGGCAGCTCCAATCGATTTATAACTTTTAAGCATATCACCTTTAACTTTAACTTTTTTAAAAGTACTAAATTTAGAAAAATCGCAATACTAAAGAATAAAACAGTCCCTTAAAAAATCTGACAAAATATATCTCCCCTGAGCACAAATATAGTATAAGTAGATTGCCGATCTCCGCTTGAGCAATATGTTTAAAATAGAGACTGAATGCAATTCGCCATGGGGTCTTATGTTAGGTGCGTTTAGCGTCGACAGCAAAACTAATCAAAAGTCATAAAACTCGTTTAAGGGAGTTTAAAGTCTTATAGTTTACAGACTTTACTAAAAGCAATGCTTCTCAACATTTGTTTGTTACCCTGCGTTATTTACTCAGTTTTGGTTAGCGGTGGTGGGAAAACTTGGCAAATGCTTGCGTGTTGAACGCACTTTTTCAGCCAATCAGATTTCCGGGGCTTATTCTCTCGATGCGCAGAAACTACATGCAGTCTGAATTTTCAATATAGGGAATATCATTCTATCCTTTTTTACTTTTGTGCCCCTGAGAAACAAGGCTCTTTTCTGGCGTCAGTTAATGACTTATATACCAGTGTTATTTTTAATACATCATAGCGTGTTATCATCATAATTTTATCTACTTATCATTATCTTTGTTTTACGACATAATCAAGATATACCTAACAAAAAAAAATAATAACTTCATCAAAACTTTAAATTATCAAATGCAATGCATGAGAAGAAAAACACCTAGTTAAGTAATTATAACTTCTCTTAATGTAAATGTAATTATTTTTTTAATGCCCATTATAAAAGTAAACCTATATACAAGTTTATTTTTTACTAGATATTTAAAAATATAAGCAAGTTTTAAAATGTATATTTTTTTGTTTTAGTATATGTTTTTATGACGATAATTAATATGATATAACATTGAAGTGGGTGTATTTTACATTTAAAAAGTATACCTATAGTTAGTAAAAATTATTTTATGATGTACTTAGTACAACCAATCGTTGTTGTAACAACTTTGTGGTATATAATACCATTTTTACGATTATTCTAAAACATTACAACGTTATATTATAAAACAACGTTATATTATAAAACAACGTTATTGTCACTATAATAGTTTTTTGAGGAAGCTTCCTTCGAAGGACGATTAATAAACATAGCGTCAATCAGCTGATTCTAATAAATATTTTACCAATTTTACCATTTTGAGCTAAAATTTTTATGTGCATAAGTATACCCAACATGTACATAATTACATGTGATATGTAATTTCTATGTGCACTTAAATGTAATATGTGAATTTAATATACATTACAATCCAAATTTGCAAACGCAGTAAAGAGCCGACGCCGACCAGGTTCAGCTAGCCAGTCGGGCGGACGGGTCAGGTGAATTGGCTGTGTTTTGAAGCTAGGATCGTGACGGAGGAAGAAGCGGTAGGCCGAGCCTGCGGATTTGCAAGCCACGTCTACTTCGCTCTCTACCCGACAAAGACAATCCCGATTACTTAACAGGTTGTTACTTTTTGCTGTTGTAATTTATGCAACATATAGTGGTTGGGTATATACAACTATTTACTGTTGTATAGTGTTAGTGTTCTATCAGTGTTTTGACATACATGGTTTTCGCGCCTCTGCGACTATTGAAGTCTCCATAAAAAATAACATAATTTGATGCATCATAGGTACTTTAATTTAGAGTCAACGTCGCGACTAACCTTCTTTTGGACTCTCTTTTAATTTTGGTACATCTAAGGAGTCTTTAAATATTTCAACAATCTATTTTCTGATCATCGTACAGAGTGATATTGGTCGTTTCACTGTTTCGAGCTACTTTAGTACCAAGAGTCAACCCTGTACGCTGATCGAGAAAATATTTTTCGACTTTATTTAATTCGTGAATAAAGTCATGAGATTGATGTAGCCTTATGCGCCATCTATTGCTAAATGTAGACAACTACTCATTTATTCTTCTAATCCTGGAGACTTGAAATGGTAGAGTATGTTCGTAGACTTCTGTATTTCTATAGAATGGGCCTTTTTCTTCTGAATACCTTCAAATATGTAGTTATTTTCTTTATCGCGTCATATGTGATGTACGGTCAACAAACTTTATGGTCTATGCGACATTACAAAACTTACTGTTAGAGATGCTTCTTTTATTCATAAATAACGTTCCATGGGGAAAGGGACATTAGGTTAAAGGAGAGAGAACTTCTCTCAGAGAACAGATAGCAATATAAATATTTTAATACGAAAATAAAAGTTTATTGTTAAAAATTAAACAATGTTTAATTTTAAAAATAAAGAATAAAGTTGTGCCGAAAAAATTGGCATTGCAATTTGACCAAACCGATTTTCTTAAAAATGGCATGCATGCCATCATTCCTATTTTCTATTAAACGTTACAGCTATTGGTTGTAAGTCCATTATTAGGTTTTTAATATTAATTGTTAGCTAGGGACCAAATGAAGCACTTTGGTGATCCCGAAAGTAACAAAAAATTATTTTTTGCTGCCCAGGATTAAAACGTGGATTTGACGCCCTAATTACCAGGAAAAACTAGTCGTTTTCCAATTTTGTATATCTACGGTTAATTAATAAAGGATCTGCTTATGTATAAAAATATATTTTTTCATTTCCAAGATGCTTAATTTTAAAATGTCATTGAAAAGACAATTGTCATCGAAAAGAATCTTATCTTATCTTATCTTATCTTTGCAAAGAATCTAACATAGGGTAATTAGATTAAACTGCGAAAACCAAGCGTATAATTTTAAAATTTAAACGTTGCACTGCAGTGTTGGGCTTGGGAAACTTTCTGCCGAGGGACTTAAACAAAGAACTCACCTCCTTGTATATATATATTTATCACTTTTAGTTCCGTTTTCTGAGGAACGTCACATATGATATACCCTAATAAAAATACTGAAGATCACGTTTTAAACAGATTTTCTAGATCTGAAGCACTTTGGTGATCCCGAAAGTGCAAAAAATTATTTTTTGCTGCCCAGGATTAAAACGGGGATTTGACGCCCTAATTACCAGGAAAAACTAGTCGTTTTCCAATTTTGTATATCTACGGTTAATTAATAAAGGATCTGCTTATGTATAAAAATATATTTTTTCATTTCCAAGATGCTTAATTTTAAAATGTCATTGAAAAGACAATTGTCATCGAAAAGAATCTTATCTTATCTTATCTTTGCAAAGAATCTAACATAGGGTATTAGATTAAACTGCGAAAACCAAGCGTATAATTTTAAAATTTAAACGTTGCACTGTAGTGTTGCGCTTGGGAAACTTTTTGCCGAGGGACTTAAACAAAGAACTCACCTCCTTGTATATATATATTTATCACTTTTAGTTCCGTTTTCTGAGGAATGTCACATATGATATACCCTAATAAAAATACTGAAGATCACGTTTTAAACAGATTTTCTAGATCTCAGTCAAAGATAAGTGCAATAATCACATTCAAACAGTACCTTGCAAGGATTTAAATTTACCTGAAATTTTATCCAGTTACAATTTGACAGTGAATTATGAACTTTAATACGAATCGAAACAGATAAAGCAGTTATAACGATTTATAAAACTATAACTCATCTACAAGACATATTGGTTAGCAGTCCTACAGGCATACACGGTAAAATTTTACTAAAAACACTGAAAATAGCATTCGAATACACTTTTGTTATGAACCTTTATTTTCTGTTATCATACATTACGCCATAGGGAAATTCTATGAGGGTTCCAAAATATACACATTTAAAGTTTTTGAAAAAATCAGATATCCTGCCTCTTCTAAACTCCACCACCTGTTTGTATCGTGTGTGTTGCAACCCTGTTAATTGAACCTTTTTATATCATTTGTCTATCTATAGATAAAAATACTATACTTAGTATTTTTATCAGATTTTGGCTGACATTCTGTTTCTTTGAGAAAATTTTCAAACCCGGTCCTTCTTATTTCTTTATTTCGCGCTGTCTTCTAAACTTATAAGCATTGATCTTCCATTTTTCTTTGTGCAACTTTTAATTTTTTGCTAATGCTTTTCTGCACCGTAGATAAAAACTGGAAGTACGCAATGATTAAAAGCCTTCCTTTTTAAGCTTAAGGGATGCACCATTAAATACTTTCTGAAGTTTTCCAAACGCTAACAGTGAAATTTTCCTCAATAGTCTACAAGTTCGATTATCCTTGTTGATCCTTATTTTTTGGTATAAGTTCGCAAAGTACCAGATTATTTATCATCTTAGTTTTAGATAGATTTATTTCTAAGTCAACCCGATGTGCATAAGTACACCTTGCTTCCTATATGCAGTCTTTAATCAGCACCATATAATCTGCAAAACTAAGGTGATTTAGGTTTTCGCCGTCGATTAAAACCTCTACGTTATTTAATATATCTACTTATCTACGTAATTAATTTAACTTCAAAAGCAGTCAAATTTGTTAATAGTGCAAAGAATTTAGTTTATTCCATTTGCATTATTTATTACCACTTTTTCAGAAGAAATAAAATATTTTTAATTAACTGTTCCATCTACCAATTTTGGTCAACTATCATATTAATATATTAGTATCTATAGATATTAAATTAGCATTGCGCAATATATGTTTTATTCGTATATTTCTCTTTGTGTACACCACCAAATAATTCTAAAAACGTTCTTTATATAATTAAAAAATGAAGTTCCCTAGTTACTATTGTTCATCAACTTATTTGAATTCAAGAAAGAACCGTATAACTGTTGTTTACAGTTGGTGAAAGATAAGTTATTCCAAAATAATTTCACGATTTTTTCATTCAGTAAATCCTATTAACATCAATAAGAAATAACTTATTAAAATCTAATTGAGTGTCAATCAATCAATATTTGTTTTCTGATGTCGGAGGTTTTAGTGATTAAATTCGGTATAACACTAGTTACCAATTTAATTTTTATATAGAAGACATCAAAATTTTAACAATGTTCAGTTAATAATATTATAAAAAAGTTATTTTCTTGACGTAGATTATTATACAGGGTTATTCAAAAATAGGGTCATTAATTTTAGGGGGGAAAAAAAGTTTCTATAAACATATGTCCAAAAATGCATCGGTAGGGAGCTAGGCCCATTTGAAAGTGCCTAAAAATTTTGTTTTTATTTAATAACCCAGGAACACCTTCAGATATAATGTAGAATCACCTCTTAAAATTAATGTGCCCTATTTCTGAATAACCCTGTATTATTATACAGTGCGTGCATTAAGTCTGGAATCACCCGAATAACTTTTTAGTTACAAGTAAAATACAAAAATCCTCGGACAGGTCGATTTATATTTTTAATTCTGCAAATTTTGGTCTAAAAAAAGTTATCGAAATTGGCACCCCCTTGCACCCTCACCCCCCAACTTTTTTTTTTCAAATAGCAACCTACCCCTTGTGATACATCATTGGAAAGGTAATTTAATAAGCTTTCCAACAGTGTATGATAAAGCCTAATTTGTTAAAGGGTCTATGAAAAAACGCATGTTTTATTTAAACATTGTTTGTGTGAAATATTACGCATAATATGGTAATTGTTGCCCTATTTCCTACTTGGCACCTTCCTGAGAATCTAAATAAGGTTGTTTTAAACTTATTGTAATATTTTATACCCTGTTGAAAAATGCAATTTTTTTTCTTTTTATTGACCAATTTTATGTTTACTATTTAATCGATTTTAATCCCGTTTTTTTACTGTCCACTATCAAAGAGCTGAAGGACATCAATTTGAACATTTATAGTGAACTTATACTTTACATGTCTTTATAATAAACTAAATTGTGCATTTTATCATTAGCCCTTTACCAAATTAGGTTTTATTATACACCGTTGGAAAGCTTATTAAATTACCTTTCCAACGAAGTGTCACAAGGGGTAGGTTGCTATTTTAAAAAAAAAAGTTGGGGGGTGAGGGTGCAAGGGGGTGCAAATTTTAATAACTTTTATTACACCATAATTTGCAAAATAAAAAATAAAAATCGACCTATCCGAGGGTTTTTGTGTTTTACTTGTAACTAAAAAGTTAATCGGGTGATTCCAGACTTAATACACGCACTGTATAAACCAAGTCGATTTATTTTAGATCTGACAATGTCAGTGACGTAAAATCCTAAAATGTTATACCTTACTTCTGAACAACCCCTATACAGGGTGTATTTGAAATAGGGTAGGAAATTTTAACAGGTGATTCTACATGATAAAATATGACAAAAAGTTCCTATAAACATATGTCTAAAAATGCGTCATAAGGGAGCTACGCCTCTTTGAAATTGGCTAAAAAAATCGGTTTTTATTTAATAACTCAGGAACCCTTTGAGATATATTAACGAGGTTTTGCACGTGAATTAATCCTGTCATTTTCATTTTCACGTACTTATTTAAACCAGGGGTGTGCGAAACGGGGGGGCCCTATTAGTTTTTTGTCCCAAACTTTTTTCTGGGTAACTTTTTTGCAATTTTATTTTTGAAATATGATTCCTCAGGTCAAAATACATAAAAAAGGTACTCTTGTTGTAATACTGTAGGATTAACCGTTTTCGAGAAAAATTAATTTGAAGGTGAATTCCACGGTTCGAGGACGAAAAATTAAATAGTAAAATGTCGAAAACCAAAATTTTAATGATGCAATGTTATTCTACATCAAAAACTAATAAAAAAAGTTTCCATACATGTAGGTCGAAAAAACGCTTTTAAAGCTACCATAGCCCTTTAAAAATGGTGCATATTTAGGAGACCATAGCTCCATTAGGATTGATTTTTGGAAGTACCTGTATATGAGGTTTTTTTCTTAGTTTTTAATGTACATTCGCCCTGCATCATTAAAATTTTGGTTTTCAACATTTTAGTATTTAATTTTTCGTCCTCGAACCGTGGAATTTCACCTTCAAATGATTTTTTCTCGAAAACGGTTAATCCTACAGTATTACAACAAGAGTACGTTTTTATGTATTTTGACCTGAGGAATCATATTTCAAAAATAAAATTGCAAAAAAGTTACACAGAAAAAAGTTTGGGACAAAAAACTGATAAGCCCCTCCGTTTCGCATACCCCTGGTTGAAATAAGTACATGAAAATAACACATAAAAACGGGCCTTGGTAGGATTAGTTGACGTGCAAAACCTCGTTGATATATCTCAAAGGGTTTCTGAGTTATTAAATAAAAACCGATTTTTTTTAGCCACTTTCAAAGGGGCATAGCTCCCTTATGACGCATTTTTAGACATATGTAATATTTTATGATTTAGAATCATCTGTTAAAATTTCCTACGCTATTTCAAATACACCGTGTATATTTTTATAATATTATTAAAGACAAAGCTATTATCTGGTGTACATAATATTATATTAAAGGACAAGTTATATAACACACTATTTTGTCGCACGCGCGCACTTAAATTGTTTTATAATGGAGCTTATTATACCACCCAAACAGAAACTACAAAAATATTAGTAGATAACAGGTCGACTCGGAAAATAGTACTTTATACAGCCTGTTCCAGAACTCGCGTACCGAAATTTAAGAGGTGATTCTACATTCAAAAATATTAAAAAAGTTCCTATAAAGGTTGGTCCGGAAATGAGCCCTAAGGGAGCTAGGGCCCTTTAAAATTGTAATAAAAATAAGGTTTTTAATTAATAACTCGGGTACCGTTTAAGCTAGAGCGGCGAGCTTTTGCATGTATACTAGTATTAATAAGGGCAATAAGTTTATGTTAATTTATTTTTTTAATTTATCCAGAGGCGTGCCCAGACGGACAAAATATATGAGGCTTAAAACATTTTTGTCCCAAACTTTTGTATGTGTATGTTTTTTGGATTTGTTGTAAAAAATATAGATTTCTAGAGTAAAAATACATATAAAATATCATATAGTGTAACACTGTAGGATCAACCGTTATCAAAAAAAAATGCAATTAAGAGGAAGTAACATTTTGTGCCACCAAAAACGTTACTTTTTAAAAGGCTATTACTCCTTTAATATTAAATTTAGGTGTTTTGGTGTATAATACTTTTTTGCTCAGTTTTAAATGAAGAATCACCCTGCAGCATTAAAATTTTATTGGTGCTTTTTTTTGTTCCCCATTCAATACGTCATCTTCGAAGAAAGTACCATTTTCCGGGAGACCTTTATACTATTTTATTGGCAACTGTTTTTATTTAAAAAAGTACCTTACTAATTTTTTTGAAACTTACCTAGATGTTTGAATTCAAATGAAGAAAATAATACTATAATAGGTTCTTTTTTTTTAGTTCTTTTCATATTTAGTACAAATCATGTTTCCTGCATTTTACAAGAAAAGCACAATCATATAAAACTAAAGTTTCACATACGCGTAACCCAAAAAACATTTATTATTCTTCTCGGTCTCAAAAGTAAAAAACATAAAATTGTAAAATTTAAGTCTTTTAAACAAAATGTATTAGATTATATTCGTGTTTATCATAACAAACGAAGTTCAGCCATCTTGCTTCACGGTGGCGCCATCTATCGGAAATTATTTATTTATGATGCAGACCAGTAATATTTAGTTTACAGGTCTAGACCTGTAATCACTTCCCGAGCTTTATAAACACATGTAATTTATGTATTACATATACAGTTGTGAACAATAGTATATTAAAGTACTAGTTTCATTCCATACGTTTTTAGCACACGAGTACAACTTTAGAAAACGATCCGCTTGCGGCGAGTTTTCTAAAGTACTAGTGCGCTAAAACGTGTTATGAAACGAGTGCTTTATACAATTTTTTCTATTTTGCTCTAAAATTAAAAAAAACTTACATTTAAATTCATGACTGATTTAGGGATTTTTGTTTTGGATTGGCATTATAGTTTACACCATGTTTAAAACTCTAAGAAAAAAAAGATATTTTGATATATTTTATAGTCATATCTTCTCTTTTTTACTGCAATTAACCAAGCCACAATTTTAACATGGTAAAAATAAGCTAAACACAAAATTTTGTAGAAAATTCAACTTTAAAGCGACATTGACATTTGCACGGAAAACGTCAAGCGATCTGTTGCCAACCCAAAAGAACAAAAAGTACAGACCTCTTATGGGCCTATAAGAACACGCAAAATGCGTGTGATTATGAGCAAAATAGAAAAAATACTTTACGTATACATTCCATAGTACCAATGAACTGTAAAGTTTTATTCTCGGTACTAAAATAATAAAAATTGTCATTATATGTAAGTATTAAATTTTAATGAAGTAATAATAACAAATTGAGGAGCGGATGTTATTTTTTTTTTTTTTTAACAAAAAAGATACGCTGCTTAAGAAACAACATTAGTATAATAATATTATTAGTCAACCAAAGTGTACTTGATTAAAATAATAGACAACCACAAAAAACTACAGCATTTCATCATATCTGTAAGTGTAAGTGTGATGTTAGAAAATTAAAATTTGTGATCCATGGTATTTTTCCTGTTATCTTTATTCTATTGTTCTGTGCTAAAAGGTATAAAATTACTGTTTATACCGAATCAATCTTGCATTAAGCTTAAAGAAAATAAAAGTTAGCCATATTCTGCCATGAAGTGCACTTATATTACACCTGAAAATCTATATCTTTCAAAATTTATAAATTTAGCTGGTTTTTACCGATCCAATGTGTTAATATAATAAAATATTGAAGTTAAATGAATTAGGATTAGTCATTCAGTCAGCATAATAATAGTATATTAAAGTACTAGTTTCATAACACCCGTTTTTAGCGCATGAGTACTAGTTTAGAAAACGAGCCGTTTGCTATTTTTTCTATTTTGCTCTAAAATTTAAAAAACTTGCAATTAAATTGATGACCGATTTAGGGATTTTTATTTTGGGTTGGCATTACAATTTTCGCTATGTTTGAAATTCATAGAACAAACGACATTTTGATATCTTTTATAGTCAGCTCTTCTCTTTTTCAGTGCAAGTAACCAAGCCACAATTTTAACA
Source organism: Brachypterus glaber (assembly GCA_958510825.1). Taxonomy (NCBI): domain Eukaryota; kingdom Metazoa; phylum Arthropoda; class Insecta; order Coleoptera; family Kateretidae; genus Brachypterus; species Brachypterus glaber. Next base: position 61,962,817 of record OY294044.1, on the reverse strand, counting down.
TGGTAAAAATTAACTTAAAACACAATTTCGTAGAAATTGACACTTGCACGGAAAAAGCCAAGCGACTGTGTTTTGTCCTATATTGCCAACCCAAAAGAAAAAAAGTACAAACCTCTTATAGGCCTGTAAGAACACACAAAATGCCTGTGATTATGAGCTTATAAAAGTCGCAAAATAGAAAAAGTTATTTAAAGTCACTGTTTAATCAAGAATGTATATTCTCGCTATTCTTATACCATATATGGAAAATAAAAAATCTGTAAAAACATTAAAATAAATATGAAGCGTGTAAATATTATTTAGAGTGTTATAAAACCTGTTGATTAATGAAGCTAATTAATATCTTATACTGAATAAATACATACTAATTTCAATTTTTGCATAATAAATTTCTTGAAATAATGTAGTTTAAATACAAATTCCTGGAAGTAACATTGTGATAAGAAAGTGATGACATATTCTGATATTCCCTGTATGGCTGCTTATCTTATAATTAATTATATCTTTGGAAAACACTGTAATTATTGCATGTTCGTTTTAAAGAATTTACTCTCCGATTCATTTAAAAGAATGTAGTCCAAAGAAATACTTTTCATTTCAAGGCATTTTTCACGGAAGAAGAGTAAACATACCAAACTTGCTTTTTAAATACTTTTTAAATTAAGTTCTTTTTATCATTTTGATATATTTTAATTAAAAAAGTCTTTCTTGTAGAATTGAATAAAAATTAAATTATTTTTTTTATCAACGATACAAACATATAATCAAACAAAAAAGCAAAATATTTTTAGCATATTAGCAAACTAAAGAACAGTGTTAATTTGACACAAGACATAAAAGACAAAATAAAGTAAAGGAAACTAATTTGACATGGCTACGTTATGAAAGTGAGTAATGTAAAATATTCAAACAGAATAAATAAAAAATACAATGAACAGACGCAATGTGAAACGCAGATCTGAAGGGCAATAATTAGTAAGACAGGCAGCTTTACACAGAAATTCCAAAATTAAATTAAAATATTAATTATAAAATACCTAGTGCAAAATGTGGGGCAGTGCCTTGAACTTTAAAGTAACATTGTACTGCATTAATTTTAATTTAAGTGCGAAATTCTCAAGTTATGATTTAGTTTTGTGTTAAATTATTATATTTGTAGCAGAAAGCAGTTAAAACTTTATCTATAATTAAACTAATTACACTCCATACCTTAACTTACAGTTAATTATCAAATAAATGTACCTTATAAATCAGAAGGAAAAAATTTACAGATTTAAAACTATTGGAGTGTAACAAGTTCAGCTATTATTTATTCTTGTTTTTTTTGTTTTAAAGGTTTTCACACTGTTTCCTGCTAATATTATAAATTTATTCCAGTCCCTTTGTTGCTGTAATTGCTTTCGAAAACAACTGATACTATCAATCAATAATTATAATTTGTAGTGTAAAATTACAATAAAACTAAAAGAGCAAGCCGGCATCGACTTAAATCTCCTCCGCTTTTAAGATTCTCATACCTACTCTAAAATCTATAATTTACAAAGAAAACAAACTTCTACCATCAGCTGTTTCGTCACTCACATTTTTACTTTTTGGTTTATTTTCTCAGTTTTTTTTTTTGTAGAATCATTCCTAATTATCTTTTGCAAGTGGTAGGTAAATCCAGATCAACTTAGGCACTCCTTATTGTAAGTTCTTCAACAGACTTTTTTTATCTTACGGTGTACCTACAGCCCCTGCAAGCGGTCTCCGTGCACTATCGAAATCTATTATTCGTCGTATCTACATATGGCAACCTTTTTTAGCCTAAAAATGCAATATGAAATATGCTTTTTTCTTCAATACAAAAAAGGTCCCACAGTTTCGTGAAATATGCAAATTTTTTCTCGTAAAAAAAAGTCCAAACTTTTGTATTTTTAATCCATGAAATATGGACTTTTTAGATTTTAAGATAGGTGGGGGGAAGGGTACTCGTTAAAATTTTAGTCGACAGGGTACCAGTCATATGTAGAATTTTGGCTTTGTTGTTGTTATTGTTGTTGTTTATGCTTTCAAAACTTGGAAAATACTGCGTGCTTAATATCCCAGTGATCCAGTATTGAGATACGAAACATTTTTAATATAATAATGTAATATACATGTATTATTATTTTATGATTTATACTTGTATCAAAAGGCCACGTTCTAGTTTTATACTATTTTATACAATATAGATCAATTGTTGCAGTTTTAATAAAATTATAGTATAGTAATTTTTACTATGAAATTATGGGTAATTGCTTAATCATACTTTATAGATTGATTTAATCAGAAAAGTATGGTTTGCGGTATAATTAATCAGCAATTAAACTTTGGCTTACATTATATATGCAATTCCGGTTTTTCATTTGTGATAAGTAAATATATATATATATATATATATATATATATAGTATTTAAATTTAAATTAGATAGCGGGCACCCCTTACGCAAATCACCCGGTGAAAAACTAACAGGAGTATTCTGTTACTATCCACTACTAACCTTTCAAATATCAGCCCGTGTACATTTATTGCAATTTAAAATAGGAATTTTTCGTTATTTGACTGGACTAACGAGTTAATGTACAAAAAAACTGGTTAAGAGAAACATTTCAAGAAATTCTTATCTACCACTTGATACAAGATTTATCAATTATATATCAATTCAAATTCCTTAAACCTTACTCAAGTAAAAGAAAAAAAAAAGATTTACATTATAACTTAAAATAAAGGTACTTAGACTTCAAAGATTGTTAATAGATACTCTGTGAAAATATTTACAGAACTACAGTATCTAGTACCTGTTTATTTAGTGTTAAGAAGCTACGTCTAATCCTTAAACAAATATTCTTCAAGGTTACTAACTCCTCCCATTCTAGACAACGCTATATTTTTTATCAGTAAGCAAATTTAACTTTAACAACTTTTTAAATAACTATTCCCAAGTAAATATTCCTTTAAACTAAAACGACAGCAAAAAGATGTCTAATGTCAAAATACTACCCTTTGGTAGATTTTTATTATTAAAAATATGCCTTTAAATTGACTTTTTGCGACAACCTAAAGTTTTGGCTGCCCAAAGTTAACTAAAAGACAAATTGTTGTAAAAGAGCCAACTTAAAGGTGTCAAATTGTGCCAAAGGTTCTTCTCGTTTTATCGGCCTTAAAAAAATTGCTAGAAAATAACCCAAAGTGATCTTATAAACAAGCGTGCTACTTGGGTTATTTTGCTCTGATAATTCTTTAAATATGCTAAAGTATGTTGCTTAGTTTATTTTTCTGCAATTAAAATTAAACATAATTGTTTAAATAGGATAAAAAAGAAAGTACTATTCATAAAAACCCACAACAAGTAACGCGTTAAACAAATTTTGCAATGCGATGACCATATTTTAATGTAAAAATCGTTACTCTACCTACACATAAACTCCGATGATCTATCATTTAATTTAATTTGAAAATATAAATTTATTATTTTTCGGCAATTAGTGGTTCACCTGCTATATTTTAATTTGTTGAAAATTAAAATAGAATAAATATAAATTAAGTATTTTACTTCAAGGATTTTTCGTATAAATAACATGTATATTTTAAAAGATCATTATGTAATACTATAATCAATTTATTTATAGTTTATAGCATTGATGTTAATGTTATTTTTTTTTCTAGGTAAGTTCAATTTTTGGAATACAAGTCTCGAGACAGACAGAAGATCCGGTGAGTTAAATCAGTAATTGAAAAGAAATATTTGCAAATGACTAAATAGTGAGGTTATTTCAAGGCCTACTTACCGGACCATGAAATATTTGAAAAACCATAAATAATCTTTTTTAAATAGTTGTTATTAGTTGGACAATCAAACAGTTAAAACCGTTGGATTATCATAAAAAATAATTTGTAAACACCAATTGCAACAATACATACAATTCAAATAATAATGATATATTCAAAGAATTAGATCTACCTGCATGTGCTTTTCTACAGAAAGTATAATTAGTTTTTCAGTTATAAAAGATTGTCTTCTTGGAAATTGATCATTAAAGCTAAAAAGCCAACGAAGACTCTTCTTAAGAATAATTTAGTATTTTTATACAATTAAGCAAATTAGTAATTTTACAGTAATCGATGAAAATTACAATATTTAAACAATTACTCTATTGGACACTTGACGAAAATTATAGATTACAATGTCAATTGAAATTATTTATAAAGGAAACGACTATTTAAGTGCTTTGAATTAACCTAACTACTTTTATTTTTGCACAATCAATGACTATAACTGTAAGTAAATTAACTGACTCTAAATAAGCCGATACCTAAGATTGTTTACATTCTAAAAAATAACGAATAACATAATATGTTATTACACCTTTATGGCGTTATAAATTAAGTTTATATTATCATAAGAATCATGTATTTATGAAAAAAGATAGGAATGGTCTAGAGTATGAACCTTGAGGTGCTTCCGAAATAATTAATTATAAATGCTTGTGGATTTTTTAACTATCAAATCTAAAGTTGTTAATTGTTTTAACAATAAAATATAATTTTAAGAATGTTTTTGAGCAAAATGATCCAAAATATCAAAATAAAATGGTCTGGGATAGGATCTTCAAGTTGCTTCCAAAATAATCAGCTATTTATTTTTATTTGTGTACTGTTTAAATTGGCAATATTATGCTTCAGTTGTTAAATGTTTTTAACATTAAAATACAATTTTATGAAAATTATTTCCTTAAAAAATGTTTCTTTATCTCATTGTGCATATAATTAAGGATGCGTAGGAAGAAATGTCCTTCGTACGGCACACTGCGATCCAAATAAGGCGTCAGCATAAGAACTAGTTAAGAATACGTCATAGGAAATATACATTGGTCATATATTAGGTAATAGTCGACTCTATCTCAAGAACTAACAAGAACTGTACGGTGTTAATGGATTTTATAGTAGCGCCACCCGTTTTTAATTAGATAAGGTTAGAAGAATATATGGTT
>OY294044.1:61925703-61957603 GCA_958510825.1 Brachypterus glaber | reverse complement strand
GTTATTTTAGTTTAAATAAATGGTAGGAAAAATTAAATTTAAATGTTTTGTAATTAACCTTCAAAAAGAACCAACAAAAACTACAAACGCCAATAAGGATTCTTTTTTTCTGAATGTTCACTATATTTATTGTAAACTCAGTATCATTAATAAGCATTGTCATTATTTTTTTTACCGTGTTTTTCTCTACTAGACACAGCAATAATTTCTGATACACGTCTTATTAGCCCTGTTAAACAAGTATTTTTAGTTGCGCATTTAAAAAAGAGTAAAATTTAGTTACCAATGCACGCAATTGTGTTTTTTTAAACTGTACATTATATGTCTGTAAGTTAGAAAGGGATAAACTGATTTATCTTCGCAAAATGGAAATTCTTGATAATAATATTTACGTTTGTTCTCCCACAGCCCCACATATGAATATTTTTTTCCTTTCTGCCATCCCTGTTGTCAAACTTTGGCAAAAGTACTTCAGGCGAAGGTTTTTAAGAAGATTTGTGGTATTTAAATTTTCATTTTGATGGACAGTATTTTTTCTAATTAAAAGCTTTTATTGTAGGTTAGGTTTTTGGGGTATCGTGGGGTATTCAATTAAAAAACTTCTTTTCTCTAAATTGTGACATTTCGATAGGGCCTTACAATCGTTTTCGAACAAATTAAAATTCAAAGTCTTTCATTTGTCAACACATATACAAACATTTTATCATAACGTTGGACGTTATACATCCTATTTTAAATACATAAATACAATTTTCTACATAAAATTACAGATATAAATATTGACAGGTTAAAAAAAGAAGAAAAAAATTTTTAACCTGTCAATATTTATATCTGTAATTTTATGTAGAAAATTGTATTTATGTATTTAAAATAGGATGTATAACGTCCAACTTTTTTTATGGTGAAATGTTTGTAGATGTGTTGACAAATGAGAGACTTTGAATTTTAATTTGTTCGAAAACGATAGAAAGGCCCTATCGAAACGTTTAGAGAAAAGAAGTTTTTTAATTGAATACCCCCGATACCCCAAAAACCTAACCTACAATAATATTGTTATACTACGGGAAAAATCATTTTACTTATTAAAAGCTTTTATGCATTTTGCTTTATTTTTCTTAAACCCCTTATTCATTTAGAATCTCTGAAAATAAACTTTCAAAATATAAAAAATATCTAGTAATTTAATTTACTCATGTCTTATTTTTATATAATTACTGGTTCTTTGTTCTCTTATAATAATATAATAGTATGTACTATTTTTTGTGGTACTAGAATTTTCTTTCCTATTTTTACGTGCCGACCAAGTTATTGGTGTTTTTCTTTGGACATTCCAATGTAGAAAAGTACTATAATATATCTAAGTCCATATAGCCTCCATAGCCTCAATTAATATAAAGATTCTGGTCATAATATTGTAAAAAAAAATAATATTTATAACGTACGAAAAAATAGAAACAACATTTTTATTACAAATTCAGAATAGTTCAAACTAAATATTTAGTAAACCTTGTAGATCAAAAAAAAAATTAAAATTTTTATTGATACGTTTATGGAGGTTATGAATGAGGAATATAAGTATGTACCGCATTTGGGCGTAAGAATATTAAAAAGTCCAGTGGACTTTCGCCAGTCTGATTCTCCGGTACAGAATTGATTTGTCGGTAATAATTGGTTTAAAAATAAATTAATCTTATAATTAATAAACCTGCAACATAACATTAAATTTTAATTGTTTCAACAAATAAACATTACTTCTATAGTCAGAGTGTAATATTTCACACATTTCTTCTTTTTTTAACGTCAATAATAATTAACATCAAAGGTCAAAGCTAATGTAGTATTAAATTAAGTGGACGTGTTTCTCCTCTTTTTTCTTTCAGCCACAAATGTACGGGTTTGTTTTAGCACAATACACAAGGGCCACTCCATCCAGCTGCGTATAATAATACGGTGGTATATTTAAAAAATAATAATTATTATTATTATAAGAAAAGTTTGAAAATAGACTTATTTTTAAATCATTATAATACATTGGTGATATCAGTAGCTGTTGGGAACCGATTTAGCCATCTCGAGTGATGTGTCTGCTCAAATTTTGTGATAAGTGATAATCATGATAAATGGTAAACTTTATGATTTTAGTTTTTTTTTGAGTGACATCTAGTGACGTTTAGTTGACAAAGTAAAGTTTTAATATTATATTTATTTAACACGTTCGCTGTTGTTACTCACACTACTACCTCTCCGCTGTGTATCAGCATATGATACATCGGCAGCGAACGTGTTAAATAGGTATAAATTGAAAAAAAAACAAGCTGAACACTTGCACGCACCTTTTCAAAACATCGGCACTACGCACTAATTTAAAACGTTATAAAATAGGAAGTTGTGACAAGTTTGAAAGTCTTTCTCCAAAATGTTATAACCCCTAAGATAAGATAAGATAATTTATTAATCCTTATGAGACACTAAAATACAATGTATAAGTCTATGGACAAGTCAGTATAAAACAAAAAAAAAAACATTACACAATTAATTTTTGAATTTTTGTCGGTTTATAAATGAGTTATTAGAAAAAAATTGTTTATAAATTTTTTTGAGCTATTTAAATAAATCTTTCATATAAGTTAATAAAATACAATAATAATTAACTTAATTATAACCAAAAAACTCTAAAAATAGTAGTTTTACCCCGAAATATGATAAGAAATAATATGCAAAAACCCGCTTGTCGATAGATTTAGAAATGGAGTTATCAAGTTTACACACAGACAGACAGACAGACAGATAGATAGACAGACAGGCGGACGCAACAATTTTTTTCACTGATTTCGTCTGGTCCAAAACGTCGAGAAATGTGAAAAAAACATGGTCATAGATTTTGACTTTTCGGCGAAGATTTCAATACATCGGCACTCTTAGTAGTACTAAGTGCCGATGTAAAACTATAAAACTTACTTGAAATGGAATTCATATACCAAAAATAAAATATATTTATTAAATATTAATTTTTCTAATATAAATTAATTAATTTCTGGTACGTTTTACTGTTTTACATAATAACCTCTAAAACAAGACAAACATAACCAAGTTTTCTTTGGAACACATCTTTAAATAACACATGTTAGGTCGATGATGTTATGATCACAAAGGAAACGGCGTGTTTCACTTGTTGAGGAGTTAGCCAACGGTAACAGAAAGCTGCCGCTGGACGGAGAGACCCTACAATACACAATCCTTGCAACAGTCAATTGTATAGTTTAGCGAAGCGCCGAGACTCGAAAAAAATTGCACGGTCGTGAATTTATACTCTTTTATTTTACATTCCTCTTCGTTTATTTTTAAGACTTGAACCGACACAAAAAAATTGTCATCTTCACCACAATTTGTAATGGTTTGGGATGGTTGATCGTTATAATTGATGCTTTCAGAGCAATATCAGTTGGACTAAACTTCTAGACTATCATTTAAACGTTATGAAATATTATAACTAGTATGACGGCATGCCACACAAAGATAAATAGTAAATTTTAACTTGGGCGTTATATTACAAAAGAAAAACCAATTTTATCATTTCTTATAATAAATGATGTACAGGATGTTTCAAGTTTGGCCAAGCCAACCAACTTTTAACTGCTCTGGATAATAATAATTTAATATTTACGAGGAGGATGCAGCGAATCCAACTTACTTCTCCTTCTCTTTTATATTAATTATTTATATTCCAGGTAAAAAATAAAGTTTTATTGTCCACTATGGTCATTTCTAAAGAATAAAATCCATTATCTTCCGAAACCGAGCACCTCAGACCTTACTGTTGATAGAAACTATATCTATATCTATAATTTTTTTACTGTTGATGTTCTTATGATATGTAGACCTCCTACTAACAGGATTAACTTATAGTTTGCGTTGGCATGTCACTTAAACTTGATGTCTGTTCAAGGTCAGCGTGTATGGTTTTTATTCTAATATATTTTTATACCATTCTAATTTAATTTTATACCATTTTATATAAGGTCCAAACTACAATAACTTTAAAAGGTATTTTTTGTAGTTAGTCAACCCCAGAATACAACATTTTTCAAAGAACGATTGCTTTAACCGTTACTGATATATTAGCTTCGTTAGTCAAATTGAAAACAGTCATCATAAAATTTCAAAGAAATAAGATACTTTTCATTATTTTATATTTTTTTATAAAATATAGGATCTTCCTTATCGCATTTCAGATTAAATGTGCTAATTATTTTAACTTTTGTTTGTAAATATAATTAAGTTTTTAGATTAAGATTTTTTTGTGAGCTTTAAATGGCTAATAAAGAGTAAGGTATATCTAAATTTTATTTTATAATTTAAAATAATTTAAAATCGTAATTGCAGACAGATGGTCATAGATGTTTTCTTAAATGGCATAATTAATCTTTTACGATATTTTGTTTAATTAGTTTATCAAGTTCTTGGATATAAAACTTTATGAAAAACAAAAGTTTAATGATAAATCGTTTATAAATCATTGTTATGGGTATGGTCCCAATTCAGAACCCTGTGGCACTCCCAAATATAAGAAGCAATTCTTAAGGTATTAAATATTATAATACAAGTTGTAATCTCCACATTTACAATATATAATAACAACATTTACAGATACTATACAATTTGAAAAGCATAGGATAGTTTTCATATAATACATGTTTTCTGTACCATATCTGGCATCTAGATTAAAAAGATTTCGCATAAAGTCCAAACTAATGTTTCAAGACAATTTGAGCATGTACATCATATCAGAACAAATCATAGTGTTTGGTGAAAATCGCATAATTGCGATATAAGGAAGGACAAAATGATTGCACTCAATTGGAAAAGCCTCAAAGGCTATAACGGATTAAGAAAAACATTACCTTGCCTATATGGTAACATAGGGATTTGCACAATTGGGTTTTTTTGCTATTAAAATATAAATGGTTTTACATTTACCTACAGTTACATGCTCACATATAAGAACAAATAGTATACAGTTTAAGTAGTGTGTAACTGTTCAAATAATTAGGTATTTGTGATTTTGCCTGCATTTATTATAAAATTCTTATTACAAGAAATTATATTAACGTTAAATTACTATAATCTAACTACTAACAGAATTTTGATATCACGAATAGCAGCAAAATGTAGCGGATTCTTAACTTTTTGTACACTTTTAAAAAGACTAAGATGCGTGGATACCAGCAACACGTGCTATTTTTTTAATGAATAATAATCTTTATCATAATATTATATATCTAATTATTATTAAATATGCAGCAATATAATGCAAAAGAAAACGGAGACCGTTCATTTTATTTCCAATTAATTCATTTTGTAAAGATTATTTATTTTGTATAACACTACTGTAAGTTATTAGGTTTTCTTTATGATAAATCTAAACGATTCATAATCTTTAATCAAGTTAACAAACTTCATCTATACAGATAGTAACTTTAGGTTTGCCTAAAAATATTTTTCCAGTACGAATTTTAAAATCCAACAATTCTTTTTTAAACAGACAAGATGTATTAAAAATGTACAATGCAGATAAATAAAGTACGTTATTCATTCTGGAAATTGTAATAATTTCATCACTCTTCCTTCGTGAATAAAATGCTACTTTAGTTACGAGTACAATACAGTACCTAATCAAAAAGACGGCATCCCAACAAGCCTTCTTCTATTTTCCAAATATTTCCAAAAACTTCATAAAATTTAAAACATGGTTCAAAAATTATTTTCTAATTATTAGTAATTTGCGTTATTTGTTTAGTATTAAACCTTACTGTAGGATTAAAAATCACTGCAAAATTATAACTTTTATGAAGATCCATAAAATCAAAAATTTATAGGTCCCATGATCATTAATTTCAGATACAGACACGACCTTCTTGGTTACAACAATAGCATTCTCCTCAATCATAAAACATAACAACAATAAAAAAACTATGTAAATCCTTTTAAAGTAGACACAAATCTCAAATAAAAAATGAAGTCCAATCAAGCTTTAAAGGGATTATTTAGTTTGTTATAACGATTGCGTAGAATGAAAAGCTCGTATATCGGTTTTCAATAAATTTGTCACTGACATTAAATGTCTTTGTCAAAACTTAAAAATGTAGGGGAGATTATTATCACCATGTGCATATTTTTTTCTTGTAAGCCCTATTTTTCAAAAATAAATATATTTTACTTAAAATTTTGTCAGTATTCAAATTTGCTTTACATTTTGCTTTCCACCAAAATCTCGGAATACCTACTGTCCGAGAAGTAGCTGGAAAGCAGTCCTTGGATTGGTAAAAAAATCATGTTTTGTATTGCGTTTTATGGCTTTATATGCAAAAACACATTTAAGTAAAAAAATCTGTCTGTAGGTCTGTCGGTACACAACTTAAACTATAAATTTCCCGATTCAATTTTTTTTTGGTGATTATCGGGCCCGCGGGTTGGGAAAGTTTTTGGATGAAAATCTTGCATAACTTGAGAGAATCCGTAATAAACCAAAGAAGTGCACTGGAAAAACTAAATATAATGATCTACAGGAGTTAAAAGTTGTGATTCCAAAAATATATCATAATTTTTATGATGAACTTATTCACCTTAAATAATAATTATTAATTTTAATTTGTTCAATTTGTGGAAGGACAATGTTAAAAATGATCGAATTTTTGCCCCTCCGATAAAAGTTTATTAATAGTATTGAACAGTTATTTTGGTTCCAAAATAACTAAAAAATATTTTTAAATTGTTAAAAATAATCAAATTTTTGCTCCTCCAATAGAGGTTATGTGATATTATAAAATAGTAAAAATACTTATTTAGCCAAAAACAATCGGGAACAATTTTAAAATGTGCTATTGCGTAATCATTTGAAAACGATCCACCCCAAATACCTAGTAAACTAAGCACAATATAAAAATTAACAATTATTTCATTTTGTGCTTAGTTTGCGAGGTATTTGGTGTGGATTATTTTCGAATGATCACCCTACCCTGTATTACGCAATAGCATATTTCAAAAATGTTCCCGATTGTTTTCGACGAAGTATTTTTTACAATTATTTTAGGACAAAAATAACTATTTTATTTCAATTAACTTTTATTGGACGGGCAAAAATTCAATGATTTTTAACATTGCCTTTGCGTAATAAAGTTTAGATATAATATTCGTTAAAGAAGCTACCTTGGTTTTGCTTTTATTTATCGGTAATTAAAAAATTATCTGTGATCTCATCTCCCCTATAGTATAAAACTATTGACGTTCATATTCAATGTCAGTTTAAAAATTTAATATGTCAAAAAAATATCCGAGCTTTTCATTCTACGCGATCGATAAGGATTAATTTTTAGCCCATTCTAACATATTGGCTTTATATTTGATAATGAAGAGAAAGAAAATGAAGACACATTTCGATTACACTTTAGACATAACAGTAATAAACTATACAATGTATTCTTATTCAAGACCTTTTACTTTTTACTTATTACTAGCTAATAATCTTAATTTTAAAGTAACTGCTATTTAATGTCAATTAGTGAATAGAACCTTTGAATATAATATAGCTGTAATATTACAGTATTATAATACTAATATCAATAACATAATACTATTATTATATTATAATAATTATTTATTACAAGTATGTAAAAATATATTGGCAATATAATAACAATTAATATAAAATTTGTTGTTGTTTTACTGTTTAACGTCGTTTTTCGCTGCTATGGCCTAATTGACGATAAAATTTGTTAGAATAGATCAGAAAAAGTTTTGTCAGCAAAAATACAAAGTTTCATGACAAACCAAGTTTTGTTAAAGAAATAGTTCATTACATCGGCACTTAGTGCTACTAAGAGTGCCAATGTATTGAAATCTTCGCCGAAAAGTCAAAATCTTTGACCACGTTTTTTTCACATTTCTCGACGTTTTAGACCATTCGAAATCAGTAAAAAAAAATTGCGTCCGTCTGTCTGTCTCTCTGTCTGGGTGTAAACTCTCTAACTCCATTTCTACACGACATATCGACTTGCGGTTTTTTGCATATTTTTTCTTATCGTATTCCGAAGAGCTAATTAGATTTTGGGGGTAAACGATTGGGGGTAAGGGGGTAAAAATAGGGTAAAACTCCTATTTTTAGCTTTTTTTGTTTATAATTAAGGCAATTATTATTGTATTTGGTTAATTTAGTACTTATATAAAAGATAATTTTAAATTGGTCAAAAAATTTTATAAACAACGTTTTCCTAAAACGCATTGTTTTCGAGATATTGGCGTTTAAAGCAGTAAAAGATTTTTTTAGCATATCTCACATATTTATAACCCGATTTCAAAAGATTATATTTTAAATAAAAGCTCTTTTTAAGCCCTATAAAAAATGTTATATACAGTTTTTTGCTAGAATATAATTCTTTGAAGATACAGAATTTAAAATCAAACAAAACACCTAGTTTGAAATTTGCAAACTACATGGCTCTAGTGTACAATAGTGCCGATGTTTTGACAGGGTGCTTGCAATGTTTTATCTATTTTACATTGAGTTCTTGAAAAGTTGTCAATGTTAAGTTATAGCTATACAAATGTTAAGTATTAAAATATACAATTTCATCAACTATTTAACGAAAGAGTTTTTCTTGACATTAAATCGTATAAAACAAAGCAAAAACAGAAAAACTCAAATAATAAAATAAAAATATACTGATCATAATAAATAAAACATTATCTTGATAGGAAACATATAAAGTCACATAATTTTCCTCGTTTTCCCATATCAATAAAATTATACTGTACTGTACCCAGTGTCCCCTACATAACTGTAGTAGTACATATTATGTTATTATTAAAATCATACCTACCGTTTATATGGTGTGAATCTTTTATTTCTTTTATATATAGTATGCTAATTGGCTTTTTTAGTTTTTTTAAAAGTCATTTTTTAATATTGCCAAGAAATTAACATAATTATAGAAGGCATACGAACAATACATTAAAAATATTAAATTACCATCACAGTTTAAATTACGGTAAAATTAATTTTTAACAATAATCTTTAGAAAAGATTTTGAAGTAGAAAATGGATATTTTAGGTAATCATTATCCAATTTTAATAAAGTTAATAATTTAAAATAATAAATCATAATTTATTAAATTAATAAAGAAGTGTTAAAATAAAGATAATTAAGATAATTTAATTTAATTACTGTTCAAAGCTTTTTAAATGTTAACAATCTAACAGTTTATAAGAAACATTAAAATATATTTGAATGCCAATTTATAGTTTAAAACTCTACAAAAAAAAAACTGATGCTTGGTTGGTGAAATTCTGGTTAAATTTTTGGATGATTATTTCTGTTGTCTTTTATTTAAAATTTCATTTTCTAGAATATGTTAATGGGTAATTACTTTTGCAAAGCTGAAAATAGACATAAGTATTTTATTATTTCTAAAACTTAAATGATAGATGGTAAAAGAAGTTACTTAAATTCATTTAAAAAAGAATTGGATCTTATAGATTATACTATGAAAACCGAATCACTTCTTAACAGCTTGTTTTGTTACTATTTATGGTATAAAAACCAATTATATATACCTAGTTATTTAAAAAAATAAATTACAGTTCTTTAACGTTAATTTTTTATTGCATTTAAAGCCCACACAAACGTTTCCAAATGGTACAAATAATTACCATAGAGATGAACAATATTAGATTTGGGAAGTTGAACGTCATGATCCGCAGATAAGCCAAAAAGGCTATTTCATAATCTATAGCCGCTGGTGGTCTAACTCCACAAGAAGCCGCTAATTATCAGTAAAAATAATTAATTCCTAATCAAATAAAATCTATATTGAATTGGTGAGTCCTGTTACATCAGACAGAAAAGTTTTTTTTATGTGTAGTAGTCATTTGGTAATCTGAATGGATTAAAATAATTATTTACTGTGCAATTTAGTAACGTAAAATTTTATCAATAATTGGAAGACTACATTTTTGCGCTTCTGTTGTTCTATCTCAGTAAAATCTTCAACAAAAGTTACAGTCCTAGGCAATGGAAAACATATTATTAAAAATACCGTCTCATTAGGGAATTCTAGTATTGCCTAATAGGAAATCTGGTCCTGCTTCTATTTCTAGAAGTAAAAAAAAATAATTGTAACTAAGCTTAGTTATTTACACGAATAGTTTTAAGTACTTACACAAAGAGAAAAAATCAAAAATAAAGTATTTCTGATACTTGTGCTAGATGCTTGTAAGTATCAAAGTACTTTAATTTTAAAAAGTCATCATTTTGCTTCAATTTCAATTAGTACCTGTTTCCAAGAAAAAATTAGTACTATTTTTTATTATTTTTAGTATTTTAATTATCAATAATTCGTACTTGTTTTTGGTAATAATTTTTCTGAGTGTATACCATTTATTCAGAAGTTTTTATTCGAGAATTTAAGATAGGAATTTTGGCTCTACTGCCTTCCATTCACAGTTAATCGATGCCCAAATTTATAAATTGATTTATTGCCATCGTGTGCTACAAAAACGATTCAAACAATACGGATATAAAAAAAATCATTGATTTATAGCTTTCTAAGCGTCTAGATACACACAATTTATTGATTTTGTAGCACCAAGAAGAATACATAAACCACTAATGTGCGTTTCATTGCTATTGTTGTGACATCAAAAGATTTAAGATATCACGAGTCGTACATCAAGTAAAAATATTGGTAGTTTGTGGTATGCCATGGTAAGGACACTAAATCTGTAAACTCTAGTTCAATTTCCTTATGCCATGGACCTAAAATAAAAGATGTATTGCATTCTGGTAAGCATGGTTTTCTGGTAACCTTTTGACATAGATAGCGGACTGATTAATGTGTACGTCCTGTCTTTTATTAACCGCCTTACCGGCAAAAGATGGCCGCAAATAAATCTATCAGATCAAATATCGGTAAAACAAATAGTTGGTGACAATGTTAATTTTACAAATTGTTGAGATTTATTATTCTTATATATTAAAACCTACTTCAGATTTTTAAAGATGATCTTCCTTAACTTTTTGCAACTTCTCCGCATCAGTTCTGGGCTCCTCTATAATATAGAAAATATTATTCTGTTATTGTAAAACATGACATATTAAAACTTTTAAGGTTTTTACAGTAAAATTGAAAGTAAACCAAATAATTATGAGACTATTGTGGTTTAGATTAATACAATAAAATAGAAGTTATCTTGGAATAGCCATTTTGATAGTGACGCTGCATTTGCTAAAATTCTGGCAAGTAAAATCTAATCTATTCTGTCCCACTTCAAATCATAAAAAACAGTCCTTGTTTCTCTTTATTGTTTCATCTTATAGCTAGTTTGATTGTCAATGACTATCCGCTTTATCCACCCATAAATATTGTCCATCAGCCATTTACCATAGACTTGTCAACAGGCTAAGGTTTGTTTGAATGTAAAGGAGCCACCGACAGCTACATAAGTTTCTCTGAGCTAATTGTCATTAAAACACGTTTGCTGAATAATAGTAATATATCACTATGACAACGAGGATTCCTGCAGCGTCCTGAAACGAGTTCAATAGTACTGTCTATTCTGTCTATTTGGCATGGTTTAATTTACTGCCAAATGAGGTGTATAAAATAATCAGAAGCTTTAAAATTCCAGGTAAAATAATTAGTTTCTACGACCATGAAGAAAATATGCTTTTGCAGCTATTATTTATTACTTTAGTTACACTAACAGTAAATAAAGTTAAGTTAAAAGTTTGAGTTAACTATAATCACTATGACAACAAAAACTTCTATAAGTTCCTACTATAGTACTATTGCTCCCTTTTCAAAGATGCTATAACAGAATCTTGAAAAGAAAACAAAAGTAATATTATAGTGCTGTCTATTCTATTCTATTGGTTATGATTTAATTTACTATTGTGCTATTCTGTATTCAGAAGCTCTAAAATTTAAAGAAACAAACATCTACGAGTTTACTAAGTTGTTTCACTCGATCATTCAGTTGACTTTAGCTCTGAGCTCTGTTGGATCCTCGTAAAAACTATCGATATTTGCGGTGATTCTGTCC
Organism: Brachypterus glaber; assembly: GCA_958510825.1. Lineage (NCBI taxonomy): Eukaryota > Metazoa > Arthropoda > Insecta > Coleoptera > Kateretidae > Brachypterus > Brachypterus glaber. The sequence goes on along the minus strand of OY294044.1, from coordinate 61,945,506 downwards.
GTCAGAATAATTTTTTATTTGTCTTGTCATTCTATATTCGTTTTAATTATAATTTATATAAAAAAATTAAAACATATTCTGATGGGCAGAATCGCCACCAAAACGATCCATTTGTGATAAGGTTTTTAGTACCTCCAAATTCACCAAATATCTTTAATAAAAATAATAAATTAACCTCACGTAAAAACAGAGTATACTTGGATATAGCAGGAATATTATTTATTATATTTGTCCGCGCCAACTGCTACCACAGCATAAAAAAAAATAAAAATATTATTATTATAATTTTTTTTAGATACTGGGTAAATTTATAGTTTAAAATTCATCCAGCATTTCCAAAACTGTTGTGGTAAAATACTGAGCCCAAAAAAACTAAAATATTCTAAATTGAAAGTTTAGGTCCCCTAAACGACTCCTAAATTAACCACGATCAACTGCAAAAAAGTTTTGTAGTATATTGCCCTACAGAAGAATAATTTAACGTATATTTAGTTTTTCCAAATTCAGTTTGAAAGTCGAAAACCCTTAGGTAACGTACGTAACATTTTTTGGTAACGTAAGTAACAACAGTTACTATAATAATTTCTGAAAATCATATTTATTTATTTTTAGTCCATCTGCTTATTAGAAAGTAAATCTTTCACAAATTAAGCAAACATAATTTAAAAAAAAAATCAAATCAGATTAGCAGATTTTCATTATCATTTACCTCCAAATTTTGTAACATACGAAACGCGCCCATAAGCTGCATTATTTTTATTGCCTAACTATTAAATTTATTCGTAATCTAAAAGATGTAAAAAAGTGCCTGTAAGGATTATAATCTGAAATACAAATGAATGAACTATCGAGTCTTTTTCTGAGACCTAAATTAAGGTCTGTGAATGTAACGTACGTAACGACGGAATAACCCTAAACCATTATCGAAGAAAAAAGATTGAGCTCTTCATCTTTTGTTAACAATAAAGTTTTTAAGTACATTAAATAATAAAATCAAAAGCTAATAGTTTATTATGTATGGTATTAAGTTTCATTTTAAAAGCTTTAATAGCTTGTCTTAACTAGGATACCCGGTAGAAGTGAGGCATAGAATTATTACGCTGCTAAATACCCTGCGAGATTTTCTATTTAGATATAATTTCCTTGGAATGAACACAATTAAGTTGTAATTTACCACTAGTTGGTATAACGAGAAATTTGTTTTATAAATTTACAAAAAGTTCCGATGCGTATCTTCATTTTATGATATTTCAACAAAACCTACAATTTATGATTGATATTCCTGAAGTCTTTGCAATAAACTGTTACCCATGGTTTCATTAGATATTTTACATATTTTGGATATTATTTATAAACATATTCCGAAGAAGCAGGACTTAATATGGCTAAAAACTGAAAGAGTTTTGCTCGTTCAGAGATGCAAATATAATTGCAGACGACTGTGTATGTAATTTATGATTAAAGTATTAATCTATGACTACCGTAATTATATACAGAATATTTTATTAATCTTTGTTATACAAATAAAATAATCCTAATAATTGATAATAGTATGTTTGTATGTATGTTTAATTGGGTAATATTACACTGTTTATTAATTTTCTCACATAAATTATAGATTCTCCGATTCTGTCCAATATTAGTAACAATTTCTCACGCGATTGGTTTATGAATCGAATGCCTTCATACGTTAAAGCAAACAAAAAATTCAAACCGAGTAGTTTACCTATCTCATTACATATTACTACAATGTAATATGTGCATTTTTGTACGCACCATGAATGGGATATTACCGTAGGTGATAATTTAGCGAATTCATTATGTATAAAACAAAGAACTACAAAATACCTGAGATACTACATAAATGATAACCTGTAGAGGTCCAAGTACATGACCTTGTGGCATTCCCGAGTAGGCTTACCCGAATTCGACGTGTATTAAGTTGTTTTGTTAGAAATTTCATGCTTTCGAGATGGCAAATTAAGATTTTAAGATAAGGATTATCATTTACTAAGCGTAAGGTGAAGGTGTAAAGCATGACCCTTGTGGGGCCATGTATGATGTGTGGAAACTGTAACTGAATTAATTTCATGATTGGCATACCGTTGTAAGTTTGATGTGAAAATATTTTAATTTGAAGAAGTTCATGTTGTATTATTGCAAATATTTCTGCAAATAGCGGTAATCCCGAGGACCCACGGTTTCTAACAGTTATAATTCGTAACAATCTTTTGTTTTTATCAGAGTCTTTTTGATTTACGATATTATACAGTTAACAGAAATATATATTGCAAAATGGAAATTTATGTAACAACTTTATAAATTGCTAAATTAGTAAATAAATATAGTGTGCTATGCTTCAAACATGCAACTGTTTATTGAATTATTTTATGCATAAGCTTGTCTTTATGATTCGGTACGCCCACCTAATATACAGGGTTATTTAGAAATAAGTTCTAGAAATTTAAGAGATGATTCTACGTTAAAAAATATGAAAAAAAGTTCCTATAAAGGTGGTTCCGGAAATGAGCCAGAGGGACCTGCGGCCCTTCGAAGATGGACATATTGAATGGGGAATAAAAAAAGCGCCAATAAATTTTTAATGCTTCAGGGCGATTTTTTGCTTAAAACTAAGCAAAAAAGTATTCTTCGTCACCTAAATTTAATATCAAAGGAGTTATAGCCTTTTAAAAGTAACATTTTGTACTTCCTCTTAATTGCATTTTTTTGAAAACTGTTGCTCCTACATTGTTACATTTTTTATGTATTTTTACTAAAGAAATCTATATTTATTATAAAAAATTCAAAAAAAAAATACACATAAAAAAGTTTGGGGCAAAAATGTGTTAAGCCTCACATATTTTGTCCGTCTAGGCACGCCTCTGGATAAATTCAATAAAATAAATTAACATAAACTTATTGCCCTTATCAATACTAGAATACATTCAAAAGCTCGTTGCTCTAGCTTAGAGGGTACAAGAGTTATTAATTAAAAACATTTTTATTACAATTTTAAAGAGCCTCATTTCCGGCCAACCATATAGGAACTTTTTTTCATATTTTTTAACGTCTTAAAATTCTCAAACTTATTTCTGAATAACCCTGTATATTTTTTACTAATTAGTAATTATACATGTTTAAATTTGAAAGCTTTTTTCATTTCATTAAGTGATCTCATATAAACGTATGACAATTCCAAAACTGCCTTAGATTCCTCCTATCACGTAAGGTTTTAAAACTACCGCACTATGAACCATAAAAGGATTTTCCGCCAAAATTATTTTTTTAGACGGATCTTCGTGAAAACTGGTATCTAAGAATTTTTGAGGTTTCTGAAACCAAACCCGTTATTGAAAATTCAAAATTTACTGTCATGGTTGCTAAATCTGAATCCATAATTGAAAATTAATGATTCAAAATGGCAGATGCTTGTAACATTTTCTTATTCCTGAACCACTACGTCATGGTCCCGTATCAACAAACTTCTCACTAAAAATAATTTTGATGAGAAAACATGTTAGAAAAATAAGTTATAAAAAAGCAAATTCGATGTATGTCTGTGTCATTAATTGTATATTATACGTAGATACTTTTAAACTTGAAGTTTCTATATAATTTACTTACATTTTTTTATATTTTTTTATTGATAGCTTTACTCCCTACAAATTAACACAAAGTCTTTCCCCAATTTTTTGATATTTAATTTTACTCCAAGGCTAGAAGGCACTAACTAACTAGTACATTTATTTTCTTCTCATTAGTATAAACTCAGAAGTTTAATTAAAGTAATAAAATTGGTGTTTAAAACATTTTTATTACCATAGAATTTTCTTTTAATTGGAATCTAAATTCCAACAAAAGTGAAATAAAATGAATTTTATTTTAATTAAGTAATTACTTACCTACTAAAAATATATTACTTAAATTCAAGGTTATTTAATATTTGGCAATATAAAAAATATGTGCATCTTTATATAAGTATATATAATTAATATAAATATAGGTAGATTTCCATAACAAAAGCCTTGTATATTCCTTGAAGCCTAATGCTTTTTAAGTTTTATTTACATTAAGTGCATCTAGTGATATGCATTATATATATATAAAGTTTACCTTCAAAAAATATATATTTTACAAATTTAGGTCATAAGATAAAAAATACATATTAAATTGTGCAATGAATTTTTATGTATTAATAAATAAAAGTTCTCTTTTAAAATATCGGATGGTTGACAGCCAGCAGCCAGGCTTTGCTACTGGCTGGTATACCATTAATGATGGTCCATCATAGTAATATTATTTAGGCCTATTCACATGTACCATTGAACTTCTATTCAATATTGATAAAAATTACAATACCATGAAGTTTCAATGCAGTTGACGTAAATGACCTTGCATTTTTGTCAATATTGCTACAAATTTCAATCTCAATGGTACATAGATCTGTTTGATGGGAAAACTGTGGACAGCGCTGTTTTATCCTTATTTGGACTCCGTCCTAATCCGGCGATTTGCTTTACATTAGCTGGCTAACTAGCGTTATGCTAGATGGCGCTACATATTGTATCCTACCACTGAATTTACTTTTAAAAACTATAAATTCGTATGTGGAATATTCTGCCCTGATAAAGTAAAGGGCAGTAAGTAACAGGGTAGTATTGTCCGGTCGCTAGTTAGCCAGCTGTCAACCAATTTGTTTGTTATTATTGTTACGAACTCCCGACCCTTACCAGGAATTATATTTATATCTTGATTCTAATTACAGTATCAGTCCACTCGATATTAATAATTTTGTTTTTACATTCAAAGACTACAGGGAAAAAACAATCAAAGTCGCATTTTGGTGTCAATAACAGTACCCAGGTCCCCAACATTTGGCGAAAAACCAAATTGCTTCCCTTGTGTAATTTTTATGGACCTTTTTAAAAAATGCTGTTTTATGGAAAAAGTAAAAATGGCAGCGTTTCACGAAAGAATATTCGTAGCCGTATTTATAGCATTCATCGAAAAATTACTTAGAGAGATTTAGGGCAGACAGCTAGCTTGAAGTCGCATTAAGACCATTGCTCGATTTACGCATGAAGTGCGAAAATCCGTTTTCGCTCAGATATAACACTACAAATTATTAATTTTAAGGGTTTCCAATTAATAGTTTTGTTGCCTTATAATGATACTACATAAAAATATATTAAATACAAAACAGTATTTTTTACAATATTTTGTTAGTTCTAGTCTAATAGAACATTCAATTTCGTTTTCTGGACATTTTTTGTTTTGCGACTTAAATCATTTTCCCCGTGTAGTCTTTATTTATATGATTCATCGATATACATATCAATTAAATAATTAATTATTCACATTAATTAAACCTATTTTAATTTATAGCAACATAAAAAATAGTTGATTCGAAATTAGTTCCTTGTTTGGACGTTAAATACTCTTCGGACACATGTTCAGTAATTTTAAATATTAATTAGCTCAGTAACATTAGAAATAAGTTTAACCATTGTAATAAATAAGAGACGCCTTAATTTCTGATCATTTATTAAAATAAATGCGATGCATTTCGGTTTTTAAAAAACCATCTTCGGGCATATAACATCTATAAAAAGTATAAAAGAAGCTTAAATAATAAGAAAAACTACAAAAAAAAATATATAAAAAGTGGAAAATTTGTGAAAATTGAGCTTACCTATCTAAAAGGGTTTAAACCCAAAACAAATAAACACCAGTACAAAAAGATGATTTAAATGTAATCATCTTATTAATAATAACCATTAATTTAAATAAAAATAACACAATACGGGAAAACAAACGTTACATTAATATTTTGAGGTTATATGTTAAGCGTTGTTTACAGTAAGACGTGTCGGTAAAATAACAAATTATAGCGTTAAGCGCTATTTACAGTAGGGCGTAAAACCAACATGACGGTAAAATAATAAAAGTATAGAAAAATTATTCTAGTGATTTGTTCTTAAGTATCAACGGTTATGAAAAAAGAAGGTATTTCCATTTAAATAAAAAACTTCGATGGCTTAGGGATAAACAAAAAGTAACTAACAGTTTAGACTCGGATGAGAAGTTTAGCACTCATAAATTTCATAATTTTCACCCAAGATTGAAAAATTTATCCAGTGTTACTTTTTCGAAAGAAGAAATTGAATTTTTAGAACTGGGCTTGAAATTTAGCCCACAACCCACACTTAACAACAGAAACCTAACACATTTGGTATCAGATATTGAATTAGGCATTTTTAGACTGGTTAAGGATGAAGAAGATAAGCAACTTTTAAGAAAATTGACTAGCAATTGTATCAAGAAAGAAAAATTTAAAAATCGTTTTTTTTTAAATAACTCAAAAAACATATTTTTAAATCACAAGGAAGTGATTAAGGGTTTAAAGGGGAAAATAAAGGATAACATGTTGGTTTTGACGAAGGCTGATAAGGGTAACTGTTTGGTTATTTTAGATAACAATCTTTACATAGACAAAGTAGGTAGTTTTTTAAATAAAAATGATTATGTAAAGGTCGTTACTGAAGAATATATACCCAGTTTTTACAGACAACTAAAAAGAACTTTTGATAATTGTCTAGATTTGATTACTAACTTAAGTAGTAATTATTCTATCAAATTACCTAAAATTCCTATGAACCCCAAAGTTCCAAAACTGTACGGGTTACCTAAGTTACATAAGCCAGAAATCCCAATTCGACCTGTTGTTTCCTTTATAGACTCGCATACATATTTTATTACAGTATGGCTAAGCAAGCTGTTTAACACAGTTCTTTGCTTAGATAATGTGCGTACTATTAAAAATTCCAAAGAGCTGGTTGATAAGATTGGTAATATTTCAGTTCCAGATGGCGCAATTTTGGCATCGTTTGACGTTGTTAATTTGTTCCCCAGCGTTCCTGTACCACAAGTTTCTCAAATAATTAAAAAGAAACTTATTAACTCTAGTTTTTCTGATTTGGAAGTTACAGCTATATTTGATATTTTTGAGATCTGTATGAAGCAGAATTTCTTTCAATTTAATAAAATTATTTATTCCCAAGTTAAAGGCCTACCAATGGGATCTCCTCTTTCCCCATATCTTAGTGAAACTTTTTTACAATGGTTAGAAAAAATTATTTTTTCTTCCAAGAACACTTTACTTCAAAAAGTTTTTAAGTGGTACAGGTACGTGGATGATATTTTTCTAGTCTGGTTAGGCACAAAGGAAGAATTATTAGAATTTTTAAACTTCATTAATAGTTTACATACAGATATCAATTTCACTTTAGAAATTGGAGAGAATAATATTTTAAATTTTTTAGATTTGAGTATTTCAGTGATTGACAAAAAGTTCAGTTTTGACATTTATCGCAAACCTAGTCAAACTGACAATTGTATTCCCTTTCATTCCTGTCACGGCCATTCTCAAAAGCTAAGTGCCTTTAATTGCTATATTAATAGACTTCTAACTATCCCCTTAAATACTGAGAATTTTAATAAAGAAATAAATATAATTAAACAAATAGCTTTTAACAATGGTTATTGTACAAAACTTATAGATTCATTAATTAATAACAAAGTAAAAAATAATTTAAGAAACGTAGCGTATATTAAAGATCTCCCCTTAAAGTCAGATGTCAAATACATGAAACTTACTTTTGCTGGTCAAGTTTCTGTTCATATTTCCGATGTCTTCAAACGTTTTAATATAGTTTGTTCATTTAAACCTTTATATACTGTTAAGAGTTTGTTGTCAGTAACTAAAGATAAAACAGACCTTCTTTGCAATAATGGAGTGTATAGATTGAGTTGCGGATCCTGCAATATGGCTTACGTAGGCCAATCTGGTAGACAAATTATTACTCGCGTTAATGAACATTTAAAGTCTCGCAGATTGTCTAATAACGACAAATCAATTTTTGGCAAACACTTGCGCATGCGCAATCACATTTTTGATCAAAATGTTAATGTTGAATTACTTTACATTTGCAACAAAGGTTTTTTTATGAATTTTCTAGAAAACTTGGAAATATATAAACTTTCCACTAATCCAGATTATGTCAGTTTAAATACAGTGCAACCATATTTCAAAAATCAGCTAACTGCGATATTAATTGATTAAAAAAAAAAAAAAAAAAAAAAAAAAAAAAAATTATTATTTTATCTATTATTTCGTTTATGTAGGTTATTTTACTTTATTTTATTTACTTATCCTTTATTTTCTTCCTTTTAATTTTTCTATACTTTTATTATTTTACCGTCATGTTGGTTTTACGCCCTACTGTAAATAGCGCTTAACGCTATAATTTGTTATTTTACCGACACGTCTTACTGTAAACAACGCTTAACATATAACCTCAAAATATTAATGTAACGTTTGTTTTCCCGTATTGTGTTATTTTTATTTAAATTAATGGTTATTATTAATAAGATGATTACATTTAAATCATCTTTTTGTACTGGTGTTTATTTGTTTTGGGTTTAAACCCTTTTAGATAGGTAAGCTCAATTTTCACAAATTTTCCACTTTTTATATATTTTTTTTTTTTTTTTTTTTGTAGTTTTTCTTATTATTTAAGCTTCTTTTATACTTTTTATAGATGTTATATGCCCGAAGATGGTTTTTTAAAAACCGAAATGCATCGCATTTATTTTAATAAATGATCAGAAATTAAGGCGTCTCTTATTTATTACAATGACTATTTCTGAGACGAGAAAAAAAAAAATTTACAAACTTTATAAGTTTAACCATGCCTGCCATGATTTTAATAGTATCTAATATGTAATATCATATATAATATATGACTGCAACAGTGGAAGAACTGTATAATACTGCTTGTTATACACCTCGCAGCGTCACAGCAAAAGAGTACTATAGGTTTACTTGGGACCCCAAAAAATTAAGTACCATTGTGCGGCGTTATATACAATTCTAAACAACTTTTAAAAAAATACTGTCCGTCTGTTTGTCTGTCTGTCCCTATGTGACGTTTCCTTGTCTGTGCAACTCACGAAAGAAAAATCGACTTTAAATTATTGAAATTAAAAAGAGTCCCAGAGAAATAAGAAAGATTAAAAAATTTAAAAATAGTGGAATAAATCTCCGATCAACATTTTTTCAGCAAATACTATTTTTTTTAATTGACCAATCATACCAAATTAAAAAAAAAAATCCCCTTAAAAAAAGAAGTTCTAGGGGACTAATTTTATGTTAAATTTCAGGAAAAAATTACCATTATTAAAAGAGTCAATCGTACCAAATCCATTTAAAAACAAAAAAAGTCATAAGAAGCGCCATGTCGCACCACTTAAAAATTAGAGATATCCCAATATAATTTAATAAGTTTAAAAGTCCAACTACGAAGAGTATACTATAGAATATGAAGAATTATATATCTTCACGGCTTGTTTATTTAGATATTAACTAAAATGGTTGTATGAATTCAAAAGACATCTAACTTATTTACATCAAAAATGCTATTTATATGCAACAAAGTTCCGCAAGGCTCCCATGTATGGTCTCTAATAACTTATTTTAGTATTTTGAACTTTCATTTTTTTCTGTATAATTATAATTTATAAGTTGCAAAGCATTGTTATATTATTTATTCATTAAATACCGCAAGGCTCTATACTTGGACTCAAATGATTTGTTTTGGTATTTTGATATTTTATATCTGCTACTATCATATATTGTAATGTACAAGTTGTAAATTACTTTTATGTTGTAAGTTTATTATAATATTTATAGTTTCTTAATTTGGTATTGATGAACTGATGTTGTAGGTATTTACCATCCAAATAAAAATTGTATACATGATAAATGCAATAAATTGGATGTGGTCAATATTATTATTATAATACGGTTGTTTCGAATTTCCTAAAATCGCCAAAAAAGGTTTTAGCCAAAAAATTCTGGTATAAAGTTTTTTATGAAAAAATAAGTAACTTTGTCTGTCTATCCGTCCGATGTCACCGTTTTTATGGGCACGATAACTCAAGAACGAATAATCCGATCAACTCGAAATTTTTAGGGAAAATCAAGTTCTATAAGCTCATGAGGGGAAGATCCGGATTTTTTTTTGAAAATATACTTAAACTTCAATGATTTGTTTTAGTATTTTAAACTTTTATTATTGCTTCTATCATATATTGTAATTAACAAGTTGTAAAGTATAATTATTCTTATGTTGTGAATTAAAACTCTTATATTATTTATAGTTGGTATTGATGCATTGATGTTATAACGTACTTACCACCCAAATAAAAAATTTATACATGATAAATGTAATAAATTGGATGCGGTCAATAATATTATTTTATTATGTAGATAAGTACGGTTCAGTTAAATTTATGTCATATAAACCGTTACACATTAATTAGAAATGACCTTGCCTATGTAAACACGTCAAACATATGCATTTATCTATTAATTGCAGATGTAGGTGCATACATACTAATAGACTACCACTGCTTAAAGCTTTTTGTGCTTTCTAATGAGCCTTTTCAGTACACAAATCAATTATAATATACTTCTTATAATATACTTCTTAACCACTTATGTGTCATAATTTGTTATTTAAAAAATTAAACATTTTATAGGAAAAGAAAATGAAATGTACAGATTTTATAAAAATGGAAAAAGAATTTTAAACCAAAATGAAACTTTATTTTCTTGATGTTCTGCAACAAATTTTAATCAAAATTAATGGATAGTCCGTAGCACACGAATAAAGCTTAGACTAGACATGACTAGATAGTATATTTAAGCGAAAAATATTTAATTTAAGAAAAATTATTGTGTCCACATAACAATTTTATGTTATATCTCCTCTAAAAATTAAAGAAAAGGGACCAAAAAGAGTCAAAATTTGGTCACCCATCATGTAAGTAGGTGGATACCATTTGGTTGAGAACATTTTTAATCTCTTTGTGAGTGTGATAATTTCATGAAAATAATTAAGAAAATTTGAGATAATTGATTGTCTTGAATGAGATTGAGAGATGAGATGTTAAGATTTTCCTAAATCTGATTGTTCCTCGTGAACCACAATTGAGGCATATTCTGAGTAGATTACTTTGATTTCGAAGGACTGAAGTATGGACTAAGGTGTTAATGGTGACTTTATACCATGTTAACGTGCTGATATTAGCTTGAGAGCCCATAAAACAAAACAAATCTAGTAAGTGGGAAATAATTACAAAAACTCCAAACTGGGTCATCCATCATGTCGGTTAATACTTCTATTTATTAAACAATCTGAAAACAATAAAACTCAAAGTGTTAACGGGACTTAAGTGGAAATAATAATTTAATTTAATTTTAAGATAGACATCAAATTTAAAAAAATCTTAATCCTTACTCATCATGGTGCCTTTGCTATAATTCCAAGTAATAAGCACAATTTCCATTTTTTCAAATCATCAAAAATAATAACACCTAAATAATAATAATAATACTAAAATGATTTAAAAATTATATTGCATTTTAAGAAAAAATCGTCCTTGTGATAACAGTAAATATTAATCACTTCAAGAACGGATATTGTTATGGTCTGTAGTTTGACTTCCGGTTCATCATTACTAATAAATGATACACATACAATTTTAAGTACATTAGTAAGTGCAAGTCTTAATTTTTAATTATTAAAGTACAGTTTTTGGACTTTTGACAAAAAAAAAGAGTAACTGTGCACCTGTACAAAAATTTAACGGTCATTTACCACGTCATTATCAGCAGACTATGACAAAAATAGTAAAACAATCTTAAGATTAAAATTTAATATTATATTTAATGGTTGGTATCTAAAGTATTATAAATATTACATAAAAGCACGGCTAATGTTTCGGTTTTTGCGGTTGGCAATGTTTAAATTCTCGGATTTAGAATGTTATGAAACGTCGAAAAAATGTAAAAAAGTGTTGTAATGTAAAATTAAAATATCTGATTTAATAAATTCTTTTAACAAAAGTTTTAGGACCTTGGTAGTTTGTCACTTAAAAAATGCTTAACAAGGCATATATTTGATTTTAGTGCATTTATAAACTACCATTAGCGTGTAACTGCACCAAAAGTAGTTTACTATAAAAAAAAAAAAAACAGAAAAAAATAACTATAAATTAACAATTCATCATTCAAAGATTGACAATAAAATAAATTATAATAATTTTAAACAGTTCCTCAAGATATGTAATGGGATTTGATCTCGGGACCTCTCGCATACAAAACAGATACTTTACCATTGCTTATAAATTTTTTCGGAAAATGCGATTTTTTTTTTAATTTTCCGGGTTGTTCCTTGTAGAAAAAGGTATATAGGGATCTTCCTCTCAAAAGATGTCATAGAACTTGATTTTTACCAAAATCGATCGGATAATTTGTGTCAACAAAAAATTTTTATCATAAAACACATTTTTATCCAAGAATTATTGTCTAGAACTTTTTTAGCGATTTTGGAAAATTCATAACTACCGTATTATACTTTTCAAGCCCTTGCGCGTCGTGAAGAGCTTAATATAAACTTACAACAATGGTAGGATGTGAGGGAGGAACGTGCTACTAATAAAATCACAAGTGAATCATTTTCACTGTAATAAAGACATAAAACAATAGAATTTACATAAATATTGATGCTTACAGGTGAAAATTGTATTCTTAGTTTATAAAGCATAGTGTGTAATTTTTATCTAGGACAGAATAATATGTACAATTTGTAGACTTGACTATAGTGAAACTAAAGTATTCTGACCTTAGTTGTGCAAATAAATTAAATTTAAATAAATATACCTGTAGCAAATATTTGAAAAGAACATTATGTACGGTGTAAGATGTTCAAAAAAAAATTTACAATGAAATTACATTAGATTTACTTTTAATAAAAAATAATTTTCAATATTACCATACAATTAAAAAGTTAACTTCTACAAATTGGATTTTGATGAATAAATATAAATTTTATTTACTTCCTTAATAATATACTATAAAGTCTTCACAGATTAATACCACGAATAGAAACGCCCAAAGTCAAAATTTATTCTCCTGTATCACAATTTTAAACCTGGAAAAATATCGATTCTTTGGTTTTCTGTTAGTTTTCTTCTTCTTTTTCGACATGGTGTCAAAACCAATTTTTATATTGTAATGTAATATTTATTTTTATGTTGTAAAAGGTTCCTTGTCCATAATGTTCAATTTTATAATATATATGACTACGCTCACATAATTTTTAGCTTTGATAAAGCCCTCAAAGAGGGGAGAAACGTTAGCGATATAATAAAGTGACGAATTAAAACCTGCCAAAAAATCCGAGTTTTATTACATTGAAAGTTTGGCAACCTATATGGTATTTACCTACAATATACAATATAATGTTATGCCAAACATTTTTGCAGATTTTATAAATAGTACTTTGTCATGATGTTTTGATATGTAAAAAAGTAGAAAAAAAGTAAACCACAGTATATTTTATTGCATTGCATGTCAGTAGCAAATTATACCGTACCGCTTATTGAATAATTGGAAGGACAATGACATACAAGATTATATTTAATTTAAACAAGATAATGTAATGTATGGCGAAAGTGAAATTTGCGTTTAAAAAATGTTTTAATTTTCTTCCACAATTTTTCAACTTTTTTATTTTAACAAAAATGAGAGAATCCAAGCTTAGCTGCATTTTTGTCAAAAGCGTGTTATTTGTGTCACTCCCCTGCTGAAAATGACGGGTCTGGGCGGGTATAAATGGTGCATAAACCGGACTTGAGCGGATGAAATTCAACCGCTCAAGTCCGGTCTATGCATAATTTATAGAGACTATGGTACCTAGATGATTTTTCGTAACTATTTATTTAACAAATAGTTCAATGTTTTATCAATTATTCGCACATTAGCATGTTTACATAAAAAATTAAACAACAAACGAGAATCTTTGTTTAAATTTAAGCCAAGGCAAAACAATTTACATATATGTTAATCCATTTAATGGCAATTTTATCAAAAAGGTTTTTTACCTCAAAATCTATTAGCTTTTAATATGAGAATCAAACGCGTTATAGCCTTATTTTATTATTGATGACCATTTTTTTAGTCATGAACTTTTTGACGCGTAAACTTTGTCCAAAATGCACATCCGGAAAGGGGCGGCATATTACCTACTGCCTAGAGTTGCAACTTGAGTAAATACGGACCTGTTCATAGGGAAACAATTTCCAAGAAGTACGCAAGGAAGTTACGTTTTGTAACAATGTTTTAAGTTAAAGAGTAGATAATGTATTTATAATTTATTGCTTGTAGATTATTTTTTCGTAATTTTTGCCCTTCTAATACTCTTCGCAGTATATTTACTGTAACACCTAAATAAATAATAATAAAATAATTAAAAAACTATACAAAATAATAGGTAGGTTTGAAGAATTTTTACGTAACGACAATTTATAGTATTCTACTTTACCAGTTTTAGTCTAACATTGGGAAAGAAAAATCAGCCAATACAATCTTTAGAATATGTATAAATGTAAAATATTGTATTTCTGATTTCTTTTTTTTATTAAGGCTAGCTTAAAAGTAGTTTTTAAGTTGTTATCAGAATTATAAGAGAATTTTTTATCTAGCGATTATTTTTATCTGCCACGTGTCAAGCTGTTCGTCCAGTTGGGACGCTGCATAATTTTAGACTCATTTAAACTAATGTATTTTTATCCAGTCTACGTGGACTGATTCTAGCCAGTTAACTTTCGACCCTATCCAATCATATTTCACAACAGATTTAGCCGCACCCACAAGGCATTTGTAGCAATAAATATTTACTGGGCCGGCTTTAATTTGTTCTATTTTTGTTCTGTGCATCGAGCTATATAAGAAAAATACTTATTTAATATAATAAAATTTAATTATGTCCCTGTCTCGTATTAATCTATTTTAAATATAAACATTCTACTATAAATGTGACACCGACTATACATTATGTTATTTTGTAAGTTTGTATCAGAACAACCAAAGAGAACAATTAACTGACTCAAAGATTGGATTGGTTAATTCCATCGTGCTACAAACTTAGACATCGTCAAAATTTTAAAATTTAAATTAAAAAAAGGACTAAATTTACTGCGAAGAATATACTATTCACAACAAAGCTATTGCATAAGTTTAGGGCTTATTTTATTTTATTATACACCATCATGTTCTGCAATAATTTCTTCCGCTAATAAAAATAATTTTATTTATATAATAAAGTTATAATTTTCTCTCTGCCATTGAGCTTTTTATAGCTTTGAACAACGAAAAGCATAAATCAGCGTAATAAATATTATATAATTACTTTGACATATACGTATTATTAACACTTTATTAACGATAAACTGTATAGTTTATAGGTAGGGGTCCGTTAAAGCATTACATAGGTGGGAGAAGATTTTTAATAGTATATTAAAGTACTAGTTTCATAACACCCGTTTTTAGCGCACGAGTACAAGCTCAGAAAGCGAACCGCTTGCGGCGATTTTTCTAAAGTACTAGTGCGCTAAAAACGTATTATGAAACGAGTGCTTTATACTATTTTTTCTATTTTGCTCTAAAATTTAAAAAACTTACATTTAAATTGATGACTGATTTAGAGATTTTTGTTTTGGATTGGCATTACAATTTTCGCTATGCTTGAAATTTATAGAACAAACGATATTTTGATATCTTTTATAGTCAGCTCTTCTCTTTTTCATTGCAAGTAACCAAGCCACAATTTTAACAGGTAAAAATTAACTTAAAACACAATTTCGTAGAAAACTAAACTTAAAACCGGTGTTGACATTATCACGGAAAACGCCAAGCGATTGTCTTTTGTCCTATATTGCCAACACCAAATAAAAAAAAGTACAAACCTCTTATAGGCCTGCAAGAACACGCAAAATGCGTGTGATTATGAGCTTATAAGGGTCGCAAAATAGAAAAAAGTTTTAAAGACGCTTCAAACCAATGGCATAAGAGTGGCATTTTTCTGCCGGCGATAATCAAGTTCAAGTACTGGACAGACCTTTCCTAAAAACTTATCCGAGCTTTGATATGTTTAGATAGTAACAATTCTGTAACTTTTTAAACTAATTTAAAGAAATTTCTTTTAAAGAAGAGAGTAAATAGTTATATCCTCAGTCTGCCACGGACTGCGCACGCATGTACTTTGTAAAAATGTTTATTCGCAACTGTATATGTAATACATACATTACACGTATTAATAAAGTTTGGGAGGTACGTGATTTCTTGTCCCACTGTTTTCCACGCCTGGACCTGACCTGTAATGAAAAATAGAGACCAGTAAACTAATTATTACTGGTCTGCAATTTCAATCATAAATCTCCGCTAGATGGCACCACCGATTAAAACATCATTAATGCTTAAAGCAAGATAGCTGAACTGCTGTTGTCATGATAAACACGAATATAATCTAATACATTTTGTTTAAAAAACTTAAATGTACAGTTTTAGTCACTGTTTTTTACTTTTGAGACTGAGAAGGATAATAAATGTTATAAACGGTGCCTTGTGAGCTATCAAAAAATGTTTTTTGTGATTGTTTATTTGGGTTACGCGTATGTGAAACTTCAGTTTTTATAATTGTGCTTTTCTTGTAAAATGCAGGAAAAAATATTCGTGGTAAATATGAAAAGAACTAAAAAACTAAGTATTATAGTATTATTTTCTTCATTTGAATTCAAACATCTAGGTTTCAAAAAAAATAGTACTTTTTTAAATAAAAACAGTTGCGAATAAAATAGTATACAGGTTTCCCGGAAAATTGTACTTTTCCTCGACTTATAAATGGTCTCGGAAAAGTACTATTTTCCTATTCGACCTGTAATCTACTATTAATGAATAAGAAATAATTGCATCCCATGGGATATGACAACGGTGTAATATGGACCTGTAAGATATTATAACATGTTTTTTTATATTTAACTAATATTCTATTATATTTTTAATTATTAATCAAGAATAATTCTGAAATATTAAAAAGAATTAAATTAATATAATTGCAACGTAAAACTCATTTTTATCACCGAGTTTAAACCTCCAAAAATGAGGACTTTTTATTGTATTTATTTCATATTTTTATACATATATTTTCTATTATATTATAAATATTTTGAGAAATTTGTTTTCAAATATGTAGGATATATAAAAGAAGCCTAAAAATTTTGACTTTAAAGGTTAATGAACTATAATGTAATCTAAAATTTTTATTTTGAATAAAAATTTTCTCATACTAGATTTGAAATTCAAATAATGTACCTAGTCAGATCTAAACTCACATTACTTTTTATTGTTCCAGTTGGAATAATAAAAATAATAATTTAAATTGAAAAAAAATACCAGTTTATTTTAACAATGGCAGTATCAAAATCGTATAACAAGTCCCTTAACCTTAGAAGAAAAAAAAAGCTTATAAAATTAAATTGAACATAAAACTCAAATATGCATTTAGTTGCGCTACAAATGTAAGTAATTTCGCAAAACAGGTAACTGCTTTAACTGTAAGCGCAATTAAAATTTACTTTTTCTTCAAGCGTATTAATAAAATGTTTATATGTCGTTATAGAACATTTAGATATAATAGAGTATAATCCGTCACTTTTCCGTCATTTTTGGACCATTTCGTTTTATTTTTTTCCATCTAGCTTTATTGGAATGATGTTTTGGCCGCGCCATTAGCAAATGGAAAGGAGGGTATCGTATTTTGGGCTAAATCGCCTCAAACGATAAGATTTTACGGGCGCCGGACTTTACAGCGAAAAAGTTACCGCGAAGACCATTACCTCGCAGTCCATGACCGCGATCGCCATTACCGCGACAAGCCATTTCCGCGCATGTCCTTTACCGCGAAGGTCATTACCGCGCAGTCCATTACCGCGGACGGTTTTTACCGCGTTGACTTTTACAGCGAAAATCGTTTAACGCACCATTTTTTATACATTATTTTTATTTTATGTAAGGGTTGTACCGTGGGATTGATGTCAGTTTGGTTTGGTTAGTTTTGGTTTTGGTTTGTATTTTTATTCATAAAGTGGAAGGTTTACTAAATGTACCCATATATCTGTGTTTGGGTATTTTATGTGTGTGTTATTTATATCGATTGATTTGTATAAATCGCTGATTAAAAATCAGTCTAGTACGAATCATCATGTCGATCGAAATAATGAAAAGTGATAGAGGCTAAGACCTCGCTGTATATAAACATTTCATATACGGTAAAGTCCATGCGCTGCAACGGTAGCGCGGTAACGTTGTCGCGGTTATGGACTGCGCTGTAAAGACCCCTACCCGATTGTACGCAGTTATAGATACATAAAAAATAACTACTTTCCCAAAATTTTAGCCCTTTTTACATCCCGGAACTTACTTTAATTAATTATTTTAATTACGAATTTTGACATATGCCATAAACTCAAAAATGCAAAAAAATTCTGGTGTTACCACCCGTAAAAATTAAATCTATAGTACTATATTTGCAGAATACGTGGTTGTAAGCGGGCTAAAGCTAAACGGGGTAGTAAAATTGTAAAAAGCATTTTACTTACAAGTAGTTTAAAGAAAAAATTTATTATTATTATTATTAAAATAAAATATTTTTATTTGAGATTTACAATTATGGCGAATGCGCACTTATTAATTTTCAAATTGTTGGTATTTTTTGAGTTCAAACATATTATTTTTTTTATGAACTGTGTATACTGGAGAGTTCTAAAAGAAAGAATTTTACTAAAAACATGGTTTAACTGTTTTAGTTAAACTTTAAAGCAAACAAAAAATTAAGATTTATTTAATAAAAAAAGTGCGGGTCCAAGGATCGCAATAAAGTTTAACTTGTGAAGAATACAAAAATAAGATTATATGCCAAATTTCGGCTAAAAACAATGAAATTTGGCCTACTTATTTGTTCAAGTTTAAAGGTTTAACGATAAAACTTTAGCCTTAACAAATTAGGGTTTTGAATAATTACAAGGTCCATTTTTACTATAAATGCGTAATGCTTTTCAAAAATGTAAATGCAAAAAATCCAGCTTATGTCAGTTTCTCCCTACTGATTGAGCAAAAACAAAAAGAAAAAAATAAATAGAAGGTAAACAAATCATCCAATATTCTTGATTCCTTATTTTAATATTCTTGATTCTTTAGATATTATTGCAATAAGTATCTACTTAAAAGATTTAAAACATAAAAAGTAATGTTTAAAAGTTAACATTCACTGATTTGGAAATATATACTTGGATAGGAAATGGGAAGAAAAAAATAAATGAGGCTTTGAAAAACAAATCTATATTATAGGATTTATTTTATAATAATACTGGACAAATATAAAATGAAAATATAGATATTAATATATACCGGCAGAAAAATTATTTAAGGTGCTTGTGCTGGATTCTCCATCGCAATTACATTTGAAGCTCAAAATATGAGCGAAATAGTATGAACGAAAATTTGAATATTTTTGGCACTTGTACCTTATATGATTTATCTTTTCTTTTCTTTTCAACTAAAACGAACATTAGGCCATTGGGAATATACTGTGCTGATGATACCAAATAAGGTTGAAACAGTGCTGTACACGGTTTTCCCTCTAATTTTCAATGTCCAACATGCCACGAAATACCTAACTCATAGATATTAATATTTTTATTTTCAAGTATTTTATTTTAATATATTTTTCTTTTTGTTTCAGACTGCCCAATCCTACGGAGGGATTGGATTTGGTATAAAACGAGAAATATTTTTTTTAAATTTAGAAGACGGATATTTTGGCTGCCAAGTAAACGAAT
>OY294044.1:61822119-61925503 GCA_958510825.1 Brachypterus glaber | reverse complement strand
ATATATTTAATTAATATTGTGTTGTGTTTTTATTATACATTCTACCTAAATTTATTTATGTTGGTTTTTAGACAAACAAAAAATATTGCTTTTTTTAATATGATATCACATTTAGCGCAAGAATAATGCGATGTTGTCGGGTTTACGATAACAAATAATTCCTGAGTTTTTAATTTGTTTTTTTAATTTGTTCTTTATTAACAAACAACACAGTTTTTTATTATTTCTTTTCATCATTTTGCAATTTTTTAAACAAAAACATCTTCTTCTTATTTAGCCCAAAACTCCTATTTAAAACGATACCCTTCTTTACAGATTATTAATTTTTTGTTGCAAATTTAATGGGTACTAAACTAGATTTTAACTTTGAAATATCTCTTGGCACATTATTGTACTTCCTTACAATTCATCAGCGAGAAATAGTGGCATAATTAAAAGAACGATAACAATACAGTCTCATTATACTAACGAGTATGCATGTAACTGGTTAATTTTAAAATTTATCGCAAAATAACATATCTTAGTACCTTTAAACAACTGTTAGGTTTTCGAAGAATACGGTGCAATCATAAATCAAAAAAAAGTACGGCAAAATAATTGGAAATTGTAGGATCTTTTGAATATAAGTAGATGATTTTCAGATAGTAAACTTTTTTACTCTATTATCATGTTCACGGTTAGTTAGTCGGGAATTAACATAAAGAAAATGTTGTAGATGCCATTAGCATATTTTTTGCCATTAGTTATTCAAAATGAAGCTCGATCGTGGTTTTTTCCTGTTTGGAATCGCCCTTAGTTAAATATGTAGGAGTTGAGATATAATCTAATTTACTAACAAACATTGATTTTAATACATTAGATTGGGATTACTGATAACTACTAGGTAGTAGAAGCAAGCTAAAGTACATTTAGATTTGAAGCCAGTTTGCATTTAAAATCAGTTACAAATTGTGGAGTACACTTTAAATTGGAAAATAAGAAGAAAAAGGGAATTAATGGCTAGATTCTTCGATTACATAATATTACTGAGAAATCCTGGGAGGAAATTGGCGAGTGCCCTACCTATTTCATAAGAATGCAACTTATTACCTACTATTAAAAACGACATAATAATAAGCAGATTCTTTCATTTTCTAAATTTTAATAGTGGTGCACGAAGAGATCCCTGAGGCGCCCGGGCAGCCAGGTTTAAATTTCAGATTTCAGCACCTTAAAATAAAAGTATTTCAGTAGTAATTTTTAAAGAGGTAAGAACACTTGTGATATTGTAGTTTATTTTTTTTAGATATCCTGAAGAGAGGACTAAAAAACATTACCATTGGACAATTAAAAAGAATAACCCCTGAACACCCAACATTAGGTTCACAATGTGTGGCTTTAGGCGTTTCAAAAGTAAAAGTATTTTTAACAAAGTGAATCTAATGGTTTTCGCTTTTGTTTAATGTATTAATCTATACAATTCGCAACGATATTGTTTTCTGTTTCGAATTGATGTTTAATGCAGTTTTTTCAATGTATCTGGGTAGTAGTACCGACTTTAAAAAGGGAAAGTATTAAAAAATGTTTGTTTGTTGTATGTGAAACAAAAGCTCACTATTTAAATGGCATCGTAAGCCAATGAATGATTCATGTGCACGACCAACGTTGTGTCCACCTTTTTAGATTGCTAACTTAGATTCCGTGTTATCTATACTGCCGAACTGAGCAGCACTGTAGTAAAAGATCTCTATGATAAGCCTTAAAAAAGGACTTAAGTCAACTTACAATTTTCATTTGCTACCACCATAGAAATATGCCAAAAATGTAGTTACAATCAAACTCGTTGAACAATAGTTTAGCACAATAGTAATTATATTTGGCCCTCTGAGTCGGATGTGCAAATTAACAGTACATCCCACTTTCTTATTTTCAACGTTATCCATAAAAATTCAAAAAGTATTGAAAACACCATAGTTTATTACAAAAAAACTAACGTTTGCCAGATAGTTACATCTAAAGATTAAATCTTTGCTTACTGTAGTTATGTTTAGTGGTGCAGTGTTGCAAAAGACAAGATCGCCTTACTTGGAGCAATGTCACATGTAGGATGTATTTTGTGGATTAAAGTAAGTTATTGATCGAATTCTAATAGTTTTAGCACGTCTTGTAGGCGTTTATAAAGCGCCACATATATCTGACCAAAGCAGCGCGCAAGCAAGAACATTAAATGTTTAAGGAGGAAATTCTTAACTAATAATTTATTAACTTGAGAAAATGATTAATTTAATTAAAATACATTATCCATTAGCTTCCTTTTACCTGAGTTCTCATTTTATTTATTCTTTAGTAGCGTCATATTTACTTCTATTCACTATGTAATATAAACTGAAGCTCCAATGTTTTTAATAAAATTGATTAGGAGAAACAGTGTAGAATTATATTAGATTTGCCATATATCATGGAGATAGATCAATTTGTCATGACGTCAGTAATTGATCAAAACCTTATGATATATGAACATTAATCTTCGGCTACTTTATTGACTTCAAGCTTGGGAAAGAACAGCATGAATTAAATTAAGCATGTCATTGGAATCAAATCTGTACCTAATATGGATAAGGAACTACTAACATTTTAAAACTATATATTTTTGTCAGTTAAATAGTATTTTTTATCATTATACATCCTTATTATTTATTTGAATTTTAGAGGTTTCCTATTAGCGGTTTTTCCTATTTTTCCCATTTATTGAAGAACAAGTGTTAATACAATCTTCCAAAATGTGAATATATGAAAAACCAATTTGTTTATTCTGTTAACACAATCAAGATGTGTGTGAACCAGTTTTTTTAATCATGAGCATTTTAGTGTTACGTTTTAAATACTCAAACCAGCTTTATAAATAAAGTAATGACTTGATAAAAGTATTAAATCCGTTTTAATGCTTATCAACAAGCATATATAAAAAATGTACGTGTATTCAAATAATGGATTATTTTAAATCAACATACGTCTTAGTATATCAGGTAGCTTTTTACTAATACCTTGTATGTGTATAACCAAATGGGAAAAATATAAGCTGCACAAAAGTGCACTATGAGACATTTCTATACGAATCATAAGAAGAGCAGTTTGAATAAATTAAAGTGTAACCAGTACCTTAACAGTTTAAAAGATAGTTATTTACTAATAAACCTTTTAACCATATAGTGTTATCCCAGTATTGTATTTTATACCAGTTTAGATTTGAACAAACAGTATAAAAAGTAATAAATTAGCATTTCTCTTATCCTTAAAAAAAAGGCTACTGTTTGAAGCCTTAAGTAAAAAGTTACTCTAATGCGGGTACTACTGTGCATCGGTATTTATAAATATTGCGTATTTTATGCAAATTAACTTTTATGTCGTAAGATTACACGATAAACCTATTTTTAAAACCAGTTTATTTAAGTTATCGCAATTACTTGATAGTAATTAATGTCGAAGATTCTAAATTGATATCTACTACTATCGAACATACTATTTAAAAAAATATGTTTAAGCGTAAAGAAAGAGCGTAGGTCCAGTAGACACACGTTTAAGTCACGATCACTTTTTTGCTCTTTATTTCTGTATTGAATAGCTTTTTTATTTTTTGATTATGCAGATAATACTTTAGATCGTTTTTAAAATTCCCTAAAAACTGTATTTTGTATATACAAGAAAAATTAATTATAACTTTATAATAATAAAATACATTTGAGATCTTACTGTCCTTTATAAATTTCTAGTACATTGAATATGCTCGAATAAATGATATATTCTTTTTGATTATAGTAATATTATAAAATAATAATTATTATCACATTATGATTATCTAAATTTAAAATCATTAAAGGTTTAAATTTAATCTTAGCTAAGTTTAATGAGTTCTATAATTTAAAATTGTGTTTCTTTTTTAAATTAAAAATCATATGTATATGTATTATTATATTAATTCAATTTCATAAATCGTATTATTCAAAGGTTGGACTTTCTTATTATTTATGAATTGGAATTAAGTTTTTTTGTTATTTGACTTTTTAAATTTAAATTTAAACATTAATTTAATTTAAAGATAAATTTGTTTGAAATGAAAATAGGTATCTCTAAATTTAAAATGGTATATTAATTTCGAATATACTCTTTTAATATAAAGGCTTTGGAACACGCTATATGTGTATTTATATTTTCTTTGTGTTGTTACAAACTAACCTCGATTCTAATGAAATTGCGCACTTATTTTGGTTCGAAACAATACTATTTTCACGATTCTAGCTTCGTGAGTATTTTCTTTCAACTCCTTTTTTTTCTGGTATTATTTTTCTTCTATCTAATTCCGCTGTGAATCTTTGTTCTTTCAATACCTTTTGTTTCAACTACAAATACTTTTTTCTGGTTTCAACCGACCTTTAACCACTGGTAGAATTTAATAGGCAAGAAACGTGCCTTAGCCATTTCAGTCGATAAATTAGTGAGCTCTAACTACTCCCAATTAATGGAAACACATTATCACCAATTATAGTATTAAAATATCAATGCTTTAAATCGCAATCATCGATCATCAGTAAATAATCCGTTATTAACCATTCTATTCATCTTCTTATTTCTTTTTGTAAATTATATTACTTGATCAAAGAAATAAAACTACAATTTTAAAAATTTAATTTTTATAAAGTAAATAAAATTTATATTAAATAATAAATGTTATCAACGTAATCCAACCGACAAAAAAAGAAGATGTCAGATTAGAAAATCAGAAAAAAATATTTTCTAAAATAACAAGGAAGACATACAATATTATAATTAGGGAATCCAGGTTTCGGGATCCCGATCCCGAAATCCCGAAAGCTTCAAAAAGTTCGGGATCCCGATCCCGATCCCGATCCCGAAATTTAAAAATGTCTCATTTCATCAAAAATTAATTATCTTATATTAAATAAATAAAATTATAAAATTTAAACCAAAAACTTTTATTAAAATAACCAGTATAATAAGTAATATTTTACTAAATTAAGAAAAATAAAAAATAAAATAAACATCACGAAAAAAAAACAAATATTTAGTAAAATATTTATTAGTTAAAAAAGAAACAAACTTTTTAAAAGTTAAAACAAATAAATTAAATAAAAGTAAAAAAAAAAAAAACATTTTAAAAGTTAAAATAAATTAAATAAAAAGTATAAAAAAACATACTTTTAAAAAGTTAAAATAAATAAATTAAATAAAAAGTTACATCTAAAACTACCAAGTTGGTAGTACCAACAAAACAAACAACATTAAAATATAAATTCATATAAAAAAAATATTTAAAAGTAATTATAAACAAACTTAAAAATTTTAAATTAAAATTATGTTTTTTCTATGGTTTATTTAAATCAACTCCAATATGAGTAAGGATCTAGAATTTCTTAATTTGATTAATAATAATAAGCAAAAAGATCTGATGGTACAAAGAACTAAACTACGCCAAGAAAAAAGTTTCTTTGGATATTTGGTTCCTAAAGTCCTGCAAAAAGCTTAAAGTTTTTCCTAAGGTTCATTCAAGTCAGAACGAAGAACAAATCTAAAAATATATTTTGGAGAGATAACATTTTTTCTACGGTTTATTTAAATCAACTCCAATATGAGTAAGGATCTAGAATTTCTTAATGTTTTTTATTAGCTTATCTTTTAAAAAAATGGTCATGAGCGACCTCTAGATTTTTTCAAAACTTCTGAAAAAATTCAGGGATAATACTCTTAACTCAGCCCGTTTTCCAAGAAATAGTTTCGTTAGGTCTATGAGTCATAGACTATGACCTTCTTTAGGGGTGCATTTTCACCATCGTAAACAAATAATATTATACGCAAATCACAATTACATATCGAGTAACCCGATTCGAGTTGAATAAATAAATTCTAATTTTTCGGGATTTTCGGGATTTTTTTCGGGATTTTTCGGGATTTCGGGATTCAAAAATCTTCGGGATATCCCGAACTTTCGGGATCCCGAATTTCGGGACTGGAAACCCTAACCTCTCACAGATGCAAGTAATATTTTCTTGGTGAAGTTTTAAGTTAAACCTAAATGAATTTTGTTGGGATATTTTTTAATTTTTTAGTCACACCTCCTAGTTCTAGGGTTATAAGTTATTTGGTACGATTTATCTGTTTAATAAAACTATTTTTTCCTGAAAATATAAAGTTGACTTACTTTACTTACTTTTAAATGTTTAGTTCCACATTTCTTATTTTTATGGGTATTCCTTTTAAAATTTAAACTTGATCGTATTATGCTGACAATAAAACGTGACGAGTTGATTAGAATAATAAAATAATTATTGCATAATTTTTTTTTACTTTGGAAAAAAGATCTTTTTCTGGGGTCCGAATTAAATGTTTAACAATGCTATGAAGCTGCAAGTAGTATAATAAAAAAAGATAATATATCAACAGAATCCTTCAAGAATTTAGTTTATCTATCATTTTTAAAAGTTTTTATGTTAAAAAATGAAAAATGAATTATAGTATAATTTTAATAACATATTTTAATCTTTTTTTCAGATGACTGTCAGAAAGATGATGGTACCTTATGTCAAAACGGTGCCTGTTTAGACGGACAGTGTCATTGTAATGATGGTTTTGGAGGTTGCAGTTGTGAAGTCCCTGGTAAGTAACATTATAGTTTCGCAATAACCATAGCTTTAACACTGACTACTATTATGATTGAACTCATCACTTCAATGTGTTGTATTGTTTTCCCATTAACTGTAACATTACTTTTTTTTTAATTATACATTCTTATTCTGAATAATTTCTTCAAACATTTCTTTCATATATAAATAAATCTCGAGTTAATCTTATTTAATTTACAGCTTTATAAAGCTGTAATATGAGTATGGTATTTCTAACGGGTCTTTCAATAGGAGTGATAGTTTTGAAAACAAAGATTTCTCGGTTCCTGATAAACTTTTTTGTTACTTCCAAGTGTCATAATATTCAGTATAGTTTGTAGTTTTATAATTTTCGACCGTTAAGAAATTATTAAAAAATATTACCAAAGTTAGAGCTCAGTTGTGGGTCCGATGACGCCGTTTTTTGGGATGCAAACGCATTTTATGTAACACTTGTGAGTCGTTCTCGCACCAATAACGGCATTTTTTTTGTTAACGAATCCATTCATCCAAAATGGCGCCTCGTCTGAGAAGATGATTTTTTGGCCGAAATCAGGATCATCTTTCAAGTTCTCCAGGGCCCAATCAGCAAACTCCCGACGCAATCTGTTATCCTTTGGCTTCAGCTATTGAGTCAATACGACTTTGTAAGGATGTAGGCCCAAACCTTTACGCAAAATTCTCCAAGTTGACGTCTGAGAAAGCCCCAATTGTTCCGATCGTCGTAAAATTTACGAGGTGCATTTTAGGATGAAAGGCTTTGTTAACAAACAAAATTGCAGTTATTGGTGTGAGAAAAACCCACAAGTGTTACATAAAATAAGGCTGCATTCCTAAAAATCACTGTGTGGCGGCGTCAACGAACCGACAACTGAGCTCGAACTTTGGAATTTTTTTTTAATAATTTCCAAACGGTTAGGTAGCGTCAAACGCTGCATAATATAACTATATACTGAATATTTTGACACCTGGAAGTAAAAAATATATACACCATGAACGGAGAAATCTGTGTTGAAAAAAACTATCACTCCTATCGAAAGACCCTTTACAACAATACATTTATAAAATAATGTTTCTTTCAGATGAAAACGAATGCAAATACAGACCTTGTGACGTATTTGCACATTGTACTAACACATTGGGCAGTTTCTCTTGCACGTGTTTTCCAGGATATCAAGGAGACGGATTTCATTGCCAAGGTAAGCAACACCCTGTATACTATTTTTTTTATAATGTAATATTGGTACCCAAAATAAAAAATAAATCAAAATTTATGTTTCATAATCATAATATTAT
This sequence comes from Brachypterus glaber, assembly GCA_958510825.1. Classification (NCBI taxonomy): domain Eukaryota; kingdom Metazoa; phylum Arthropoda; class Insecta; order Coleoptera; family Kateretidae; genus Brachypterus; species Brachypterus glaber. The sequence continues at coordinate 61,917,554 of OY294044.1, read as the reverse complement.
TTTCTTAAATGTTTAATTTAAATATAATTTTATCACATTTACATATTTGGCGCCCAACTTAATAGATCATACCACAGGATAATACTCAAATAGTAACTGGCGTGGTAATCTGTTAATAATTGTTTTTCTAGCTTCAAGAGTGTATCTCAGCTACACTGTAAAAAGTAAACTGAATATTCAGTCACAAATGGATCGGAAATCGAAAGCTATTATCCTATACAATTATACTTTAGTCTTTGTAAAAAACACGCAATATTTCATGTCCGTCCTTGAATATTAAAATACGTGACTTAAAGTACATTTGTATAGGATTATAACTTCCTATCCGTTTGTAACTGAATATTTAGTTACAGATGGATAGGAAGTTATGATCCTATAAAAATGAACTTTTTTTTTTAGTAAATTTAAAGCCTAACTGTATTTTTAAATAGTGATTGTAAAAATACCTTAATTTTTAATTATAGTAAACTGTAATAAATATTACAGTCAAACTACTATAAGTGTTGCTATAATTTTAATGTTACTATGAATTCGACCTATTTTTACAAGCACTTCCTGTATTTTTTAAGAGATATTACAACCTAACCTGTGGTTAACTTAAAATTTACAAATAACATGAAAAATTAAGCCTTATTACAGTTTTTGGTAAATTTGCTTATATGAGATAGTATAATTCATTTTTTCCCCACAAGGTTAACTGCTTTAAATTTACTATTACTTTTTATAGTGTATAAACAAAATTATTTACATTCTAATAATTTTAATATAGGATACAATTTAAAAACATATTTTATTCTTGAAAACAACCTAAGCGGAAGTACGATAAATTAATTAATCCAGAAAATAGTAAACACGCGGTGTATCTAATCTGTTGGAGAGCAGGCTGGGCATTCCATCGCGAATCTTAGCAAGCTGTGCTTTACATAACGTGACCACGCACGCGCATACCACTAACTGCACCTAGGACGGCCGTGAGGAAGGTCGTGACAACCGAAGAAGTTGAGATTATCTAGCCAGCAAGTTCATAAAATTCGTTCGGTTTCATTTCGCCACACTTTTAGGCCAGGAAATATAAAGACTAATTTTTTCGAGCTTATAACGCTAATTGCATCTAACCACAATGTGTTATTTTGCCGACTTTTCTTTTAACTCTCATAAAGTCGGATTTCAATAATTAAAAGAATGAAAAAACCTAACAAAATTATTTCTATCGATAGTAAACTCTTGGTTAGGAAACAATCGTTAGTAAACTTCTTTGTTAAGTAACAACACAAGTTGGTTACTTTATCCATGAGTTTACCAACGATTAAAACGGCTGCAATAGTTTACTAACCAAGAGTTTACCAACGATTGAAATAATGGCTGTAACAGACAAACTCGACCATGAAATGGAACTAAGAATATGAATAAAACTCTTGAGGATTAGTCCTAGCCTACACTTGTAAGTGTTGATTTGGATTATGTTAATAACATAAACCAAATCATTTTTTGGTATATATTTGATATGCTTAGGAGACAGGGGGGCAAGGGATTTTTTTTAATGGACAGGGCGGTCGTGTGTTACATAATTTTAAAGCTCAAAAAAACTTATACCAAAAAATTATTTAGTTTGTTATTACAAGTTCCAAGTAAGCCGTTCAAAAGTTAAAGGGGGACTTGGACGTCATCTGTATTATAGATTAATTTAATGCATCTATAATACAATACAGGGTGATCAGTAACTGCCATGCCAAAATTAAAGAGGTAATTCTACATCCAAAAATATGAAAAAAAGTTTCTATAAAGGTTGGTCCGGAAATGAGCCCTAAGGGAGCTACGGCCCTTCGAAAATTACATATTAAATGGGGAACAAAAAAAGCATCAATCAAATTTTAATGCCACAGGGTGATTCTTCATTTAAAACTGAGCAAAAAAGTATTCTTCACCAAAACACCTTAATTTAATATTAAAGGAGTAACAGCATTTTAAAAAGTAAGGTGGTGGCACAAAATGTTACTTCCCCTTAATTGCATTTTTGTTGAAAAAGGCTGCTTCTCCAGTGTTACACTATATGACATTTTTTATGTATTTTTACTCAAGGAGTCCATATTTTTTACAAAAAATCCAAAAAAAAGTACACATAAAAAACTTTAGGGCAAAAATGTGTTTAGCCTAATACATTTTTCCGTCTAGGGTCGCCTCTGGATAAATTAAAAAAAAATAAATTAACATAAACTTATTATTAATACTAGTATACATGCAAAAGCTCGTAACTCTAGCTTAAAGGGTACCAGAGTTATTAACTAAAAACCTTATTTTTATTACCATTTTCAAGGGCCGTAGTTCCCTTAGGGCTCATTTGCGGACCAACCTTTATAGGAACCTTTTTTCATATTTTTGGATGCAGAATCACCTCTTAAATTTTGGCATGTCAGTTATTGATCACCCTGTATAAATATAACTTATATTTAAAAATTTAAAAGGAAACAATTACTTTAATAAAAAAAACACCTTTACTTCCTGGCCTAATAGCTAAAGTTCATAAAATTCATTTGGTTTCGTTTCGCCACACTTTAAAGACAACAACATATAACAGTACACATAATGGTAACAATATTAGAGAAATAATTTTCCGTGCTTGCTGTAGTACAAATATACTTGCAGAAAATTGATTAATACAGGTTTTTTCAGCTGAAAATTACTACTATTACTAGTTCATTTTCTACGAATTACCTAGAGGAATGCTTTGAGGATTTCTAAGAACAGTAAGCACTTACTGCATAGTCACGTCACTTCCAAGAGAAATATATTTCCTATATATTAATTTTTTAGTGTGTAGGTATAATTAATTCAATTCATTTAAATTTTAAACGGATGCATTCAACTAATCTTTTGTTTTAAATAAAGAAACCCCTTTTTGGCACACAAAGCGTATAATTTAAACTTCTGGTTAACCCACGGATTAACAAAGCAAAAATGTTTTTGAATAAGGAAAGCAAGAATTTCTCTATACATATTTAAATAAAAAATAATAACGCTCGTTTATATCTACAATTTCATTTGTGTCTAACTTCCAAAAAGTAATCTATTAATTGTTAAAAATTATAACTGTAAACCTGCAGCAGTTACAAAAATATACAACTATAGTCGGTACCTATTAAATATATTTAAAGTCATCCTCCAACTGATAAATTATAATTATTTAAGTAATTTGCTCAAACTATTAGATTACAATCTTAAAAAAAAACTAGTAATTTAGTACTAATGAGTCAGTTTGTATGTATTAATAATAATAATAATTTAAACTATTTGTAATATCATCGTGGATAAATGGTTTTGATAAAATCCATTTGTGTTCAAGTGATCTGTGATCATGAATTTTTTTAATAATGATCCCATAGAGAATAACGTTAGTTTTTTTATTAATAGCGTATAATATATTTACAATAAGTGAACTTTGACATTGATCGATTGTATCTGTAAATTTACATTGAGTCTTGTCGATTTAATATCAATTTTACCATTATATGAACTTCCGATAAGCAAACAATGTGTAGTTAAAGAACAATAAAAAATAGTTTATATTGAATTCAAGATGAACCAAATTTAACAAATTAAAGAAGTCTGGGCATTCCTGGAGGATTAATGAGATGAAGTAGCTCTACAGCAAAATCTAATTATGGATAGTTTTCTTTGTACAGGGTTCCAAATTTTGGGCTGCGGCGCTAGATCTTTCTTACATTTTGGTGAAATTGGAATTATAAAAATGTTTTAAAAAAAGTTTGTAAAATAAATTGCCTGGCTTTCCTTCGTTTTTTTATCTAAGATTTTAGAATTTAAGCGTGAACATTTTTTTACTAATAGCTTAAATAAAACAACAAAGAATTTAAGTCAACTGAAAATGAATTATCCATTTTTACTCCTTACAATGGTGAAAAATGTCACACCCATTGACCCAAGTCCATATTATGATGGAATGGTACATACAATTTAATACTATATTATTATGTTAAACTCGTTAATGCAAAATCGTGTAAAATTATCCAGATGTCAACTTGCTAAAATGTTGGAGAACGTATTAATTCACACTATGCTCGTAATTTTATTTTTATTGCATTAATAAGGCAAACAATTCCCGGTAGGATGCGTGTAATTTGTTGGTAGTATACACTTGTTGACTATATTAAATTAAGAAGGCGTTATAAAGCAATTACTTTAGAGCTAGTACTAAAACGAAATTGACTACCGCATTCCAACTAAACCTCCAATTTGCTATTCATCATCACATCTTATTACACCTAATATATTTATAATTAATAAAATATAATTAATAAAAATTAATATTTTAGTACCCTAAAGCACTTGGTATAGCAAATTATTGATAAATAGGTATAGACAGATTACACTTAGACAAAACGACGTAAGCTATATTATAGGATATTTTTTAGAAATAGAATTTGGTTAAAATCAGATTAGAATTATTAATATGCTGTTAAAGTACCGGTACGCATTAACTGCTTGTTAACGTCGAAGTTGCAATTTGGGAATGGTTCATTCGAGGTTAACATAATGTTACATTTACCAGCATAATAATAATTCAGCATTTATTTTTAATTATAAATATATTAAAAATAATACTGTTAATAAAACAATACTACTGTCAATAAAAAATACCTACTACCAATATAAAAAAAAAAACATTTTTTTTTACAGCAAAAAATTTTTGTAGACATATTAATTGTTTACTAACGCAATACTTTTTCTTTTATCTGGGAGAGTAAAAAAAGCTTTTATTTGTAGTATCTAGAATTCGATTTGATGAAGTTTATTGAAAAAATAAAAAACTGAAAAAGAATGAACCGATAATAAGCTATGTTTCCCCTAACAAAAAGGCAGATAATCGCCAGAACAGCTCTGCAGATCAGACGTAATAGTCGGAGAGCTGGTTACCATTTTTATTTAATGTGATTTCTGCTTTCGCGTGATTCCTGATTCCTGAAGCAAATTACACGCTCAAGCAGAAATCAGTCATTTTGCGCTCTTAATACCAAAAAATTACTATTTTCGGGGACACCATTTCACCAACTTTTCGGGGCTTCTAGAATCCAAAGGAACCCGATCCAGGACCTCGCGATTTGCAAATAGCTTAATTTGAATGTACTTTAAGACATATATAAAATATAAACTGGAAGAAAATAATGAAATAAAAATGGTCACCAAGAGCTATAAGAATAAAATGAAATACACGCGGTTTTGTCGTGTCACCGTAACTTACGGTCCAGTATTATGTTAATTGATGTCCAAATTTGATAGCCGACGGGTTAAACTAACACGTTATTATTTGTTTGCAATAAATTAAAAAAAAAATAGCGTCAACTAGACAAGGTTCGTTGATCTCCTTCGGCCGTTGCTCTTGTAAGAAGAACCATAATGAGTATACCAGCAGGCCGTGTCTATTTACTAGGTCTAATATCAAACTGAAACAAAGTAGCAGCGTCTTAAAAAACTAATTAAATTAACTTTTCCTTTTCACTACCTGTACCAATTATACACCAATTATATATGTATTCGATCCGATGAACGTTACATTTTTTAATCTAATTATTTCTGCAAGTTTGATACACACGATGGATTTAATAATTTCAAGGTCATTATCTTACAAGCCAATTATTATTTAATTAATAACTTTTGTTTTCAAATTAAACAAGTAAAGGAGGGTATCGTATTTTGGGCTAAATAGCCTGCAACGATAAGATTTTACATGCTTATTGATACATAAAAAATAAATACTTAGCCAAAATTTCAGCCCTTTTCACATCCCGGAACATACTTTAATTAATTACTTTAATTACGAATTTTTACATATCGTCGTTTGTCGTATCTCCATTTTCGGACATTTTGAGATTTTTACATATTTGTTTATCTACAATCAAGTACTTTAGTGTCCAACAAACATTTTATCAATATATGCTTTAGTTTCTAAAATAAATTGTCGTATCTCCACAAAATATTTTAAAATTAAAATATTGTTTTGGCGTATCTCCATTTTTGAAATAAGATAGTATTTAATCAAAAATATTATCTTAAATAAAAAAAAATAATTATAATTTCACTATTATAGTATGAAAACAGGTTAATTGAACAAAAAATTTTACCTAAAACTAAATTCTTACATCGTTTAGGTATTTTGTTTACAAAAAAAACTCTTTCTCTAACTTTGGTCAAATTTTAACCTAATATAAAGTAAATATTAAAAGTTCTTTATTTTCAAACATTAATAATCCTTCTACACTCAAATATAAAATCATGTCATTATGATTCCAATTATTTTATTTTACTATCTTTTTGGGGATACGACAAACCAATACTGAAAAAAAAAGCAATACATTTTTTTAGAATTTTTTTACTAACGCAAGACTTTCCTTGGGGAAAATAAAACGTAAATTGTCGTATCTCCAATCTGGTTTTTACTATATAAAATATAAGGAACCTAATTTATCAAATAAAAACACTTTTGGGTAGAATTTTTATTAAACTATTGTAAAGAGTTGAAACTGATCCAGCATAAGATTTACAAGATATTTAGAAAAACATTTAAAAACTCAATTTCCCGAAAATGGGATTTTTGGGACAAACCAATACTAGGATGACGATATGTCAATGCATGATTTGGCAACACTGCGATAGTTCAAATGTAAAGTCTCATCTCATTAAAATAATAACTTTGCACATTAAGTTCCACTTTGGGGCCCAGCGCTAAGTGCATTGTTTTGTTTTTACTGCTCCTGACTGTAAAATTAAAATATTTTGTTGTTATGTTGTTAATTTTTACGAATTTAACATGGTATAAAATACACAATGTGTTGGACTTGTCTGACTAGTTTTTCAGTTATTATCAAGTTGTTTTTTAGGTATTTATACTAATAACTCAATCCAACGTTATTGTATAGTAACCTAGAGCCTGCAGTCCCAGTCCCCAGACTAGTAATTTAATGTGAGCTTCATCGTTTAAATAACTTTATTTCCATGAAAAAGTTTTAAGGGACTTTTAAGCTGTAGTTTTAAATAGATACATTAATTTTTTATTGTACAGTATTATTTTTGTACATTCCAAATTATCAAGATGATAAAGCAAAAGTTTATCACGATGAATGGTGCATTGTTATAATCTTTACGATTGTTAACGATTTTTTAGTAAAAAATTTGTTTGTTTTTACTAAGTTAACGGTTTTTCATCATGTCTTTTCATTAATTTGCACTATTTTAAACAAAAAAAAGTTCTTATTTAGCTCAAACCTCACCTTTAAAACAATATTCTTTTTTATATACGTATACAAATCCTATTTATATTCTCTATATTATATTTTTCAGATATAAATGAATGCGATGACCCAGCAATAGCAGCTAGATGCGTGGAAAATGCAGAATGTTGCAATTTACCAGCACATTTTCTTTGTAAATGCAAACCTGGTTTTGAAGGAGACGGAGAGGTTCAATGTCGGGGTAAGTTAAAAACAAGCCGTTAATATATGTAATGCTACGCATTCTATAGTACTTTTCACATGATAGTATATTGCGTTTTCTCTCAACATACTTCCCAAAATATAACTACTTTGACCTCGTGCTCGTACTTTATTTTTTTAATTATATTAAAAAGTGGCGCCCTCTATAACTTTTTTGTTTATAAGTAGTTTTTTTTCAAAATTGCTATATTTTTATCAAAGTAGCTTTTTCAATTTTTTTCAACCATCATAACGTCGGATTTCATCCAAAAAAGGATAAGGCATAACCATAAGGACGATATATTTTCGCTATTAAATATACTAATGTGAATATAATAAAATGAAAAATACCACTTTTCTAGCTTTTGAAAATAATAACAGTTTAATAATGTAATATTATAACAAAATTTCAACTAAATTGCAAAATTAAGATAGGTAATTATCATGTCTTACAAGCTTATTTTTGTTTAATGTTTATAAAATTTAACAAATTAATTCCTTTTTATTTCAAAAAATTTAACTATATTTGCATAATTCATTATAAAATATTCAAAAAATATCTAAGTAAAGATCTTTAACTCAAATATTTTTGACTCCATAATTAACCTAGACCAATCAATCAAAAATTAATTATTTCTTTAGCACGTCTATAAGTTCAATATTTATTTCCAGATATCGATGAATGTGCGCATCAAAACATATGTGGACAAAATGCTATATGTCAGAATACTGCTGGAAATTACACTTGTGTGTGTCCGGAAGGTTTTATTGGGAACCCCTTCGATGGATGTGTCGATGTCGATGAATGTGACCACCCAAACGCATGTGGACCTGGTGCCATTTGCTCAAATGTTGTCGGGGGAAGACAGTGTAATTGTCCTCCCGGTTACGAAGGAGATGCATATACTACAGGTATTAATTCAAGCTAAACATTTAGTCACCAACTCATTTAACCTATTAGGTCTCTCATTTGGGTACAGCTATATAAATAATATAAAATAATATGCCAAAGCCATCTTTCTTTGATCGAATTATTTGTTTTACTTTTGCGTATTATATCGGTTATGAAGTGTACTTTGACATAATTTTGGTGAAGCTAACACTTGTTGATAAAAACACGAAGGAGGTCACTTTCCACAAAATATAAATAAACAACTTGTCCCATGTTATCTAAGGGCTAGATGGAGTCGCATAAAATTTCAAGTAACACTTTGCTGGACTGAGCGTGACTGTTTCATAGTTTACCATTCGCAATAAATTTAAAAAAAAAATAGTTACATGGTTTAAGACCTAGGGTGCCATTAAAAATACTGACACTACCGCCCCCTAGCTCCGCCTTACCGAATAAAAAATTGAAAAGTATTGCGAATGATAGTTTTTGATGTATGATATACATTTCAAATTTGAAGTTTGTATCCTCTCCCGATCAAAAGTTACAGAAGGTGTACTAAAAGAATGTATAGAATGTATAGATAACGTAGATCTACGTTTGGACTTTTAAAAATTGGACTATTACATATCTTATTTTGTTCAAAATAAACGTGTTAATAAATTTTCGTTAAAATATATCAATTTTTCTAAAAAAGAGACTTAATGGGTTAATTAAAACAAAGGTTCAGTGGTCCTGTAACGAACCTTGCACTCTTTAATCTCAAAATTTAATTATATCTTATTGACTGATTTATATTGATTGTGTAAAATTTTAGGTTGTTTCGATATGGACGAATGTTCTCGACAGAACCCTTGTGGCAGAAATGCCCATTGCGCGAATTTAGACGGCAGTTTTAGATGTGCCTGTCCCCCAGGATTTATAGGAGACCCAATGACAGAATGCAAAGGTATTTTTTGTAAAAGTATGGTAGAATACATGTAAATAATTTTTGTAAATAAGTGTGAATAATTTTACGCACTTTAAATTAATATCAGAAATAAGCATGAACGAGTATTTTTTTTAAGAAAAATATTCTTTGTGGATTGAAAACAAGCACGTGAAGACTGATTTTCTGACCTTGTACGATAAAAAATATAAGACTTTTACAATTTTCTGAAGATTGTAGTAAATAGTATTACTAATACCAAGTATATTAGATACTATTTAGTTTTAATCATGCATGTTAAAACTAGGTATTTGCGGCAAATGAAAATCAGTTTTAGTTTTAAAAATATAATATTTAGTATGGTTTAAAATATTACCAGTGCTCTACAAAACACAACAAAAAATCTAAATACACATGTTACACTGTCGAACGATCTTGTGCTTATATTTCCTGCTTTATAAAGCTTTAGCAAGCAGGATTTAAAATTCAAGCTGCAATTACCTATAAAAATAAATATTAACAACATGAGCTAAAAAGTCTTAACCAAATTATATTTAGTACACATTAATAGGTTATTTAGAATTAAGAAAAACTAAGAAAATCAAGATTCACAATCTAATATTTAATTATAATATTAATCCAATATGTATGAAAATGTATTTAAAATAAAATAAAAAAATTGTGAGATTTCTGATACGTGGTAAGCGAAATTTTACTGAATAATACATTTTCATACATAATTGAAGCTATTTTATATGTTTAATTAATATTATTAGTCTAGAAATTAATTTTAAAGGACTGCTAGTATTACTGAAACATAGTATAGCTATAAATATAATTATTAACAATACTCCCACAAATATTAATGCTAGTTAACGCTTTTAACATCGCCTTAGATATTAACGAGTGTGAATCCAATCCGTGCGCCGCAACCGCGCAATGCCTCAATACTAATGGAAGCTATTCCTGCTTGTGTCCCGTGGGATACACGGGAACCGGGAATGAAGAATGTGTCGACATTAACGAATGCGGACGTCCAGGAGTATGCGGAATTAATGCCAAATGCATCAACGTACCCGGGTCATTTAAATGTATATGTCCTCAAGGTTTTACAGGCCAAGGACAACAATATTGTGAAAGTTAGTTATTTTTTATTGGCATGATTTTTAAATTAATTTTCATTTTTCCGGTAGTATAAATTCTAAAAGTTATTTTGCATCGTGTTATCGTTTCTTCTTTTCTGCTTTGACATACATCGTACCTAACATTTGTATTCCATTAAGGATAACTTTAAAATATTCAATGTAGATGCGAGGTTTTGTACTAGCAAGAAAAAGTGTCAGCATGTAATGTATTCAGTTTTTCGTAGAATGTCAATTAAAATTTAAAAAAAAACAGCATGAAACATAAAAAAAAATTCCTGAAATGTGAATTATCTTGAATGGCGGGGCTTCTACTATTAAGTATTATTTTCTATATTTTAAAAAGCAATTTTTTAAGCAAATTATTGATTCTTTGGCAATAAATTTAAAATATTTTGAGTACAGATATATTGAAAATTATTTATCGCCAAATGATTCGAAGATCTAAAGCTTATTTGCTTGTAAAATGTGTTAATAGTGTTGGTTTTATTTGGTGTGTGTGCGCTAAGCCTTGCTCCCTACTAATCCCTAGATTCTAGACTATTTTTTATAAAATTTTATTTTCTGTGTATTTTCCACATAACAGCAAGTACTTTATTTATCCTTTATTACCTTGTAGCCTTAACTGTACTGTATACGTTTTGTAAAAGCTCGTATTTTATTTTATTGTCTTGTTGTATATATTTAATTGTTTATTCTTTGAACTTTCAGCTTGCACTGTATTGTATTGTATTGTCTTTACCTGTTCTGTCTTTCTTCTGTAGGTTGATTGTTTTTTAATTACTTTTATAATATTTTCAATATTTAAACACACTTTTCATAGATATTAACGAATGCGATCAAAACCCTTGTGGAGCAAATGCAGTATGCAAAGATATTATAGGAAGTTACACTTGCACCTGCAAATCAGACTTTGCAGGTGATCCCTTTAAAGGCTGTGAAGATATTAATGAATGCGAGGTATTAGACAAGCCTTGTGGAACGCATGCTATATGCGAAAACGCTGTTCCTGGATATAATTGTCTTTGTCCCCAAGGATATCAAGCCAGTCCTTCACCACAAATCGCTTGTGAACAGGTATGTTATCGCCACTATCTAAAAATGTACTATAATTTTGATTTTTTATAAACTATACTATAATTATTTATTTTTAGATCGATGTCAATATACTTTGTAAATCAAATTTCGACTGCGTTAATAATGCCGAATGCATAGAAAACCAATGTTTTTGTCAAAAGGGATTCGTTCCAAAAGGTGCCATTTGTATCGATGTAGACGAATGTCAAGCCAACCCATGTGGCGCTAATTCAATATGTACTAATACAGTAGGCAGTTTCCAATGTAAGTGTGAAAATGGGTTCGTGGGAGCACCACCCATGGTCTATTGTAAAGCCCCATGTGAGGATGTAAAATGCGGTGATCATGCATTCTGTAAACCCGATGGACAAGAAGCATACTGTATATGCGAAGACGGGTGGACTTTTAACCCTAACGATATAGCCGCTGGGTGCATAGATATTGATGAATGTGACATAATTAATGGTTTAAGCGGACGATGTGGAAAAGACGCTATTTGTACCAATCTACCTGGTACGTTTGCTTGCCAATGTCCTCAAGGTTATACCGGCAACCCTTCTAATCAATGTAGCGATATAGACGAATGTTTAAAACCTAACATTTGTGGAATCGGAGCTTTTTGTACAAACCTACCTGGTGAATACGTTTGTGAATGTCCAGAGGGTAGCATACCTGATCCTGATCCAAAAGTAAAATGTAATGAAATAGTAACATGTAAAATAGATTCAGACTGCCCAGGAAATGCTTTATGTGACAAACAGAAACGTTGCTTATGTCCAGAACCAAATACTGGGAATGACTGTAGACATCCATGTGAAACAATCAACTGTGGACCAAATGAACAATGTATGTTAGTAAATCAAGAAGCAAAATGTATTTGTAATACAGGATATACTGCTACCAGTACCGGATGTATTGATGTCGACGAATGTCTTGTTAATCCTTGTCAAACAGGAGCTATTTGTAAAAACGAACCAGGTACTTTCTCTTGCCAATGTCCAGGCGGTTTTAATGGTGATCCATATAGATTAGGTTGTACAAGATCTAACATACCTTCCCCAACCTGTTCTGAATCTAACCCTTGTTTACCTGGAGAACAATGTATTTTAGATGAATTCTTGGGACAAAATGTTTGTATATGCGTTCAGGGTTATGTACGAGATAAAGAATTCGGAAAATGTAGAGATAATGACGAATGTACTGAACTTCGTGATACCCCAGCTTGTGGAATTAATGCTATATGTAAAAACCTTCCTGGTAGTTATGATTGCCAATGTCCACCAGGTTTTAATGGAAATCCATTTCAAGAATGTCTTGAATGTAATAGCCCTGACTGTAAATGCCAACCACCATACAAACTTTCTAATGACGGTAACTGTGTCTTAGCCAGTTGCGGAAAAGACGGCTCATGTCCTAACGGTGCAGAATGTATAACAATAACAGGCGGTGTCAGTTACTGTGCTTGTCCAAAGGGATATAAAACAACTCTGGATGGATCCTGCAAAGATATTAACGAATGTAAAGAACTACCAAACACATGTGGCTTTGGAGCTGAGTGTAGAAATAAACCAGGATCATATGAATGTAATTGTCCTCAAGGATACGGTGGAGATCCTTACCACGGCGTCTGTTCCCCAGCTCAAAAAAAATGTCAAAGCGATAAAGAATGTTCGACAAATGAAAAATGTATCCAACCAGGTGAATGTATTTGTCAACCGCCGTATTACACTGACCCACAAGATGGAAATAAATGCAAGAGTCCTTGTGAAAGATTCCCTTGTGGTATGAATGCTAGATGTACACCAAGTGATCCACCTAAATGCATGTGCTTAACAGGCTATAAAGGAGATCCATATCAAGGCTGTAGCGATATAGACGAATGTGCTAATACACCTTGTGCTTATGGAGCCCATTGTATCAACGAAAAAGGTGCATTTCAATGCATTTGTCCTAAAGGAATGACTGGAGATCCATACAAGGGTGGTTGTATACTGGGCATTAATCCAAAAACTGAATGTAACTCAAATTCTGACTGCGCAGATAATTTATCTTGTCAAGATGGAAACTGCATTAGTCCATGTGCTGGTTTACTATGTGGGCCTAATGCAGAATGCGAACCAGAAGGTCATGCTGCATGGTGCAGATGTAATATAGGATACAAAGAAAATGAAATTGGGGAATGTATAGCACGTATGTTATAAATACTCAAATAAATATTAAATAAACTTTACTAAAACCTCTTTTTATTACAGAATGTGAACACGTAGTTTGTGCACAAGGAGCTCAATGTATAACAACAGTTTCTGGCCCAACTTGCAAATGCTTAGAGGGTTTAATGGGTAACCCTTTTCCAGGCGGACAATGTACTACTGACGTTTGTTCTGCCAAGCAACCTTGTGAAGAGCCATATACCTGTATCAGTGGAAGATGTAAACAAAGGTGTGAAGGAATAGTTTGTGGTGTGGGTGCTTACTGCGACAAAAATACCAATAAATGCGTCTGTAATAAACTATTCGAGGGAAATCCAAATCTTCTTTGTATGCCTCGTAAGTATGTTTTGGATAACTACTGAGTTTTAGTTTCATCAATTAAAACGAAAACAAGTCTAAATAGAGTCATATAATATATGAGTCGTATATGATTTAATTCAAAGTGCTACTGCATACTGAATAAATCCTACTGGGTGTTTTCGTTTAATTTCAATTCTTGTTAAATATATTAATATATTATTTTTTGTTGCAGCAATATCCAAACCTAAATGTAAACCAAAATGTGGCATAAATGCACATTGCGAATATTCCTTTCTTTCAAACAAATGCGTATGTAATTCTGGAACTATTGGAAATCCGTATGAATCTTGCGAAACCAAAAATGTAGAAAGAAAAAAATGTGATCCAACCTCTTGTGGTAGAAACGCCGACTGCCTGGAATCATACAACGGCATTCAGTGCACATGCAAGTATGGATTTAAGGGAAATGCTTATATTGGTTGTGAGGACATAAACGAGTGTAATACAAACGTATGCGGTCAAAGCGCTGTCTGTATTAACACTATTGGTAGTTATGATTGTCGCTGTAAGGAAGGCTATGCAGGAAATCCATTTATAATGTGTGCGCAAGTACAAGGAGGGATCTGCAAAGAAGTAGACAATTGCTTATGTAATGAAAACCTTATTTGTCCGAATGATTACAGCTGTCAAAGCGGCAGGTGTCTAAACTTATGCGAGGCCACAGATTGCGGGCCAAAAGCAACTTGCAATGAAGGCCAATGTTACTGCCCACCTGGCTATATAGGTAATCCTAATGATCTAATCTCAGGTTGCACGCTAGAAGATCTTTGTACTAGTGATTTGGATTGTTTAGACACACATATCTGTTTTCAACTTGGCAAAGGTGTGAGAAAATGTTTAGATGCCTGTAGTAAGGTACAATGCGGACCCAATGCTTTATGTGTCGCAGAAAATCACAGATCAACATGTATATGTGCTCCAGATTACTTTGGAAATCCTGGAGATTTAAGTTTGGGTTGTCATTTAGAAGAAAGAGTAAACAAAAAGGAATGTTACAAAGATTCAGACTGTAAAAAAGGCACTATTTGTTCTATAGACGTGAACGGTTGGCAAAAATGTATTAGTCCGTGTGAAACAGTTGCTTGCGGTTCGAATGAAGAATGTCAAATAGATTCAGCAGGACACCCTACATGTGCATGCAAGGGAGAATATATGTGGAATCCAGTTGCTTCTGTTTGTGAAAAACCTTCAGTACCTGAATGTTCAGATGATTCAGCCTGTCAGCCTATATCTTCTTGTCAACCTGATGCCTTGGGTATATTAAAATGCGTTCCAGTATGCTCCCATTTCACCTGTCCGAAAAATGCAGTTTGTGTAGCGGAATCCCATAAGGGAAAATGTCATTGCTTGTCAGGTTTCACAGGAAATCCCAATGATCGCAACGGCTGTAAGGAAATTAAACAAAATCAATGTAATTCAGATGCACAATGCTCAGAGGATGAAACTTGCCAGATGCATAAAGATCACGAAATCCTAATGTGTATAAAATCTTGTGATCAACTTGTATGTGGCTCCAATGCAGTTTGTGTAGTTAATAATCATATAGCACAATGTCAATGCCCACCAGGCTCATTTATCGGGGATCCAAATGATCCTAATGGTTGTAAATCTGTTCCATGCGTTTATAACACTGACTGTCCAAGTAACCAGCTATGTAATAGAATGACTCATTCATGTCACGACGTCTGTGATGAGGAATCATGTGGCACTAATGCAGTTTGTATAGCTGATGATCATAAGGCTATTTGTCAATGTCCACCAGGTTTTAATCCAAATCCTATTGCCGAAGTAGAATGCGTTGCTTTGGAAGTATGCGATCCAAATCCATGCCATAGTTCAGCTATATGTCAAGTTGCTAATTCAGGACATACTTGTAGATGCCCACTTGGAACTATTGGAGATCCGTACAGCACAGGATGTAGACCTGAAGGTAATTGCCCAAGGGGTGATGTAGATTGTCCACTACAATCCGTTTGTCAATCAGGAAAATGTATTAACCCATGCGAAAGCAAATCTTGTGGTCACAACGCTATATGTACAATAGAGAATAGAAAAGCTGTTTGCAAATGTGCATTAAAATATATACCATCAGTAAATGGAATCCAAGATGGCTGTGTTAAAATTGCCGTTTCATGTGAGAGTGATTCAGAATGTGGCAGTGAAGTTTGTTACTCAAGACAATGCAGAGCAGTATGTAGAAATAATAATGATTGTGCTGATGGAGAGCTATGCTCGGATAACAAATGTATGATGCCTTGCAGTGATCATAGTCAATGTAAATATGATCAAGCTTGTGTTAATGGAAGCTGTTTAATTGGTTGTCGAAGTAACAAGAACTGCCCATCAGAACATGCATGTATTAATAATCAATGTCAAGATCCGTGTCAAATAGAAAGCTCTTGCGGTCCAAATTCGATATGTTCATGCAGTGAACACAAAACAATATGTAAATGCCCTATTGGTTTCGATGGTAATCCTTCACCACAAGAAGGCTGTATAAGAATACCTTCCGTTTGTCAACAATCGACTAACTGCCCAGCTGCTCATATTTGTAAGAAAAACACTTGCATGCTTTCATGCCAGGAAAATAGCAATTGTGCAGTAGGAGAAAGATGTGCTAATAGCACTTGCGCAAAAGTTTGTTATGACAATAGAAATTGCTTACCAGGTGAAATATGTATCAATGATATTTGTGTTCCGGGTTGTTCTGTAGATGGAGATTGCAGACCATCGGAAATTTGCAAAAATGAACAGTGTAAATGTGCTAACGGATATATAGGAACACCAAATGGCTGTATAGATATAGATGAATGTAAAGATCAACCTTGTCATTCTTCAGCTATTTGCAAAAATAGTGCCGGATCATATCAATGTATTTGTCCTGAAGGACGAATTGGTGATCCAATTAAAGACGGCTGTATGTTACCAGATCAATGTAGAAGTGACAAAAATTGCGCCGATAACCTTGCTTGTAAAGGAGGAAAATGCCAAGATCCTTGTGAAGTAACTCGATGTGGAGTTAAAGCTAACTGTAAAGTTATTAAGCACAAACTAACATGTACTTGCCCGCCAGGAAATTTAGGTGACCCTTTCGATCAGCAGTTAGGATGCTTTAAAGTAGAATGTTTAGAAAATAAAGATTGTAGTCCATCAACAGCTTGTGACAGTTTCTCCAACAAATGCATTAATCCTTGCAGTACAATTAGTTGCGGAAAAGGAACATGTATAACTGAAAACCATCAGGCAGTATGCGAATGTTTCTCTGGATATACTTTATCAAAAAAGAAATGCGTGGATATTGATGAATGCAAAACCAATAAACCATGCCATAGTACAGCAGTATGTATTAATTCTGAAGGTGATTTTAGCTGTGTTTGTCCTGAAGGATACATTGGAGATCCAGTAGGAACAGGCTGTCGAAGACCGGGAGAATGTTTTACCGATTCCGACTGTCCATCGTCTGCTACTTGTGAAGATAATCACTGTAGAAATCCATGTGATAAGCTAGCAGCTTGTGGTATAAACGCCGAATGCATACCTCAAGGACATGTTGCTACTTGTAGATGCCCTGCTAAAACTAAAGAAGACGACAATCATAACTGTTTACCAATTGAATGTGTTGATAATGATGACTGTTCGCAAGACAAAACTTGTGTTGAATCGAAATGTTTTAATCCTTGCTCTATATCAAATGCTTGTGGAGAAAATGCAAAATGCCAGGCAGTTAATCACGCCGGTGTTTGTAGTTGTGAGGCTGGCCATACAGGAGATCCACATTTCGGTTGCATTTCGGTGCAATATTGTGCTAGCGACAACCAGTGTCTATCAGGATCAAAATGCTACAATGGACTATGTACCTGTTAGTATTTTATTTTTAAACATACTTTAATTATATATTTGTATTTTACAATGTTTTTTTTATTTTAGCTATCTGTACAACATCAAGAGAATGCATTCAAGATCAACTGTGTATTCAAGGAATATGTCAACCAATATGTAAAGCAAATTCATCTTGTCCGGACTTTCAGTTTTGTCAAAACAATATCTGCACTCAAGAAGTTAGATGTCGTGAAAGTACAGATTGTGACTATACCCAAAAATGTCTTTCAAATCCCGTGGGACAAGCAGAATGCATAGACGCTTGTGAGGGAGTTTTGTGTGGCAGAAATGCTGAATGTACTTCGAAAAATCACAAAGCCACATGTACTTGCAAATCTGGCTTTAAAGGAAATCCAAACGATGATAAACTCGGCTGTCAAAAGGTCGAATGTGAGACTAACGAACAGTGCTCCAATGATAAACTATGTGACCAATACATGTGCAAGATAGCTTGTTTAGTAAATAATCCTTGTGGACGTAACGCTTTGTGTTCCGCTGAAAAACATAAGCAAGTTTGTTACTGTCAACCAGGTTACACCGGAAATCCTCATAGTACATGCCAGTTGATAGATTATTGCGCTGACAAACCCTGTGCAAATGGTGCAACATGCCACAATTCTAGAGGTTCATTCAAATGTCAGTGCCCAAACGGTTTAGTTGGTGATCCCTATAATGAAGGCTGCAAAACACCGCAAGAATGTATGACTGACAAAGATTGTCCATTAGAAGCTAAATGTGATAAGTCAAAGAAAAACAATAAATGCAAAAACGTTTGTAATGAGAAAGAATGTGGTAGTAATGCAGAATGTATCGCGGTAGAACATGTTGGTCACTGTAGCTGTCGAAACGGTTACACCGGATATCCTGAAGATTTGAAAATAGGCTGTAAACCTAAGTTAGTCAATTGCCATACAGCTGCCGATTGTCCGCAAAATACATATTGTTATGGAGATATATGTAAACCTTTGTGTCAAGCCGATAGTGACTGCAGCTCATCTGAGAAATGCTTAAAAGGCCAATGCGTCAATCAATGTGAACTACGATCAGCTTGTGGCATTAATGCTGAATGTTTAACTGAAAATCATCAAAAATCATGCCAGTGTCCTAGTGGATTTACTGGCGACTCATCCATCGAATGTATAAGAAGTAAGTTAATTTATTTAACATTTTATATTTTTTATTTCTTATTCAAGTTTTATTATTTATTAAATATTATTGTATACTTTATGTAATTCACCTAAGAACGACAAAGCAGTTTTTTGCTATATATGAAACGATTTTTTACACGCTTTTGTTTTTGGAAGTACTACTTTTAAACAACTCAAATAATTTCATTAGGAAATTATAAATTTTATCATTTTAACGCCTGATGCTCTAGCTACTTTAAATAATAAAATGATTGTTTACTCTTATCATCCTACTTAAATTACTAGTGGAAACGTAAGAAAAAATAACTTCGACTTATTTGACAAAAAAAAACTGAAAAAATAAAATACCGAAACTTTAAACTATAATACTTCAAATGTACCAAAAAAAACAATATATATATATATATATATATATATATATATATATATATATATATATATATATATATATATATATTTACCAAAATAAACAGGTGGATAAAACATTGTATGGTACATGATAATTAAGAGATATTACACTCAACAATATCTTGACATTTAATACCCCCAAACCACTGGTATAATTATTCATTTTATTTTCAGTGCCTGTATCTTGTTCATCGAACCAAGACTGTCCAAACGATTTTAACTGTATAGAAAATATGTGTTATCCTCAATGCAAATCAGACACAGAATGCGCATTTAATGAAAAATGCCTCAAAGGAAAATGTCAACTTACTTGCCGTGTAGATAACGACTGTTTCTTAAATCACATCTGTTTGAAAAATATGTGCATTTTTGGTTGCCATGGAAATGAAGACTGCAGTAGCAGTGAATCATGCAGAAATAACAAATGTATTAATCCTTGTAAGGAAAATCCCTGCGGTCCCAACTCGCTGTGCAACGTTTTAAATCATAGAGCTAGTTGTTCTTGTGGACCAGGTTTTGTACCAAATCCATCTGCTAAAGTGGCATGTGTTCGAACACCACCACAACCTTGTGCAGAAAATCGTGAATGTCCCGCTGGAAATATATGCAAAGAAGATTTTTGTAGAACAGTGTGCTCATCGGATAAAGGTTGTTTAAATAACGAAAGATGTGACGTATCTTCTCGAGTTTGTAAACCATTATGTAGACGAGATAGCGACTGCAGAAGTGATGAAATATGTGAAGGATTATCTTGCCTGTTGGGTTGTAGAACAAATAGTGGGTGCTCAGAAACCATGAGTTGCATCAATAATAAATGTACTAACATATGCGCATCACCCACAGCTTGTGGAACAAACGCAGTTTGTAATGTTGTTGGGCATAAAAAATTATGTACTTGCCCAAAACCGTTAATTGGTAATCCATTAGAGTCATGCAGATATCCAGCAAGGTCTTGTTACCAAGATACTGAATGCGTTGAAGGGCAGTCTTGCTATGAAGGAAACTGTCAAGGAATGTGCAGAACGTAAGTTTATATTTATAATATTTATAACATAAAATTAAATATCTTTTTTTAGTGATCGTAATTGTTTAGAAGACGAAAAGTGTATAAGAGGAGTCTGTAAAACAGTATGTAACTCAGATGCATCTTGCGGTGAAAACCAAATTTGTGAAAACAGAATTTGTGAAGTCGGTTGTAGAAGCGACTCTGTATGCCTTTCAGATCAAGCCTGCATCAGTAATAAATGCCAAGGTAAAATATACTTTTCATAATATTTTAACAATAACTTAAAAGATTTTTTTAGATCCCTGCAATGGATATTCAAGTTGCGGTGTATGCGCAGAATGTAAGGTCAAAAATCATGTAGCTCAGTGCAGTTGTCCAACCAACTTCCTGGGAAATCCATTGGTATCTTGCACACAAGCTGCTACTCGTTGTGATGACAGTTGCGAATGTGATGAAGCAGGATACTGTACAAAATCTTGTAAAAAAGATAGCCATTGCTCATGTGGCGAAACATGTGTATCAGAAAAATGTAGAAACAAATGTTCTTTACAACTGGGTTGTGCTCAAGGTCAAATTTGTATTAAAGGGGCGTGTCTACCAGGATGCAAATCAAACAACGATTGTTCCAACTTCGAAGTATGTAAGAACAACAAATGTCAAAACCCCTGCGAAGTATCTAATGCATGTGGCACAAACGCTTTATGCCGAGCAGCTGATCATAGAAAGATATGTCTCTGTCCCGATGGTCATCAAGGAGACCCAAATAACCAGTGCACACCCTACGAATGTAAAATGGATGATGATTGTGAGCCTAATAAAAAATGTGGAAAAGATGGAAGTTGTAGAAACGCATGTCTTGAACATGGAGTGTGTGGTATAAACGCCCAGTGTAGGGTGGTAGATCGAAAACCCCTTTGCTCCTGTCCACCTGGTTTTATAGGCAATGCTTTTGTAGAATGTAAAGTTAAAACAGTTGACGAATGTTCGAAAAATCCATGTGGCAAAAATGCTTTATGTAAGGATGTCCATGGAGGATTTGAATGCAGCTGTGAAAAAGGTTGTACTGGTGATGCTTACAATAACTGTATCTGCCAAGAAAAAGATTCATGTAAACGGAATTTATGCGGAACTGGAGCTTTATGTAAAATAGTAAATAAAAAAGAAGAGTGTTATTGTCCTCCTGAAGCACCTGTTGGAGATCCTACTATTGAATGTAAGTTAGTTAAATTTTAAAATTAATATAGTTTTTATCATTTTTTTTTTGTTTACGATTAGGTTCAAATGAAAGAGGTGTTGTTGACTGCAGAACAGAGGGATGTGGTAAGAATGCAGATTGTTTACGCGAGGAGGCATTTTTCGTTTGTAAATGCTTACCAGGCTACTCAAGGAAGTCTGGAGAAGAATGCGAGAGTGGTGAGTACATGTTGCAACAAGACAAAATTTATATATTACATTTGTATACAGTACATTGGCTTATCGCTCAAATGTCAAAAATCTATATACTATAAATATGTTCATCATCACTATGTATAAAGAATCTGCACGTTTATAATACGATATTTTTTCAAATTGTAGCCAGAAATTAGTATATTTATTTAGTTTTTGGTCTAGGAAGTTGTAAGTTGTGTATGTAAATAAAGTACTAGTTGTTGACTAGAGATGTCACCATGTGGAATGTACACTTCAGGGTTCCAATCTGCCTTTCACACGATCCTGAAACGCCCACGTTTCCCATCAATACCTTAGCACATTCCACACAGCTGAGTAAAATCAGTTTTATGAAACCATATAAATAGTAGAGCACTGGCAACGCGTGCGGTTGCGCGCATCGGGTATGATGGACGATAAGTCAGATTGGGAACTATGAAAGGAGCATTCTCACATTAATTTTGCGTTTGCATTTAAATATCTCTGTATTCGGCTGAGAGCTTATTGTAAATATTGCCGCTTGTCCGGTCTCGTTGAGATGGCCTCTTTCATTTCTCTCATCCTCTGACTACTGTCTTGGTCACGCCCGCATGCGATGTATTGTGAGATATATTTCCTTTCACGGTTCTTAAAATTGCTTTCTTTTTCCTGCCACCCCTTGTAGAAGCTGAATGTAACAGTGACTTAGAATGTCCCAACGAAAAGGCATGCATCAACATGCAGTGTATAGATCCCTGTACGCTCCTTGGAGCTTGCGGAACAAATGCCCTGTGTAAAACTGTACTCCATAGACCGCGATGTTCGTGTCCAGAATGCCATATTGGAAGCGCAAATACCGCTTGCAATCCTGATCCAAAATGTTTAAGCAGCCAGCCAAAAACTCCGACGATTATTTCCAAATGCGAATACGACACAGATTGTTCTGCACAATTGGCGTGTAATGTTCTAACTGGAGAATGCTTCGATCCATGCAAAAACCCTTCGTTCAAATGTAGAGGTAATAAAAAATGTGAGGTACACCATCATCGTGCCACCTGTGTCTGCAAAAATGGATTTGTTGTAAATGAAAGGGGAGAAATAGCATGTGCACCCGATCACGTTGAATGCTCATTGGACACCGAATGTCTATCAAATAAAGCTTGCATAGAAGGTCAGTGCAAAAATCCATGTACGTCATCACAAAAAGCTCCATGTCCACCAGAGAAAGGTTGCGATGTACTTAATCACAAACCAATATGTATTTGTCTTAAAAACTGTAACCCGTCTTTGTCAATATGCTTGAGAGACAATGGATGTCCGTTAAACCAAGCATGTAGAGCATTTAGATGTGAAGATCCATGTGCAACAGCTGGCTGTACTCCCTGTACTGTAGAAGATCATAAACCAATATGCAAGTTTTGCCCTCCAGGATTTGTATCTGACCCAAAATACGGATGCCTCAAAGGTAAAAACTAATTACTGGTGCAAATCTCTTAGTGCTTGACGACAAACATCAATGAACGATGAGTTCCGTTGCTTTCGGTTTAAGTACGCAGTAATAGACCAACCTTCTATTCTTCTACGTCGTTACTTTTACCAGTAAAGATATAAAGATGCATATATATGACATATGCAGATTTGATCCTATTATCTTAATCCTTCTCTTTCGAAAATCTTCTATTATTTCTTAGTCATTAAAACTTTATAACTGCTATGTTAAACGTTTTGCCTTTTCCTTTCAACCTTTTCAATCTTTTAACTAACTATTAACCAAACGCTGTGCATATTAACTAATCACTTACTGTAAATGTTTGTAAATATGTATGTAAATAAAATGTATTCGCAGCTGATAAGTCAACAAACGTTACCTGCAACGCCGATTCCGACTGTTCACAAATACAAACCTGCCTGGGAAAAATTTGTACAGATTCATGCACCAAAATGTGTGGCAAAACAGCAATATGCGAAGCAAAAAATCACAAGGCAAAATGTTCATGCCCATCAGGATACGAAGGCAATGCGTCAATAGAGTGTTTTCCTATACATCCCTCTACCCTCCCTCCTAAATATACCACTTCAAAAAAAGGAATTAATAAAACAGATACCCATCCTATTTATGTAGGCAGAAAATCACAAACTTCTGAGGGCCCTCAGCCAACTATACCCGGACAAACTAAACTCTTATCTGAATTAACTACTGGCACGTATGAGACTACCCTTAAATATTCTGAAGGCACTCAGCCAACTGTTAGTAAAACTATAAAAAAAACTAATCTCTCAACTGACATAACTACTGGCACGTATGAGACAACTTTTAAATATTATGGCACTCAGCCAACAGTTGGTATAACGACATCTGGACAAACTATAATCCCATCCAAAATAACGACTGGCACGTATAAGACAACACCTAAATATGCTGAAGGCACTCAGCCAACAGTAAGTACAATAGCATACGAACAAACTAAATTACCCTCTAAAGTAACTAATGGTGCATATGAGACAACCCTTAAATATTCTGAAGGCACTTTGCCAACAGTTGGTACAACTATACCATCAGAAACTAAACTGCTCTCTGAAATAACTACTGGTACGTATGAGACAACTCTTAAATATTCTGAAGGCACTCAGCCAACATTAGGTACAACGACATACGGACAAACTAAACTACAATCTAAAGAAACTACTGGTGCATATGAGACAACCCTTAAATATTCTAAAAGCACCCAGCCAACAGTTGGTACAACTATAACCGAAAAAACTATAATTTCGTCCGAAATATCTACGGGTGCGTATGAGACAACCCTTATATATTCCGAAGGCACTCGGCCAACAGTTAGTATAATTATACCGGCAGAAACCAAATTTCCATCCAAAGTAACCACTGGCGTATCTGAGACAACCCCTAAATACCCTGAAGGCACCCAGCCAACAATTAGTACAACTATAGCCGCAAAAACCAGTACTCCATCCAAAGTAAGTACGGGCGCATATGAAACAACCCTAAAATATTCTGAAGGTACTCAGCCAACAGTTGGTACAACTATTCCTGTAGAATCTAAATTTCCGACCGAAGTAACTACTGGCACATACAAGACCACCCTAAAATATCCTGAAGGCACTCGGCCAATTCTTGGTTTTACTAAACCTATAGGTGAGTATGAGACAACCCTAAGATATTCCGAAGGCACTCAGTCAACTGTTGGTATAACTATACCGGGAGAAACTAAAATCCCGACTGAAGTAACTACTGGTGCATATGAGACATCCACAAAATATTCTGAAGGTACTAAACCAACAGTTAGTACAACTATACCAGGAGAAACTAAATTTCCGACCGAAGTAACTACTGGCGCATATGAGACCACCCTAAAATATTCTGAAGGCACTCAGCCAACTGTTAGTATAAATATACCGGGAGAAACTAAAATACCATCTGAATTAACTACTGGCGCTTATGAGACGACTTTAAGATACTCTGAAGGCACTCTGCCAACAGTTGGGACAATAGCATACGAACAAACTAAATTACCCTCTAAAGTAACTAATGGTGCATATGAGACAACCCTTAAATATTCTGAAGGCACTTTGCCAACAGTTGGTACAACTATACCAGCAGAAACTAAACTGCTCTCTGAAATAACTACTGGTACGTATGAGACAACTCTTAAATATTCCGAAGGCACTCAGCCAACAGTTGGTACAACTATACCCGAAGAAACTAAATTCCCGACCAAAGTAACTACTGGTGCATATGAGACAACCACAAAATATTCTGAAGGTACTCAGCCAACAGTTGGTACAACTATACCCGGAGAAATTAAATTTCCGACCGAAGTAACAACTGGCGCATATGAGACCACCCTAAAATATTCTGAAGGTACTCAGCCAATTGCTGGTGCCACTAAACCTACTGGCGCGTATAAGACAACCCTAAGATATTCCGAAGGCCCTCAGCCAACAGTTGGTACAACTATACCCGGAGAAACTAAATTCCCGACCAAAATAACTACTGGCGCATATAAGACAACCCTAAAATATTCTGAAGCCACTCAGCCTAATGTTGGTATTACTACACCTACAGGTGAGTATGAGACAACCCTAAGATATTCCGAAGGCACTCAGTCAACTGTTGGTATAACTATACCGGGAGAAACTAAAATACCGACTGAAGTAACTACTGGTGCATATGAGACATACACAAAATATTCTGAAGGTACTAAACCAACAGTTGGTACAACTATACCAGGAGAAACTAAATTTCCGACCGAAGTAACTACTGGCGCATATGAGACCACCCTAAAATATTCTGAAGGCACTCAGCCAACTGTTAGTATAAATATACCGGGAGAAACTAAAATACCATCTGAATTAACTACTGGCGCTTATGAGACGACTTTAAGATACTCTGAAGGCACTCAGCCAACAGTTGGGACAACAATACCCGGAGAAACTAAATTTCCGACCGAAGTAACTACTGGCGCGTATAAGACAACCCTAAAATATTCTAAAGGCACTCAGCCAATTGTTAATGTAACTATACATGGAGTAACTAAAATCCCATCTGAAGTAACTACTGACGCGTACGAGACAACTTTAAGGTATTCCGAAGGCACTCAGCCAACAGGTGGTACAACTATACCCGGAGAAACTGAATTCTCGGCCGTAACTACTGGCGCATATAAGACAACTCTAAAATATTTTGAAGGCACTCAACCAACAGTTGGTATAACTATACCCGGAGAAACTAAATTCCCGACCAAAGTAACTACTGGCGCGTATGAGGCAACTTTAAGACATTTCGAAGGCACTCAGCCAACAGATGGTACAACTATACCCGGAGAGGAAAGTCCAAACGAAACTAAAATACCGACTGAAGTAACTACTGGTGCATATGAGACATCCACAAAATATTCTGAAGGTACTAAACGAACAGTTGGTACAACTATACCAGGAGAAACTAAATTTCCGACCGAAGTAACTACTGGCGCATATGAACCAACCCTAAAATATTCTAAAGGCACTCAGCCAACTGTTGGTATAACTATACCAGTAGAAACTAAAATCCTATCTGAAGTAACTACCGGCACGTACGAGACAACTTTAAATTATTCTGAAGGCACTCAGCCAACAGTTACTAAAACTATACCAGGAGAAACTAAATTCCTCCCCGAAGTAACTACCGGTGCATATGAGACAACCCTAAAATATTCTGAAGGCACTCAGCCAACTGCTGGTATAACTATACCCGGAGAAACTAAATTTCCGACCAAAGTAACTACTGGCGCGTACGAGACAACTCTAAAATACTCTGAAGGCACTCAGCCAACAGTTAGTACAACTATACCCGGAGAAACTAAATTCCCGAGCGAAGTAACTACCGGCGTATATGAAACAACCCTAATATATTCTGAAGGCACTCAGCCAACTGGTGGTATAACTATACCCGGAGAAACTAAATTACCATCAGAACTACCTACTAGAGCATATAAAACAACCCTTAAACATGTCGAAGGCACTCAGCCAACAGTCAGTACAACTATACCCAGAGAAACTAAATTTCCGACCGAAGTAACTACCGGCGCATATGAAACAACCCTAAAATATTCTGAAGGCACTCAGCCAACTGTTGGTATAACTATACCGAAAGAAACTAAAATCCCATCTAAAGCAAGTACTGGCGCGTATGAGACAACCCTAAGATACTCCGAAGGCACTCAGCCAACAGTTAGTACAACTATACCCGGAAAAACTGAATTCTCGAGCGGAGTAACTACCGACGTATATGAAACAACCCTAATATATTCTGAAGGCACTCAGCCAACAGTTGGTACAACTATACCCGGAGAAACTAAATTCCCATCCGAAATACCTACTGGCGCGTATAAGACAACCCTTAAATATTCAGAAGGCACTCAGGCCACATTTAGTACAACTATACCCGGAGAAATTAAATTCCCAACTGAAGTAACTACCGGCGCATATAAAACAACCCTAAAATATTCTGAAGGCACTCAGCCAACTGCTGGTATAACTATACTCGGAGAAACTAAATTACCATCAGAACTACCTACTAGAGCATATAAAATAACCCTTAAACATGTCGAAGGCACTCAGCCAACAGTCAGTACAACTATACCCAGAGAAACTAAATTTCCGACCGAAGTAACTACCGGCGCATATGAAACAACCCTAAAATATTCTGAAGGTACTCAGCCAACAGTTGGTACAACTATACCCGGAGAAACTAAATTCCCATCCGAAATACCTACTGGTGCGTATAAGACAACCCTTAAATATTCAGAAGGCACTCAGGCCACATTTGGTACTACTATACCCGGAGAAATTAAATTCCCGACCGAAGTAACTACCGGCGCATATAAAACAACCCTAAAATATTCTGAAGGCACTCAGCCAACTGCTGGTATAACTATACCCGGAGAAACTAAATTTCCGACCAAAGTAACTACTGGCGCGTATGAGACAGCCCTAAAATACTCCGAAGGCGCTCAGCCAACAGTTAGTACAACTATACCCGGAGAAACTAAATTCCCGAGCGAAGTAACTACCGGCGTATATGAAACAACCGTAATATATTCTGAAGGCACTCAGCCAACTGTTGGTATAACTATACCCGGAGAAACTAAATTACCATCGGAACTACCTACTAGAGCATATAAAACAACCCTTAAACATGTACAAGGCACTCAGCCAACAGTCAGTACAACTATACCCAGAGAAACTAAATTTTCGACCAAAGTAACTACCGGCGCATATGAAACAACCCTAAAATATTCTGACGGCACTCAGCCAACTATTGGTATAACTATACCGGAAGAAACTAAAATCCCATCTAAAGCAACTACTGGCGCGTATGAGACAACCCTAAGATACTCCAAAAGCACTCAGCCAACAGTTAGTACAACTATACCGGTAGAAACTAAATTCCCGAGCGAAGTAACTACAGGCGTATATAAAACAACTCTAAAATATTCTGAAGGCACTCAGCCAACTGCTGGTATAACTATACCCGGAGAAACTGAATTTCCTACCAAAGTAACTACTGGTACGTATGAGACAACCCTAAAATACTCCGAAGGCACTCAGCCAACAGTTAGTACTACTATACCCGGAGAAATTAAATTCCCGACCGAAGTAACTACCGGCGCATATAAAACAACCCTAAAATATTCTGAAGGCACTCAGCCAACTGCTGGTATAACTATACCCGGAGAATCTAAATTTTCGACAGAAGTAACTACTGGCGCATATGAGACAACCGTAAAATATTCTGAAAGCACTCAGCCAACTGTTGGTATAACTATACCAGAAGAAACTAAAATACAATCCAAAGCAACTACTGGCGCGTATGAGACAACCCTAAAATACTCCGAAGGCACTCAGCCAATTGTTGGTATTACTACACCTACAGGTGAGTATGAGACAACCCTAAGATATACCAAAGGAACACAGCCAACTGTTGGTATAACAATACCGGGAGAAACTAAAATCCCATCTGAAGTAACTACCGGTGCATATGAGACACCTCTAAAATATTCTGAAGGAACTCAGTCGACTGTTGGTATAACTATACCAGAAGAAACTAGAATACCATCCAAAGCAACAACTGGCGCGTATGAGACAACCCTAAAATACTCCGAAGGCACTCAGCCAATTGTTGGTATTACTACAGCTACAGGTGAGTATGAGACAACCCTAAGATATTCCAAAGGAACACAGCCAACTGTTGGTATAACTATACCTGGAGAAACTAAATTCCCGAGCGAAGTAACTACCGACGTATATGAAACAACCTTAATATATTCTGAAGGCACTCAGCCAACTGCTGGTATAACTATACCCGGAGAAACTAAATTTCCGACCAAAGTAACTACTGGCGCGTATGAGACAACCCTAAAATACTCCGAAGGCACTCAGCCAACAGTTAGTATAACTATACCCGGAAAAACTAAATTTCCGACCAAAGTAACTACTGGCGCATATGAGACAACCCTAAAATATTCTGAAGGTACTCAGCCAACAGTTGGTATAACTATACCCGGAAAAACTAAATTGCCATCCGAAATACCTACTGGCGCGTATAAGACAACCCTGAAATATTTAGAAGGCACTCAGGCCACAGTTAGTACAACTATACCCGGAGAAACTAAATTCCCGACCCAAGTAACTACCGGCGCATATGAAACAACCCTAAAATATTCTGAAGGCACTCAGCCAACTTTTGTTATAACTATACCAGAAGAAACTAAAATACCATCCAAAGCAACTACTGGCGCGTATGAGACAACCCTAAAATACTCCGAAGGCACTCAGCCAATTGTTGGTATTACTACACCAACAGGTGAGTATGAGACAACCCTAAGATATTTCAAAGGAACACAGCCAACTGTTGGTATTACTATACCGGGAGAAACTAAAATCCCATATGAAGTAACTACCAGCGCATATGAGACAACACTAAAATATTCTGAAGGAACTCAGCCGACTGTTGGTATAACTATACCGGAAGAAACTAAAATCCCATCTAAAGCAACTACTGGCGCGTATGAGACAACCCTAAAATACTCCGAAGGCACTCAGCCAATTGTTGGTATTACTACACCTACAGGTGAGTATGAGACAACCCTAAGATATTCCAAAGGAACACAGCCAACTGTTGGTATTACTATACCGGGAGAAACTAAAATCCCATCTGAAGTAACTACCGGCGCATATGAGACACCCCTAAAATATTCTGAAGGAACTCAGCCAACTGTTGGTATAACTATACCGAAAGAAACTAAAATCCCATCTAAAGCAACTACTGGCGCGTATGAGACAACCCTAAAATACTCCGAAGGCACTCAGCCAACAGTTAGTATAACTATACCCGGAGAAACTAAATTTCCGGCCGAAGTAACTACTGGCGCATATGAAACAACCCTAAAATATTCTGAAGGTACTCAGCCAACAGATGGTAAAACTATACCCGAAAAAACTAAATTCCCATCCGAAATACCTACTGGCGCGTATAAGACAACCCTGAAATATTCAGAAGGCACTCAGGCCACAGTTAGTACAACTATACCCGGTGAAACTAAATTCCCGACCGAAGTAACTACCGGCGCATATGAAACAACCCTAAAATATTCTGAAGGCACTCAGCCAACTGTTGGTATAACTATACCGGAAGAAACTAAAATCCCATCCAAAGCAACTACTGGCGCGTATGAGACAACTCTAAGATACTCCGAAGGCACTCAGCCAATAGTTAGTTCAAATATACCCAGAGAAACTAAATTTTCGACCAAAGTAACTACTGGCACGTATGAGACAACCCTAAAATACTCCGAAGGCACTCAGCCAACAGTTAATATAACTATACCCGGAAAAACTAAATTTCCGACCGAAGTAACTACTGGCGCATATGAGACAACCCTAAAATATTCTGAAGGTACTCAGCCAACAGTTGGTATAACTATACCCGGAAAAACTAAATTCCCATCCGAAATACCTACTGGCACGTATAAGACAACGCCAAAATATTTAGAAGGCACTCAGGCCACAGTTAGTACAACTATACCCGGAGAAACTAAATTCCCGACCCAAGTAACTACCGGCGCATATGAAACAACCCTAAAATATTCTGAAGGCACTCAGCCAACTGTTGGTATAACTATACCAGAAGAAACTAAAATACCATCCAAAGCAACTACTGGCGCGTATGAGACAACCCTAAAATACTCCGAAGGCACTCAGCCAATTGTTGGTATTACTACACCTACAGGTCAGTATGAGACAACCCTAAGATATTCCAAAGGAACACAGCCAACTGTTGGTATTACTATACCGGGAGAAACTAAAATCCCATCTGAAGTAACTACCGGCGCATTTGAGACAACCCTAAAATATTCTGAAGGAACTCAGCCGACTGTTGGTATAACTATACCGGAAGAAACTAAAATTCCATCTAAAGCAACTACTGGCGCGTATGAGACAACCCTAAAATACTCCGAAGGCACTCAGCCAACAGTTAGTATAACTATACCTGGAGAAACTAAATTTCCGACCGAAGTAACTACTGGCGCATATGAGACAACCCTAAAATATTCTGAAGGTACTCAGCCAACAGATGGTATAACTATACCCGGAGAAACTAAATTCCCATCCGAAATACCTACTGACGCGTATAAGACAACCCTGAAATATTCAGAAGGCACTCAGGCCACAGTTAGCACAACTATACCCGGAGAAACTAAATTCGCGACCGAAGTAACTACCGGCGCATATGAAACAAACCTAAAATATTCTGAAGGCACTCAGCCAACTGTTGGTATAACTATACCGGAGGAAACTAAAATCCCATCTAAAGCAACTACTGCTTATGAGACAACCCTAGGATATTCCGAAGGGACTCAGCCAATAGTAAGTTCAACTATACCCAGAGAAACTAAATTTCCGACCAAAGTAACTGGCGCGTATGAGACAACCGTAAAATATTTCGAAGGCACTCAGCCAACGGTTGGTACAACTATACCCGGAGAAACTAAATTCCCATTTGAAGTACCTACTGGCGCGTATAAGACAACCCTTAAATATGCCGAAGGCACTCAGCCAACAATTAGTACAACTATTCCCGGAGAAACTAAATTTCCGACCGAAGTAACTACTGGCGCATATGAGACAACCCTAAAATATTCCAAAGGCACTCAGCCAACAGTTGGGACAACTATACGCGGAGAAACTAAATTTCCCTCCGAAGTACCTACTGGTGCGTATAAGACAAGTCTTAAATATTCCGAAGGCACTCAGCCAACGGTTGGTACAACTATACCCGGAGAAACTAAATTCCCATTTGAAGTACCTACTGGCGCGTATAAGACAACCCTTAAATATGCCGAAGGCACTCAGCCAACAATTAGTACAACTATTCCCGGAGAAACTAAATTTCCGACCGAAGTAACTACTGGCGCATATGATACAACCCTAAAATATTCCAAAGGCACTCAGCCAACAGTTGGTACAACTATACCCGTAGAAACTAAATTCCCGTCCAAAGTAACTACAGGCGTGTATGGGACAACAATAAAATTTTCTGAAGGTACCCTGCCAACAGTTGGTACAACTATACCCGGAGAAACTAAATTCCCGTCCGAAGTAACTACTAGCACGTATCAGACAACTCTAAAATATTTTGAAGGAACTAAGCCTACAGTAGGTACAACGACATCCGGACAAACTAGACTCCCTTCTGAAGTAACTACTTTTGAAGTTACTTCTAGACCTGGTCAAACAGAGACAGTTATAAGTACAACATATTCTGAACTGACTAAAAGCCCTGAAATTTTAACCTATTGTACAAATAATAATAATTGCCTAACTACAGAAAGTTGTATAAATAATACATGTGTAAATCCTTGCCAATATTATCATCCTTGTCCAATAAATTTAGTGTGTGACGTAATTGCCAATATACCTGTTTGCAGGTGTTCCGTAAATCAAACTATTATACCAGGTAAAAAAAAAATTATATATGGTTTTTTTTTTGGGATTATGCGTCTGAAAACTTTGCCTATAATGGACGTTGAAACGCATGATCTGCAGCCCACAAAATCAAAACAGAGAGAGCTGTAAAAGGTCAAATACAGGAACCTTCTGGATCATTTTTGCATGAATAAAGGGCATTTATACGAAATGATACAGATTTTTACGAACATATATTTTGTATTATATTGTATAGATATAATAGATTTATTTATATTTTGTTATGGTGTTGGTTAAAGCGTATGGTGAAAGGTGGCTTAATTTGTGAATATATAGCTAGTTTAGTGCTTTTATTGCTTTGTACGATGTTATTGATGTTTATTATTTGTTTACAAATTTATTATATTTAACTTTTATATGGACTCTACTTATTTAAATTATTTGTACAGACATCATATGCCATTCACACACCGAATGTTCTACTGATCAAGCTTGTATAAATGGAAAATGTCAAAACCCTTGCTTAGTTTCGAACCCCTGTACATTATCACAAGACTGCCAAGTTCAAGATCATCAACCAGTTTGTGTTAAAGGTATTTATAATATAATTCTTAACTTATATTTGCATTTTTAACATAATTTATTTTACAGTATGCCAGTGTCAACAACACTCTGATTGTGGAAATCCTAACCTAATTTGCGATGGTTGCAAATGTATAGTGCGTAAGTATTAACTATATATATTAAAGATAGTACTCCATAGGTCAGGTAGTTTTATCTAGAAATAATTCAGGGAATTTTTGATTTTGGGTTTATTTTGTAGGGTATAGGGCCGCAGATAAAAAAACAATTTTGTGACCTTGAACTCGATCTGGAACTGTAATTTTTTTGACGTATTTTTCATAAAAAATACGATTTTTCAAAATATCTCAAGATTGGTGTATCCTAGGACAAAAACGTTCTATATGAAAATAAAGAGAAACAAATTTCCAACATTTTTTGTCGTATGTTTTTTTTGTAAGATTCATAACTAAACGTTACACTATTTGAAATAGCGTAGGAAATTTTGACAGGTGATTCTACATGATAAAATATGACAAAAAGTTCCTATAAACATATGTCTAAAAATGCGTCATAAGGGAGCTACGCCCCTTTGAAATAGGCTAAAAAAATCGGTTTTTATTTAATAACTCAGGAACCCTTTGAGATATGTTAACGAGGGTTTGCACGTGAATTAATCCTAATAAGGCCCATCTTTGTATGTCATTTTCACGTACTTATTTAAACCAGGGGTGTGCGAAACGGGAGGCCTTATCAGTTTTTTGTCCCAAACTTTTTTCTGTGTAACTTTTTTGCAATTTTATTTTTAAAATATGATTCCTCAGGTCAAAATACATAAAAAAGGTACTCTTGTTATAATACTGGGGGCTTATCAGTTTTTTATCCCAAACTTTTTTCTGTGTAACTTTTTTGCAATTTTATTTTTTAAATATTATTCCTCAGGTCAAAATACATAAAAAAGGTACTCTTGTTGTAATACTATAGGATTAACCGTTTTCGAGAAAAGTTTATTTGAAGGTGAAATTTCACTGTTCGAGGACGAAAAATTAAATACTAAAATGTCGAAAACCAAAATTTTAATGATGCAATGTTATTCTACATCAAAAACTAAGAAAAAAAGATTCCATGTATGTAGGTCGAAAAAACGCTTTTAAAGCTACCATAGCCCTTTAAAAATGGTGCATATTTAGGAGACCATAGCTCCATTAGGATTGATTTTTGGAAGTAACTGTATATGAGTTTTTTTTCTTAGTTTTTAATGTACATTCGCCTTGCATCATTAAAATTTTGGTTTTCAACATTTTAGTATTTAATTTTTCGTCCTCGAACCGTGGAATTTCACCTTCAAATGAATTTTTCTCGAAAACGGTTAATCCTATAGTATTACAACAAGAGTACCTTTTTTATGTATTTTGACCTGAGGAATAATATTTAAAAAATAAAATTGCAAAAAAGTTACACAGAAAAAAGTTTGGGATAAAAAACTGATAAGCCCCCCCCCCCCGTTTCGCACACCCCTGGTTGAAATAAGTACATGAAAATAACACATAAAAACGGGCCTTGGTAGGATTAGTTGACGTGCAAAACCTCGTTGATATATCTTAAAGGGTTCCTGAGTTATTAAATAAAAACCGATTTTTTTAGCCAATTTCAAAGGGGCGTAGCTCCCTTATGACGCATTTTTAGACATATGTTTATAGTTAAAATTTCCGACGCTATTTCAAATACATCGTGTATATAATTTTTACGTTTTTCACGTATAAATTCGAAAAATCTTCCGGCATTGTTAAGCATCCAAGAAAATAGGACACGTTACATGTCATTTTAAAGGTTTTTTCATGCTTAATAATGGTGATTTTTAATCGAAAATCGGTTTACTAAATCTAGAGATAATGGGGCACAAATGGGTAAGTTATTTTAAAATTTGTAATTTTACATAAATTTAAAAAAAAAGCGTAACTTAGATTTTTTAAATTATCACCCTAATCGACTTATAAAGAAAAAAATTGGTTTTTCGAAAAAAGAAAAGAAACCGGTAAAAACCTAGTGTAACGTTTAAGGCGGTGCCGTGAATTAGTTATAAGTCGTACAAAAAAATACATATTGGAAATTTGGTCCTCTTTATTTTCATATGGAACATTTTTTGTCCTAGGATGCACCAATATTGAGATATTTTGAAAAAACGTAATTTTAAGAAAAACACGTCAAAAAATAACAGTTCTCCTAATCGAGTTCAAGGTCACAACATTGTTTTTTTATTTGCGGCCCTAAACCCTACACAATAAACCCAAAATCAAAACTCCCTTAACTATTTCCAGGTAAAGCCGCTTTTATTGACCTGACTGGATTATAGATCCAACACACAGTATGTTTAACAATGTATATCTGATTTTTTTTTATCTGCAGAAGAGGAGCCAAGAACACCAGGATGCGCCCATTGTCCACTTGGAGTTCCTTGCGATCCTGTCACTGGAGCCTGCTCAAAGGGTAAGTCTATTTTGATCAAATTCAACGTGTTGCTGTTTTTTTTTTGTCATATCCTTCCACGATCCTTTTCCTTGTTCGTTCGAGATACATTAACAAAAAAAAAGAAAACCATATGAAATGGAACTCATCATCAGAAGAGAAATAACACGTTAAAAACTTTAATGTGTTGTTAGCATAACAGATATGACGTTTTGTGTTCAATTATTTGGATAAATAAAGAATATTTTATGTTACAGAGTATGAAATCATCTAACTGTATATTTTTCTAACCAAATCATTTGTAAAATATTGAAAATAGCAACACTTTTTTCTTTTATATATTGTTGGCACCGTAAGCTATTGTCAAATAGGACTGACATCTATCGTTTTGTAAACTTATTACTGGTTTTACAATGTTTTCCATTTCTCTTATTTCTTGTGAATTCCCTATTGGTTTATGATCTTTTGGTTATGGTTATGCTTACAGCTTAATCACACAATTTCTAACACATTACATTTTCATTCTAGATTATTTGTACAATATTGTATATGAAACTTTAGTTACTTACATGATAATTTGTTTTTAAAATAACAGATATGGAAACCACACCAGTAACACTAACAGAAACACAAACTTATTCACAAATAACCAAAAACGTAACCGCTCCCGCTACTTTAACATTTAGTGAAACAACTACCGAAAGTATTATAACCTCAAACGAAACAACTATAGCTCCATTCACTTCACCTCCTGAAGAATATGAAACTAAAACGTTTGAAAGTAAAAGTAAGGTTACATCTAAGGAATTGGTGACTAGTTCTCCTATGACCACGACTGGTGAACGAGTTTTAACCAAAATACCTTCAGAAGTAACCACTGCTAAATATGAAACCACTCTTGGTTTAATTACACCCGGAGAATTTTCCACCACAATAAAGATTCCATTAAATGTAACTACGGAAAGAGTAGAATACTCTGAAACCACTTTACCTTCCCTCAGTAACACTGTACCTGTAGAATATTCTACAGAAATAAAGATACCATCAAAAGTAACGACAGAAAGAGTAGTTCCTACAAAAGAAGTAGAACATGCTATAACTACCATGCTACCTCTCGGTACAACTGTACCAGCAGAAGTAACTACGGAAAGAGTAGTAACTGTAGTTCCAACAAAAAAACATACTGAAACAACTATGCCGCCTCTCGGTGCCACTGTTCCTGGAGAATATGGGACAGAAATAAAGACACTATCAACAGTAACTACGGAAAAAGTTATAACTGTAACTTCTACAAAAGAAGCGACTGAAATTGTAACTGGTAAAGTTAGCGAAGTAACTGAAATCGTAACAGCTAAAGTTGGTGAACTTCTGCCTACTACAACTTCTAAAATGGAAATTATAACTGCTAAAGTTAGTGAAATGCCAGAAAAAACTACTAATATTATAGGTACAACGATAGTAGGCCAATTACCTGAAACTACTACTATAGAAAAAGTTACTGTTAAAATTAGTGAGGTTAGCGAAACAGCAAAAACTACCACTAGTAAACTAGGTACTACGGCATTAGGTGAATTTCCTGAAACTACAACTATAGGAGAAGTAACTGCTAAAATTAGTGAAATTCCGCCTACTTCAACTCCTAAGATAGAAATAGTAACAGCTAAGGTTAGCGAAATACCGAAAACAACCACTAGTAAAATAGGTACTACGGTAGTTGATGAATTACCTGAAAGTACAACTATAGGAGAAGTAACTGCTAAAATTAGTGAAATTTCGCCTACTTCAACTCCTATGATAGAAATAGTGACGGCTAAGGTTATCGAAATACCGAAAACAACCACTAGTAAAATAGGTACTACGGTAGTTGGTGAATTACCTGAAACTACAACTATAGGAGAAGTAACTGCTAAAATTAGTAAAATTCCGCCTACTTCAACTCCTATGATAGAAATAGTGACGGCTAAGGTTAGCGAAATACCGAAAACAACCACTAGTAAAATAGGTAGTACGTTGGTTGGTGAGTTACCTGAAACTACAACTATAAAAGAAGTAACTGCTAAAATTAGTGAAATTCCGCCTACTTCAACTCCTATGAAAGAAATAGTGACGGCTAAGGTTAGCGAAATACCGAAAACAACCACTAGTAAAATAGGTACTACGGTAGTTGGTGAATTACCAGAAACTACAACTATAGGAGAAGCAACTGCTAAAATTAGTGAAATTCCGCCTACTTCAACTTCTAAGCTAGAAATAGTGACGGCCAAGGTAAGCAAAATACCGAAAACAACCACTAGTAAAATAGGTGAATTACCTGAAACTACAACCATAGAAATTACTGCTAAAATTAGTGAAATTCCGCCTACTACAACATCTAAAATAGAAAAGATGACTACTAAAGTTGGCGAATTACCGAAAACTACCACTAGTAAAATAGGTACTACGGAAGTAGGTGGATTACCTGAAACTACAACTATAGAAGAAATTACAACTGCTAAAATAAGTGAAATACCTCCTACTACACCTAAAATAACAACAGTGACTGCCAGCAAAGTACCGAAAACAACCACTAGTAAAATAGGTACTACGGTAGTAGGTAAATTACCTGAAACTACTATAAAAGTTACTGCTAAAATAAGTGAAATTCCGCCTACTACAACCTCTAAAATAGAAACTGTGACTGCTACGGTTAGCGAAATACCGAAAACAACCACTAGTAAAATAGGTACTACGATAGTGGGTGAATTACCTGAAACTACTGCCGTAGGAGAAACTACTATTAAAATAAGTGAAATTCCACCTACTACAACATCTAAAATAGAAATTGTGACTTCTGAAGTTAGCGAAACAGCAAAAACAACCACCAGTAAAATAGGTACTACGGTAGTAGGTGAATTTCCTGAAACTACAACTATAGAAAAAGTTACTGCTAAAATAAGTGATATTCCGCCTACTACAAGTCCGAAAACTGAAATTGTGACTACAGTAGTAGGTGAATTACCTGAAACTACAACTATAGAAGTTACTGCTAAAATTAGTGAAATGCCGCCGACGACAACTCCTAAAATAGAAATGGCGACTGCTATCGTCAGCGAAATACCAAAAACAACGACTAGTAAAATAGGTACTACGACAGTAGCTGAGTTACCTGAAATCACTACCAGAGGAGAATTTACTGCTAAAATTAGTGAAATTCCACTCACTTCAACTCCTAAAGTAGAAATGGTGACTACTAAGGTTAGCGAAATACCCAAAACAACTACTAGTAAAATAGGTACTACGGTAATAGGTAAATTACCTGATACCACAACAATAGGAGAAGTTTCAACTAAATTGACATCAGAAGTAACGACTGGTGTATACAAGACGAGTCCTACTACTCAAACAACAGAGAGTATTCCTACAGTTGAAGGCATGACTGAAGGTACTAAGCCATTAGCTGCTTCGAGTTACAGACCAGAAATAACTACACCTACAGGTGAATATGAAACCACAACTCCAGGTACTCAACCACCTTCTGGAACTACTATACGAGAAGAGTATTTAACTGAAACTAAAAAACCATTAGAAGTAATAACTGGCATATATGAATCGACTCCTAAATATTCTGTAGGTACTTACGAAACAGAGGGCTTGACTGAAGGTACTAAGCCTTTAGCTGCTACGACCTATAGGCCAGAATTAACTACACCTGGATATACAACCATAAATCTGAAAACTTCGATGTTTGTAGAGACTGGTACAACACAAATAGTACCTGAGACTTCGCAAACCAAATCTGATTTAACAACTCATATTTCTACAGAGACTACTTTAAAAATAACGGAAGGTACTCTTGCCTCTGTTGGTACCATGGTAGCTGGAGAACAAATATTAACAACGAGTCCTACTACTTCTGAGATTACTACCAGACCTAAAGTACCATCAGAAGTTACTACTCGTGCGTATAAAACTACTTCCATATTTTCTGAAGGTACACAGCCATCTCTTATTACGACTATTCCTGGAGAATATCCTATAGAAACTAAAACACCTACAAAATTTAGTGAATATAAAACTACTACTACTACTACTAAAATGTTTTCTGAAGTCACAAAGCCGTCCTTAAGTACCACCATACCTAGAGAATATTCAACAGAAACAACAATACCTAATGCATTTACTACCACTCAACCATCTGTAGGAACTACACAATATTCCACAGAAGCCGAAATGCCCTCAGAAAGCACTACTGCAGGATATAAAACAACTATTTTTGCAGAAGCTAGTTTACCAACTGAAAATATTACTACTATTGGTACTGAAATAACTGAACGAGGGAAGTTAACCACAGTAAGAAGTGAATCTACGGTGGTGGAAAGTACAAGCGAATTTATAGAAACTATTACGCCAGTCATTACTGCCAAAGAAAACGAAACAGTTCCATCAATTGAAAATATAACCCACATGGAAACGTCAACTTTAGGAATTACAACTGAAAGCACAATTCAAATGAATATAACGACGAAAAAGAGTGACCTTACAACATTACTACCACAAACAGTTACTTACCCCTATGAAGGACGCGATAAGGGTACAGTGCCATATATAGAAGAAACTACTACCCAAGTTTTAATCGAAGAAACTTTACCAATTGATAATATAACTCAAGTTACAACAAAAATGTGTAAAAACAATACGAATTGCGCGGAAGATGAAAAATGTGTTTCAAAAATTTGCATTAAAGTTTGTAATATTGGAGGTATTTGTGCCGACAGCGCGATATGCATTTCTAAAAACCATACAGGAGACTGCAAATGTCCACCACATTTATTTGGAGATCCACATAGGATGTGTTTTCAAGGTATAAGATAATATGTATTTTCATCTCGAAATTCCCCATTTTATTTTGTTCTTTTTATGTTTTTTGTATATTTATAAATAGTATTTATCAGTTTATTTTTAACTTTAATTTAACTAATTTTGCACAAACTAGAAAATGATGGAAGGGTTCTAATATCATCAAATTTTTTGACATTATAAAACGGTATTTCATATTTTTTTATTATTGTTCCTAAGGTAT
This sequence comes from Brachypterus glaber, assembly GCA_958510825.1. Classification (NCBI taxonomy): domain Eukaryota; kingdom Metazoa; phylum Arthropoda; class Insecta; order Coleoptera; family Kateretidae; genus Brachypterus; species Brachypterus glaber. Next base: position 61,876,049 of record OY294044.1, on the reverse strand, counting down.
AATTGTAACTGTAAAAGTGTACTATAGGCTTACTATTCTTTCTCCAATTTACTGTTTTAACATTTAAAAATGTATATATGTTAATTTCTTCATTTCCTTAATCTTATCTAAGAAATGGGCTAATGTGCTAATATAGATATTATTAATTATTTAAATTATTATAATTAGTCTGTCTGTCTATCCATGACGCTATATCTATTTTCTTCGCCAATTTTTTTGTTTTCGTATTTTTTTGTGCTAAATTTAGCTAAATTTTTATAAAATTTAGTTTCAATATTTCAATATTTGTTCGCATTTTAATTTTCTTAATTTTTACATTTTCCATATACAGGGTGTCCTACAATTTTTTACACAGCCAATATCCCCGTTATTATAAAAGATAAAACTAAACTTTTTTTTTCGGACCTCTTAAATTAATCGGAAATAGACTAAGTGAAAATAATCATTAATACATAAAAAAAACATTACAACATTACAACTTTTTATTTTATTATTTATTTGATTTTGTTCAAATTTGAAACTACTTAACTATACTCTATATAAATAAAAAAATTCCACTATTATTTAAAGCTCTGCTAGCATTATTACCCCACCCCATTTGTCTGTTATTACCCCCTCTCTCCACTAACATAATGAACCCCACCCTTTCTAACTTAGTCCTCCCTTAGAACCCTTCATGCACTTTTATTATCATTATCAGAGAAATACAACAAAGAAGGTATTTCGGCGGTGCTCATATAAACAGGATTAATATTCAAAAAATCGGTTGTGGGAGGGGAGGGTGTTAGTCACAGGGGGTGAGTTTTGATATGGTTATTAAAAGTTTTTATTTTTATTCGACTTTATTTTACCACTTTTACATTTTTTTGAAAAAAAAAACAAGAGAATAATTAATTGTTTCTGTCCCCCATTTCTTTTATTTTAACAGACTAACCCTCGAGAAAAGTATAAAATATTATACATTAGATGGTGGGGTGGTCCTAAGGGGGTGACTTTAAGGGGGTAGGTTTGGATAGCGTTATTTAAAGTTTTTTTAGTCCCATTTAAGATTCTTTTTGAATCAAATTTCTGTTTTTAATAACGGAGATATAGGCTGTGTAAAAAATTGTAGGACACCCTATATAGCGCAGCTCACATTGTAAGCTTATAACGTTCTATAAATATATAAATATATTAGAATCCGACTGTCACCAAACAACTGCATGACTTAAGGTAGACTTTGCAAAACATCCTAATGTGAAATATGTATACATGTAATATATTAATAGATTAATAATAAATAATATTTCTAACAGAAAAACCTAACCAGAGAGCACAAAAGCCTTGCAAATCTGACACAGATTGTAACGAAAGGGAGGCTTGCTATTTATCACTGTGTCAAGATCCCTGCGAATTTACGAGGGCATGTGCAGAATCTGCCAAATGTCAAGTAAAAATGCACAGGCCTATATGTACATGTCCAATGGGATTCGAAGGAAATCCAGCAACTAAATGCTCCAAAACTCCGACAAGTAAGCTAACATTTTAACTTGCCCTTGTATAATACAATTAATTTTTAACTTGAATTAAAATTTACTGACAAAATTATTAAAATTCATCATAATTAATTTGAATGTTTCGTAAATAATAAATTTGTAAAAAATTGTATAATAATGTGTTAAATGTAAATACGTAAATAGAGTAGTTCTTCTTCTTACTTTGCACCCATCTCTTTAGTTATGTGTGCCACAAATGACGACTGTTCGATCACTGAAGCCTGTATAAATAATGCATGCCAAAGACCTTGTGATATAAGAAACCCTTGTGCACAACACGCCATATGTATAAACACCAACCATGGATCAGATTGTAGCTGTGAAGAAGGCTTCCAAGGCAACGGATATGTCGGCTGTGTACCAGGTAAGATATTCTGCACACACTACCAATAGTGGACATGGTGGTCCACCATGTCCTGCATCTAAGACCACTTTTGAAATCACAAAGTTTATATATCGCGTTTGATTTTAATTTCGTAAAATATTTTTGCGACGTTTATATAATATAAATTATTTCCCCAGAATATTGTAATTAGAAAAAAAAGCATATTTTCCTGTTTAGTATCAACCATTGGTTAAGTACAAATTAGACTCGCACAATAAAAGTTATATACACAACTATTAAAAAAAGTAGAAGATACTTGATTCCAATTACTGTCCACATTAATGGCTATTTGTGACCTACAGTCAAACTTATTAGGTAATGAATGTGCCTAAAGTTAGTAAGATAAAGATTTTCTTTAATAATCCTAACATTAGATGTTTAATAAAATAAAACTAATATCAGTGTATTCAACGTTAATTTCTACCAGGGTAACCAATAAAATTTTGTGTTTTCAAAAGACCAATTAAATTTTAGTTTCAGAAAAACCAGCACACGGAAAAAATATCTTATAATTTTCAGGCTAATATCCGAAAGTGATATTTAAAAATAAAAATAATTTTAAATACGCAGTCCACAAAAATATATTCTGAGCGTTTTTTATAGTATAATATATTATTTCGCTGCCTAGGCCAAATTAGCATCTTGACAAAAATGTTTGGTTATTTTATTCGCAAACCACAGTGTAAAAACTGAATGTAAAATAATTTAAATACATTAATTTCCATAGTACACTAAGTAAACAGACAGGCACGTTTCTTATGGAAACTGGCTTTCGGTAAAAAAATCTGAATTTTTAGTATGATGTAGATTTCATATTTCTGATCAAAAACTTCCATTGACCCAACTTGATCTGAAGGCTGGTATTTGAGCTATAGGTCTAAAAGTCAAAAACGGTAAAATTTTAATTTTATTTCTTAAATAAACCGAAATAAAAACTTTATATCAAGTTTTGTTCTTATTGTCTATATACTCGTAATAAAAAAATAAAATTATATTTTTTCGTTTAAAATAAAGGTAAAAATTAAAAAAGTCTTTGGAAATATGGCGAAGGCGCCACGTCAATATGAAAAAAAGAGAAATAACAGTCAGATTCTTAATATGTAAAATGAAAGAATTTACATTAAAATGAAGTATAAAAATCTAATGTTATTTTTTTGAAAAAAAAAGATAATAAATAAAATAATATGTAGTTTCTTAAAAACTATATTTCACTGAATAATAATAAGTCGTTTTTGTGGCGCAGTGGAAAAAGAGTTATGCTCTTGATAAATTACTCCGAGTTCGAATTCAGCTAGCAGCATACAAGCTTTTTGTTTTTTTTTTGTTTGTGTTTTCAGCACACAAAAATACGAACGAAAAATATAGGCTGATTAAGAGTAATTGGATCTATTTTTTTTGTTGGCCTGTGTAATAATTATTTTAATTCGAACCCGGAGTAGTATATCAAGAGCATCATTAAGTTTCCACTGCACCACAAAGGCAACTTATTATTATTTAGTGAAATATAGTTTTTAAAAACTACATATTATTTTATTTTTTTATATATATATATATTTTTTTTTCAAAAAAATAACATTATTTTGAACTTTTTTATGCTTCATTTAAAGATAGATTTGTATGCTTCATTTTAATGTAAATTCTTTCATTTTACATATTATTAAGAAAATCTGACCTTTGTTGCTCTTTTTTTCATATGAAGTGACGCCTTCGCCATATTTCTAATTTTTTTTTAACTTTTACCTTAATTCTAAACGAAAAATATATAATTTTAGTTATTTATTACGAGTATATATAATAAGAACAAAACTTGATGTAAAGTATTTTATTTCAGTTTATTTAAATATCAAAATTAAATTTTTACTGTTTTTGACTTTTTGATCTATAACTCAAAAACCAGCCGTCAGATCGATGTGTCAATGGAAGCTTTTGATCAGAAAGATGAAATCTATCATACTAAAAATTCAGAAGTTTTGACCAATTTCCATAAGAAACGTGACTCTCTGTTTACTATATTGGTCCACACATAATTCATGAATTTGTGTAAAAATGTGTAAAAAGATTTAATTTTGTGTAAAAGAATGTACAATATGCAAAATATTATCATTATGGACTATGTAATTTTTAACGTACAGGTCTATGGCAGCATATTACCATTTACGGACTATGTGATACATTTTTACCGTACACAGCTGTCTACAGACTAGGCGATAGTTTCGCCATCTATGAGGTATAACCAAAAGCCCCAACTAGGTTAGATACGAATTCATTTCTAACCTTGGTTAAAAAATAAAAGCTTTTTTAACTTTTAAAGGATAAAACAAAAATGATTGATTTTGCAACTTTTTGTAGTGCATGTTAAGGGCGTTTTTCTGTATGCTTGTGAATAAAATATATTTTTTGTATAGCATTTTATATTATTTTTTTTCTTTTCAATAAAGCAAATTTAAAAATATTTTTTCTTACTTAAAATTATTACTATTATTCAAAGCGTATAACATATTATGTGTAATTAAAGATATTTTTTGCGTGTGTCCTCTCTTCCTTTATACGTAACTAATTCGTATTTTTTCAGTCGATAACTATAAGCCAGTATGCCAATACAACGAAGACTGTCCACCTAACAAACTTTGCGATAGATTAAATAGAATTTGCATTAACCCATGCTTTGAAGATTCATGCGGTGATAACGCCGAATGTCTACCTCACAACCATGGTATCGACTGTAAGTGCCTGCCTGGTTACCAGGGAAATCCTTACACTTCTTGTGACCGAGTCATAGGCTGTAGAGACGATGCAGAATGTGAATCTGCTGAAGCTTGCATTAATGGACACTGTGCTTCTCCTTGTCAATGCGGATCCAACGCTATTTGTGAGGTTATTTACCATAGAGCTACCTGCAGATGTCCGCCAGGGTACCAAGGAGATGCTTTAACTAGCTGTCATCCACCGTCAAATCCATGTGATCCAAATCCATGCGGAGTTAATGCCCTTTGTGAACTTGATAACGGAAGTCCAATTTGCTATTGTCCGAAAGGCCTAACTGGAAATCCGTTTAAAAACTGCAGTAAGTATTTGATTTCATAATAGTTAAATGGGCCTTTTTTTCACGTATTTGTATCTATTTTTCAAAAAATACAATAATTGGGATATAGGACTTCTCTAATTAGCTAAATCAGCATAAAAAGCACAAAGGGCGTATCTGGATAAAATATCGAGCTTGATTTTTTTTGTAAAAAACAGTAGTAACGTAATATAAAATGACGTTTATATCTCTAGGGGCAGAAATCCGCTCTTATCCAGCTACGGCATTTAAAGTCAATGCGTGGACACCGTGCGTACGAGCGGTAACATTGCAGCGTTTAAATGATTTAAATAATATATAATTGGTTAAATGTTAAAAAAAAATTAATACTGTATACAAAATTCAAATCTCAAATACGAGAAAATGTTCTACTAAAATATGCATGAAATTTTATCATTTACAGTTCCTGAAGGAGATGAATGTTCACCAAATCCATGCGGTCCAAACTCAGGTTGTAGGGTTGTCAATGGAAAGGCCATATGCTTCTGTTTGCCTGAATACGAAGGAACTCCACCAGCAATACCTTGTGACTTACCAACCAATCCATGTAATCCATCACCATGTGGGCCAAACACACAATGCTCAATATTAAGTAACGGGTTTGCGAAATGTACCTGTCTATCAGGTTACTTAGAAAGTCCAAACACAATTAGAGGTTGCGTAGAAGCTAAAAATCCATGCGATCCCAGCCCATGTGGATTTGGAGCCATTTGCGATCCACACAAACAACCAGTATGTTATTGTCCATTAGGAACTTTGGGTAATCCATTCAAGAACTGTCAAGCCCCAATCGATATACCTTTATGTAGTCCAGGACCTTGTGGATTAAACGCAGATTGCTACGTTTCTAATAATCAAGAACAGTGTTATTGTAGAGCAGGTTTTATCGGTAATCCTTATTCAGGATGTAGAATTGAACCAACTAGTCCATGTGTACCAAATCCTTGTGGTCCAGGAGCTCAATGCGTAATTACTCCCGATGGTAATTCGATGTGTCGTTGTCCAGATGGTATGGGAGGAGACCCAACAGGACCAGGGGGTTGTCACGGTTACGAATGTGTTGTTGACGATAATTGTGCTGACCATCAAGCGTGTATAGGTTACAGATGTAGAGATCCATGCCCAGGATCATGTGGAATAAACTCAGATTGTAGGGTGGAAAAACACCATCCAGTATGTACTTGTCAACATGGGTTAACCGGAAATCCTGTGATTAGATGTTTCCCAATACCTCAACCAATGCCTGAAGATAATCCTTGTATGCCAAATCCATGTGGACTTAATACCGTCTGCCAAATTTTAGGAGGAAGAGCTGTATGTTCTTGTTTACCTGAATTTATAGGAGATCCTCAATTTGGATGTCATCCTGAATGTACTATTAATTCTGACTGCCCATTAAGTCAAGCTTGTTGTGATAGGCATTGTAAAGATCCTTGTACTTTGGGCAACTTATGCGGATTGAACGCTATATGTCAAGTTAGAGATCATACCGCTACTTGTATCTGTCCAAAAGGATTTATAGGAAATGCTTTCACTCAGTGTGTAGCTCATACCTATCTACCAGCTTATCCTAATAAAACGCAACCTTGTGCACCATCTCCATGTGGTGATATGGAATGTAATACGTACGGTGGACAAATAGCTATTTGTGATCCATGCATTGGACCCGAAGCATCTTTTAACCCACAGTGTAGACCGGAGTGTTTAACAAACGCAGACTGCCCTTTCAACAAGGCTTGTTTAGGATTTAGCTGTGCTGATCCTTGCCCTGGATCATGTGGCGTAAACGCTGTTTGTACAGTGGTTAGTCATACACCTGTTTGCAGTTGCCCACAAGGTTTAGTAGGAAATGCTTTTGAACACTGTTCTGTTCCAGCAGAACCAAAACAAGAAACTTGTGAAAATATTATGTGTGGCGTCAACGCAGATTGTCTACATCAACATGGCGGATTATCCTGTGTATGTAGAAAAGGATTTTTTGGAGATCCATGGATAGCTTGTAGACCTGAATGTGTAATTAATCCAGACTGTTCTACGAATAAAGCATGCATTAACAATAAATGCGAGGATCCTTGTGCGGGAGTTTGTGGAGTGGGAGCACAATGTGACGTTTTTAATCACATACCAGTTTGCACTTGTCCAGCTAATCATATGGGAGACCCATTCGTGTCATGTTATAAAACTCAGATTCCATCACCGGCTCAAATTTATCCACCACATAACCCATGCGATCCATCCCCATGTGGACCTTTCAGTAGATGTTTAGTATCACACCAAGGATACGCTACTTGTTCATGTTTACCAAATTACCATGGAGCTCCACCAAGTTGTAGACCGGAATGTATTACCAGCTCCGAGTGTTCACAAACTATGGCCTGTATAAATCAAAAATGCGTGGACCCCTGTCCAGGTACTTGTGGAATCAACGCTTATTGTACAGTTATTAATCATAATCCAATTTGTTCCTGCCCACCTGGACAACAAGGAGATCCTTTCCAAAAATGCTATACTCCTGAAATAGTAGAAACACCTAAAACACCAGAAAATCCATGCGTTCCCTCACCATGTGGGCCAAACTCAGTATGTCAAGTAAAAGAAAATAGACCGGTGTGTTCTTGTGTTGCAAATTACATCGGTAGTCCACCATACTGTAGACCAGAGTGTGTTATTAATCAAGAATGCAATCAAAATAGAGCTTGCGTTAATGAAAAATGTGTAGATCCTTGTATAGGAACATGTGGAACAAACGCTCAGTGTAATGTTGTAAATCACACACCCTTCTGTAGCTGTCTAAATGCATATGAAGGAGACGCATTTATAGGATGTACAAAGATCATCAAAATTAAGAAACCTACAGATCCATGTAATCCATCACCGTGTGGTGAAAACGCACAATGTTCTGTAGGATACAATGGAGCAAAATGTACATGTATCCCACCGTACATCGGAAATCCTTACGCGGGCGGATGCAGACCTGAATGTTCAATGAATTCTGACTGTCCGGCCCATTTGGCCTGTTTATCGCAACATTGTAGAGATCCTTGTCAAGGCTTATGTGGAATAAATGCTGAATGTAGCGTAATTAACCATGTACCAGTTTGCACTTGTACTAGAGGGTTGATAGGAGATCCTTTTACATCGTGCAGAGAAGCACCAAGAATACGTAAGTCTTATAACACAAATTAAATGTACACAAGTTATTATTTTTTTTTTATAGCTGAGAAACCAATAGATCCATGTCAGCCATCACCATGTGGCCCAAACAGCGTGTGTAGAGTAAGAAATCAACAAGCTATATGTTCTTGCCAACTTGGATATTTTGGACAACCACCAGCTTGCAGACCCGAATGTGTAGTCAGTTCCGAGTGTGCCTTGGATAAAGCATGTATTAATCAAAAATGTGTCGATCCATGTATAGGAACTTGTGGACTTAACGCTAGATGCCAGGTTAACAACCATAATCCAATATGCAGCTGTCCACCTAATCATATTGGTAATCCATTTGAACAATGTGACAGACAAAGTAAGTTTAATATTTTATTTTAAAAAAATGCGTTTCTTAGTATTTCATATTTATGTATTATATGATAGTAGGGCTAGGTATGTTTCTCTTTGTTTTTTTGTTACCCTATAGTAACAAACTACTAGAGTTATTTAAACAAAATTGGCGATTCTTCTTAATCACGCGAAGGGTACTGGATATATAATTGCCTATTTTCATCAGAGTTGTAAACGGATAACCCGATTTTTATTAGGGACCCTAAATGAAATGACATTAAACTTTACACAAAGGGTTGAATTACAAGAAATTCAAAATTTCCAACTTGGTTATTTTTTAGTGTCGTGTTTTCAACTCTGTATAAATTAAACTCTAAAGATTGTGCCCAACATGTAGACAGAAGTTAACATTGTGTTTAATGTGAAAATTAATATTTTTTATATATTATTAACCCACTAATTTTAGATTCAAAAGCTTATCAGCTGATGCACAAAAATTTTCAAATGTGGAAGACGTATATTTTCATTTTCCTAATAATGTATTAAATTTAAAGAATTTATATAATGTAAATTATTCTTAAATAGAATTAAAGCATTTTAAAACAGAACATTATCAAGACATTTTATAAATAATTTCAAAAAAGTCCATGAATTTTTAACATTTCATTTATAACAGTAGTGATAATTTACAGAAGAAAAAGTTTGACGCTGTGAAAATTTTAATGCTTAATCAGGGACTCCTATTTTAAAAAATTATATTTTTGATGATCCTTGCTCATATTGGAGGTAGTTTTTAAATAAACTTAAGACGATATTATCTCTCCAAAAATGTTTTTATTATTATTACATAAATAATAGCGACATGTTTCTGCCCTTTTAACATAGGACCATCTTCAGGCTAATAATTAAAATTAAAAACAAACAACAACAATTACATTACACGTATACAAGTCATACTTTTAGTATGACTTGTATACGTGTAATGTAATTGTTGTTGTTTGTTTTTAATTTTAATTATTAGCCTGAAGATGGTCCTATGTTAAATACTTTTAGTATGACTTGTATACGTGTAATGTAATTGTTGTTGTTTGTTTTTAATTTTAATTATTAGCCTGAAGATGGTCCTATGTTAAAAGGGCAGAAACATGTCGCTATTATTTATGTAATAATAATAAAAACATTTTTGGAGAGATAATATCGTCTTAAGTTTATTTATTTGACTCCTATTTTCATCAATTAAGAGCGTGAAGCACCATATTTATAGAAAAGCAAATACATAATTTTAGGCCGCGAAAAGACAAATTTCACCAAAATCTCATTTACGCACTAATAATAAATTTATAATTTATAAATTATATGCAAAAAAGGATGTTAATAATGATAGTACAGTATCTTTGATTTGTTTTTGCATTAACAATGCAGGTACTTTGCAAATCAGTTTTGAAGTAAAATCTTAGATTAGTTTAATGTTTATACATATAAACTTGAATTCGAGATACATTCATATAGACTAAAAAAATATTAAAATACTTTGCAGTTACAGAATTAAGGACTCACATAAATAGGCGAAATTTAAACATCCTAAATATAAAATTCCACAAAAACTATAAAAGTTAACTAAATTTTAAGATATGATATGGATTTAGCTGCTCAAAATCTACAAGGAAACCTATTTTTATTATGCCAAGAATAAATCCCTGCTTTTGTACAGAATGTTTAAAATATACCCCAGAACCAACTAGCCGTGCCCTCTTCGTTGGTTTTAAAGAAAACAAGCTCGGCTTTATTTGACTTGCGTCGACTTTAAAGAAGCTATCTTATTTTTCGCACGTAACATACACTAAAGAAACAAAAACAAGTTTCGAAAAATTTAAACTGGTGGATTATTAATAGATAAATATATAAATAAATATTTCACTTAAAAGTTTTATACAGATTTGAGACGTCGAAAATATTTTTATTTATTGATATAGATTAATGTGCCGGTATTATACAAAAATATACATAACTATAAAGAACTTTCACTTTCGGGTTTAGACCGTGTTAATGGATTTTCACTTTCCGACGTTTCGTTTGGAAATTATTTAAATTACATTGATAAACACAATACTGATGTTAAACACACTAAGACTGTGAATTTGTAGTTCTACCAGAAAGGAAACCAATAACGCCATGTATCCCATCCCCTTGTGGACCAAATGCAGAGTGTAGAGCAGTGGATGAAAGATCTGTATGTTCCTGTCTACCAGGCATGTTTGGAGCTCCACCTAATTGCAGACCTGAATGTGTTATCGACCAAGATTGTCCTCTAAATTTGGCTTGTACCAACAACAAGTGCAAGGATCCATGTATAGGCTCTTGTGGTTACAATGCCCAATGTACCGCTATAAACCATCGTCCTGTGTGCAGCTGTCTGTCAGGATTCGAAGGAGATCCATTCTTTGGTTGCAACCCAATACCAGGTTAGACGCTTGCTTTTATAAATCATAGCATGTTCATACAATTCTTCTGCATCTCAAATTTATTTCTCTTTTCCTTTAGTCATAGAAATACCAACGGATCCATGTAATCCACCACCTTGTGGTTCAAATGCCCTGTGTAATATTAGAAACGGTGCTGGTTCTTGCACTTGCGTAAAGGGATATTTCGGTGATCCATATACAGGATGTAGACCTGAATGTGTAACAAATAACGATTGTCCACATGATAAGGCTTGTTTAGGGATGAAATGTAGAGACCCCTGTGCTGGTAGTTGCGGATTAAACGCAGAATGTAAAGTACAGAATCATATTCCTCATTGTTACTGCCTACCAGATTTTACGGGAAACGCTCTTCAAAATTGCCACAGAATACCACAGAGTAAGATAAAAATTAACCCTAACAAAAACATGAGTTAACGTTTAATATAACTTTTTAGTTACATATGAAGAACCAAAACGTAATCCTTGTTTACCTTCACCATGCGGACCATTTAGTGTATGTAGAGTTCAAAACGATAGACCCGTTTGTTCGTGTAACGTGGGTTATTTCGGAGCCCCGCCAAATTGCAAACCAGAATGTGTAGTAAACTCCGACTGTGCTCTAGATAAAGCTTGTACCAATCAAAAATGTACTGATCCTTGCTTAGGAACATGCGGTTATAACGCAAGATGTAGAGTCGTTATACACAGTCCCATATGTAGTTGTCCATCGGGATACGTTGGTGATCCTTTCTCTAGGTGTATTTTGGAAGAGAGTAAGCTGTAAATATTTTTGCTTTTTGTTCTTTTTTGCATGACTATCTTTTTTTCTAGAACCACCAGTAATAGAAGTAGTTAGTAATCCTTGTATACCATCTCCTTGTGGTGTATACGCTGAATGTAGAAACGTAAATGATCGACCTGTATGCACTTGTCTACCAAATTATTTCGGCCACCCTCCAAATTGTAAACCCGAATGTATAGTAAATTCAGAATGTGCTTTAACCAAAGGTTGTATAAACCAAAGATGTAAAGACCCGTGTCCGGGATCATGTGGTCCGAATGCTGAATGCAGAACTATAAACCACGCACCAGTATGTTACTGCATACCAGGTTACTCAGGAGATCCTTTTTCAGGTTGCCAGAAATGTAAGAATTCTAACCAAAATACATCTAATCGCAAGGATTTTAAATTTAAAACACTTCATTAATTTTAGTTGTAATAAAAGATGAGCCAGCTCAACCCTGCCATCCATCTCCTTGTGGATCTAATGCAATTTGCCGCGAACAAAATGGCGCTGGATCATGTTCTTGTATTAATGATTACTTTGGAGATCCCTACTCTGGATGTAGACCCGAGTGTGTCATGAATTCCGATTGCCCCAGGGACAAAGCTTGTTTAAACAATAAATGTAAAGATCCTTGCCCAGGAACCTGCGGACTTAATGCCGAGTGTAGAACAAGTAATCATGTTCCCACGTGTAATTGTATTCAAGGATATACTGGAAATCCATTAAGTTCTTGCCACATTATACCTGAAAGACCTAGTAAGAATTTATACTTTGTTAAGCAGAACCAGCCCAAGACTCAGACAAATTTAAAACATTTAAAAATTAATTTTTTGGCCAATAATGATTTATTTGGGCTGGAATTGCTCGTCTTTATTCTACTAACTTTTAACTACTATTGTATCTTTATTCTTAATTTCTTTTTAATAGTTATTGAAGAACCAATAAATCCTTGTCTACCCTCGCCTTGTGGGCCATTCAGTGAGTGTCGTGAAATTAATAATCACGCTGTATGTTCATGCCAAGCCAATTATATTGGTGCGCCACCTATGTGTAGACCTGAATGTACTGTTAGCACTGACTGCGCTCAAAACAGGGCTTGCATCAACCAGAAATGTCGCGATCCTTGCCCTGGAGTATGTGGTGTCAATGCCGTATGCAATGTTGTTAATCATAATCCGATTTGTAGCTGTCCTGTAGGATTATTTGGAGATCCATTCATTCGTTGTATACAGGAAGAAAGTGAGGATTTCTTAGAGTTTCTATATTTCTTTTTCTATATATTCTTTTATTTTAGAGCGACCTGTAGTTATTGAACCAAGTGGAAGTCCATGCATACCTTCGCCTTGTGGGCCAAACTCACAATGTAGAGTTGTAGGAACCCAAGCTGCATGCTCTTGTTTACCCAACTACATAGGTAGATCACCCAATTGTAGACCTGAATGTACAATAAATGCGGAATGTCCTGGAAACCTAGCTTGTTTAAATGAAAGGTGTAGAGATCCTTGTCCAGGCTCATGCGGAGCAAATGCAGACTGTAGAGTTAGCTTTCACAAACCAATCTGCCAATGTGTTATAGGATATACTGGTGATCCATTTAGTATCTGTTCACCTATTCCCCAAATTATTCCAGAAGAAAGAAGAATGCCATGTAATCCATCCCCTTGCGGAGCAAATGCTTTATGTAAAGAACTTAATGGGGCGGGATCATGCACTTGCTTGCCCGACTATTTTGGAGATCCATATACCGGATGCAGGCCTGAATGCGTTACAAACTCAGACTGTCCTTCGGATAAGTCATGTGTAAATAATAAATGCAAGGATCCATGTCCTGGAACATGCGGCATAAATGCAGAATGTCGTGTTGCTAATCATGTGCCATCTTGTTTCTGTCTACAAGGATATACTGGAAACCCCACAGTGTCATGTCATTTACCACCTCCACCTCCTCGTATGTATTCTATCTTAGATTAAATATAATTATATTCATAGGCGCCGAATCTGGGTGGGCCGGGGCCATGCCCCCCTGGAATCATAACAGGGAGGCCGGGATCCCTTGAAATATTGTCTATCCTTTAAATATTATAAAAGCTTCACAATTTTTAAATATATTTTTAGTTTTTTTTTCATTTAATAAAAACATAAATATTATGTATTTTTTTTACTTCAAAAAAATTTGGACCCCCGTGGTATTTTAAAAAGTCGGCGTCTATTATTATTATATTTATTTATTATTTACTTTTTTTATCTCTTATTGCATGTAATCTATATTTCTTCTTTCATTCTTTAGCTATACCTATTAGTGAACCCTGTCAACCATCACCTTGTGGACCATACAGTCAATGTAGAGTTGTTAATGGACATGCGGTATGTTCTTGTCAAGCGAATTATATAGGAGCGCCACCGATGTGTAGACCAGAATGTATGATAAGCGCAGAATGTCCGATGGACAAAGCATGTATAAACCAAAAATGTCAAGATCCTTGCCCTGGTACTTGTGGCTTAAATGCAAGGTGTCACGTTGTAAATCATAATCCTATTTGTAGTTGCACGCCAGGCTTTACTGGAGATCCGTTTGTTAGATGTTTGCAGGAAGAAAGTAAGAATAACAATACTCTAACATCTAACAAATATATTTATTATTTAATTTTTACCGTAGAACGCACTGAAGTTGTACCAACTAATCCATGTATTCCTTCGCCTTGCGGTCCCAATTCTCAGTGTAGAACAGTAGGGAACACTCCAGCTTGTTCTTGTTTAGCAAGCTACGTAGGACAACCACCAAACTGTAGACCAGAATGTACTATAAACCCAGAATGTCCAAGTAATTTAGCTTGTCAAAATGAAAAATGTATCGATCCTTGTCCAGGATCTTGCGGATCTAACACAGATTGTGTAGTAATTTCACACCGACCAATTTGTTCTTGTAGAATTGGATTCACTGGGGATCCATTTGCTGGTTGTAACCTAATACCAAGTAAGATCAAAAATATTAACCTGACAACAAGAGATAAATTTCATTTAATATTTTTAGTTCGTCAACCGGTAGAAGAAGAACGTAACCCGTGTAATCCTTCACCATGCGGGGCAAACGCTATATGTAAAGAATTTAATGGTGCTGGTTCTTGTACATGTTTACCTGAATATTTTGGCGATCCTTATACAGGTTGCAGACCTGAATGTGTTACAAACTCAGATTGTACTCGTGAAAAAGCTTGCATTAATAACAAATGTAAAGATCCTTGTCCAGGAACTTGTGGTATTAATGCAGAATGTCGAGTTATAAACCACTCACCGTCATGTACATGTCTACCCGGATATATTGGAAATCCATTATCTTCTTGCCGTCTTCCTCCACCACCCGGTAAATTAAACACTTACGATCAAGCCGATATTTTTGCTCATATATTATATTCTTTAGCCGAAGAACCAAAAGGCAATCCTTGTATACCATCGCCTTGCGGACCATACAGCCAATGCAGAGTTATAAATGATCATGCAGTATGTTCTTGCAGTGAAAATTATATTGGTACACCCCCTGCATGTAGACCAGAATGTACAGTTAGTTCAGAATGTCCACAAAATAAAGCATGTATTAAAAATAAATGCCAGGATCCTTGTCCTGGTACGTGTGGAATAAATGCTAAATGTCAAGTTATCAATCATAATCCCATATGCAGTTGCCCACCAAATTACGTAGGAGATCCATTTGTTAGATGTATTATAGAAGAAAGTAAGCTTTTATCTATATTAATGCCTTTATAGTTGATCAAAAATCATACATCAATTAATACAATGGTACTATGTTTTTACTCTTTGTATCTATGTTCCTATTTTTTAGAAAAAGTTGTGGAACCAAGTGGAAATCCTTGCGTTCCTTCACCTTGTGGATCAAACTCACAATGTAAAGTAGTTGGTACTCAAGCAGCATGTTCTTGCTTGCCAAGTTATATAGGTAGAGCGCCAAATTGTAGGCCTGAATGTACAATAAATGCGGAATGTCCTGGAAACCTAGCATGCCAAAACGAAAGATGTGTTGACCCCTGTCCTGGATCTTGTGGGTCATTTACTACCTGTATTGTAATTAAGCATGCTCCTAACTGTCAATGTGTTACAGGATACACTGGTGATCCTTTTACTGGATGTTCTATACTTCCACCTTGTAAGAATCTTAGTAGTTTACTAACACTTAGATTTATTTGCAGTAGTAGTTCTAACAATGTATCTTTACTTTTAAATACTTTTATTTTAGCTCCTCCAGTTACTGAAGCACCACGAAATCCTTGTAATCCTTCACCATGTGGTGCTAACGCCATTTGTAAAGAAAGAAATGGTGCAGGCTCTTGTGCATGTTTACCTGAATATTTCGGAGATCCTTATATAGGATGTAGACCTGAATGTGTGACAAACACAGACTGCGATCGTAGCAGGGCTTGTGTTAACAATAAATGTGTTGACCCCTGCCCTGGTACTTGCGGACTTAATGCCCAATGTAGAGTTATAAATCATTCGCCCTCTTGCAATTGTATTATTGGATATACGGGCGATCCTCTCAGAGCATGTCATCTTGTTCAAGCTAGTAAGATTTTTTTTATTATATAACCGCACCTTAAAATTATATGCACTTTATAGAGTAGATTAACGTTATTTATATATTTCTTTTATAACAGTTGAAGAAGAAAGACCTCCACAAAATCCCTGTTTACCAAGTCCTTGTGGACCTTACAGTCAATGTCGGGAAATAAATGGGCATGCTGTCTGTTCTTGCAATATCGGATATATTGGTACACCGCCAATGTGTAGACCAGAATGCATGGTTAGCTCTGAATGCGCACAAGATAAAGCATGTGTTAATTTAAAATGTGTAGATCCCTGCCCTGGAACTTGTGGAATTAATGCACAATGTAGAGTTGTTAATCACAATCCAATATGTTCTTGTCAAACTGGTTTTACTGGAGATCCATTTATCCGTTGTTTTAAAGTAGCATGTATGTTTCTATCTTATTCTTTACTCTGTTCTTTTTTCTATCATTTCTTTTATTTTAGTACCATCACCACCTAAAGACATTGGAAATCCTTGTATACCATCACCCTGCGGTCCAAACTCTCAATGTAGAGTAATTGGAACTCAAGCTGCATGCTCTTGCTTACCGAACTATATCGGCCGTGCACCAAATTGCAGACCTGAATGTACAAACGACTCAGAATGTCCCAATAATTTAGCATGTAAAAACGAGAAATGTAGGGATCCTTGTCCTGGTACATGTGGACTTAACGCACAATGTACAGTTGTAAACCACAAACCAGTATGTTCTTGTTTACCTGGGTACATTGGTGATCCATTTAATTCATGTCAATTGCCACCGCCACCATGTAAGACATCATATTCTGAAAATCCTCACTCTAAACAATTTTACTTACCATAAATTTATTTTTCAGCTACCACTGAAGGACCTCCGGCTTCACCATGCTTTCCATCGCCATGTGGACCAAACGCCGAATGCCGTGAAAAGAATGGAGCAGGTGCTTGTATATGTCCGCCAGGCTATGAAGGAGATCCATATGATAGCCGTAGAGGTTGTCATAGAGAATGTGAGGTTAACGCTGATTGCCAGTCTTCTTTGGCTTGTATAGCTTATAAATGTATAGATCCCTGTCCTGGAACTTGCGGAGTGTTGGCCGATTGTCGCGTCAATAACCACGTACCTACTTGCACATGTCCACCAGGTTTAACAGGAGATCCATTCTTCCAATGTAGAGAAATTCCAATTGCGACATCACCAAGAACTCCCGTAGATCCATGTAACCCATCACCATGTGGACCAAATAGTCAATGTAGAAATGTGAATAACCAAGGAGTATGCTCCTGCTTACCTAACTACATAGGTAGTCCACCAACTTGTAGACCTGAATGTGTTGTCAGTTCAGAATGTTCGTTAGATAGAGCATGTATTAATCAAAAATGCGCTGATCCTTGCCCAAATACTTGTGGATTGGGGGCACAATGCACTACTAAGAATCATAATCCAATTTGCGCATGCCCACCTGGTTTCACTGGAGATCCATTTACAAGATGTTCGCCACAACGTAAGTGTTACTTTAATATTAATCTGGTATGTTTAGCCTTTACTCGCATATAGTAAAATTGGGAAAAAAGACATACATTTTTAACCTGTATAATTTACACAGGTTATTATAACAAACTACAACTTGTTAAACCTTGAACCCAATTAATTCGTTTCATATGTTTTTGTAGCTGTAAGAGAAGAACCAACAACTACTGAAAGACCACCATCTTGTTATCCCTCTCCATGCGGACCCAACTCTCAATGTCAAATTGTCGGAAATGTTCCGTCTTGTTCATGCTTGCCCAGTTTCATTGGAGCCCCTCCCAGCTGCAGACCAGAATGTGTCCTTAGTTCAGAATGTGCTAGCCAACTTGCATGTATCAATCAAAAATGTAGAGATCCTTGTCCAGGATCATGTGGAACAAATGCAATTTGTCACGTCCTTAATCATTTACCAATTTGTACCTGTCTTGAAGGACATATTGGGGATCCTTTCACCCAATGTAACTTAGTTCCACAAACGACAAGACGTCCTGAAGATCCTTGTAATCCTTCGCCTTGTGGTCCTAATGCCCAATGTAATAATGGGATTTGTACTTGCTTACCCGAATTCAATGGAAATCCATACGAATCATGTCGCCCTGAATGTGTCCTGAGTGCAGAATGTAGTAGAGATAAGGCATGTGTAAAAAACAAATGTATAGATCCTTGCCCAGGAACTTGCGGACAAAATGCCCGTTGTGATGTAATCAATCATATTCCAACTTGTTCTTGCCCAGATGGTTTTACTGGCGATCCATTCTCTAACTGTAGAGGGGCCGAGCGTGCTCCACCTACCCCTGTAGATCCATGCAACCCATCACCTTGTGGTCCAAACAGTAAATGCAGAAATATTAACGACCACGCTGTATGTTCTTGTATCGAAGGATACCAAGGAACGCCGCCATCTTGCAAACCAGAATGTGTAGTTAGTTCAGAATGTCCTCAAAATAGGGCATGTGTTAACCAAAAATGTATTGATCCATGCTTAGGATCTTGTGGATTAGGAGCACGTTGCGAAGTTAGAAATCACAGTCCTATATGTAGCTGCCCTGAAGGTCAAACTGGAGATCCTTTCCAAAGTTGTAGAGATTTGCCACGAGAAGAAACTACTCCTAGGCCAATTGAAAATCCCTGTGAACCATCACCTTGCGGACCAAATTCTGTTTGTCGTAGAGTGGGAGATACCCCATCTTGTAGTTGTCAACAAGGGTATATAGGAAGTCCACCAAATTGCAGACCTGAATGTGTAATAAACCCAGACTGTCCAACGACGCAAGCTTGCATTAATAACAAATGTAAAAATCCTTGCCCCGGAAGTTGTGGAGCTGACGCAGTATGTAGCGTAATTAGTCATACAGTAACTTGCACTTGTGCACCTGGCTTTACTGGCAACGCATTCGTACAATGTATATTTATAATACAAGAAGCAGAAGTATTAAACCCATGCGAACCATCACCTTGTGGTTCAAATGCTCAATGTAAAGAACGTAATGGGGCCGGAGCATGTATATGTATTCAAGATTATACTGGAAACCCCTATGAAGGATGTAGACCTGAATGTGTTCTTAGCTCTGACTGTCCACCTACCAAAGCATGTATACGAAATAAATGTGAAGATCCTTGTCCTGGAACTTGCGGACAAAATGCTGAATGTTCTGTCATAAATCATGTCCCATCATGTCAATGTATTCCTGGTTTTACTGGTAATGCATTCACTGCATGCTCACCAATTCCACCCCCAAGAAGTACGTATTTTACTAACTCATTTTAATATACCTTAATAATTTTATACCCCTATTTTAGCAACTGAACCAACTATAGCTGCTGATCCTTGTATTCCATCTCCGTGTGGTCCAAGCAGCCAATGCAGAAACGTAAATGGCCAAGGAGTATGTTCATGCCTACCCGAATACCAAGGCTCCCCGCCAAACTGCAGACCAGAATGTGTAGTCAGTTCAGAATGTCCTTCGAACCGTGCGTGCCATAAATTTAAATGTTCTAACCCCTGTGTAGGAACTTGCGGAATCGGTGCCAGATGCGAAGTTATTAACCATAACCCTATTTGCAGTTGTCCCGATAGATTAACAGGCGATCCGTTTACTAGATGTTATGAATTACCTCCACCGCCGCCACCAACAACAAGACCTGCTAATCCATGTGTACCAAATCCTTGTGGTTTAAATTCTCAGTGTAGAGCTGTGGGTGATCAACCTTCTTGCTCCTGTTTGGCTAATTATATGGGACAACCTCCAAATTGTAGGCCCGAGTGCGTAGTAAACACAGATTGTCCTTCAACCCAAGCTTGTATTACTGAAAAATGTAGAGATCCTTGCGCAGGATCATGCGGATTCAACGCGGAATGTAGAGTACAAAATCACATCCCTATTTGCAGTTGCATAGCAGGTTTCACTGGCGATGCTTTTACAGAATGTAGCAGAATCCAAGTTAAAAAAGATACTCCAACAGATCCATGCAATCCTTCACCATGTGGTCAAAACTCACAATGCCATAACGGCTTATGTACTTGTCTTCCATTGTATAACGGAGATCCATACATTGGCTGTCGACCTGAATGTACCATGAACACTGATTGTTCTCCGAACAAAGCCTGCAGTAATTTAAGATGTATCGACCCTTGTCCTGGAACATGTGGTCAAAGTGCCATTTGTGATGTAGTTAATCACATCCCTACATGTAGTTGCCCACAAGGTTTTGAAGGGGACCCATTCACTAGTTGTAGACCCGTTCCCAAAATAGGTAAAAAAATTAGACCTCACCAAATTAATTTTAATATATACTTATATATATATATATATATATATATATATATATATATATATATATATATATATATATATATATATACAGTGCGGTCCAAAAGTCACCCCCCCCCCTCTTAACTTTTGAACGAGTTGAGATATCGATTTCAAATTTAGAACTCTTAAATAAAACAACCTTAACTATCTTTAAGCATATATTTGATACTTTTATCTCTTAAAATGTGAGCAGGGGGGTATTGGGGGGAAATTTTTTTAAATGGAAAGGGGGTTCGTTTGATACATCATTTTAAAGCCCTTAAAATTCTCTATATAACCATATATTTTTAAAATTTTTAAACATTTTTTCAAGGTTTTGATTTTTCAGTTTTTTGTGCTAAAAAAAATAAATTTTTAAGTTTTTTTTGTTAATTTTTATTTATGTCGACTAAAATTAGTTTAAAAGTATAATTTACTTTTTTTCATTATGAAATTAGGCATTTTTAAAAAATTGTTTGGATTTTTTAGAGAAATTTTGACAAAAATACCCATTTTCAACCCTATTTTAAACCCAAAAAAAAATGTTTAAAAAATAAAAAATATACAGTTAAATGGAGAATTTTATAAGCTTTAAAATGATGTATCACACCTTTCCTTTTAAAAAAATGTCGCCCCATGCCCCCCTGCCCACATTTTAAGAGCTAAAAGTATCAAATATATGCTTAAAGATAGTTTAAGTTGTTTTGTTTAAGAGTTCTAAATTTGAAGTCGATATCTAAACTCGTTCAAAAGTTAAGAGAGGGGGGGTGACTTTTGGACCGCTCTGTATATACTTGTACTGATAAATTTTACAATTTTTTAGAAATACCACCAATAAACCCATGTCAACCATCTCCATGTGGACCAAACAGTCAATGTAGAATCAACAACGGTGTTGCAGTTTGTTCTTGTCAAACTGGCTACATTGGAAGTCCACCGGGTTGCAGACCAGAATGTATTGTTAGTGCAGAATGTCCTTTGCAACAAGCCTGTTTAAACAACAAATGCAAAGACCCATGTCCTGGAACTTGCGGAATTAACGCACAATGTCAAGTTGTAAATCACAATCCAATTTGCAGTTGTACAGAAGGAAATACAGGAGACCCATTCACTAGATGCTACTCGTTGCCAAAAGGTTTTTATCATATGTCTATATTATATTATTTTGACTAACTTTCATTTTATTTTTGCAGAAATTCCGTCACCTGAGAATCCGTGCTTACCGAGCCCGTGCGGTCCTAACTCGGTTTGTCAAGTCCGTGGTGAAAGCCCAGCTTGCTCGTGTCTCGAAAATTACGTCGGAGTACCGCCGAATTGTCGTCCGGAGTGTACTATAAATCCCGAATGTCCGTCACACCTCGCGTGCATAAGTCAAAAGTGTCGTGATCCTTGTCCGGGAAGTTGTGGGTCTAACGCGTTGTGTAACGTAGTGAATCATAATCCAGTGTGTTCATGCAATCCAGGATATAGCGGCGATCCATTCAGAGGCTGCCTACTAATACCAGGTAGGATTTTTTGAATAAAATTGTGCAATACCACTACCTTTTTTTTTTTTCATTTAAATTTGCAATTTTGATTAACTTCGCGATTTTAAGTTAGAGAAACATAATTCTACGCACAAGTATAAATAGCTACAAAGATAATTTTTAATTGAGAATAAATTTAAAATAAAACGTCACAATAAAAAATGTTTACGAAAGTAATTTTATTAAAATTTTAACTTCTTTGCAACGACAGCTGTGTAGTTGAACTTTCTCCAAACTACCGCAATTTAAAATAACAAAAATAATTAAATTAAAAATAATAATAATATTCAATTTACCACATTGATCACATCTTCTTTTGTCTAATATATCTTTAACTATATGGTATTGCTACAATATTGCATGTTTCTGTAAGCAAAAATCATTTATAATAATGAAATTAAATTATATAAAATAGAGATTTATAGTTATTTTTACAGACTGCTTTTTGTATCTAGTAACTTAATACGTTCGCTACCAAGCGGATCATATATGAGCCACAACAATTTTTCAAGTAGACCTATTTCTCATATACGAGTTGAGGATCTTGCTATATTAAATGTTTGATATATCATTTTAAAGCTTATAAAATTCTCTATTTGCCCACGTTTTTTTTTCGGAGTAGTTTGGGGGTTTAAAATAGGGTTTAAAAATGGTAATTTTCGTCAAAAATTATTGGTAGCGAACGTGTTAATAACTATTCAAAAATAGCGAAATATAATTTACTTATCAAAATTATCAATGATTTTTTGTTTATTTCCTAATTGCATGACTTACTTTTGCTGTATATACTTACTGCTTTTTCGCTTTCGGGGATACAAGGTAAGGATTATCCCCCAACGATAACAACGAGCTTCAAGAAAACGCCCTCACGCTAATGACCTAAAACATGCCCTTGCCTAAACGTGACACGCTAAATATACCCAAAAAATGCTATACAAAACACTCCATCCAACTCCTTAAAAATAACCGAAAGCTTCTCCCAAATTTGCGGTACCGGTTAATTGGTAAATACACAAAGCTATCCCATTCCCTCCCTACTACCACCAAATGCGCTAAAAACGAATCAAAAAAACAATAAACGCTTACCAATCAAACACCCTCACAACAGCAGCTAATAAAAAGCAATACATGGTGGCCTAAAAACACAAATCTAATACCCACGCTTAAGGCGAATATAACTCAAATAAAAAAGTAATAAAAATACTTTTTGAATTTATAGCCAGATTACCAGAGCCCGAAAATATAAACCCCTGCGTTCCATCACCCTGTGGCGCTAACGCGATATGCAAAGAGCGTAATGGAGCCGGATCTTGCATATGTATAACGGATTACACAGGAAATCCTTACGAAGGATGTAGACCCGAATGTATTTACAACCCTGATTGCCCGTCGAACAGAGCCTGTATACGAAATAAATGTATAGACCCTTGCCCTGGTATTTGTGGACAAAATGCCGAATGTCAAGTTATAAACCATTCTCCAACTTGCTCATGCATCCTTGGACATGTAGGAGACCCGTTTAAACATTGCACTCTGCCACTTCCAGAACGTAAGATAAAATATACTTTATTTCTAATACCAATATATATATATAACCCTGTTATTTATTATCTAGCTGTTAGAAATCATGAACCGGTAAACCCTTGCCAACCATCACCCTGTGGTCCCAACAGTCAGTGCCGTGAAGTTAACCAACAAGCGGTGTGCTCCTGTTTACCAAATTATATAGGTACCCCACCAGCATGTCGTCCTGAATGTGTAGTTAGTTCGGAATGTCCCTTAAGCAAGGCTTGTATAAATCAGAAATGTGCTGATCCCTGCCCAGGAACGTGTGGTTTAAATGCACAGTGCCATGTTATAAATCATAGCCCAATTTGTAGTTGCAATGTTAGACATACTGGTGATCCCTTTACCAGATGCTACTTAATTCCACGTAAGCTAGGATGATTATAATGCTTTAGCATACAATAATAATTACTTTATTTTTAGCTCCTCCTCAAATCCCTGAACCGGTTTTTATACAAAACCCTTGTTTACCTTCACCATGTGGACCTAATTCTATATGCAAAGACGTTAACCGGGCCCCATCGTGTGCTTGTTTAGAAAACTTTATCGGTAATCCTCCTAATTGCAGACCTGAATGTACTATTAACGCTGATTGTCCCAGCAATCTTGCCTGTATAAGAGAAAAATGTCAGGACCCTTGTCCCGGTTCATGTGGAATTCACGCCTTGTGCAATGTATTGTATCATAGTTCTATTTGTACTTGTCCCGAAGGATATACTGGAGATCCATTTAACAATTGTTATCCAAAACCGCAAGAAGTTGAGCCAATTGTAGTTAGTGACCCATGTAACCCATCACCATGTGGTTCAAACGCACAATGTAATAATGGAATATGTACTTGCTTGCCCGCATATCAAGGAGATCCTTATAGAGGTTGCAGACCTGAATGTATAATCAGTGACGATTGTCCCAGAAATAGGGCGTGTATAAAAAATAAATGTCAAGATCCTTGCCCAGGAACTTGTGGACAATCAGCACTTTGCGAAGTTATAAATCATATTCCAATGTGTAGTTGCCCTCTTGGATTTACCGGAAATGCCTTTATTACTTGCAGGATAATAGAAAGTATGTTTACTCCTCCAATAAAAACAAAATTTGTTAATAAATATTACATTTTTAGCACCTTTAAAACGCGATCCATGTAACCCTACACCCTGTGGACCAAACAGTCAATGTAGAGAAATAAATGGACAAGCTGTATGCTCCTGTGTCCCAGGTTATATTGGTAGCCCACCCACTTGTAGACCTGAATGTATAAGTAGCTCTGAATGTCCTTTAACAAAAGCATGTGTAAATCAAAAATGTATAGACCCTTGTCCAGGAACCTGCGGTATTAGTGCCATATGTCAAGTTATCAACCATAATCCAATCTGTACTTGTAACAATGGTTTAATTGGAGATCCGTTTGTTAGATGTTATCCAAAACGTAAGAAAATACATTAACAAATTAATTTCTTTCTCATAAATATATTTTTTAGCTCAAGAAAGTCCCATTGTCCCTATAAACCCTTGTGTACCATCACCGTGTGGACCAAATTCTCAATGTAAAGTTATAAATGATCAGCCCTCATGTTCTTGCTTACAAGAATTTATTGGTACACCACCCAACTGTAAGCCTGAATGCGTTAGTAATAGTGAATGTGCAAATCATTTAGCCTGTATAAACCAAAAATGTAAAGATCCTTGCCCAGGAACATGTGGACAAAATGCGGAATGTCGTGTTGTAAGCCATACACCAAATTGTGTTTGTATATCTGGTTATATTGGTGACCCATTTACGAACTGCTTACAAATTCCTCAACATATCCCCCAAGAAAGTTTAAATCCCTGCGTACCATCTCCGTGTGGCGCTAACGCAGTCTGTAAGGAAAGAAGTGGAGCCGGATCTTGTATATGTTTGCCAGAATATATTGGAAATCCATACGAAGGATGTAGACCTGAATGTTCAATAAATTCTGACTGTCCTTCAAACAAAGCCTGTATAAGAAATAAATGTATAGATCCTTGCCCAGGAACTTGCGGCCAGAATGCTAATTGTCAAGTTATTAATCACATACCTCAATGTAGTTGCATACCAGGATATACCGGAGATCCGTTCAGATATTGTAGCCTACCTCCCCCAGAACGTAAGAACTATTTATATCTCTAATTTAACATTTCCTAATGTTTTAAATATTTTAGCTGTCAGAGATGT
The DNA here is from genome assembly GCA_958510825.1 of Brachypterus glaber. Taxonomy (NCBI): domain Eukaryota; kingdom Metazoa; phylum Arthropoda; class Insecta; order Coleoptera; family Kateretidae; genus Brachypterus; species Brachypterus glaber. The sequence continues at coordinate 61,850,111 of OY294044.1, read as the reverse complement.
AACTTCTCAAAACCCTTGTCAACCTTCACCATGCGGCCCAAACAGTCAATGTCGTGAAGTTAACGGTCAAGCAGTTTGCTCTTGCTTGCCAAATTATATCGGCAGTCCACCAGTTTGTAGACCCGAATGTACTGTTAGCTCTGAATGCGCTGTGGATAAGGCCTGCGTAAACCAGAAATGTGTAGATCCCTGTCCTGGAACTTGTGGCTTAGGTGCTATATGCCAAGTTAAAAAACATAGTCCTATTTGCACCTGTCAAGCTCAATTTACTGGCGACCCATTTACTAGATGTTATCCAATACCACGTAAGAAATTAAATTAAATAATTAAAAACTTTAAACTGAATAAAAAAATATTTTTAGCACCACCACCAACTTCTGTTGTACAAGATTATATAAACCCTTGTGTACCTTCACCATGTGGACCACACTCGCAATGTCGTGATATAGGAAATGCTCCCTCTTGCTCATGCCTTCCAAATTATATTGGAGCTCCTCCTCAATGTAGACCTGAATGTACAATTAACTCAGAATGTCCAAGCAACTTAGCATGTATCAGAGAAAAATGTAGAGATCCTTGTCCAGGTTCTTGTGGAACAGGAGCTCAATGTAGCGTTATAAATCATACACCAATCTGTAATTGCCCTGATGGATTTACTGGAGATCCATTCAGTTATTGTCAACTTAAACCACAAGAAATTGAACCAATTATTACTGATCCTTGTAATCCATCACCATGTGGTCCTAATGCTCAGTGCAACAATGGAGTGTGTACTTGTTTGCCAGAATATCAAGGCGATCCTTACAGAGGTTGTAGGCCAGAATGTGTTTTGAATAACGACTGTCCTAAAAACAGAGCATGTATAAGAAATAAATGTGTTGATCCCTGTCCAGGAACCTGTGGTACAAACGCGTTGTGTTCAGTAATAAATCATATCCCAATGTGCACTTGCCTCGAAGGATTGATAGGAAACGCCTTTATAGCTTGTAACCCAATACCAGGTAATTTATATTTATCTATAATCTAGATTTCGAGATCGCCTTACCCAGTAACCCTACCATTATTGTATAAAATTATTACTATTCAATTTTTTTAGTTACCATACCCAAAAACCCATGCAATCCATCACCTTGTGGACCTAATAGTCAATGTAGGGAAATACACGGACAAGCTGTATGTTCTTGTGTCCCAGGATATATTGGAAGTCCTCCAACATGTAGACCGGAGTGTGTTACTAGTGCTGAATGTGCTCTTAACAGGGCCTGCGTTAACCAAAAATGTATAGATCCTTGTCCTGGAACTTGTGGTTTAAGCGCCATCTGTCAAGTTGTTAATCACAATCCAATATGCAGCTGTCTACCAGGTCTTACCGGAGATCCATTTACGAGATGCATTCAAATAAGTAATAACTTATTTATTTATTTAATTTTCACACAAATAATTTACTCATTATTTTAGGAGAAGAACCTGTTGTAGTAACAACAAACCCTTGCCAACCATCCCCTTGCGGCCCCAATGCGCAATGCAGAGCAGTTGGTAATAGCCCATCTTGCTCATGCTTACCAGAATTTATAGGTTCACCGCCAAATTGTAGACCAGAATGTATTAGTAATAGCGAATGTGCTAATCATTTAGCCTGTATAAACCAAAAATGTAAAGATCCCTGCCCAGGAACATGCGGTCAAAATGCTGAATGTCGTGTCGTAAGCCACGCGCCGAATTGCGCATGTATACAAGGCTACGTAGGAGATCCCTTCACTATTTGTTCACAAATTCAACATGTTCAACCTGTGGAAAACCTAAATCCCTGTGTGCCATCACCATGTGGCGCTAACGCAATTTGTAAGGAAAGAAACAGAGCGGGATCTTGTGTATGTTTACCTGAATACATTGGAAATCCTTACGAAGGATGTAGACCTGAATGCTCTGTAAATTCAGATTGCCCATCAAACAAAGCATGTATAAGAAATAAATGTATGGACCCTTGTCCAGGAACTTGTGGACAAAATGCTAATTGTCAAGTTATAAATCACTTACCTCAATGTACTTGCATACCAGGATATACCGGTGATCCATTTGGATATTGTAGCTTACCTCCACCAGAATGTAAGACCAGATCAAAAAGTTTTAACCAGTTCTTTTTTTATTTATTTTAAAATATTTTAGCTGTAAGAGATGAGACTCCCCGAAATCCTTGCCAACCTTCACCGTGCGGACCAAACAGTCAATGTCGTGAAATTAATGGTCAAGCTGTTTGCTCCTGTTTGCCAAATTATATCGGTAGTCCACCAGGTTGTAGACCTGAATGTACTATTAGTTCGGAATGTCAACAAAATAAGGCTTGTGTCAATCAGAAATGTGTAGATCCTTGTCCGGGAACATGTGGCTTAAACGCTAACTGTAAAGTTATTAAACACAGCCCAATTTGTAGCTGTATAGCTGGATACACCGGAGATCCATTTACTAGATGTTCTCCAGTACCTCGTAAGACCTTTTTATTCATAAATTCTTAATAAAACACTAATGTATAAATTATTTTAGCACCTCCTCTAGATTTCATACAGCCAATTATTATAAATCCATGCGCACCATCTCCGTGTGGACCAAACTCGCAGTGTAGAGAAGTAGGAACAAGTCCTTCATGTTCATGTTTGCCTAATTTTATTGGCAGTCCTCCAAATTGTAGACCCGAATGCACAATTAATTCAGAATGCCCTAGCAACTTAGCATGCATCAGAGAAAAATGTAGAGATCCTTGTCCTGGATCTTGTGGAGCAGGCGCTCAGTGTAGCGTAATAAATCATACACCAATCTGTGCTTGCCCTGACGGATTTACCGGCAACCCATTTAGTTATTGCCAACTTAAACCACAAGAAATTGAACCAGTTATTACTGATCCATGCAGCCCATCTCCATGCGGCCCTAATTCCCAATGTAAGAATGGCATTTGTACTTGCATTCTGGAATATCAAGGCGATCCTTACAGAGGCTGCCGACCAGAATGTGTATTAAATAATGACTGCCCAAGAGATAAGGCTTGTATCAAAAATAAATGTAAAGACCCTTGCCCCGGAACTTGCGGTACAAACGCTCTTTGTTCAGTAATCAATCATATTCCAATGTGTACTTGTCTAGATGGATATGTAGGAAATGCCTTTATAGCTTGCAACCGTATTCCAGGTAATTTGTTAAACTAAAATTATTGTTCTTTTTATTTACTATCTACAATTTTTAGTCGAATTACCCAAAAACCCCTGCCAGCCATCTCCATGCGGACCTAACAGTCAATGTAGAGATATTAATGGGCAAGCCGTATGCTCTTGTGTACCTGGCTTTATAGGTACTCCACCAACTTGCAGACCTGAATGTGTTACAAGTCAAGAATGTTCGTTAAATCAAGCTTGTGTTAACCAAAAATGTATCGATCCTTGTCCGGGAACCTGTGGAATAAATGCACAATGTCAAGTTGTAAATCATAACCCTATATGTACCTGTCTGTCTGGCCAAACAGGCGATCCATTTATAAGATGCCTGGTTATACGTAAGAATTTGATAACAATTGTTTTTCTATATATATTACATTTATACTATTTTAGGAGAAGAGCCTGTAGTAATACCGACAAACCCTTGTTATCCAAACCCTTGCGGATTAAACGCGCAGTGCAAAGCAATTGGAGATTCACCCTCGTGTTCTTGTCTACCTGAATTTATTGGTTCACCACCGAATTGTAGACCCGAATGTATTAGTAACAGCGAATGTGCTAATCATTTGGCTTGCATTAATCAAAAATGTAAAGACCCCTGCCCCGGAACTTGCGGACAAAACGCTGAATGTAAAGTTATAAGTCATACGCCAAACTGTGTATGCATTCTTGACTATGTTGGAGATCCGTTTACTCAGTGCTTACCAAGACCAAGTAAGGATAATAAACAATTAAACAAACTAATATATTACTATTGATTTAATATATTAACTTTTTGATATTAATTGAAATCCTTATTTTAGCACCTCCAGTCTTCGAACACATAAACCCATGTCACCCATCACCATGTGGAGCTAACGCCATTTGCAAGGAGCAAAATAATGCAGGATCGTGTACATGTTTACCAGAATATATCGGCAACCCCTATGAAGGTTGTAGGCCAGAATGTACGCTTAACTCAGACTGCCCTTACAATAAAGCATGTATCAATAATAAATGTAAAGATCCTTGTCCTGGAACTTGTGGGCAAAACGCAGACTGTCAAGTAATTAATCATTTACCTCAGTGCTCTTGCAGAATAGGCTTTACTGGTGATCCGTTTAGATATTGCAATGTTATTCCACCAGAACGTAAGAAATCTAAAATCGTTTAGATCTCTATAGGTATCTAATATATTATACGTTTTAGCTGTAAGAGATGAAACACCTCAAAACCCTTGTAATCCATCACCTTGCGGACCAAATAGTCAATGTCGTGAAGTACAGGGACAAGCAGTATGTTCTTGCTTACCTAACTACGTAGGAAGTCCACCTGGATGTAGACCTGAATGTACTGTAAGCTCAGAATGTCCGCAAAACAAGGCTTGTATAAATCAAAAATGTGGAGATCCTTGCCCTGGAACTTGTGGATTTAATGCAAAATGTCATGTTATAAACCATAGCCCGATTTGTAGTTGCAATAATGGCTATACTGGTGACCCATTTTCCACATGTTACCCAATACCACGTAAGAATCAAATCAATAAAATTTATTATAATATATTCTATTTAATAATTATTTTAGCGCCCCCACCTCAGCCAATCCAGCCTTTTATTACAAACCCCTGTGTACCATCTCCTTGTGGTCCGAACTCTCAATGTAGGGATATTGGTGGTTCTCCATCATGTTCTTGTCTGGTCAACTATATCGGAAGTCCGCCAAATTGTAGACCTGAGTGTACAATTAATTCAGAATGTCCAAGTAATTTGGCTTGTATCAGAGAAAAATGTAGAGATCCTTGTCCGGGATCTTGTGGATCTGGAGCCCAATGTAGCGTAATAAATCATACACCAATTTGTACTTGCCCTGATGGATATACTGGAGATCCATTTAGTTACTGCCAACTTAAACCACAAGAAATTGAACCCGTTATTTCTGACCCATGTAATCCATCGCCATGCGGATCCAATGCTCAATGTGACAATGGCGCATGTTCTTGCTTGTCAGAATATCAAGGCGACCCCTATAGAGGTTGCAGACCTGAATGCGTACTAAACAATGACTGCCCAAGGGATAAGGCGTGTGTCAGAAATAAATGTAGAGACCCATGCCCAGGGACTTGCGGACTGAACGCGCAATGTTCCGTGGTAAATCATATACCTATGTGCAATTGTTTACCAGGATATGTTGGAAACGCTTTCGTTCAATGTAGAGTCATAGAAAGTAAGTTAAAATAACTAAATTTAATTTTTATGAAAAAAAAAATTATTTTGTTCTTTTAGCTCCAGTACCCAAAAATCCTTGTCATCCATCCCCATGTGGTCCAAACAGTCAGTGTCGTGAAATAAATGAACAAGCCGTATGTTCATGCGTACCTGGATTTATCGGGAGCCCACCAACCTGCAGACCCGAATGTATTACTAGCTCGGAATGTCCTTTGAATGAAGCCTGTTTAAATCAAAAATGTGTTAATCCTTGCTTGGGAACTTGTGGAGTAGGGTCTATTTGTCAAGTTGTAAACCATAATCCAATTTGTAGTTGTCCACCGAAATATACCGGAGATCCGTTTATCAGATGTTTACCAATACGTAAGATACCAAAGTCTTAAATAATACAAACATATATTTATTTAAAATTATTTTTAGCTCAAGAAGAACCTGTTGTTCATACGAACCCATGTATACCATCACCATGTGGACCTAATAGTCAATGTAAAGCAGTTGGTGATTCACCTTCTTGTTCGTGTTTACCAGACTTTTTTGGTTCTGCACCAAACTGCAAACCTGAATGTATTAGTAACAGTGAATGTGTAAATCATTTAGCCTGTATTAATCAAAAATGTAAAGATCCTTGTCCAGGCACATGCGGTCAAAATGCTGAATGTAGAGTTGTCAGCCATACTCCAAATTGTGTTTGTATTCCTGGGTACATTGGAAATCCGTTTAGTTTCTGTCAATTACCTGCGCCGGTTCAAGAAGAACATCTGTCACCATGTTCACCATCTCCATGTGGATCTAATGCAATTTGTAAAGAACAACATGGAGCCGGATCTTGTATTTGTTTACCAGAGTATATTGGAAATCCTTATGAAGGTTGCAGGCCTGAATGTACTATAAATTCAGATTGTCCTAGCAACAAAGCTTGTACAAATAACAAATGTAAAGATCCATGTCCAGGAACCTGTGGACAAAATGCTAATTGTCAAGTTGTTAATCACAATCCATCGTGCACATGTCTTGTAGGATACACCGGTGATCCATTTAGATACTGTAACATTATTCCTATTCAACAACGTAAGTTATTTTACACATATTTTAAAAATTAAGGAATAATTTTAAAAATATTTTTAGCTATTAGAGATGAAGTACAACAAAACCCTTGTCAACCTTCACCATGCGGACCTAATAGTCAATGCCGTGAAGTTAATGGTCAGGCCGTGTGCTCATGCCTACCAAATTATATAGGAAGTCCACCAGGTTGCAAACCTGAATGTGTTGTTAGTACTGAATGTCCACTAAACAAGGCTTGTCTAAATAAAAAATGTGTAGATCCTTGCCCCGGAACTTGTGGATTAAACGCAAACTGTAAAGTCATCAACCATAGTCCAATTTGTAGTTGTATTAATTCTTATACTGGAAATCCATTTACTATTTGCAACCCTATACCACGTAAGATATAATAATTAATTTTTAATTAATTATACCTTACTAAAACCTTTTTTATAGCTCCTTCTCCAGAACCCGTACAAGAAGAATATATTGACCCATGTTTCCCATCACCTTGTGGACCATATTCTCAATGTCGAAACGTAGGTGGTACTCCAATTTGTTCATGTTTACAAACATACATTGGCAATCCACCAAACTGTAAACCAGAATGTACTATCAATGCGGAATGTCCACAAAATTTAGCTTGCATCAGAGAAAAGTGTAAAGATCCTTGCCCAGGATCATGTGGAAATAATGCTCACTGCAATGTTATTAATCATACACCTATTTGCACATGTTTTGATGGCTATGAAGGCGATCCTTTTACCAGTTGTCATATAAAACCGCCCCAAAGTAAGTTATTTAATCATTTTATGATGCAAATCTATAATAATTCTATAATTATTTTAGAAGACCCAGTTATAGCGGATCCATGTAACCCATCACCTTGTGGTTCCAATTCTCAATGCAATAATGGAATATGTACTTGCCTGCCTGAATACCAAGGCGACCCTTACAGAGGTTGTAGACCTGAATGCGTATTAAATAACGACTGTCAAAGAGATAAAGCATGTCTCCGAAATAAATGTGCAGATCCATGTCCTGGAACCTGCGGTCAAAATGCAATTTGTACAGTTTTTAATCACATTCCAATGTGTTCTTGTATTCATGGATATAGTGGTAACGCATTTATTCGATGCTCAGAAATTATAGGTAAAATATCTTTTAAAAATAGATTGTTATATTTTTTCAACGATTTTTTTTTAGTTCCTCCACCGCAAAACCCATGTAGCCCATCTCCTTGTGGGCCAAATAGTCAGTGTAGAGAAATAAATAATCAAGCCGTCTGTTCTTGTTTAGTTGGTTATATAGGCAGTCCACCCACTTGCAGACCTGAGTGCGTCACTAGCTCAGAATGTAGTTTAACTAAGGCATGTGTTAATCAAAAGTGTATAGATCCATGTCCAGGCACATGCGGTTTATCAGCGAAATGTCAAGTTATTAATCACAATCCTATTTGCTCTTGTCCACCACAATATACCGGAGACCCATTTGTCAGATGTCATCCAAATCGTAAGATAAATTAATAAATTAATAAATTTATTCTATAAATTATATTATTTTAGCATTAGAAGCACCTATTGTTATACCAACAGACCCATGTAATCCGTCACCTTGTGGACCAAATTCTCAATGCAGAGCAGTTGGAGATTCGCCTTCATGCTCGTGTTTGACAGAATTTATTGGTTCGCCGCCAAATTGTAGACCAGAATGTGTCAGCAACAGCGAATGTGCTAGTCATTTAGCTTGTATAAACCAAAAATGTAAAGATCCCTGCCCAGGAACATGTGGTCAAAATGCAGATTGTAAAGTTATCAGTCACACACCCAATTGTATTTGTATTCCTGGTTATACGGGAGATCCCTTCACTGTTTGCCATGTAATACAAATTCAACAAGCTGAAGAAATATCACCATGTATACCATCTCCATGTGGAGCAAATGCGCAATGTAGAGTACAAAATAGAGCGGGTGCTTGTACCTGCTTACCAGAATATATAGGAAATCCGTACGAGGGATGTAGACCGGAATGTACTTTAAATTCAGACTGTCCATCTAACAAAGCTTGTGTGAGAAATAAATGTATTGATCCATGTCCTGGAACTTGCGGACAAAATGCAGAGTGTCACGTTATGAATCATCTGCCACAATGTACATGTATTCAAGGATATACAGGGGATCCATTTAGATACTGTGATTTGCCACCCCCCCAGCGTAAGATAAATATATTATTTATTAAAATTTTTACTTACCCTAATAATTTTTTAGCTGTCAAAGACGAAACTCCTCGAAATCCTTGCAATCCATCACCATGCGGACCAAACAGTCAATGTCGAGAAATAAATGGACAAGCAGTTTGTTCTTGTTTAGTAGAATACATAGGTAGCCCACCAAGTTGTAGACCTCAATGTACTGTTAGCTCAGAATGTGCACAAAACCAAGCTTGTATAAATCAAAAATGTAAAGATCCTTGTCCTGGAACTTGCGGCCTAAATGCAAACTGTATAGTTATAAACCATAGTCCAATTTGTAGTTGCATAAACTCTTACACTGGCGATCCATTTAGTAGATGTTACCCCATTCCACGTAAGACAAAAATAAATAAGACTAAATCCATCCACAATAATAAATTAATTTATGATAGAAACGGATTTGGCTAAAAAAGTAACTAACAGTTTATATAACTAAATTTAGTTTTCATAGAAACCTCAAACGGTTCTTATTCCGATTTTAGTAATTACTTGAGAATCATTATAGAGTAAGCTAAACGGTTCTAAACAATCCAAAAAGCAAAGAAAAATACATTTATAACATATATTGTTTGTATACCATTTGTCTAATGTCATTTTAGCAAATAGGGAAGCCCTATGAAACGAACAAGGAAGCTGCGAAAGCCGCCTTTGAAACACGATAAAATGAGATGGCAAATGACGCTGAGTTGCCAAGATTAGACTGTGGGTGTTTTGTGTGCCCCGCTTAGAGTATTAAAGGGAGACAGAGTTGGTATCCGTTTACCTAATACATTAAGATATTCGGGAGGGGGAATATATTTATTTAGTTTCTCACAATTAGTATTACTTCTAAATAATACCAAAGAAACCCTCCAAAATTTCCTCAATTTTATATAAAATCACTTTTTATCCAAAAAACAGGTACCGATTTTTTTCAACGTTTGAATGCTTTGAGCTACCTCTAAACATTAATCGATTTGGCTCATTTTTAAGTGACCACCGTTTTTTACTAAGGAGCAACTTTTGAGCCAGAGAGCTAAAAAAGTGTATCTTTTACGATTTTCTTTTAAATGGGAATTGATTTCTTATGTCATCAGGTATGTTTTAGTCCAAAAAATGTAGGGGTCCACGAAATTTTCATTTAAAATCGCCCAGGAGAACCGAGTATCACTAATTCCCTTTTAATGCGGGCCCTATACCAAAAAATCATCAACGGGCTCTTCTAATAAAATAAAACAAGGGTCTACACTTTCCACCCACCCATAAACAAAAAAGAGGGGGCGCCACTTTTTATACTAAATAAAGTACTCGAACAAGATCAAAGCAATTATACTTTAGAGAGAAAACGCATTATGAAAAGTATACTATGGAATGCGATAAATAAAAATAATAAAAAAATATTTGTAATAATTTACTATTCCTTAAAACTACTTTTGTATTACAAATATATTTTTCTAAATTTTTAAAAATGTACCAAATTTTTTAATTATTTTATTTTTTTTTAAATATTTATTCAAAAATAGAGTAAAATGTTTTTTAACCAGTTTAACAATTTTTAGAATACAATTAAAATAAACTAATTAAAACTGGGAAAAAAGAAAAAATTGATCTTGCTGTGCTCTCCTCGTAAAAAATGTGAAGCATATATACAAATTTGAATAACAGACAAGTAAAAAAAATTAAATTGATTTTATACAATAAACAGCAACTTTTAATATACGAAATAAAACTTTTTTCTGCACTTTTTAAATCGCAATTATATAAATATTAGCCAAATCTGTAACTATCATGATTTTAGCGTTGCGTAGATTTAGTTGGATTGGAGCATAAATCATAAAATATTGGATTTAACAATATTTATTTTGTAGCTCCTCCTCTCATACATCACGAAGAACCAATAGTTAATCCATGTATACCATCACCTTGCGGACCAAATTCACAATGCAGAGATATTGGTGGCTCACCTTCATGCTCATGCTTAGCTAACTATGTAGGAAGTCCCCCAAATTGTAGGCCTGAATGTACTATTAATTCCGAATGCCCTAGTAACTTAGCTTGCATCAGAGAAAAATGTAGAGATCCCTGTCCAGGATCTTGCGGAACAGGTGCACAATGTAGCGTTATAAATCATATACCAATTTGTACTTGTCCTGATGGATATACTGGAGATCCATTCAGTTATTGCCAACTAAAACCACAAGAAAATGAACCAGTTATTACTGATCCATGCAACCCATCGCCATGTGGGCCTAACGCCCAATGTAACAATGGTGTGTGTACTTGTTTACCAGAGTATCAAGGTGATCCTTACCGAGGTTGTAGACCTGAATGTGTACTAAATAACGACTGTCCAAGAAATAAGGCTTGTATTAGAAACAAATGTCAAGATCCTTGTCCAGGCACATGCGGCCAAAATGCGGAATGTGGAGTAGTCAACCACATACCAATTTGTACTTGTTTTCAAGGTTATATAGGAAATGCATTTGTATTATGTAATCGTATACCAGAACCAATACCTCAAAATCCATGTAATCCATCCCCATGCGGACCAAACAGCCAATGTAGAGAATTTAATGGACAAGCAGTATGCTCTTGTGTACCTGGTTTTATTGGTAGCCCACCTAGTTGCAGGCCAGAATGTGTTACTAGTCAAGAATGTTCGTTAAACCAAGCTTGTGTAAATCAAAAATGCATAAACCCATGTCCTGGTACGTGCGGATTAAATGCAAATTGTCAAGTTGTAAATCATAATCCAATTTGCTCTTGCCCACTTGGACAAACCGGAGATCCATTCATTAGATGTAGTCCTATTCGTAAGAAACCGTTATTTAAAGTTTTATACAATTGTTTAATAAAAAAATATTTTAGCACGAGAAGACCCCGTGATAGTTAATCCATGCAATCCATCACCATGCGGATCTAACGCTCAATGCAAAGTGATAAACAACTCACCTTCTTGTACTTGTTTACCTGAACTAATTGGATCACCACCAAATTGTAGACCCGAATGCGTTAGTAACAGTGAATGTGCCAATCATTTAGCTTGCATAAACCAAAAATGTAAAGACCCTTGCCCCGGAGTATGTGGACATAATGCACAATGCGGAGTTGTCAGTCATACACCAAACTGTATTTGTATTCAAGGATATGTAGGAAATCCATTTATTCAATGCCAACTTCCTCCAAGTAAGATTTATAATTAATATAAATTAAAAAAATATAACCATATTTTTTTTTAGCTCCAGTTATTCAGGAATTTATATCTCCTTGTTCCCCTTCGCCTTGTGGTTCAAATGCTATTTGTAAAGAACTTAACAACGCTGGCTCATGTAGTTGTGTGCCAGGTTTTATTGGTAATCCCTATGAAGGGTGTAGGCCAGAATGTGTCCTTAATACCGATTGCCCATCCAATAAGGCATGTGTAAATAATAAGTGCGTTGACCCTTGCCCCGGAACTTGCGGACAAAATGCAAACTGTTACGTCAACAATCATCTACCACAATGTCAATGTATACCTGGCTATACTGGGGATCCCTTCAGATATTGTAATTTACCTCCACCAGAACGTAAGAAAAATACTATCTAAATCCTGACATATATAAATTTTAAAATATTTTAGATATAAGAGATGAAGTTCTACAAAATCCTTGTCATCCTTCGCCGTGTGGTCCAAATAGTCAATGCCGCGAGCTAAACGGTCAAGCTGTTTGCTCATGTTTGCCAAATTATATCGGTAGTCCACCAGGTTGTAGACCAGAATGCACTGTCAGTTCGGAATGTCCACAAAATAAGGCTTGTATTAATCAAAAATGTGCAGATCCTTGTCCAGGAACTTGCGGATTAAGTGCGAACTGTCAAGTAATAAATCATAGTCCAATTTGTTCGTGTATGGCTGGATATACTGGCGATCCATTCACTAGATGTTACCCAATACCTCGTAAGATTAAATCATAAAAATTCTAATCGCAGAATATTAAATATAAATTTATTTTAGCACCTCCGCCTATTCTAGAAATTGAACCATATAGAAACCCATGTATTCCAACTCCATGTGGAGCTAATGCAATTTGTAAAGATGTGAATGGTTCACCATCATGTAGTTGTCTAATAAATTATATTGGCAGTCCTCCGAATTGCAGACCCCAGTGTACAATTAATTCAGAATGCCCAAGTAACTTAGCTTGCATCAGAGAAAAGTGTAGGGATCCTTGCCCAGGATCTTGTGGAGCAGGAGCCCTATGTAGCGTAATAAACCATACACCAATTTGTACTTGCCCTGATGGATATACAGGAGATTCATTTAGTTTTTGCCAACTTAAGCCACAAGAAATTGAACCCGTTATAACAGATCCTTGTAACCCATCGCCATGTGGTCCTAATGCTCAATGTAATAATGGTATATGTACTTGTTTATTAGAATATCAAGGTAACCCTTACAGAGGTTGCAGACCTGAATGTGTATTAAATAATGATTGTCCAAGAAATAATGCCTGCATAAGAAATAAGTGTAAAGATCCTTGTCCAGGCACATGCGGCCAAAATGCGGAATGTACTGTAATAAATCATATACCGATGTGTACTTGTATACCAGGGTTCACGGGAAATGCTTTCTTAATATGTTCTCCAATAATAGGTAAATGTTATTATAAAAAAGTTTTTATCATATATTTTTATATTATTTATTTTAGTTCGTGATCCTCCAAATACTTGTAATCCGTCTCCTTGCGGACCGAACAGTCAATGTAGGGAAATAAATAGTCAAGCTGTTTGTTCTTGTGTACCAAACTTTATTGGTAGTCCACCAAATTGTAGACCCGAATGTGTCACAAGTTCTGAATGTTCATTGAACAAAGCCTGTGTAAACCAAAAATGTATAGATCCATGCCCTGGAACTTGTGGTATTAATGCCATATGTCAAGTTGTAAATCACAATCCGATATGTAGTTGTCAAGTTAGATACACGGGCGATCCGTTTATCAGATGTTTACCAATACGTAAGAAATATATTGCTTCTAATACGAAAAATATTTTAATTAACTTAATTTTAGAAGATGAACCGGTCACCATTCCGAGTGACCCATGTAATCCATCGCCTTGTGGCCCAAACAGTCAATGTAAAAATATAAACGATCAACCTTCTTGCTCTTGCTTACCTGGATTTATTGGTTCACCGCCAAATTGTAAACCTGAGTGTGTTAGTAATACTGAATGTGCTAATCATTTGGCTTGTATAAACCAAAAATGTAAAGATCCTTGTCCAGGGATTTGCGGACAAAATGGGGAATGTCGTGTTTTAAGCCATACACCAAACTGTATATGTTTACCAGGGTATATTGGAGATCCGTTCTCTAGATGCCAAACGCCACCATGTAAGAAAATGCTTTTTATTAGCCATGTCACATAATAACATTATACCACTAATTATAATTACAAAACTGCTTTAAATTAATCTAACTCACCTAATAAACATTTAAAACGTTTAAATATTTCAGCCCCGCCCGTAGAGAATATTTCACCTTGTACGCCTTCCCCGTGTGGTGCCAACGCCATTTGTAAGGAACAAAATGGTGCAGGCTCATGCACTTGTCTCCCAGAATATATCGGAAATCCCTACGAAGGATGTAGACCAGAATGTGTTCTTAACTCTGACTGTCCCTCCAATAAGGCTTGTATTCGAAATAAATGTATGGACCCTTGCCCAGGAACTTGCGGACAAAACGCTAATTGTCAAGTCATAAATCACCTACCGTCATGTACTTGTATACCAGGATATACTGGCGATCCATTCAGAGACTGCAATTTACCTCCACCAGAACGTAAGAATTATACTAACCTTTAACCCCTCATAAATCTCAATTCAAAATTATTTTAGCTGTAAGAGACGACACTCCACATAACCCTTGCCAACCTTCACCATGTGGTCCTAACAGCCAATGCCGTGAAGTTAACGGTCAAGCCGTTTGTTCATGTTTGCCAGATTATATAGGTAGTCCACCTGGTTGTAGACCTGAATGTACTGTTAGTTCAGAATGTCCTCAAGATAAGGCCTGCGTTAACCAAAAATGTATAGATCCTTGCCCAGGAACTTGCGGACTGAGTGCAAATTGTCAAGTAATAAATCATAGTCCAATATGTTCATGTATTGCTGGTTATACTGGTGATCCATTTACTAGATGCTTCCCTATTCCACGTAAGTTTTATTAAACTAAAAAAAAAGAATAATCTGTAATAAATATATTCGTGATTTTAGCCCCAGTTCAAACGCCTGTATACGAACCCGTCAGAGATCCTTGCGTACCATCCCCATGCGGACCCAACGCACAATGTAGAGATATCGGCGGAGCTCCATCTTGTTCATGTTTACCTAACTACTTCGGAAACCCTCCAAATTGTAGGCCTGAATGTACTATTAATTCAGAATGTCCTAGTAATTTAGCTTGTATACGACAAAAATGTACTGACCCTTGCCCAGGATCCTGCGGAGCTGGAGCTTTATGTAGTGTTATTAACCACACACCAATTTGTACTTGCCCTGATGGATATACAGGAGATCCATTTAGTTATTGTCAACTTAAACCACAAGAAGTAGAACCAATTGTCGCTGATCCTTGTAACCCAACACCATGCGGACCAAATGCTCAATGCAACAATGGCATATGTACTTGTTTGCCAGAATATCAAGGTGATCCTCATAGGGGTTGCAGACCTGAATGTGTATTAAATAATGACTGTCCAAGAAGTAAGGCTTGCATAAGAAATAAATGTACAGATCCATGCCCAGGCACCTGCGGTCAAAATGCTTTGTGTGATGTTGCTAACCATATTCCTATGTGCAGTTGTATACCAGGGTACACAGGAAATGCTTTCATTATTTGCAATCCTATACCACCACCAGTCGAAATACATCCTTGCAACCCATCACCTTGTGGACCTAACAGTCAATGTAGAGAAGTAAACGGTCAAGCCGTATGTTCTTGTGTACCTGGTTTTATCGGTAGCCCACCTACTTGCAGACCAGAATGTATAACCAGTCAAGAATGTCCGTTGAATCAAGCCTGCGTTAACCAAAAATGTATTGATCCATGTCCAGGAACGTGTGGCATTAATGCCATATGCCAAGTTGTAAATCACAACCCCATATGTAGTTGCCAAAATAGATTTACTGGAGATCCATTTATTCGCTGTACTCCGATCCGTGAAGATCCAATACCCGTACCAACCAACCCATGTCAACCATCTCCATGTGGTCCAAACTCTCAATGTAGAGAAATTAATAATTCTCCATCTTGTTCTTGTCTACCTGAATTCATAGGCCAACCACCGAACTGTAAACCAGAATGTATAAGTAATAGCGAATGTGCAAATCATTTAGCCTGCATTAATCAAAAATGTAGAGATCCTTGCCCTGGAACTTGCGGCCGAAACGCTGAGTGTAGAGTTATCAGTCATACACCTAATTGCGTCTGTTTGCCAGGTTATTATGGTAACCCATTTTCCATTTGCAATATTGAAAGTAAGTTAATTATTATTTTTAAAAAATCACAATGTCTAATGTTTATAATTTGTAGCTCGGCCAACTATCATAGAAAGACCAACTCCTTGTTTACCATCCCCTTGTGGTACAAACGCAATATGTAGAGAACAAAATAATGCGGGTGCATGCACATGTATTCAAGATTATATTGGTAATCCTTATGAAGGATGCAGGCCCGAGTGCAGTATAAATTCGGATTGTCCCTCTAACAAAGCTTGTATCAGAAATAAATGTATGGATCCATGCCCAGGAACATGTGGACAAAATGCACAATGTCAAGTTGTAAACCATTTACCGTCATGTACTTGTATACCAGGTTATACCGGAGATCCTTTCAGATATTGTAACTTACCTCCACCAGAACGTAAGAATAATACCTACTTTCTAAACCTTAAAGTATCTAACGTTTCAACTATTTTAGCTGTCAGAGATGAAACTCCGCAAAATCCTTGCCAACCTTCACCATGTGGTCCTAATAGTCAATGCCGCGAAGTAAACGGTCAAGCTGTTTGTTCATGTTTACCAAATTATATCGGTAGTCCACCAGGTTGTCGACCAGAATGCGTTGTTAGCTCTGAATGTGCCCAAAATAAGGCTTGTATTAATCAAAAATGTGGTGATCCTTGCCCGGGAACATGTGGATTAAATACGAACTGCCAAGTTATAAATCATAGCCCCATTTGCATTTGTGTAACTGGTTATACTGGAGATCCTTTCACTAGGTGCTATCCAATACCTCGTAAGTTTCACACTTTGATGAGTTTTGAAAAATTAATAACCCTTCCCTAATTACAGCACCGCCACCAACTCCTGTCTTACAAGAACCAATCAACCCATGCGTACCATCACCTTGCGGTCCAAATTCACAATGCAGAGATATAGGTGGTAATCCATCATGTTCTTGTTTACCAAACTACATAGGACAGCCACCAAGTTGTAGACCTGAATGTACCATTAACTCAGAATGTCCAAGTAATTTGG
Organism: Brachypterus glaber; assembly: GCA_958510825.1. Classification (NCBI taxonomy): domain Eukaryota; kingdom Metazoa; phylum Arthropoda; class Insecta; order Coleoptera; family Kateretidae; genus Brachypterus; species Brachypterus glaber. Next base: position 61,832,915 of record OY294044.1, on the reverse strand, counting down.
CTTGTATTAGAGAAAAATGTAGAGATCCTTGCCCAGGATCATGTGGAACAAATGCTCAATGTAGTGTTATAAATCATAATCCCATTTGTAGTTGTGTTGATGGTTATACTGGCGATCCGTTTACATTCTGTCAATTTAAACCACAAGAAATTGAGCCAGTTATCACAGATCCTTGTAATCCCTCACCGTGTGGTCCAAATGCTCAATGTAACAATGGAATATGTACATGCCTACCTGAATATCAAGGTGATCCATATTTAGGATGTAGACCTGAATGTGTACTAAACTCTGACTGTCCAAGAAACAAAGCCTGTCTTAGAAATAAATGTACTGATCCTTGCCCAGGCACCTGTGGTCAAAACGCAGAATGTGCTGTAATTAATCACATCCCAACTTGTACTTGTATACAAGGATATATTGGAAACGCTTTTGTGTTATGCTCACCTATTCCTGGTAAATATAATAATAATTTCAATCCGCAAATAATAAATAAAACATTTTTTTTAGATGCATTACCTAAAAATCCTTGCAATCCATCTCCATGTGGACCAAACAGTCAATGTAGGGAAATTAATGGACAAGCCGTATGTTCTTGTGTACCTGGATACTTCGGTAGCCCACCGTCTTGTAGGCCTGAATGTGTAACTAGTGCAGATTGTCCATTAAATAGGGCCTGTATTAACCAAAAATGTATCGATCCTTGCCCAGGAACTTGCGGAATAAGCGCCAATTGTCAAGTTGTAAATCACAATCCAATTTGCAGCTGTCCACCAGGTCTAACCGGTGATCCTTTTACCAGATGCATTCAAATAAGTAATGATAAAAAATTAATTCATATTTTTCAACCAAATAATTTTTATAAAATTGTAGGAGAAGAAGCTGTAGTGGTGCCTTCAGAGCCATGTCAACCATCACCTTGTGGCCCTAACGCTCAATGCAGAGTTGTTGGTGACGCACCTTCTTGCTCATGTTTGCCTGAATATATTGGTACACCACCACAATGTAAACCTGAATGTATTTCGAACAGTGAATGTGCTAGTAATCTTGCTTGTATAAATCAAAAATGTAGAGACCCTTGCCCAGGTACATGCGGGCAAAATGCCGAATGTAGAGTAGTCAGTCATACTCCAAACTGTGTTTGTATTCCTGGATATGTTGGAAATCCATTCGTACAATGTCAGCCAAGGGTGGAAGAACCCATTATAGAAAGACCAACCCCTTGCGTACCATCACCTTGTGGTGCTAACGCAATTTGTAGAGAGCAAAATGGTGCAGGCTCTTGTATTTGTTTACCAGATTATATGGGAAATCCTTACGAAGGATGCAGACCGGAATGTACTATTAATTCTGATTGTCCATCTAATAAAGCTTGTATACAAAATAAATGTAAAGACCCATGCCCAGGAACTTGCGGGCAAAATGCACAATGTCACGTTTTAAACCATTTACCACAATGTACTTGTATTCAAGGATACACAGGAGATCCATTCAGATACTGTAATCTACCACCACCAGAACGTAAGATTGATTAATAATACATTTAATACATTTTATATTTATCCCCATTTCATTTTAGCTGTTAAAGATGAAACACCGCAAAATCCTTGTTACCCATCTCCATGCGGACCTAACAGTCAATGTCGTGAAGTAAATGGACAAGCAGTATGCTCTTGCTTACCAACTTACATAGGAAGTCCACCTTTATGTAGACCGGAATGTACAGTCAGCTCCGAATGCTCACAAAATAAGGCTTGCGTTAATCAGAAATGTATTGATCCATGTCCCGGCACTTGCGGATTGAGTGCAAGTTGTCAGGTTATAAATCACAGTCCGATTTGTTCATGCGTAGCCGGTTATACTGGCGATCCATTCACTAGATGTTATCCTATACCTCGTAAGAATATCCATAAAGTTTACTTTAACAGAAATAATCTAACAAATAATTTTTTAGCCCCACCGGTAGAACCTGTAGCTCCAGTCACAGTAAATCCATGTGTGCCATCGCCATGTGGACCAAATTCGCAATGTAAAGACGTTGGAGGTTCACCTTCATGTTCTTGCTTAATAGGATATATCGGTAGTCCACCACAGTGTAGACCAGAATGTACGATTAATTCTGAATGTTCAAGTAATCTAGCCTGTATCAGAGAAAAATGTAGAGATCCTTGTCCAGGATCTTGCGGTGCAGGAGCTCAATGTAGCGTAATTAACCATACACCAATATGTACTTGTCCTGATGGATATACTGGAGATCCATTTAGTTATTGTCAACTTAAACCACAAGAAATTGAACCAGTAATTACCGATCCTTGCAATCCTTCACCATGCGGCCCAAACGCTCAATGTAATAATGGAGTTTGCTCTTGCTTGCCAGAATATCAAGGGGATCCTTACAGGGGTTGTAGACCTGAATGTGTTTTAAATAATGATTGTCCAAGAGATAAGGCCTGTATAAGAAATAAATGTGTTGATCCTTGTCCAGGCACATGCGGTCAAAATGCAGAATGTGCTGTTATAAATCATATACCGACTTGCTCGTGTATTCAAGGCTACATTGGAAATGCCTTTGTTTTATGCTCACCCATACCTGGTAAATATATTATTAATAAATTATTATCAATGTTGTAATTTAAATCCATTTTTAGTTGAAATACCTAAAAACCCTTGCAACCCATCACCTTGCGGACCTAACAGTCTATGTAGAGAAATAAATGGCCAAGCTGTATGTTCTTGTGTATCTGGATACTTTGGTAGCCCACCATCTTGTAGACCTGAATGTGTAACAAGTTCAGAATGTGCATTAAACAAAGCCTGTATCAACCAAAAATGTATTGATCCTTGTCCTGGAACATGTGGTATCAATGCATTATGCCAAGTTGTAAATCACAACCCAATATGTAGTTGCCCACCTAAATTCTCTGGTGATCCATTCACGAGATGCTTACCAATCCGTAAGTTTTATTATATTTTAAATTAGTATACGTTTCTCATATAATTAATTTTAGAAGAAGAACCTGTTGCAATTCCAACTGATCCATGCAAGCCATCGCCTTGTGGCCCTAACGCTCAATGTAAAAATATAAATGATCAACCTTCTTGCTCTTGCCTACCTGAATTTATTGGATCACCACCTAACTGCAGACCAGAATGCGTTAGTAACAGCGATTGTGGTAATCATTTGGCCTGTATAAATCAAAAATGTAAAGATCCTTGTCCAGGAACGTGTGGACAAAATGCTGAATGCCGTGTTGTAAGTCACACTCCAAATTGTGTATGTTTATCAGGATTTGTTGGAGATCCCTTCAGTAGATGCCAACCACTCGAGACTCCAAAACCAGAGTACATTAATCCATGTTTCCCATCGCCTTGTGGTTCTAATGCTATTTGCAGGGAACAAAATAACGCCGGTTCATGTGTTTGTATACCAGATCATATCGGAAATCCTTATGAAGGTTGCAGACCAGAATGTATTTTGAACTCCGATTGTCCATCTAATAAAGCATGTGTAAGAAATAAATGTATTGATCCTTGCCCCGGCACATGCGGGCAAAATGCTAACTGTCAAGTTATTAACCATCTTCCGCAATGCACATGTATTCAAGGATATACAGGAGATCCTTTCAGATTTTGTCACTTGCCACTACCAGAGCGTAAGATAATCCCATCACTCATAAAAAATAGTACTCATTCGAATCATTTTTTAGCGGTTAAAGACGAAACTCCACAAAACCCTTGTAACCCATCACCTTGTGGACCAAACAGTCAATGTCGCGAAGTTAACGCACAAGCAGTATGTTCATGCTTACCTAACTATGTAGGAAGTCCACCTGGTTGTAGACCTGAATGTACTGTAAGCTCAGAATGTCCATTAAATAAGGCCTGTATTAATCAGAAATGTGCAGATCCTTGTCCTGGAACTTGTGGCCTTAATACAAAATGCGACGTTATAAATCATAGTCCTATCTGCAGTTGTATAAAAGAATATATAGGAGATCCATTCACTAGATGTTATCTTCAACCACGTAATATAAAAAATATTAAAATAAAATTATCTTTTTCTTATAATAATTTACTTTTAGCCCCGCCACCTATACCTGTAGTACATGAACCAATTAATCCATGCTTGCCATCGCCCTGTGGTCCACATTCTATTTGTCAAGACTTTAATGGTTCGCCATCTTGCTCTTGTCTTGCAAATTATATCGGTAGTCCACCAAACTGTAGACCTGAGTGTACAATTAACTCAGAATGTCCAAGCAACTTGGCCTGTATCAGAGAAAAATGTATAGATCCTTGTCCGGGATCTTGCGGTTCGAATGCACAATGTAGTGTTATAAACCATGTTCCCATTTGTACTTGCTTAAACGGTTACATTGGAGATCCATTTACTTATTGTCAAATTAAACCACAGAAAGTTGAACCACTGGAAAGTCCTAGAGATCCTTGCAACCCATCGCCATGCGGATCAAATGCTGAATGCAATAACGGAATATGTACATGTTTACCTGAGTACCAAGGTGACCCATATGTAGGATGTAGACCTGAGTGTGTACTTAACACGGACTGTGCAAGAAATAAAGCTTGTATAAGAAACAAATGTATTGACCCTTGCCCAGGCACATGCGGCCAAAACGCTGAATGTGCTGTAATAAATCACATCGCAACTTGTACTTGTATTCAAGGATATACTGGAAACGCTTTTGTTTTATGCTCGCCTATTCTTGGTAAATATATTTATAACTCTTCAAATGAGCAGTTATTGAATACAAATATTTTTTTAGCTGATATACCCAAAAATCCCTGTAACCCATCGCCGTGTGGTCCAAACAGTCAATGTAGAGATATTAACGGACAGGCCATATGCTCTTGTGTACCTGGCTTTATCGGTAGTCCACCATCATGTAGACCTGAATGTATTTCTAGTCAAGAGTGTTCTCTAAGTCAAGCATGTATAAACCAAAAATGTATAGATCCTTGTCCAGGCACATGTGGTATTAACGCTAGATGCCAGGTTATTAATCACAACCCTGTTTGTAGCTGTCCTACGCGATACAATGGCGATCCGTTTATCAGATGTTTACCAATAAGTAAGAAATTGAAATATTTTTATTTAGGGCTATTATTAATTTTAAATATTTTAGGAGAAGAACCAGTTGAAATTCCAAGTCACCCTTGTAAACCTTCACCCTGCGGGCCGAATTCCCAATGCAGAGAAATTAACAATCAAGCCTCATGTTCTTGTTTACAAGGTTTCATTGGTCAACCACCAAATTGTAAACCTGAATGTGTTAGTAACAGTGAATGCGCTAACAGTTTAGCTTGTATAAACCAAAAATGTAAAGACCCATGCCCTGGATCCTGTGGACAAAACGCTGAATGTAGAGTTATCAGTCATACACCAAATTGTGTATGTATGAATGGATATAATGGTAATCCTTTCATTCAGTGCTTACTACAACAACAACCTGCTATATTAGAACAAATAAACCCATGTCAACCATCGCCATGTGGTTCTAATGCTATTTGTAAAGAAAGAAATAACGCAGGATCCTGTATTTGTTTACCAGATTACATCGGAAATCCTTATGAAGGTTGCAGACCCGAATGTATACTTAACTCAGATTGTCCTTCAAACAAAGCCTGTATTAACCAAAAATGTAAGGACCCTTGCCCTGGAACTTGCGGACAAAACGCATTATGTCAAGTTATAAATCATTTACCATCTTGTACATGTTTTAATGGTTATACTGGAGATCCGTTTAGATTCTGTCAAGTCATTGTTATTAAGGAAGAATGTAAGATATATCAAGATCTACTTTTGCAAAAAGTTTTAATAATTTATTTTTAGTCATTCCTCCTACGCCATCAGACCCTTGTCAACCATCTCCTTGTGGGCCAAACAGTCAATGTAGAAATGTTAATAGTCAGGCTGTATGCTCTTGCTTACCAAGTTATATCGGCAGTCCACCAGGCTGTAGGCCAGAATGCACTGTCAGTTCAGAATGTCCTCAAAATAGAGCCTGTGTAAACCAAAAATGTATTGATCCTTGTCCTGGAAGTTGCGGACAGAATGCTCGCTGTGACGTAATAAATCATAGTCCAATTTGTAGTTGCAATTCACAACATACGGGAGATCCGTTCACAAGATGTTATGCTATACCTCGTAAGAATAATATTGGAATAAAACCTATACAGTTTATTAATAATTATAATATTTTAGCACCTACGCAAACTCCTGTCATACATGAACCAATAAATCCATGTATTCCATCTCCCTGTGGCGCTAACAGCCAATGTAGGGACATAGGTGGTACACCATCATGTTCTTGTTTAACCAATTATATTGGAAATCCACCAAATTGTAGACCTGAATGTACTATTAATGCAGAATGTCCAAGTATCTTAGCTTGTATCAGAGAAAAATGTAGGGATCCTTGTCCAGGATCATGTGGTCTAAACGCTATATGCGAAGTTAGAAACCATAATCCTGTATGTATGTGTCCTTCAGGATATACCGGAGACGCATTTATTTCTTGCCAACTGAAACCAATACGTAAGATTTATAATAAAATAATATTAAACACGACTAATTATTATCAATTTTTAGAACCATTACCTCTACCGAAAGATCCATGCTATCCAAACCCTTGTGGGCCAAATGCTCAATGTAATAACGGTATATGTACTTGTATACCTGAATATCACGGAGATCCCTACAGAGAATGTAGACCTGAGTGTGTACTTAACTCTGACTGTAGTAGAGATAAAGCTTGCATCAATAAAAAATGTAAAGATCCTTGCCCAGAAACTTGCGGACAAAATGCAGAGTGTAATGTATACAACCATTATCCTTCATGTACTTGTATCCAAGGTTATAGCGGTGATCCCTTCATAATATGTTTGAAAATTGAGAGTAAGTCAAAAACTAATACAAAAAGTAATAAAAATATAACACTGTTTTATTATTTAGCGCCTCCATCTGCAAACCCATGTTACCCCTCGCCTTGCGGAGCAAACAGTCAATGCCGTGATATAAACGGGCAAGCTGTTTGTAGTTGTTTGATTGGTTACTTCGGAGCTCCACCGAATTGCAGACCTGAATGTGTAGCAACTCCTGACTGCCCATTGAACAAAGCTTGTGTAAACCAAAAATGTATAGACCCTTGCCCAGGAACCTGCGGAATAAACTCTCAATGCCAAGTTGTCAATCACAACCCTATTTGTAGCTGTCCACCAAGATTTACCGGAGATCCTTTCATTAGGTGCCAAGTTGTAGTCGGTATGTTAAACAAAACTAAAACCCTTAAAATATTAAGACTTACCCATTATGTATTTAGTTCAAGAACGTCCAAATGATATACCGATACCAACAAATCCATGCGAACCCAGCCCTTGCGGATACAATGCTAGATGCGAAGTCTTGTCCAATAATACTCCCAAATGTACCTGCTTGCCAACATATATTGGAGCACCACCAAACTGTAGACCAGAGTGTGTGACCAATAATGATTGCTCGAAGAATTTGGCGTGTATTAATCAGAAATGTAAAGATCCTTGTCCTGGCTCTTGCGGATTAAATGCTCGTTGTTTGGTAGTCAACCATGTACCCAACTGTATCTGTCTAGATAATTATATTGGGGATCCTTTCACTATTTGTTCTATACCACGTAAGATTTTCTTGTTTTTCTCTTCTATCTTTAATATTATTAGTTCTATGTATTTATTAACATATTCCATGTATATTAATATCTTCTGCATGAAAATTTATCACAAATTATAAAGGTATTAACATATTTTTTCTAATTTAGAACCGCCACCATCACCGCCACAACCGACCAATCCATGTTACCCATCACCATGTGGTCCAAATGCCGAATGCAGAGTAGAAAATACATATGCCGTTTGCGAATGTCTGCCTGAATATCACGGTAATCCTTACCAAGGATGCCGACCAGAATGTTTATCCAACTCAGATTGTGAAATGAACAGAGCTTGTATTAGAAATAAATGTCAAGACCCATGTCCTGGAACCTGCGGTGTTAACGCTCTTTGCTCAGTAACTAATCATATCCCAGTATGCTCATGTGATAATGGCTACACAGGTGATGCCTTTAGATATTGCAGCAGAGTTATTGAAGAACCACCACGTGATCCTTGCAACCCGTCACCGTGCGGAATTAACACAATATGTCGCCAATCGAACGGCAACGCTATTTGCGAATGCTTACCAGGCTTCTTTGGAACACCAACGGCTGGTGGTTGCAAACCTGAATGTACCATAAGCGCAGACTGTAACAGAGATAAGGCATGTGTAAACACTAAGTGTGTTGACCCATGTCCCGGAGTATGTGGTTTTGGAGCAACATGCAATGTAATCAACCATAGCCCAGTTTGTAGCTGTCCGCCACATTTGGTAGGAGATCCATTTGTATTATGTAGGGAACAACCACCAGATCCTCAAGATCCATGTAACCCATCACCATGTAAGCTAAACGGGCAATGTAGAGTCGTAAATAATGCTGCCATCTGTCTTTATCCTGAATGTGTGATTAACCAAGACTGTCCAAGAGATAAGGCATGTTACTCACAGAAATGTAGAGATCCTTGCCAAGGAGCTTGTGGTTTAAACGCTTTGTGTCAAGTAGTAAACCATCAAGCAGTATGTACATGTCCACAAGAATATGTAGGAATACCAGAAACACAATGTAGATTACCTCCTAAAGATATACCAACTGTCGAAGTGGAATGTACCAAAGACTCAGATTGTAGCAACGATAAGGCATGTATCAATACTCAATGTTTGAACCCTTGCGCTGACTCACAAGTATGTGGCAATAATGCTGAATGTCGTGTACAATTACACCGTATCGTTTGCACATGCAGAGATGGTTTCACTGGAAATGCACAACATGCCTGTTTTGAAATAGGATGTAGAGCTGATTCCGAATGCCCACCAACTCAAGCCTGCATAAACCGTGAATGTGTAGATCCTTGTTCATTTACATCTTGTGGTATCAATGCCTTATGTAAAGCAGATTACAACCACAAAGCTAGATGTTATTGTCCCGATAACTTTAGAGGAAATGCTTTAATTCGATGCGAAAAACCTGAATGTACCAAGGACGATGAATGCCCTTACAACTTAGCGTGTAGAAACGAACGTTGTGAAGATCCATGTAAATGCGGACTTGGAGCTATTTGTAATGTTAATAACCACAGAGCTCAATGTTCTTGCCCCACTGGTTATATTGGTAATCCACTACAATCTTGTACCCGCCATATTATTGAAATCGAACCTAAATGCAAAATGGACGCTGACTGTCCAAGCAAATTGGCTTGCTTTAGCGGAACTTGCAAAAATCCATGTCAAGAAACAAAACCATGTGGAAGAAATGCCGAATGTATTGTTGTTGACAGCTTGCCATTAAGAACTATGTCTTGTATGTGTTTACCAGGATTCGTAGGTGATGCTGATACAGAATGCAAAGCAGGTAAATATTCAAAGATTATTTTCAACAAAAAAATCATAATGCTAATTTTATTTATTTTAGGTTCACCTTAATCCTATATCCTATTTAAATAACCCATTCATATACAACAGCAACACATTAATTTTACCATTGCCCTCCCTTTTATGATTATATAATACTAATATTTGTTTTTCCCATTTAGAACCACATACAGAACCAGGTTGTAAAAATGAGGATGAATGTTCATCATCTGAAACCTGCTTGAACAGAAGATGTGTCAATCCATGTGCTGTAGGAACACCATGTGCTCTATCAGCTGAGTGTCAGCCTATTAATCATAAAGCTCTTTGCAAGTGCCCTACTGGTAAAGTGGGAAATCCATTTATCAGATGTTACACTGAAACTAAAGAAAGAATTGAATGTGTAAGCGACTCCGAGTGTCCGAACGATAGGTCTTGTATCAACACACGCTGTCAAAACCCATGTGAGCTATCAAACCCCTGTGGTACAAACGCACAATGCAGAACTAATATTCATAGACCAACATGTAAATGTCCTGACAATTGGCTTGGAAATCCACAAATCTTGTGTTACAAACGTAAGTAAATTATTGATTAATTTTAATCTAAATTAGTCTAAATATTAAATATTTTTATAGCTGAATGCAAATCCAATGAAGATTGCCCTTACAATAAGGCTTGTCTTAACGAAAACTGCATAAATCCATGCTCAACACACACCTGTGGGCGAGGAGCGGAATGTACAGTACAAAACCACTTTGCTCAATGCCAGTGTCCAGCTGGAACCCAAGGAAATGCACAGTTGGCTTGTATTACAGGAATTTGTCATTACAACGAAGATTGTGCTGATCACGAAGCTTGCGATCGCCTAAATAGAGTGTGCAGACCAGTTTGCGATGACGAAACTTGTGCTGACACAGCACAATGTATCGGTCAAAATCACCAACCTAAATGTCATTGTCCACCAGGAACGACAGGCAATCCTTACATCGAATGCCTTGGAGGTAGACTTCCACCACCTGAATGTAAGTCTGACTCTGAATGTCCTCCAAAATTGGTTTGTACCAACGCAAAATGTCAAGACCCATGTGCAGCAGGAGACATTTGTACCATCGACCAGGAATGCAGTGTATTAGATACCCTACCACTACGTACTGTCATGTGTATGTGTCCACCAGATACCTATGCTGACAGCAGTGGAAGATGTAAAGCTATATCATACGAAGAACCAGGATGTCGCCACGATTCGGATTGTAATGACAGAGATAAATGTATCCGTGGAGGATGTATTGAAGCTTGCAGAATT
>OY294044.1:61645936-61821919 GCA_958510825.1 Brachypterus glaber | reverse complement strand
GATTTAAGATGTTTAAAAATATAATTTACGTTTTTTTTTTTTTTCATGAATTTCATTAAGCAAAGATTGTTTGATTTTTTTGAAGCAATTTTGACGACAAACATTTTTAACACTTACTCCCTCAAAACAAAGTTAAAAAAAGTTGAAAAAAATAAAAAAGTATGGTCGAAATGATGCACAATACGACTTCCCTTTCTATTAAAAAAATACATCCTTGCCTCCTGCCTCCATTGTGCCCCCTAAACCTATCAAATATATACCAAAAGCTATTTGGGTTATATTAACGTGTTGCAAATTTCAAGTTGATATCTTAAGCCGTTCAAAAGTTAAAGAGATACTTCTGACACGCACTACATAAAAATAAATATTACTGTAAAGTTGATATTTCCGAGATATAAAGTTTATTTGGTAATAAATCTGCCTAAATTCAGTATTAATCTGTCAGATAAATAATCTTAGGTTATAGTTAAATGTCATTACAGAGGAGTAAGTATTTTATAGAAATATTCTTAATTTAAATACCTTTAAAATTGAAACAAGATCTATTATCCTGCTCTAAAAAAAAAGACTTTTTTTATTTGCCGAGGACCTCTTAGTTGATACTGGCTAAACAGGGTGGCCAAGACAGGATATATCACATAGACAGACTGAGATAATCGAGGCGGGCAAAAAAATGTTTACATAATTTTTAAATATCCAACGCATTTATAAAAAAATCTACGCACAAATTATCCACCCCTAAGTTACATTAAAAAGTTAAATAACCACCCTGTTTAAATTTATACATTTTTAAATATAGTTTTTAACTCTCACTTTTTTTGAATTTTAAATCGACCCACAAATAACCAATAAATTTTGGACAAGAACTATAAAAAATCACATTTATTGCAGTCTTGGCAATCTTTTTACAAAAAAATCAAAATTTTCCCAAATGCATATTTTTGTCTTTGTTAAAACCACTAACATAGAAAAAATATAAAATACTTGTTTTATTATAATATTGACGCACTTGCGCCAAAAACATCTAAAGTATTTTAATATAGTATTATAAAACTATTATATTACTATATAATTAAAGTTATTCGTTTAACGTAAAATAATTTTTATTAGCAGTTACAAATAATCTAACTTTATGTACTTTGAAACGAATTTATAATTTACCCTGTGCACTTGGGATTCTAAATATTAACAAGCTCAGTTAATCGACTGGTCCCGAATATCCCATTAAGAAAGAAGTGTCTTTGGCTACCTAACATATAGATTCTAATTTATTGTCATTTTTAGTACCTAAAACTGTTACACCACTACCGCCACCTGAATGCTATTCTGACTCCGACTGTGGATATGATAAGAGATGTAAAAATGAAATATGCGTCAATCCATGCATCGAAGACAAACCTTGTGCCAGAGGAGCTTTCTGTTCTGTAACTGAACATCAACCCATTTGTAGATGTCCACCTGGATACGAAGGAAATGCACAAATCGAATGTATTACTCGTAAGTATTTTTTATTAAAAAAATATTGGGTATAAACTAATTCTTTTTTGCAGCTCTTGGTCCAACTGTCGGTTGCACATCTCATAGCGAATGTCCTCAGAGTGAATCATGTATAAACAGATTATGTGCTAGTCCATGTAACTGTGGTGAAAACGCAGAATGTAAAGTTGTGAACCACTATCCAACATGTTACTGCAGAATAGGCTATTCAGGAAATCCACAAACAGGCTGTGTAAAACGTAAGAATATAAAATCCCACGCTTATCATATATTTTTAACATGTTATTTATTTTTCAGTTGGTTGTCAATCTGATAATGAATGTAGCAATGATAAGCAATGCTACAATGGTCAATGTGTTAATCCTTGCATTCTTAACGATCCATGTGCAAGGAACGCAGAATGTTTCGGCAATAACCATATTTCTTCGTGTAGATGTCCAGATGGACTTGAAGGAAACCCATTTGATCGTTGTGAACGTGTTGAATGTCATACAGATACAGACTGTTCAAACAACAGAGCTTGTCTCAATCAACATTGCGTAGATCCTTGCTCTAGCGCGGCCAATCCACCTTGTGCTCAAAATGCTATTTGTTACGCTCAAAATCACGCTGCTGGTTGTATCTGTCCGCCCCAACTACCCGAAGGAAACCCACTGTCCTACTGTGAAGCTCCATCTAGAATAGCCGGTAAACCAGAATGCGAATTTGACATAGATTGTCCAAGTAAACTAGCCTGTATTAGAAACCAGTGCGTTAACCCATGTGAAAGTCTATCCCCATGCCACAAAACCGCCCATTGTAGCGTACTTGACACTGTCCCTGTAAGAACTATGATTTGCACTTGTCCCGAAGGTTGGGTACCAAATGACAACGGAGAATGCCATGCGGTAGTGGTACCCATACCACCAGGTTGTACTCGTGATGATGACTGTTCAAGCAACGAAGCTTGTATCAATAGATTGTGTCGCAACCCTTGTGATTGTGGCACAAACTCGCAATGCTTGGTACAAAATCACAGACCTATATGTTCTTGTGCAGAAGGCTTTGAAGGAAACCCTGATATTGCTTGTAGGAAAATAGGATGTAGAAGTGACTCGGAATGTGAATCCGGAAAGGCTTGCTTTAATGGAAATTGTGTTAATCCTTGTATAATCGACGATCCTTGCGGTATTAATGCAGAATGTTATGTATTCCAAAATCGTGCCGAGTGTCGTTGCTTAAGCGGATATAGAGGAAATCCTTTGGATAGATGTCTAGTTGTTGGTTGTACCTCGAATAGTGACTGTCCAAATGATAGACAATGTATTAACGCCCAATGTATAAATCCTTGCGTTTACGAAAAACCTTGTTCGTCTCGCGCTGAATGTCATGTTCAAAATCATATGGCGCTATGTAGATGTCCTGTAGGTTTCCTAGGAAATCCTTACGTTGATTGTAGACCTGAACCCCAACCAGAATGCCGCGAAGACAGTGAATGTCCTTCAAGGTTGGCTTGTTTAAACAATAAATGCCAAAACCCTTGCACAGTATTAGAACCTTGTCATAGACCAGCCGAGTGTCAAGTAGTAGGATCAGTTCCAGTGCGTACTATGATCTGCGTATGTCCTCCAGGATATATAAGCTCTGGCAGCGGAACTTGTAACCCTGTAACAGCTGTGAAAGAAATAGGCGCATGTATTAGCGATTCAGAATGTCCATCAGATAGGGCTTGTTTCAACGGTATCTGCAAAAACCCATGTAACTGCGGACCAAATGCAGAATGTCGCGTTAAAGATCACAAACCAGTTTGTACCTGCAGACAAGGTTTTGACGGTAAACCTGAAATCGAATGCCATAGAATTGGATGTAGAACAGACGATGAATGTTCACCACAACACACGTGTGTAAACAGGCAATGTATACCAGCCTGCTCTGCAGATGGTTCTTCGTGCGGAGATAACGCCGTATGTTACGCTGCCAATCACAGACCCTTCTGTGAATGTCCTCCAGGTTTGATGGGCAATCCTAAAGTTAGCTGTACTATAGTAGGATGTAGGTCTGACACGGAATGCCCTGGAGGACGTGCTTGTATTAACAACAAATGCGAAAACCCTTGCGAAAAAGCCAATCCTTGCGATGCCCCTGCTGAATGTAAAACTTATAACCATGTTGTCGAATGCATTTGTCCACCTGGCACTCTCAGCGACGGTAAAATGGGTTGCGAAAAGATAGTAGCTAAATGCATCCATGATTCAGAATGTCCCTCACAATTTGCCTGTATAGGAAGTGAATGTATTAATCCTTGTACTGCAACTGAACCTTGCGGCGTAAATGCTGAATGTACAGTATTGGACACTGAACCTGTAAGAACTATGATTTGCGAATGTTTACCAGGATATCAAGGAAATGCTGCTGTGCAATGCGACAAAAGTAAGTTTAGGCTTAGCCCCGCCCCCCATTACTACTAATAACTTTAACAAATCATTGGCTATGGACTCATAACCCAAAACACAACATATTAATAATGTATTTTTATTTCTTATAGTGGCTCTATGTAGACTCGATAAGGGTTACGTTCGAACACCAGATGGAAAATGTATATGTCCACCAAACACAGCTCTTAATGAAAATGATGAATGTGTACCATGCAGAGTGGATCAAGGATTCAAAATCGACGAAAGAGGACGCTGCGTATGTGCTCTCGAAAGAGGTTTAATCATTGACGAACGTGGAAACTGCGTATGTCCAATCGAATTTGGATATCGTCTAGATTCGAAAGGAAACTGTATTCCTAAAGGTACCCCTGAATGTGAAACAGACGATGATTGTTTGGACCACAAGTACTGCAATCTTAACACCAAGACCTGTGAAGATCCTTGCAGGGATAAGGAATGTGGAATCAATGCACTTTGCAATGCAACAAACCATCGTGCCATCTGTCAATGCGTTTCAGGTTATTCCGGGAACCCAGAAGTCATTTGCAGTAAGTTAAATACTATTTAAGGATTTATCTAGAACCCCTCTAAAAACAATTAAACAAAAGTTCCATTATGAAACTCCAATATGAAACTCCAAAAGTTGTTGACGGACTCTAGATCTATAAAATGTAAAAGAAATTCTTTATCTTCGGGTACTAAACAAAATAGACCTACTTTAAAATAAACAATTTTTCTTTCTAGATCACACTTCCACGTTTAGAACAGATTTCCCAAGACCAGAGATGCAAGTCAGTTGCTTGTCGGATGGAGTCCAAGTGCAAATACATATTACAGAACTAGGATTTAATGGCGTATTATACGTTAAAGGACACAGTAAGGATGAAAATTGTAGAAGAGTTGTCACTTTGCCACCTGACTCTTCAGCTCGATTGGAATTCTTCAAGGTTCAATTTGGAAACTGTGGACTTATCCATGTCAATGTAAGTTTACTCGAAATGTCAATGCAAATTGGAAAATAGCAAACCAGTAATTTTCTAGGGTCATTTATTATTGTTTATAATTTATAGGGTCAAGCAAGTTTCGTACTGGTAATCCAAAAGCATCCCAAACTGGTAACCTACAAGGCACAAGCCTACCATATAAAGTGTGTATATCAAACAGGAGAACAAAACGTAACTCTTGGTTTTAACGTATCGATGTTAACAACGGCTGGTACCATCGCCAACACAGGTCCTCCACCTACTTGTCTCATGAAAATAGTAACACCAACAGGTCAAGAAATCAACAGCGCAGAAATCGGAGATAATCTGATGCTTCAAGTTGACGTACAACCTGGATCCATTTATGGAGGTTTTGCGAGAAGCTGTGTTGCTAAAACAATGGAAGATAGTGTTGAAAACGAATACTTAGTAACAGACGAAAACGGTTGTGCTACCGATCCAACGATATTTGGAGACTGGGAGTATAATGCTGATACTCAAAGCCTTTTGGCTAGTTTTAACGCGTTTAAATTCCCAAGTAGTGATAACATCAGATTCCAATGTAATATCAGAGTTTGCTTTGGAAAATGCCAACCGGTAAGTTATTATACATATTAAATTATCAAGTTAAAAATTTTAACTTACCTTATTAAATTAGGTAGTACATAAGATAATTTTTGAAATATCTAAAATACATAAATGTTTTCCCATCTTTTTACTTAGCTAAAAAAAGACATTTCAAAAGCATTTGACATACTAACACCAAAAATAATAATTGATTATAAACAATAAAAAGAATAAATGATAATAAACCGAGCAATAAACGGTAGAATTACTCAAATAATTTTAACCCGTTTTTTAAAATTTTAAATGAAATGAAAGCACTAACTTTGAGTTGACAAACCCGTTGACAAACCCGTAAAAAAGACACCTAAAAACGCAATGAATAACATATAAATATATCTATATAAAGAAACATCCGATAACTAATTTAAAAAAGTAAGATGAGAAAACTTTGGTGGAAAAGGTCGTCGTCAAATTTTAAGAAAAAATTAAATAAATAAATATCGTTTTTAAAGTTTCAAGGAAAAACACTTACATATATCTATATACATATCTTCCCGTCTTATTATTTTGGCAGAATACATCTCTACTCTTCATATATGGATACCGTTAAACGAAAAGGAACCAAACGACATTTTTAACGAAATTTTGTTAGGCATGGGAATAGCTTCTTTAGGCTTAGTACAACCTATTCCTATGCCGTTAAAAATGTCGCTTGGTTCCTTTTTGTTTAACGGTATCCATATCTACTTCATAAGCTATACCACATCATATTTACTCCATAACATCTCTACACCTTGTGTGCCAAATTTAAAAATTCTCTCAGCGACAGGGTTTATAGAAATTAGGACTTTCTTTTTAGATGTTATTGAATATGGGTCTTCAAGATCCATAATATGGAGTAGATAAATAAAGCGTGTTAAATCCTATGTTATCCTATGTTATCACTCTTAGTTTTTGTTTAGAAATTGATTTGGGGACATCCCCTAATTATTTTAGAAGCATAACCAAAAAAAAATCCTCAGGCGCTTTTTAAGAAAATTCGATTTTCATTTGTTTTTTGATTTTTTTCAGTGTATGTTGAATTTTTATTAAGGATATCGAAAGAGTTTATTGTTTTAAGCAATTTTGTAGAATATCTTTATTTTTATTTTCATTCGTTTCTAAGATATTTAAAATCAAAATTGACAAAACACATTTTTTAATCAAGTCCACCATTGTAACCTGTTAAGATATTTAAAAAATTTAAAATAATTTAAAATTAGCTTAACGCCATTACAAATTTTATATTAAAAAATTACCACAAAATGGCTCTAACCTGGTACCAATTTTATTGTACAGATATTGTGTTTTGGCGCTGAGGGCCATTTTGTGGTAATTTTCTAACATAAAATTTGTAGATGGCGTTAAGCTAATTTCAAATTATTATAAAAATTAAATATCTCAACAGGTTACAATGGCAGACTTGATTAAAAAATGATTTTTATCAATTTTAATTTAAATATCTTAGAAACAAAGGAAAATAAAAACAATGACATTCTACAAAATTGCTTAAAAAAAGAAACTATTATGATATTCGTAATAAAAATTAAACACTGAAAAAAATATAAAAACAAATGAAAATCGAATTTTCTTAAACAGCGTCCCGAGGATTTTTTTCGTTTTGCTCCTAAAATATTCAGGGAATATCTCGAAATTAATTTCTAAAAAAACTAATGCTACGTTTACAGTTAGGCGTTTGCCGCCGGCAGCACATCCCCACTATTCTGTATCTCAGTTTTAACTTCAACGCCGCGGCGATTTTCTTTTGTCCGGCATTTATATAGGTTATGTTTGTTTTAATTACTGGCAGAAGTTCTGCCGCAGAACATACTTTTAATAATGAATACACAGCTAATAACAACTTATTATTGGACGTGGAAAAAAGACAGAGCCTTAGGAAAAAAAGAAGACTTTGTAAGAACATATCTTGATCTGAAAATATAATAAATATATAAAAGTACTTTTGATAAATAAATGTGTAAAATGCCAGGTAATTACTGTAAATTGTATTGTTCTAGGGTAATTTATAAACTTGTACTTGTATTCAATTCTTCCATTTCTGCAGCATCAAGGTGAATTTGATAAACGTTGCCCGAAATAGGGCTTTTCAGATTCACAAGTTCGCTACTCATTATTAAAATAAAAAACCAAAAACATATCAGAAAACCTAACCTCACAAAACATCGCGTCGAAAAGCAGTGTAGTTCAAATATTTTAACTTCAGCGGCAAGTGTTGTTCGCAGAAAAGTGGGGTTGAAAAGACAGGGGAATACAACCAATCAGATGGCCAAACGCGCTCACGCCGGCTACAAACGCCGAACTGTAAACGTAGCTTAAGAGTAATTAAATTTCTGATTAAAAGTTAGTCCTAGCTCGCCGTGGGACGCAAAGCATTACATATCTTCGCAGCTTGTTTATATACTTTATTATCTTATGTTTTCTTGTTAGGTTAACTGCAGAGGCGCCGACGCCTTTGGAAGAAGGAGAAGATCTATAGACTCAGAAAACAACACGGATGTCGCTCTCACAGGCGAAATGTCTGGACAGTTACGTGAAGAAATCACCATACAGTCCAACGCTATTTTAACGTTCGAACGGCGAGAAGAACGATTTACTGACCCCACTGAAGGTAGGTGCACTTATTATACTCTTCTAATTCTAATTCTGACTAAAAGAGTATTATAAGATAGTTTTTCCAAATCCCAGACAAAGAATGTTGTTAGAAATATACTTTCTGAACATTTTTGATAAAACCCTTCTGTCACTCTGTGTGTCACTTTTTTTAAAAAGATATGAGAGTAATAAAAAAAGTGATTTTTGCCCCTTCTTGCCCCACCCTAATGCACTTCGCTTAAAAATTTATTTCGTGTCTATCAGCCATATTTTGTTTAGTAATATCTCATAGTTTTTGAAATAGAGGACACGAAAAATAACTTTTTTAAAAATCTCATATAAAAAAAAGGGCCAACCAAAAAAAATCCTGGCAAAAATCTTGAATATTTCGGTAATTTTCAACAATGTTCGAAGTCCGGTTCGAAGATTTTTCAGAAATCTTACCGAGGAGCCGCGAAAAGCTCCAGAGTCATAGATTTTATGTACAAAATCTTAAAAGTCATAAAAAGTCCGTGTAATTTTTTTTTTGTAGTTGTTTACACCTTGTTTTTAAATAAATTTTTAAGATGCGCAATGATACTCAACTTGTTAGGGTCCACTAAAAAAATTCTGATCCTGAAAAAACAAAATATAAAAATTTATAGGTACCTGGATTAAAATCTCGCCACGTCAATCTACGTAAATGCCAAGTTTCAAATTCCTAGGTTATATACTTTCTGAGAAAAAAGGCTAGGTATGACAGACAGACAGACAGACAGACAGAGAGACAGACAGACAGACAGACAGACAGACAGACAGACAGACAGACAGACAGACAGACAGACGGATGGCAAACCAAGCGCTTCATTTTTTGTGCGACTTGTCCGACGACTTTGAAATAAGTAATTGGCGATAATATAGGGATCATAAGTAAATTTTTTGATGCCCATGAGCCCCAATGCATGGTAATAAAGTACTTCATTTAAACCGGAATATTTAGACTTAAAAATACATATGTATATGAATTATAGTTGTCTTTCCATATCGGCAGATGATAAAAAAAAGTCCAGGTATTAGGGTCACTCGATCGGTTGTTGCTTTGTCTACTTTGTGTGTTAGTGTGTTTTAGTGGTTGGTTGGTTTGGGCTTTTTTTTTCAGGCGAAAACTACCAGAAACCCAAACGGCTAACCACCAAAACACTATACAAAGTAACAACTGATCGAGTGACCCTACCAGGTATGGGTATATTTTACATTTCTATTTGTCCATAAGCTAATAATTAATGTTTAACAATTTCTTTTACCAGCCCTATCGAGTTTAGTGGGCGGTTAGGGCGAACCCCCACAGTTCTCTTTAAGAAATTATAGGATATAAAGTCGTGACACCAAATGCCGATTACACTAGTTTACGAATTTCAACCTTTGTTTTATGCGCAACTTTATTTACATGTTTTCTTACATAACTTTTGGTGAAGAATCCAAATCAGTCAAGAAAAAAAAATCGTTAGTTCAGTTTTCGAGATGATCCACCCTAAAGTTTTTATAGAAATTATAGAAATCGTATATGTTCGTTTAATATTTATAAAAAATGGTATCGCTAAAAACAATTTAATATTTTAAAATTTCTATCTTTAACCCGTTTTTATATTTTTTAAGTAACCCGATAAGAATTAGAACCTGGGGGCTTTTCGTCTCGCTGAAAATGAATTAAATTTTTAAAAAAAATTATCTTCACCCATATAACCTGATAAAATTTGGTTTAAAATTAAAAATTTCTGTCCTTAATAATTCTACGCCTAACCACTCGTTAGTGGTACTATGTGCTTGAGACACACAGGTCTTCAACTTGCTACCATTCAAAGTCTCCAGACTAGGAGAGGTATGGTCTACATCTAGCAATGGATGGCGCACAAGTCTACATCAGTCTAATGACTATATTCCTTTTGCGAATAAAGTCTAAAACCGTTTTCTTAATCAGCGTGCAGAGTTCACTCTTGGTACTGAAGAGGGCCAGCAGCCCGAAACTGTCAGTCTACCAATATCACTCTGTACGATGATTAGAAAATAGATTAATGGATTAATAAATTAATATTTTTATAATTTAGTTTAAAATTAAAAATTTCTGTCCTTAAAATTTGGTACATTTGGACTCGCAAACCAAATTTAGTATTAAAAAAATCTGCCTACAAAAAATCCCGAAACACCTAATAGGTACATAATGTACCAACTTTTATCAGCTAATTAAAAAAATAAAAATACTGCTGTCAACAAAATAATACATTCCTTTTAGGCTTAGGTTTAATAAAACCAAAAACGAAAAAAAAAATAAAATAAATTCAAAGAAAATTTTGTTTTTCAAAAAGACTTTCCTCAGGAAAGTATAAGCACTGAGAATTTGTCACAGTAATAAATACTAAATGTTCTTGCCTATTTGGAACTCCAGGCAACATTTCGTCCGTGATACTGAGATACCGCTTAACGTCCAACCGCGTAAGGTCTAACTGCAAAACCGCGTAAGGTTAAAAAACAAAATTTTACAGCAGAAGAGAAAAACTAGTTTATTTTGCTTTTACTGGATATATAAAGATTTTTGTATGATTAGTATATTTTAAATAGCTTAATACAATATTTAGTAAACTAATTTTGAAACAGCTATCCTATTTTAATTAAAAAGAAAATAAAAACTATCTAATTATGTAGTTTTTAAATATTTTTTTTTGTAATTTTAGATTTTTAATGAAAATAATGTTATTATTATTATTAAGCTAATTTGTTATGATAATAGTTAACTAAATATTAAACCACTCTTTTCATAACAATTGTTATTTTATATAATATAAAATATTATAATTATTATTTTAGTAGCTAACTGAATAACTTAAGTCATAAAAATTATGGCAAACTGGCTTTATCTATCTAATATTTTTAAGCGTAATAATATGGAATTAACTCCTAATTTTTATTTTAAGGATGCTTCCATCCTACTGTTGAGTTTATACACATTAATTAAAAAAATTAAAAGATGTACTTGTGTCAAAGTATTGTCAACCTGTAGATTAGCAGCTGAGCAATTTTCAAATAAATATGGTAATTAACTTTATGAATTTAAGCCCTTTAAATTGATTATTTCTTGCAAACAATATCTCAATATATGCCATTTAATGTGTAGATTATACTTATACAAAATCTCAGTTTTGCTGCTTTCAGTAGATACGCGGTTTTGCAGTTAGACGTTACGCAGTTTTGCAGTTGGACGTTAAGCGGTATTGCAGTATCACGGACGATTTGTTATTATATACAAGTTGTTACAGTAAAACTAACAGAACAACGTAACGAATTCTCAGTGAGGGATAGTTCTACACCCCTAGAGGGTGGAGATAAATTTGTTAAAATATGAATAAATTACATTCGTTTCTATGGGTCCCAAAACCCCTATGTACGCATTTTTATCACTTTAATTAAAAAAATATAAATAGGGCTGATTCTACTCCCTTAAGGGGGGAAGGCAGAATTTGTTAAATGGCAAATTCGTTTTCAACGGGACGAAAAACCCAAGGTACTAAACTCCGTGTATTATCTATCTGAGTTGATGGTCATTTGTTTCTTGTTATTTGGTTGGCAGAATATATTTAGTTCCTTATGTAAGGTTTTCATCTTGTTTAAAATTTATTGTCAATCAAGACATTATTTTGACATTGATAAAAAAATCCAAATAATTTGCTTTAGCAAGAAGAAATAACAAGAAAAGTGCATAAAAAGAAAACTAAAGCATCAATCTTGTTTTTTGTTTTTTATTTTATTTTTATTTTTTATTGTTTTTTGATTAATATGTAGTTCTTTTTTTTCTTTTTTAATTTTAATTTTACTTCCTGTCTCAACTCCCATAATCTTATGACCTGTCTCACTTATTTTTTTTGTTTAATTACTTTCGTATAATTTATATTTGTTTATTCAATTTTTTTCTTATACATCTTCTTTTTTGTCACGCACGTAAAATAAACTACAGCAGTACCTACTGTTATTATTGGAGGCAGTATTTTTAGACGGTAATTACCTGCACAAACAAGCATCTTTGCTTAGGTGCAGGTTTTTATGCAGCCTGTTAGTGTTGCTTCTTTTAATTTAATTTTTAATTATATAAATTTATATTTTAATACAAACTCTGTATTGCTGTAAAAAATGTAATTATCAATAAATTTGAATTTGAATTTGAATTTGAATTTGAATCTATAAACATTTTGTTTAAATGAAGTAATATAATGCAGTGCTCTATAAATTTTTGAAGTAAACACTATAACAGAGAATTTTTTCGTTAAAATAATACTGGTCCGTAATTTTATTCAGGTAATGTTAAATTTAAGTTTATAATAGCACTTTATGAATAAAAACTTACTTTTATTATGATTTTGAACAAAGTTTTACTTTTTAAACAGATTTTGTTATTATTTGTAAGACGTAAAATGACAGTCAATTTAACCTAAATGTTAAAAATTATCAAAAGCACAATTGGCTACAAAAATATTACTAAAAGTCATTTTTAAACCACTAATCATAGCTTCCTTGATCCAATTTGTTACTCAGATAGATAATGCGCCGAGTATAACTCTTATCAGGTTACTTAAGAAATAAGTTTGAGAAATTTAAGAGGTGGTTCTACGTTAAAAAATATGAAAAAAGTTGCTATAAAGGTTGGTGCGGAAATGAGCCCTAAGGGAGCTACGACCCACCTAAAGGTACCTACATCTCAAAAGTAGTTTTTATTTAATATTTCTGGAACCCTATAAACTACAGTAACGAGTTTTTGCACATGTCTTAGCATTAATAAAGGCTATCATTACATGTAATTTTTATTTAGTAATTTTCACCGGGGACGTGCAAAATGGGTCGATGTCACTTTTTTGCCCCAAACTTTTTTATCCGTAGATTTTTTGATATTTTCTAAATAAAATATTATTCTTTAATTAAAAATACATAAAAAAGGTACTCTTTATGTAATACCGTAGAGCCAACCAACAATAAACAGAAAAATTTGCAAAAATCATATTTTTTATTGATAACCCGTTTACTTATTCTCGTATGAAAAATATATATATACAGAAAGCTCAAATAATTCTCTAGAAAAAATAGGTACGGAACCCTCAATGTGCGAACCTACTTGTACTTGACCAATTTTTTAACTGAACGCAAAGCAATTTTTTTGTGGAAACACCGGTTAACCTTAAGGTTAATATCCCCACCACTGAATTCGTTTAACCGACAGTTCCCACAAAGACGCATTGGTTATTTTCTTTGTCAAATATGCGCACAGACCTATGAATTTACAAGTTTTTCTGTTGTTTGGTGTTTTTTTTAATGGGGGCCTTGGTTTACGTTAACGTTGGTTTGACGTCTGGTGTTTTTTTTTATAAAAAATTGTTTTTTATTTAAAAAAATATATATTTAAAAACGGTCAGCTCATGCGCATGCACAGTTTAGCACGGCGCGGCATATCGAGCGTCCTATAACCGCTCCTGTGAATTTGCACAATTTATAGGTTAGGTTTTGCGGGTAACCGTATCTACCTAATCCAAACCTACCTCCTGCACATGCACAGGCCCTTATGCGAACGTTATAAGCCTGCGCACAAGATACATGACGGCAATCAAGCCAATCACGCCATCGTATTGTTATGCCGTGATTGGCATATTATTGTGCTAGTTATGCGAGCCTCTGGGTGTGCCTTGAGACGAGGTTACTAACGGTTAGTGACGTCATCGCTTCCCCTCACTTACCGTATGTAACCTTTTCCCATAAAAATGAGTTTCTCGGTTAGTTCGGTTGATCCCACAAAAAAATGGCTTCCCTGTTGAAAATGACGGGTCTGGGCGGGTATAAATGGTGCACAAACCGGACTTGAGCGGATGAAATTCACCCGATCAAGTCCGGTTTGTGAACCATTTATACCCGCCCAGGCCCGTAATTTGCAATAGGGTTTTGTTTTCCTTTTTAACTTCCCAGCACGCACAGATGAAATTAGCAATTAAATGGCTAAAAATACTGGGTCACAATCACTGAT
Source organism: Brachypterus glaber (assembly GCA_958510825.1). Lineage (NCBI taxonomy): Eukaryota > Metazoa > Arthropoda > Insecta > Coleoptera > Kateretidae > Brachypterus > Brachypterus glaber. The sequence continues at coordinate 61,807,772 of OY294044.1, read as the reverse complement.
GACTCATCAATTTAACAGAGAACAAAATAAATACATATTCCCCTAACGGTTACCCCCAAAAAAATTGCCTATATAAAATATATTGCCTTAAATGAACTTACCATTGAAGGGATTGAAGGTCTTCTTCATTCGGCAGTAGCTAGCCTATAGTAGGGTTCACATTGGTCCTCTTTTTCGTCGGACACGACACGACACTAAAATAATTTTTCGTAAAATTCATTGCAATATGTTCTGCGAAAACTAAAAGTTAAATATTTTTGACGACACTACCTAATTGTTATTATCACCATAGGAACGAATTTAAGTAAACTTACGCCAACTTGTTTGAGAGTTGAAAAGACGGTACACCTCACCGGTACACAAACGAACAAAAACCACATTTCAAAAAAAGGAACGAAACTGAACTAAAATAAAACGCATTCCAGCAAAATATTACGCTAATCAATACTATTTGACACAAAATGACATATAATTAACACGTCTTTACATAAGATGTAATAAATACACACTTTAAAGAAAGAAAAGGTTACGCGGCGTCTCGCGGGCGAAATTAATAATAAGTCTTCTTCTTCTTCTTATTCTTGGCTTAAATTAACTGGTTTATTTTTAAATTAATTTTATTGATAATTGTTTAAATAAAATTTAAATAAAAACACCCAAAATAGAATCATTTGGCTAATATTACATTTACAATTAAATTACGAAATAGAATGAAATGGCATATTTCACCCGAGAAAACCCAGCAAACAAGGAGTTGGCGGCCACAATTTTTTCCCGCAAAAACACGTTACCCCGAGTCGGGTCAGAATTGGAAAAACGACCAATCTTTGTTGTTTTTCTTTTGTTTAAAAATTTTTTGGTTATTTTTTTTTTATTAAAATTGCATAAAAAATGGCCAAAATTTCTTTTGGTTGTTCTTTTTTACAACGTGATTTTTCCTAAAAAATTTAGCAAAAAAAATGTACCTATTAGCCTAAAATCTTTTTTTCAAAAACATTTTTTGTCATTTCCTTTTGGATCAAAATTTATTTTGGTCAAAAGTAACTATGACTACGTTTACACATGCCTTGAGTGGGGGATACTTTGAAACGTTTTTTTTTTCGAAATATTTAATTAACTATTAATATTTCCGTAATCCTGTTTTAACTGTTTTTTTATGTATAAGGCAACTTTAGCTATGTCCAGGCATGGCCACTTAATATCTACATCCTATAAATAAAAGACAAAAAAATATTTTATATCTGTTCAAAGTTGGGTATAGGGGTAAGGAATCTTTGAACGCTTATAGTTTTTCACGCTTATTCAATGATATGTTAGCTTCAGCATAATTTTAAACACATGTTTATAGCGAGAAACAGGGCCGGATTCAGGGGCGTGCAGATTACCCGGGGCCCCGGCTCAAGGGGGGCCCGGCGTCCGAGCTTGCATTTTTCTGAAATTTAAAGTACTGTTTTAAAATTAAAATAGACTATCAAAATTGTAAAAATTTTCGCCTGTAGCGTTAAGACTTTCTTTTTTTTAATTTAAGACTGTAAAACTTGAGTTTAAGATATGAAATTAAAAAAAGTCAGAAATTAACATAATTCGTAAAAAATTTCGCCTGCGGCGCTAACTTAGTTAATGAATAGGGGCGCCACTTCAGCCCCTCAGTGTACAAGTGCCTTAGCTGCAGCCCTGCATGGGATAATTATGTTTTGGAAAAATGGGGGGCTCGGGTAAAAAGTTTTACCGGGGCTGAATCGGTCCGGCCCTGCCGAGAAATCTAATATTCTAGTAGTGTTCAAAGTTTACCCCACAGCTCACGGTAGCGTTAACTACCGGTATTCATAAATTCCGACAGCAGCCTGTCTCTTTCTGTCAAGTTGTTTTGGAGAAAGAGAAAATGATAGAGAAGTTAGCGCTACGTACAAACGTAGCCTATGTAATAGTGTAGCTTTTATCTAATAATATTTTAAATTTCAGCACCGAACGCTCAAAGGGTAGAAGACATCTGTGTTTCGATGATTGGATTCATCATAGCTTTAATAATCACTGCCTTATTGGCTCTAGTGGCTGTAGCAGTGGCGGTATCCTGCTGGTTGATGGCCTACCGACGAAGGCCGAAAGCCACAGGCCCACTGCCCCATCCGCCTGAGTTCCCGAACCCGCTGTTCACAACACCGGAACCTATTTCGGAACCCAGTCCCGACTACCTCTCATAGAAAAAAGAAACTGCTAGATAAACTTAATTTTTATACAATTTACCAGAAAAAATGACATTTTAAAATGTAGTTAAAATTGAAATGCTTGAAAAGCAACGAAATACTCGAATTTTTATATATATTTTATATTTTTTTGTATATTTAATTTCGGATGTTTGTAATGTTCATTATTCCATCTTTTTATGTCCGTCCAAAAAACATTGCTACTCACTTACTATACTGCCAAAAAAGATGATGTGCGACATTACAAACAAATGTAGTAAATATTTTAAGAAATCAAAAAAAAAATGTATACCGCCATAGGTACTAATTATAACGTTATACATTTTTCAACTATCTTTTCCAATTGCTGTAAACTATTTTAGATAATTTCGCACAAACAAGGGTTTTTTTTGTAATTTTTGGTGGTGGTCTTCTATAACGCTTAACAGGTAAAAAAATGACATATTTTGAACTTTTTGACTACTTATGACCCTTTGATTGTGTAATTAGTAAAATTACATTATGCCTTCCTATTGTACATAAAATTCGTAAGATTTTTTCACACAGCCTTTGGAAGACTTAGATATAATTATTATTTAAGAATAAGACTATATATATTTTATGACTTGTATAAAGTGTATGAATGAGATGGATGTGGAGTTGAGAAAAATAAAACTCCAAAATAATTTTATTTTTGGTGCTGACTGATTCCTTTAAAAAAACAGTCAAAACAATGTTTAGTCAATTCACTTATTAATAGTACCTATATTTAATTTTAAGCCTCTCACCGAGGCAAAAACTATTCTTAACCAAAAAGTATTAAATTTTAAAAAAATTGTTACTAAATTGTAAATTTTTTAATTTGGCTTTTTAATCTTTCTTTTTGTTTGTTCTGTCTTAAAAATAAGCCTATATTTTATAACTAATTTCATTATTTATGTGTTAATTATTTTTCTATTGTAATTTGACGTTCTAACGATGATTCCTTAATTGTCATATTGTGATAATCGCTTCTTTAATAAAGATTGTTTAATAATAGTTAAAATTTTATTTAAAACCCACGGTGTTTGAAAAAATTTAGTTCAATAACCCAAATATTTTTTTATAGAGGAAATGCGCCTAATTTCGGATGGTTTCCAAATTTCGGATAGTAGTCTATTTAAGATACTGTCTGCAAAGGTAAACAGAAACCTACTTTTATGTGAAGCCAAAAGTCAAACTAAATCCGTCCTGTAATATGATAACGGTAGAGCTTCTCCCCTTTAAATGGCAGCACAAATCGTTTATATTGCAAATGACAGTTTTGTGCTCAGTTGCATTATTATGCTTGTTTATTTTATAAATAATCGTTATAAAAGTTCGTGATTCTGTCTTGGGTAAGTTATGATGTTAGTTAAGTTGATCCACTATTTATAATTAAGCAATTTGAAAACGTAAACATTCTACAAATTTCTAATCTAAAAAGCAGAAAGTTGCCTAATTTCGGATAGACCATTTTTGTGCATTTGATTCCCAATTTCGGATATCCGCAAGGTAATTATTATTCAGGATAACCAACCATTAATTATTATTTTTATAATGATACAACAAACTAAGATAAACAATTTTGAAAAAACGAAAATTACCTAAGATACTAAGATATTCGAAATTGGGAATCTAAAATTATAGTTCCTATAGTATTTCGTTTAAATCGCTTAATGATTAAATTACGTCTTAAATGTGAAGGAATAACAAGAAACATAAGCAATGGGATCCAGATCTACTCTTGAAAAAAATTTTTCGGATATGTCCGAAATTAGGAGCCCTTTTTCAAATGCACAAAAATGAGCTGATTTTTTTTAACCGTGTTTTTTGGAAAAAATAAACTGTAATAAAATTGCTTTTATAATAAATCATGGTTCGCTATAATAAGTTGTATCTGGTTATATAAAAAAAATATCAAAAAGTAATACCGAGTATTAAATATTGAATACATTGTAAATGGTATCCGAAATTAGGCGACTTTCCTCTAGAGCTATCACAAAAAAATTGCAGTTTTAATAAAAATTGATTATTTCCTCGTTAAGGGAAAAGTCCAAACGACTTGCTCTTAATTCTACGAAGAATTAAAATTTTATTTAAAAGCCACGGTGTTTGAAAAGAATTAGTTCAATAACCCAAATATTTTTTCATAGAGCTATCACAAAAAAATTGCAGTTTTAATAAAAATTGATTATTTCCTCGTTAAAGGAAAAGTCTAAACACCTTGCTCTCAATTCTACGAAGAATTAAAATTTTATTTAAAGGCCACGGTGATTGAAAAAATTTAGTTCAATAACCCAAATATTTTTTCATAGAGCTATCACAAAAAAACTGCAGTTTTAATAATAATTGATTATTTCGTCGTTAAAGAAAAAGTCCAAACGACTTGCTCTCAATTCTACAAAGAATTAAAATTTTATTTAAAAGCCACGGTGTTTGAAAAGATTAAGTTCAATAACCCAAATATTTTTTCATAGAGCTATCACAAAAAACTGCAGTTTTAATAAAAATTGATTATTTCCTCGTTAAAGGAAAGGTCCAAACGACTTGCTCTCAATTCTACAAAGAATTAAAATTTTATTTAAAAGCCACGGTGTTTGAAAAGATTTAGTTCAATAACCGAAATATTTTTTCATAGAGCTATCACAAAAAAAATTGCAGTTTTAATAAAAATTGATTATTTCCTCGTTAAAGGAAAAATCCAAACGACTTGCTCTCAATTCTACGAAGAATTGAGATCATTTTAGGACTAATTAAAAAATATATATATATATATATATATATCGAGCGCCTTCGTGAACAAACAACGATTCGTTAAAAATTTGTCAAAAATCCGCTAAAAATAAACGAACTTTTAACGCATACCCAGTCCGCACAAATTCATGGCAGGTACATGGCAGGTACATAACCACTGTTCTATGTGATGTTGCAGCCATGTTATTTTTATAGTCCATGTACAGTCCTTGGACTTTAACAATTCCGCCTCAAATTATGTATCAGGTACATAACATGTAACATATCAGCTACATACCAGGTACATAACATATTATATAACATTTGCAATATGGATGAGAGGTATCAGCCATGTCGTTTTTATACTCCTTGATATGTAGCAGAAACATACCAAATACATCATAAGTTATCCCTTGCCATATGGATGAGAGGTCTTTAATACATTAAAATTATATGGGTGATATGTAACATGGATGTTATAATGTCCGTTTAAATTCCCCCGGCAAATATAAACTTCCAATTTCGAATAGGTAAATGATACACAAATATGAAATACATATTTGTGTGCCACTTACCTATTCGAAATCTAAAGTCGATATCTACAGGGTCCGGTCGAAGTCTTAATTTCGTTTATTTTGCAAAAATAAAAATATATCTTAAACTGACACTCGGTTGTCCTGCTAGGTATACACAAAAAAAAATTAAAACTACATATTACATATTCTGAATAAAATATATTTTAAAAAAGGTAACTGTTTGTACATTTTTTTTAAAAACGTAAAATAAATAAACCTATTCTGAAAAAAAAATATATTTAAAATTAAAAAAAAAACGTAATAATGCATTTTTCGAGGGGTAAATCTCATACGAACTCGCGTACACCAAATTTTGCATTACCCAAGATTTGGCAAGATTTCGCGGGAGTTGGCAAGATTTCGCAGGATTTTGAAATATTTTGGGGGATTTCGCAAGATTTCTCGCAAAGTCTAAAAAAAAACTAAATAATTTTACATTTTCAAGTATATATATATATTATACGTTTTTGCGTAAATTACACAAAAAAAAATTCATTTAAAATCTCTAAGAATAAAATAAATACAGCGCCACACAAAAAAAATGGATCTTCGAAGGACTCGACTAGTCAATTCCTATATATTTTGAGCCGCTGAATGCGAATGTGAGGTCGAAATTTAAAAGTTTTTAAAAAGACCTCAAAAAACCTAGCAAAAGAGTACAAAAAGGATGTTTTTTTGAGTTTATTTTGAAAATGGGACCCAATTTTTAAACTCCGACTCGGATTAAGCGGCAGACAGACTAGACGAGTCTGTCGGAGATCCAACTTTAGTTTGTGTAACTGTGATATTAATAAAACATTTTTTACAACTTTTTTCACCAATATTACCGCGTCCCACTGAAATATGACATAAGTAGTACTTCTGGTGTACCACACCTATAATATGGATGCTTTTGTTTCGGCAGTTTAAGAGTTACAATATTATGTTAACCTATGCTACTGAGAGTAGCCGGTGAGGGAACGTTCAAGTATTATGTAACGCAAATTGTGCCAAAATTCATACACTTCATACCCCGGCTCTCGCGTTATTATAGATTATAGAGATTTCATATTTTGCCTACCCCCCTAATAGGGGGTGTGTTAGGGGGGGTAGCCAAAATATGAAATCTCTACAGCCTTAAATAATGCGAAAACCGGGGTATGAAGTGTATGAATTTTGGTACAATTTGCGTTACATAATATTTGAACGTTCCCTGATGGTACCGTGTAAAAAATACCGAGAGTCGCCGGTGACTCTCATGATAGCCAACGTGTTAAATTATTTAAGATTTCGGGAATTTCGCAAGATTTCGCGAGGGTGGTACACAAGATTTCGCAGGAGATTTAGCTCGCAAAATACATTTAGAACAAGTTTTAGTTTTCTTCAGCCTTTTACATTAAGGATCCCAACTCCTTGAGGGTAAATAAATAAAAAAAGTATATCTCTTTTTCATCAAAGTTGTCACATAGAACCTGATAATTCTCAGCAAACAGCTTACCCATAAATATAGATTAACATACCACAATGACTTCAAATGTTCTCCATTTATTTTATCTATCCGTTTTTATAGGTAATAGGTACCTTTTTTTGCAATTAATTGGGAAACATTTTTTGTGTTGGGATACATCATCCATCCCATGGGATGGAATCTCACTGACGTCATCATTTCCAATAAATGACACAACTGCATATTCCAATTTACTAAAAAAGTATAATCCATTATAATTTGAAATCTTATTTTGAGGTTAATTTTAAAAAAAGTATTACGATTATGTAGATTATAAAACTTGTATAAACTAATAATTAGTTTTATTACTAACCTATCATAAAACACTCTCCAAAAAATAGCTTTTGCAACACAAAAATTAACAACAACAACAAACACTATTCCGTTAATTATGACGCCATACTCTACTACTAGATTGCTTGGCGGGAACTTCAAAATTCTAATTTCTATTTCCAAGAAATCACAATGTGATGTCATCTCTGATTTCTGTATTTTACAAGATATTACATAATTATAATTATAGTTATACCATGAATGCGGATAGGCGTATTCAACGATTATGGGAATTTGTAGATTTCCAAAATAAGTTTAAAAAAGTAAATTTGATTTAACCAATAATAATAATAATAACTTATTTGTGAGTTTTATCCGAGTCGAACCAAACTGAAGTTTTAAACAAGCAATATTAAAAAAAATCATAAAAAATGAAAAAAAATTGTTTTTTTTTTAAAGATCTTTTTTGAAAAACGAAAAATTATTTTAAAAAATATAAATTAAATTTTTCAAAAAAAGTTTTCAAAAAAACTAAAATTTTTTTCAAAATTTTTAATATTTTTTGTTTTTGTAGAATTGATTTTTATAATAAAAGTAATTTTTCCTTAAAAATTACGTTAATCGGAATATTTTTTCAGCTTTTTTCGATTTTTTTTTAAAACTTTATCCCTCCATAAATTTTTTGTTTTTGGTGGGATTACTTTCAAAAATAATAGGGATCTTCACCTCGGATTTTTCCTGAAAATTTCAAGTCGACCGGATTATTATTATTAACCTGTACATACGGTCACCATATTATGGTTAATTCATAACATTTTATGTATCTGGTATGTTCTCATACCATATATATGATATATAACATGCAATATTGCATGTTATGTATCATACATATGTATGTTACATCTTATGTAATATGGCACATGTAACTTAAAAAATCTTTCTGTTATAGGGCATGTTATGTAGCATACATATGTATGTTACGTCTCATCCCAGTTCGCACAAATTCATGGCAGGTACATGGCAGGTACATAACCACTGTTCTATGTGATGTTGCAGCCATGTTATTTTTATAGTCCATGTACAGTCCTTGGACTTTAACAATTCCGCCTCAAATTATGTATCAGGTACATAACATGTAACATATCAGCTACATACCAGGTACATAACATATTATATAACATTTGCAATATGGATGAGAGGTATCAGCCATGTCGTTTTTATACTCCTTGATATGTAGCAGAAACATACCAAATACATCATAAGTTATCCCTTGCCATATGGATGAGAGGTCTTTAATACATTAAAATTATATGGGTGATATGTAACATGGATGTTATAATGTCCGTTTAAATTCCCCCGGCAAATATAAACTTCCAATTTCGAATAGGTAAATGATACACAAATATGAAATACATATTTGTGTGCCACTTACCTATTCGAAATCTAAAGTCGATATCTACAGGGTCCGGTCGAAGTCTTAATTTCGTTTATTTTGCAAAAATAAAAATATATCTTAAACTGACACTCGGTTGTCCTGCTAGGTATACACACAAAAAAATTAAAACTACATATTACATATTCTGAATAAAATATATTTTAAAAAAGGTAACTGTTTGTACATTTTTTTTAAAAACGTAAAATAAATAAACCTATTCTGAAAAAAAAATATATTTAAAATTAAAAAAAAAAACGTAATAATGCATTTTTCGAGGGGTAAATCTCATACGAACTCGCGTACACCAAATTTTGCATTACCCAAGATTTGGCAAGATTTCGCGGGAGTTGGCAAGATTTCGCAGGATTTTGAAATATTTTGGGGGATTTCGCAAGATTTCTCGCAAAGTCTAAAAAAAAACTAAATAATTTTACATTTTCAAGTATAATATACTTAGTATATATATATTATACGTTTTTGCGTAAATTACACAAAAAAAAATTCATTTAAAATCTCTAAGAATAAAATAAATACAGCGCCACACAAAAAAAATGGATCTTCGAAGGACTCGACTAGTCAATTCCTATATATTTTGAGCCGCTGAATGCGAATGTGAGGTCGAAATTTAAAAGTTTTTAAAAAGACCTCAAAAAACCTAGCGAAAGAGTATAAAAAGGATGTTTTTTTGAGTTTATTTTGAAAATGGGACCCAATTTTTAAACTCCGACTCGGATTAAGCGGCAGACAGACTAGACGAGTCTGTCGGAGATCCAACTTTAGTTTGTGTAACTGTGATATTAATAAAACATTTTTTACAACTTTTTTCACCAATATTACCGCGTCCCACTGAAATATGACATAAGTAGTACTTCTGGTGTACCACACCTATAATATGGATGCTTTTGTTTCGGCAGTTTAAGAGTTACAATATTATGTTAACCTATGCTACTGAGAGTAGCCGGTGAGGGAACGTTCAAGTATTATGTAACGCAAATTGTGCCAAAATTCATACACTTCATACCCCGGCTCTCGCGTTATTATAGATTATAGAGATTTCATATTTTGCCTACCCCCCTAATAGGGGGTGTGTTAGGGGGGGTAGCCAAAATATGAAATCTCTACAGCCTTAAATAATGCGAAAACCGGGGTATGAAGTGTATGAATTTTGGTACAATTTGCGTTACATAATATTTGAACGTTCCCTGATGGTACCGTGTAAAAAATACCGAGAGTCGCCGGTGACTCTCATGATAGCCAACGTGTTAAATTATTTAAGATTTCGGGAATTTCGCAAGATTTCGCGAGGGTGGTACACAAGATTTCGCAGGAGATTTAGCTCGCAAAATACATTTAGAACAAGTTTTAGTTTTCTTCAGCCTTTTACATTAAGGATCCCAACTCCTTGAGGATAAATAAATAAAAAAAGTATATCTCTTTTTCATCAAAGTTGTCACATAGAACCTGATAATTCTCAGCAAACAGCTTACCCATAAATATAGATTAACATACCACAATGACTTCAAATGTTCTCCATTTATTTTATCTATCCGTTTTTATAGGTAATAGGTACCTTTTTTTTGCAATTAATTGGGAAACATTTTTTGTGTTGGGATACATCATCCATCCCATGGGATGGAATCTCACTGACGTCATCATTTCCAATAAATGACACAACTGCATATTCCAATTTACTAAAAAAGTATAATCCATTATAATTTGAAATCTTATTTTGAGGTTAATTTTAAAAAAAGTATTACGATTATGTAGATTATAAAACTTGTATAAACTAATAATTAGTTTTATTACTAACCTATCATAAAACACTCTCCAAAAAATAGCTTTTGCAACACAAAAATTAACAACAACAACAAACACTATTCCGTTAATTATGACGCCATACTCTACTACTAGATTGCTTGGCGGGAACTTCAAAATTCTAATTTCTATTTCCAAGAAATCACAATGTGATGTCATCTCTGATTTCTGTATTTTACAAGATATTACATAATTATAATTATAGTTATACCATGAATGCGGATAGGCGTATTCAACGATTATGGGAATTTGTAGATTTCCAAAATAAGTTTAAAAAAGTAAATTTGATTTAACCAATAATAATAATAATAACTTATTTGTGAGTTTTATCCGAGTCGAACCAAACTGAAGTTTTAAACAAGCAATATTAAAAAAAATCATAAAAAATGAAAAAAAATTGTTTTTTTTTTAAAGATCTTTTTTGAAAAACGAAAAATTATTGAAAAAAATATAAATTAAATTTTTCAAAAAAAGTTTTCAAAAAAACTAAATTTTTTTTCAAAATTTTTAATATTTTTTGTTTTTGTAGAATTGATTTTTATAATAAAAGTAATTTTTCCTTAAAAAATTACGTTAATCGGAATATTTTTTCAGCTTTTTTCGATTTTTTTTTAAAACTTTATCCCTCCATAAATTTTTTGTTTTTGGTGGGATTACTTTCAAAAATAATAGGGATCTTCACCTCGGATTTTTCCTGAAAATTTCAAGTCGACCGGATTATTATTATTAACCTGTACATACGGTCACCATATTATGGTTAATTCATAACATTTTATGTATCTGGTATGTTCTCATACCATATATATGATATATAACATGCAATATTGCATGTTATGTATCATACATATGTATGTTACATCTTATGTAATATGGCACATGTAACTTAAAAAATCTTTCTGTTATAGGGCATGTTATGTAGCATACATATGTATGTTACGTCTCATGTAATATGGCACTTGTTACCTAAACAATCTTTCTTTGTGATGTTGCATCCATGTATGTGCGGACTGGGATGTAATATGGCACTTGTTACCTAAACAATCTTTCTTTGTGATGTTGCATCCATGTATGTGCGGACTGGGTATTTGACGAACCTTTGACAATTCTTTCACGAAATTTTTGTAAATTAATCTGCGGTGTTGCCAAGCCGTTTAAAGAAAATTTTCAGACGCTTTTCCACCAAGAGTTTTCCTATTTACCAATAAGTACGACTATTTTATATTTTGCGACAGGAGAACAAAAAACGCTATAGGTGCACAAACTTCCCTAAAAACACTGCAAACCTCATTAACAGGAAAACATAAAAAACATATTACGTGAAAAAGATTCGTCAAAGATTCACGAGATTCGAAGATTCATCAACAATTTGTCAAATAATCGTTAAAAGTATGCTAGACAGGTCAGAAATAAAAATAACAAGCCGTGAAGATAAGTAATGCTACGTATACTCGGCGCATTATCTATCTGAGTAACAAATTGGATCAAGGAAGCTATGATTAGTGGTTTAAAAATGACTTTTAGTAATATTTTTGTAGCCCATTGTGCTTTTGATAATTTTTAACATTTAGGTTAAATTGACTGTCATTTTACGTCTTACAAATAATAACAAAATCTGTTTAAAAAGTAAAACTTTGTTCAAAATTATAATAAAAGTAAGTTTTTATTCATAAAGTGCTATTATAAACTTAAATTTAACATTACCCGAATAAAATTACGGACCGGTATTATTTTAACCAAAAAATTCTCTGTTATAGTGTTTACTTCAAAAATTTATAGAGCACATTATATTAATTCATTTAAACAAAATGTTTATTGATTGATGCTTTAGATTTCTTTTTATGCACTTTTCTTGTTATTTCTTCTTGCTAAAGCAAATTATTTGGATTTTTTTATAAATGTCAAAATAATGTCTTGATTGACAATAAATTTTAAACAAGATGAAAACCTTACATAAGGAACTAAATATATTCTGCCAACCAAATAACAAGAAACAAATGACCATCAACTCAGATAGATAATGCGCGGAGTTTATTCCATTACATACTCTTCACAGTGGATAGTATATTGCATTTTACCCATCCAAATCCAAAATGTCGTTCTACTAGTCAAGAATAGCTACCCTGGGGAGATCCCTGAGATTATTTATTACATAAAAAACCCCGTTGATATAACTTGAAGGGTTCCTGAGTTCAATAACCCTGATAGCACAAAAACCTTTTAAGAATATTCTTAAAATAAATAGCCGGAAGGACAGCATGCTTCTTAGAAGCATGTCTATTTTGCTCAGGATATTCTAAGAACGATTAAAGAAATGCAAAGGATACCGTTTTAATCGTGCTGGGAGTTCCTAAGAAGGTTCTTAAAAGCCTCTGTATCAAATAAGAATGTTTTAAGAAGCATGTTAAGAATATTCTTAGAAGTAGGTACATGTACTTTTAAGAATATTCTTAGCATGCTTCTAAAAATATTCTAATTTGATGCATTTAAGTAATAATATTGAATATTGCGCATGCGCAAACAAAGTAGGCGTTTCAGAATTCTGCATTAATGTAGTTTTTCTCTTTCTTTCAATTATATTTTATAATACTCTATCCTTTTTATGGAGTGATATCATAAATTTGGACATGGCGAAAATTTTTACATCTTTGTGATAAACCTAATAATTAAAGTATATAAAAATCTTTAGATATAGCATCCATCAGGTAAGATTCATATGGGATATGCAGTTTTACTGTGAAAGTAAACTTTGTACCAAACATAAAAATCATGCGCCACACAAAAATCCAATGTTTAAAGAAAAAAATAGCAAATAATTATCATTTCAAAAAATAATAATTTTAATTTTTTGTCTAAAACTATATAATAATGACTTTATGTCTAAAAATACATCCATTTCTACTACTACTACTACGGTAAAACTTATGTTATTAACTACAATTTTAAGAATATTTGTAATTCTAACCTAATAAAATTAAAATAATATAACGCCATATTACTATTCTAAAATCATTCCCATTAGAATATTTTAAGAATATGTATTTGAGAATATTCTTAGCAAAATACTCTAATCATGCTTAGCATGTGCACTATAGCATTATTCTAAAAATATTCCCATTAGAATATTTTAAGAATATGTATTGGGAATATTCTTAGCAAAATACTCTAATCATGCTAAGAATGTTTAGAGTAGAAGCACTTGTGCTACTACAGCAGTGCACCTTTTAAGAACATGCTTAGCATGTTTACAGCATTATGCTAAGAACCTTTTCAAGGGAACGATTAAAAAACCTTCTTAGGATGAAGTGTGTTATCAGGGAAAAACCCAATTTTTTAGCTCTACTCATTTTTTAAGATATATCAAAAAATTTTAAATATTTTTTTATTATTTTTTTATGTAGAATCACCCGGGTGATACCACTTAAAAACAGTGACTCTGTTATAGATCTTTGTAAAATACACTAGTACACGACTCTAGTAAAAATTTATGATTAAAAGATATAAAAAAAACGAGTTCAGTACCTCATAAAAGAGGAAGGCACCATTTACTGCCTCATTTAAGAAGTCATGACAAAACATATACAGGGTTATTCCTTTAAATGGTACAGTACCTTTATCTTTTTTGTGTTATTAGATAGAGATGTGCTTTTTTGAGCAAAGTTTTATCTTAGAATATATTCTACCTGTTGGTGTTCACCGGAATCAACCCTAACTTAAGTTTTTTATGTAGGACACCCTGTATATATATTTTTTTTTATTAAGTACACAATTTGGAGAAAAAACTCAAATACAACTACTACTTTAAAATGAATAGTGTTGGATATATTTAAGAAAGTAATATAAATTTCTCCAACATGTGTTTTTGTCAATAATACCCTCTAACTTTTTTATTTGAGAAAAAAAAGTTTTATATTAAATTATGGTTTAATAGACTATGTAATTTAACAAACTCTACCACTTCCGGTTTTGCTGGAAAAATCTATAACTCTGAAATTTTAAATAGCTATTTAGCATTCTAGAATGACCAATTTTTTAGACTTCTAAATAAAGAATATAAATATAAAAATTAAGTTAAATATAACCATCATTCTAAAATTAATAGTTTTCGAGTAAATTAATAAAAACCGTTATTGTAAATTTTATATTTAGTGGGCCATTGCTTAAATCATTATTTTATCTTATCGTATGATTCATAATCAAATCAAAATCAAATACGCTATTGTCGCGACATGTCGACCCCCTCCCTATTCTATCCCTCCTCATTTGGTACGTTTCGGTAAAAACAAAGAACTTATTGAGGGTTCTTTTTAAATTTAGTTGATGATTTTGATACAATTTGTTTTAATAATTAATGTTATTGCTGAATACTCGCAGACTTCATTTCCTACCAACCTCCGTATTTATAAAATGTGAAGGCCTTCTACGATAATATTGATAAACTATTGTTTTTTGAATAGTGTAAGTGTTGGAATGGTAGCTTTATTTGACTTAAATTTTTAATATAATTCTTCATTTTATAGTACTAAAATATACAGGGGATTATTAAGAAAATCAAACTTAAAAGTACTTCCGGTGAAACCGAAAGCGACAGTGCTTACTAAATTGGATAATAAGGTAAATTATATCCAAAGCAGGGGGTATCATCTGGTATTACAGACCTAGCAACAAGGAATTAATAGTTTCGCATACCATTCTTAGATGGCGCTGGGTGTTTAATTCGTGATGTTCGAGATATAAAAAAAACAAGGTTGGCTCGCACCCCTCAATCCCCTCGTTGAATTTAACTATTTATATGTTTTTATTTTTATTGTTATTATTTATTACATTTTTATCGTCTTTAAACATGTAGTTTATTATAATATAATGTTTTTTCTGTTAAAAAATAAAGTTTACGTATGTTGAGCTAACCTCTTCTACTCGCCAACCTTGGACCGTCACGAGACAAGCGCCTAATTTCAGCTCTCCGTGCCGGAGCTAGTTTTGGTTTTTTGTTCTTTGGTGTTCTTTTTTCTAATGAGGGGACCTTGGTTTACGTTAACGTTAGTTTTAGCGTCTATTTGGTGTTTTTTTTGTAAAAAAATGTTTTTTAATAATATATCGATAAACGGTCGGCGCATGCGCAGTTTATCAAAACGCGGCATAAAGAGCTGCACTTAAGCGCTGCTATCACGTTTTTTCTGTGGTTTGACATAACCTATAAATACTGTTGCTTTTGGCGCCTATTCTTTAACATGTGAATAAAAGTAAGTAAAATAAAAAAGCTAGCAATAATTATAAATATAAAGCAAAATAACAATTATGTTTAACTAATTACAGTACTATGGAATGAATAAACGAAAGTTTGATTGGATTGATAGCTGATAAGACCAAAAAGTTAGAAGAAACAAGGGTCATAGATTTTTCTATTAAAAGTAAGTACACCTGAATTTGTTTAAATACATTAATAAATATCGCTTAATATTGTTTTATTATTTACTACTAGAATGCCCTTGACAATTTTAATTTATGTCATGAAATTTGTTCTTTATTGGTCACAATTTAGTATTTGTTTTTTATTAGTACGAGTATTTTTAATTAAAATCATTACTATATATGCCAAACAGGCCCTATTTGGTTTCAACATGAACATTGACATAAAAAATATTTCTCCCGCCAGCCTCTAGCAAGTGTATAAGAGAATTGACATACAATACCAAAATGCCCCACTTTTATTTAGTTTTTAGTTTTGTTTGTTCAGTACAGGGTTCATAGCCCCAACACCTGGTCTCTATTGACCTTTGTTAACCACACAGACCTCCTTATATCATCCCTGTTTTTTTTGTCAACAGCAGTATTTTTTATTATTTTAGGCCCCGCTAAGCCCCCCTAGATATGCGCATAATTTCTTTAAAAAAAATTATTCTCACCCTGAAATAATAACTATTTGTTAGTAACAAAGTCATACATGTCCAATTATTTAAACACCTCTTGTTTTTTTAGGAAAAGTTGGAGATAAGACAAGATGGATAAAGGAAGATACAATTCAACTTAATGGGATCCCAGGACGGCCCCCCCGGCCTTGGTTTGAGCCCACCTGGTATTTTTTGGGGCCCCAATTTTCTTTTGCAGGGGCGCCAAGTTTGGTAAAAACCGTCAAGGACAAAGCCTTTTTCCTTGAAGGTAATTTTTGGGGCGCCATTTTTTTTGCAGGGGGCGCCATTTTTTTTGCAGGGGGCGCCAAGTTCGGTAGATACCGTCAGGGGTAAACTTTTTTTTCGTAAAGGTAATTTTTGGGGCAGCATTTTTTTTGCAGGGGCTCCAAGTTTGGCAGAAACCGCTAGCTTTAAAAGCTTTTTTAATTTTTGGGGCGACAATTTTTTTCCGCTGATCCCCTGGTATTTTTTTGGAGCGCCAATTTTGTTTTACAGGGGCGCCAAGTTACGGACCTGTCCCAGGATATCAGCTGAATTATTTTCATAATATTTTTTACTACTAAGAACTACTTCTTTAGGGGCTATTCAACAATTAGGTCACCATGGGGTCAGAGGTCAAGTTACAAAACAAAAAGTGGGGTGGGCGGGTTTGATGTATTAGTAGCGATATTTTTTCGGGGGGGTAGAAGCCAAATTGACACGGGGTCAAAAGTTGTCTAAATTGTGGGGACGTAATTTTTGAATAGCCCCTAAAAATGTTAGAGTAAACATTATGTTTATAATTATTAAGTACCTATTTGATAATAGGCGCGTAGATGGGATTTTTTCTTGGGGGGGGGGCTAGTCAGCCTCCAGTGTCGGACTGGGAAGCCCAAGGCTAGTGAGATTTCTAGCCTATGGGGCCCAGCTATTAAAAATGTAATTTTTTTTCCTTTCCAAAATAAAATTTTTCATTCAAAATTTGACGCCCCTACCAAAACAAAAAAAAACACCCTCAGAAAAAAGCTTTGTCCCTGAGCGTTTCTACAAAATTTGACGCCCACCTTTGGAAACGTGCAAGTATTACGTAACGCAAATTTTAATCATTTTGGACCCCCCCCGTAACGCTATTTTCCTATACCATTAAAATGGGCGTAACACTTCAAAATGACCCCACCCCCCATAGGAGCGTTACGTAATACTTGAACGTTCCCTTAGCGCCCCTACCAAAACAAAACAAAAACACCCTCCAAAAAAAATAAGCGTTTCTACAAAAGTTGGCGCCCCTACCAAAACAAAAACAACACCCCTCGACCTCCGAAAAAAAAGGCTTTGTCCCTGGGCGTTTCCACAAAATTTGGCGACCCAAGCAAAAAACACCCATTATTTTAATTTTTCAATTTTTTATTTAAAATAACAAAAAAATATATAACAAAGACTCTTGGGGGGTAAATACCCCCTCTAACCCCCCCATATCTACGCACCTGTTTGATAAAATATTTTTCTTTATACTTATATATTTTTTTTTAGGTATTTACATAGAGTTTGTATTATAGTTATATTACAATTTTGTTAAAAAAAAAATACCTTATTAATATCTTTTTTTTATTACCCACACAACCATTATATTGATTTAGGCGTTCGGCAATTTTGTCGAATGCCTAAATCAAAGTAATGGTCCAAAAAAAAATAAAAATATTTTTAATTTGAATAAGCCGCCATTATGTGCCAGCTGATGTTTAGTTTTCGCATATCATTCATAGGGCGGCGACACATACCATTCGTGGTATTATGTGTTGCCTAACTTTAACATGGGGCTTGGGCTTCTGGTGGGTGTTCTGTGATCCAAAGATAAAACATTTCACCAAGAAGCACATGTCTATCTCTTCAAACAAAAATGTTACAAGGATATTACTAAAGATCATGTACATTATTGTCATTTTTAAATAAAACTTAAACTATTAATTTTAGAATGGTAGTTGTATTTAAGTTTTTTTGCAGAATTTTATTAATAATCAAATGAGACTAAAATATACAGGGTGTCCCATTTAAAAAAAAAACAATATTATGGTTATTTCCGGTTAAACCAGAAGTGATATTATTCAGAAAATTACACCAGCAGGCAGATTATGTTCTTAAATAATACCTTGCATAAAGAAGCATATCTCTATCTTATTACACAAAAAAAAGATAAAGGTACCCCAGGTAGCAAGGGATGTTATATTACAAGAAATTAACATCACATTTGGGTGTCTTTTTAAACTAAATCATAACATCACATAATATTGAAAAATAACATGTATTTAACATCACATTTGCAACGTAACACGTGTGACTTGACAACCATGTTATTTAATAACAAATATTTAGCAACGCTGTGAATATATCGCATGTCACATATTAACGTGGCTTTCACGTGAATGTCATGTTATTTTGCTTCTCACCGACGTTCGAAGCAAAAAAATCGATATAAGATGATGTTGATAGAGTAAATTATTATAAGGAAATTGTATACACATTATACGATTTCCAATGGATAGGGGGCTCTGCCGGGCTTCTCAAGACCACGGACACGGATTAAAGGAATATATTCTCCGCTTAATCTACAATTTCGTATTTAGAATCTATCTGTTTCAATCTGTGATTGTTTCAATTACTGATTGATTTTAAATCCGATTTTTTATAGGGTTATAGCGTTTTTAATGTAAAACCATTAAGAATTTTTTTTAATTTAGAAAAAGCTAATATCCTAGAATATTATTTTAATATTAAAGTACCAGTAACGGCATCCATAAGATATTAGATATAACAGGAATGTGGATTTATGATGTCACAAACACGTTATTTTCGGGATGTCATTGTGTGATGTTATTAGGTGCGGACTTAGGACATCCCCACCATGCTACATTGTTGTTAAATGAGACTACAATCTTAACATCACATGTCACATATTAACGTGACTTTCACGTGAATGTCATGTTATTTTGCTACCTGGGACTGTACCATTTAAAGGAATAACCCTGTACAAAAACTTTAAATACATAAACATAAACTGCAAAAACTATGTTGGTATAAATATTTTATTCAGTTTTCATCTTATTAAACTAAAATCTGATGGCGCTTACCATTTGGAACTAATAAGTGGCAAAATGTGACTTTTTTTGTCATTTATTATAATAATACAACTTTATTTTTCCTAAAAAAAATTGCTTTTAAATTATAATTTTTCTGTTGAACTCTGATATCTTTAGCAATTTAGAAAAAGTCCAGTCAAATTAAAATACTGATGCAAATAAAAAGCTTCCACTATAGCCCTAGGTTCAAAACATCTTCAAAAAAATAAAATAATTTAGAAAAAAAAAATCCCGAAAAATGTTTGTAAAAAAAATTGTTTTTGCACAAGTATAGTGCAATAGTTATTTTTCCGTCAAAATATAATTTCTTTCGGTCTGGGAAATTTGTGAACACAATAACTCGAACGCTTTGAGCTAAAGACTTAAAATTTTCACCAGGTTCCCTGTTGGGATTGTTCTTGGTAAAAATCGGGGTGGGCTATGAGGTAAAAAATTTTTTTTCGGAAATGTAAAAAAAGAAATTGGTATACCTACCTAGTTTTGAAAAATTTTTTTTCAAAATTTTTCGTTTTTCGAAAAAAATCGAGTTTTAAAATTTTTTTATTATTTTTTGTTTTAATGAACCAAGGGAAAAGTTTTCTGTTGGCAAAAGTATTTTTTAAATAGGATGGAATTAATATTAAAATTACATTACATTTGTTTAACCTCGTACTATTCTACTTAATTAAGCATCCCCTAAGTCCAGGACTTGTGTGGGCTAGTAGTAGAGGGAACCACCGGCTTTAATTTCGAACCAATTTATAGAGTGTCCGCTTCACTTACGCCTTCGCCAAATTTAAATGATTAATTAACTGAAAAAGGAAAATCGGCGCGGGTGAGAATCGAACTCACGCTATTTGGGTAATAAACTTGTCAAGTCAAACCTATTCAAGGTATTCATTAAAAAAAAACAACAAATATATTTTAAAAGACTTTTAATAATATAATAAATATATACTTTGACAAAATTAGGAGCCCAGAATCCATGATAGTACATTATATGTGATTTTTGAGCTATATAAAAATATCACTGTTTTTTGTTTTCCACATATTAAAATATAATAATTAATTGTTCCAAATCATTAACGCGAATTAAATTTACAGATTGTATTTTATAAAACATGTACATCTTAAACTAACAAAAAATATAGTCGGAGAGCTGGTGAACATTTTTTTCATTGTTTTCTCCCGGCTGTATTTTATATGTCTTAAAGTACATTCAAATTAAGCAATTTTCAAATTTCTAGGCTCCGGATCCGGTTCCTTTGGCCCAAAGGCTTTGGGTGCTAGAAGCTACAAAAGCTCTGGCAATGAGCTACCTAAAAATCTATTTTTAACTTGCCGAGTCATATACATTACATTTATTACATTCAGATTAAGCCATTTTCATAGTTATACAGAATAATTATGGAGCCAAGGGGTAAGAACAGTCTTTAAAAAGTGCCTTTGATATATGCGATACTTAATTTTTTAAAGAAATGGGAATTTATGAAATGACATTTTGATTAAATGAAAATTTTTTAGACTTTTTAGTGTTGACATATGTCAAATAAACTTTTTAAGGCCTTTTTTACCCCTTGGCCTACTGAATAATTGTGTAAAACTGTGAAATTAGACAAATCTAAATGTAATTAATGTAATTTGTGTGACTCTGTAAGTTAAAAATATATTTTTCGGGAATCCCATTTCACCACCTTTTCGAGGCTTCTAGCATCCAAAAGAACCCGATCCAGGACCTGGCGATTTGCAAGTAGCTTAATTTGAAGGTACTTTAAGACATATATAAAATACAGCCGGGAGAAAATAATAAAATAAAAATGGTCACCAGCTCTTAGACTAATATATAAAATCATAACATTCTCTGGAAATTAGTGCCTTTAGCGGGCATAAAAATCGTTTTTCGCCTGCAATTATATATTTACGGAAGACTTTTTAATATTTTATAATATCGTCAAAAACAAAAAAGATAATTAGCTCTTGCGTGTAAGTACACTGCCTCAAAAAAATATCACACTTGTAATAATCTCACGATTTAAAAAATTTGTTTTTTGCGATAATTTTTTTTTAGCAGCGTATGTTTCAAAATTCCATTTTCGAGTCCGTGTCCGGTAGCCAGGGCCTATAATTTTTTAATGCAGCAAACAGTGAGGGTAGAGGGGGTATCATTTTTATATACTTATCATTTTTAAGGTTAGTATACTATTTAGGAATATTAACCTTTCAATTATTTTGTTACACAATATACAAATTTGTAGATTTTTAAACAAACGTTGTATTTTGGCAGTGATTTTATGGTAAAAAATTACACAGAAAATTTCAATAAAACATTAATTATAAAAATTACACAATTAAAAAAAAACAAATAATATACAATAATACAACAATAAAAAAAACATTAAAAATATATACAGGGTGATTTATTAGCCTGTTTACAAACTTTGACAGCGAAAAGTAAATTTAATTTCATATAAATGTAGGTCCCATCTTTCTTCGTTCGGAAGTTATAACTTTTTTTCATTTTTAAGTTAAACAACGCAGTAGCCATGATTTAGCATAACAAAATTTAGTAACTATCATTTTAAATCAAAAAGTTTGTAAACAGGGTAGTAAATCACCCTGTATTATGTAGTAACATCCTTATAGATCATGGTAGTACTTACAGATACGTTATATAATCTCTAATTTTTAACTTTTTTTTGTTTAAAAATCTTAAAATTTAAACTTGTGTAACGAAAATTGACTCGGCAGTTTAAAAAAATCTGCTCTTAGTGTGATTTTGATATAACTTTTTTTAACGTTAAAAACCAGGTGGTGATCCGATTTTTTTTGTGGCAAACCGAGTCAATTTTGATCTAGATCTAGCGGCGCGAGCCCCAGGCAGGAGCTATGGCGGAAGCTGGGGGTGCCTCCTCGGATGGACGACCACCAAAGGATGGGAATTCGGTGACGCTGGCGGTGTTAGGGGCGCGTTGTTCCCAGGGACCGCCTTGCACCACAAAACCGTTACCGCCTCGGCCCCCACGCTGATTTTGAACGGGGGCAGAAGCCTGAGCTGTGGATTGTTCGAAGTGTACGCTCAAAGAGTGAGTTTTATCGCGACTTTCGGTCTCTTCTAAGTCTTGAAGCTGTAATAAAAAAAATCATTGAGTCAAATTCCTCTTTTAGGAAAGGAAAAGAAATTTTTAACTCTTAAAAAATTACCTCGAACACGGTTACCTAGAAAGCCCAATACCTCGCACGGAAATTACCTCAAAAGGACGTTACCTCGCAAGAGAATACCTCGCACGGACATTACCTCGCATAAAAAATACCTCTAAGACATAATTTTTTAAAAATAATAAAAAAACTGAAAAATCAGTTCAAAACGCGAACTTTTTTGAAATACGTAGGTACTAAAACTACAAGCAAATAATTGCCTATAATAATTTTGTAAAAAAATACTCAATAAAATTTATTATCATTTAATGATAAAATATGTTAAAAAAACATCAATATATAGAAGAGAAAAAGATGCAAGTCGCTTGTAAAACAAGTTTACACTACAATATTTCAAAAACGCTTTGACCCAGTGACTTGAAATTTGGAACAAAGATTTTCTAAGTAGTAAACAAAATTTGTTCCGAATTTCAAGTCTCTATGTCAAAGATTTCTTGAAATATCGTAGTGTAAAGTTGTTATGCAAGCGACTTGCATCTTTTTCTCTACTATACAATTATCTAAAAAAGTCCAAACGGATAAAAAATTTAAAAAATACACCTTTGAAGGTAAAAGCCGTTTGAGATAAAATCTTTGGTGGTAATGTCCATTCGAGTTAATGTCCACGCGATGTAATGTCCGTGCGAGGTAACGTCCTTACTAGGTAATATCCTTTTGAGGTCATTTCTTGTGAGGTAAACTTTTCAAGGTAAAGAACGGCCCCCTCTTTTAAACAAGTCACATTTGGTGACACACATCTCTACTCATCACTACTCACGCACATCTCTACTCACACACACAACTCTACTCAAACACATCTTTACTCACACATATCTCTACTCACACACAACTTTACTCATTGATTTTGACATTTATTTTATTAGAACTGGGATACCATGGCGAAACAAAGCACTATAGTATATTCAACTTCAAAATGCAGCAAGTGTAAACAAACTCACGTGACAACGACGGATTTAGTAACAGGGTAGGACTCAAAACAAAATATTTCTATATAACGGTCCATTGCAATGCATTGCACGCTTCATCGCAAGTGCTCACGTACTGACCTGTTTAATTTTCTACATCCCTACTCTCGCAACATTCGAGTGTTTTAACCAATGAAACTACGCGCCAGCTGCTGCGTGCGCGATTCTTTTATTTAGTTCTACTTCATATTGAAGTTTAATATACTATAATCTAAATTAACTTAATATTTTTTATCCATAAATCAGTTTATAAGTTTGTTTATTGCAAAAAAAAATATTTAATTTCCTAATACTATTATTAATAACAATAAACCTAGTAATAAACTTTGTTTGCAATAAACAAGCTGATTTACGAAAAAAAAATTAAATTAGTTTAGATTAGTGCTTTGTTCCGCCATGGTATCCTAGTTGTTTTTAAAAGTTGCATTATATTATATTTTTTTTATTTATTATTTTAAAAATTCAAATCGTTAGAGATTTTAAAAATGATTATTGTTGGTATTTCGATTCTGCGCATATTGGAAAAAGAATCCACGCGAACAATTCATTCGCCGCAAAGCTAATTAGCAAGTGGTTCGTGAAAAAGATGTCGGTTAGCAAGTCGTTAGATGTAGTTCGGTAAGATTTCGTTCGTCGAAAACTCGTTAATATATTTGTCGTAAAACCTATTTCGTGTTCGTTAAATATTCTTATTCCCATGCTCCTCACCTCACAACCCAACACGAAGAAACAATATCTGTGCACAGTTGAAGATCAGGTCATTAGTGAATCCCCATTTTCCCCCTCAAACCCTTCATTTACACCCCAAAAAGCAGTCACTATCTCTCGTTTCGTTTTCATTAAAGTCGCTAAATGCTAAGTTAGAAAGTTATCGAATGCATAGTTCTTTTTATCTAACCTAGACACTAGTTCTAGTCAAATAAATGTCAAAGTCAAAGGAAATTAAAGTTTTATTGATGCATGTAGCATACCATTAGAAAGAGCATTAATCAAAAATGTTTTTAAAACTATTCGAAGGTCTGCATCCCTTTTGATATTATTAAAAAAAAAAGAACAAGAATGAGTTGAAAGCTTTCTAACCCATTCTGTGCAGTTTGTGAGCGCACCAATTATTTTTTTGGATTACATCTGCAAAAATATTCATTCAATAACAAACATACAATTAGGATGCCAACAAAAACTATTTTCAGTACATAAGTACAAAAGGAAAGAAAATACAAAGAAAAAAAGGTAAAATAATGTGATATTTTCATAAATTTTGAAAAATAATCATAAGTGCTCACTAGGGTAAAGGTGTATTTACAACATTCCAGAGAAGAAAATACTAGATCTAGTCAGAAGAGCTTACAAAGCTTACAGTTTTACACTGGTTAATAGTAATTAACAGAGATCGGATTTGACAGAGTCGTGACGTCAAAATCCATAGCCGGGTACAACAGAATAATAATTTTATAAAAATGTTTTATAACCTGTCAAACTACATTTACAAAGAAAAGTATATAAATATTATGAAAATCCCCCAAGTAAAAGAAAATTAAAAAAAAAACATAACAGATCGGAAAATTATGAATTAGTTGGACTTTTAAATAATCCAAATTTTATTTAATAGTATTGTAACATGGTGGCTGGGTATTACTTTTATCAAGTTAAAAAAAAATCTTCCTGGCCAATCCTTTTCTATTCGCAATAACAGCTCACGTTTATAACTTGTGAAAAATATTTTTAAAAATTTCTTCAAAATTATTATTTTTACTCAAATCTTTTTTTTTTTTTTTTTCATATTATAAATAAAATACTAAATTACACAACTAAAACTTATAGTGTTTGTAGAAAAAACAAACTACCGACGAAATCTTTTTGTGTTTTATTCAATTTGTGAAGAGAAGGACTGGAAGGTGAAATCTATTTGAAATCGTTATAAACATGTACTCTGAAGAGATCTAAAAGCTCTAAACTTGTTTCCGTAGGCGTGCGACGAAATAAGTGAGATGTAAGATCAAGCATGTAACATTTACGTTATTTTATTGGTTAGAATCACGAGCATGCGGAAACAAGGTTTTTATTGCAAGGAAATTGAATCATTTCGTTTGACTTAGCAATGCGAATTAATTTCTTTTTTTGCTCTAACTTTTTCTTTTTGGCCTAATCTAATATTCATTTGTCACCGTTCATTTTATTAGTTAAATCCCTTAATAAAATGTTCGTAAAACCATTACTTACTACGGTTAAATCGTGGATTGAAGATTATTCGACGGCAATATTTTACACTGCACATTTTGTAAAAAAAAAACTTAACCTCGGAAAGAAAAACTAATATTTTAAGACATGTGAACACAAAAACCTATAAAGGAGATGAGGAGCTTTACTTGGTAAAAGTAATACCCAGCCACCATGCCACAATACTATAAAATTAAATTGGGATTATTAAAGAGCCCAACTAAATCGTAGTTTTCAGAATAATAATAACAATTATTGTTATTTTTTTAAATTTTGTTTTACTTAAATAAAACGTTATAGGATTTTCATAATATTTATATAATTTTCTTTGGTAATGTAGTAGTTTGGCAACATATTAAACATTTTTATAAAATTAATATGAATTTGTTAAGTTATTGTACCCGGGTATGCATTTTGACGTCACGACTCCCTAAAATCCGATGTCTAGTAATTAAACTTTTTTTTTGTGGTCCGGTGTTATTATACTTACATATTCTTCTTCTAGGTTGAGTAAATAGTCTCTGGCATCAGAAACATTTTCTTCTTGTCCAGTAATGACAACTACATTGGGATCTGGGTCCGTATTCCTCGGGAATTTAATTTCAACGCTGTAATCCTCCATTATCTTCCTGATATTTTTACCCCTAGCCCCGATCAATCTGGAATGTACTCGAGCATCGATAGAAATTTCTTCTTTGGTCAAATCCTCCAAGTCGTTGACAATCTTCATGATGTCGTCTTTAGCTTTGTAGGTGTTTTCCTCGTAGCCGGTGATAGTTATGACGTTTTCCTCGGGATCCCCGCGTTTTGGGAAGTTTATTTGGACGTCGTGGTCCTCACGGATTTTGGTGATTACGGCTCCGCGTTTGCCGATGATTTTTGGGTGCCAATCGGGATTGACCTCCATTTTTAGGGCGAAAGATTTTAGCTCCCGGTCGGATCTTTCGAGTTCCAGTTCTTTGACGCGTTCTAGAAGTGCTTCACGGGCTTGTTCTACGTTGGATTGAGCACCTAGAAAAAAATCCGTCTTGAGTGAGCGAAAGTATGATTAATAATCACGGTGGTTTTCTGCAAATTTTAACTTTTTGTTTCCGACCCCTGATTTTTTTTTTCATAAATTGTTTAAACACACCTAAAGAAGTATAAAAAAAATCGTAGAGGTAGATCGTTTTTTTTAAGTTTTTTCTAATTTATTATAATATGTGCTATGTACTTAAACTCTAGTATATATTTCAGATATAATAATAAAATCATTATTTATAATAATCACTAAATTACAAAAATTCTTATCTGCAACGCCAAAAAGCGTTTTTTTTTTCTAGTGCGTTATTGTTTTATGGGCGCTGTGGACCGAAAAATCAAAACCATCTTTTTTTGCATATTCGGACTTAAAATGCCATGAAACGTCAAGAAAATGTGAAAAAATGGGTGTTGAAAATATCAGTCTGTCTGTCCTCTGTCTATAAACCTTATAACTTCTAAACGAAAGGTCCGATTAAAAAAATTCTTTCACTAAACGATTTAGGACCTTCAAAGTTTGTCTGACGTCAAATATGGTTAACATTAGAGCAGCAAGGGGGGGAAAAGGGTAAAAAACTAGAATTTTTGGCGATAACTGGCTTATTATAATAAGCCCGTAATTAGTAATTACTGATCGGAAGATAACAATTGTTATCCTATAATAAAAATATTAGTATTTACCCTTTTTTTCCCCTTGCATAATTCCAAGGTTAACCATAATTGACGCCAGGTAAACTACAAAGGTCCTAAATCATATAGTGAAAGAATTTTTTAAATTGAACCTTTCGTTTAGAAGTTATAAGGTTTAGAGGTTGAGCCTCTCTCACAGAGGACAGACAGACCGATTGTTTTTCAACACCCACTTTTTCCGCTTTTTCTCCAGGTTTCATGGCATTTTAAGTAGGAATATGCAATTTTTTTTTTTTTTTGATATTTCGGTCCAGTTCGCCCATAAAACAATAACGCGCAAGAAAAAAAAAGATGCGCCTTTTGGCGTTGCAGATAAGCATTTTTGTAATGTAGTGATAATAAATAACTATTTTATTATTATATCTAAAATATATACTAAAAGTTCAAGTATGTAATATGTACATATTATAATAAATTAGAAAAAACGTAAAAAAAAAACGATCGGCCTACGATTTTTTTATATTTACCTAAATTACTTCTTTAGCTGTGTTTAAACTATTTATGAAAAAAAAATCAGGGGTCGGAAACAAAAAGTTAAAATTTGCAGAAATCCACCGTGATAATGTTATTTATTTTATTTATAATAATTTATTACATATTACATATAAAAAAAAATTGTATATTTTGGACCTTTTAGGTGATTTTTAAACTTCTTTTAATTGTGTATAATAAAATTATGTCCAGAAAAAAAATTACATTTTGGGCGAATGAGGAGGCCGTGGAAAAAATGGTAATAACATTTTTTGTGTAATCTTTATTTACCTTTTAGGTGGTTTCTAAAATTTTCTCCTATTATAAATATTAAATACGAACTTGTGCTAAATTTCAAGTCTCTAGCTAAAAGCGTTCTTAAGTTTACGTGGATACAGACAGATATCATTTTGTTTGATTGCTTATTTTGATTTTTTCAACGGTTCAGGAAAAAATGAGATAATTTAGTCAAAAAAAAAATCCGTCTTGAACGAGCGAGGGTACTTTCTCATAAAAAATTAATCTTTGATTAATATGATTTTAATTGTTTATTTTATTTTTTATGGATATTATCCATTGAATAATGCTGTAAGTAGCTTTTTACATTTTGGGACCCCCTTCCCCATCACGTCATGAAAAAAAATATAATAATTTTTTGGTGTATATTTTAGAGCTTTTAGGTGATTTTTAAACTTTTTTTCTATTGTGAATTATATCCAGAAACAATTTTTTACAATTTGGGGATAGAGGGGCCATGAAAAAAATGGTAATAACATTGTTTTGTCTTATTTTTATTTACCTTTTAGGTGGTTTTTAAATGTTTGTCCTATTGTGAATAATAAAAAAGTTAAGGCCAAAAGAAAAATTTAACCCCCTTTTACCCCCTCCCCTCTAACCGATTTTGCTTAAATGCGAACTTTGTTTTGTTTTGGTCATACGTTTGGTAGTTACCGTTTGATTTCCGAATGCTATGGTTACGTGCGGTTGAACCAAATCTGCAACCGTGCTTTTAAAGCACTGCTTTAAGAGCCTTAATGTGACGTTATTTCTCAAGGAAGAGAGCGGAGACAATAAAATCTGGTAAAAATTGTTATTTGTTTGTTGGTAACTATGTTTTGACATTAGATGTCACAAATTACATGTGCGCACATTTTCAAAGAAAAAGGTTATTAAATGTTACTCTAAGTCGGAAGAAAATGGGTTTCAATTATTTAAAACTCTATTTGGTAATAACAGAATAAAGAAAGAATATCATTAATCCAACTGGAGAACAACAAGTTCAAGAATATACGAGGTATGACAAACAAGTCATACGGCACTGTAAAAATATGTCATAATTCATAACCTTAAAAATTTATAACTAGAAGAGAAACTTGGCATATCCGGAAAGGGCTAAAAACACGTTTGCGGGTTTGCCATTTTCCCTAGATTTTAAATTATCTCTCAACTCTTATTCTGACAGAAAACGCACTCTAGTTATAGCGTTTGGTTATTATTATACTCCGTCCAGTTATGCAAGATAGTAAGGAACGCGGCTTGTTTTACACCACAGAGCGCATAAATAGCATGATTATGCATAAATCGTAGTATATCAAAAATTGAACAGATGTCGGTACTGTTTTCCTGGAAAGGGCCTATCCAAAGACTCGCATAACAAGCATAGTACATAAGAATGCGATGCCAGGATTGGCTTGATGTGTCGTCATGTATCTTGTAATGGTTGTTATGCGAGCCTCTGGATAGGCCTTAAGTTGAAATTTTAACCTAAAAATTTGACGTTTTCCTTGTGTTCAATATAATTTACGTTTGTACAATATGTAGAATATGCTAATTTAGTGTGAGTGTATGAAGAATAAACCAAAAAAGTACCTTTTTCAATACCATACAAAATAACATTAAGTATAACCATTTAATAATATTTTCTCTTCTTTTATTAGCTTTAACGACCATTAATTATTGTCATAGACAAAAAAGTCACAATATTTTATCAGTTAAAAGGTACGAGTTTTTAACCAATGATGTAGCTTAAAAATCGCGGGAGTTTTAAACTACTAACTTGCAAATTGGACGGACTATACATCTGTTTTCTTAACATTTTATCTTTGTTTTGTTTATAAGTTTGTCACAGATTACCTATAGTTTCGATTTGTTTAATGTAGACTTTTTAATGGATTTATTCCCAGGAGAATTTCAAACACCTAAACGGGTTAGTCTGTGACATAACAAAAATTTTTGACAAAACAATAAATAAATAGGTTTTATTTGTCAGTGTAACCAACATATCTGAATGCAATTTGAACCAATCTGACAAATAGTCTGTTTTTGTAATAATTTAAAGGGGTGATTCTACATAAAAAAATAAAAAAGGTCCTATAAACTTATGTCCAAAAACCAAAAAGGGGATTCAACATTTTGGTTTGCAATAAGAATGTACAGTTGTGGCATTAAATATCAGGACAACCTCAAAAAAAATCGTGTCATTTTTATAAAAATTCCTAGTATACGGCAACTGCACCTTGTTTTCTCGGTTTTTCTTATATAATTAAAAATTGCTTCACCATCTATTGTAGCTTTTGACCACCGATGATCCTTTTTCGGTTTAATATAAGAACTTTTTTTATAAACTACTCATATACAGCAAAAAATAAACAAACATCTGACATATTTTGACGTTTTATAAAAGATGACACACTATAATCTATGAAAAATAGTTTGTCCCGATATTTCACCACTGTAAATAATCATCATAATATTCATAATAGTCGGAGAGCTGGTGACCATTTTTATTTCATTATTTGCTACCGGATATATTTTATATATGTCTTAAAGTACATTCAGATTAAGCTATTTTCAAATTGCTAGACTCCGAATCCGGTTCCTTTGGGTGCTAGAAGCTCCAAAAGCTATGACATTGAACTACCAAAAAATCTATTTTTAACTTGCCGAGTCATATACATTTTATTTAATACATTCAGATTAAGCTATTTTCATAGTTATACACAATAATTCTGGGCCAAGGGGCGAGAACAGTCTTTAAAAAGTGCCTTTAAAATATGTAATACCTAATTTTTTAAAGAAATGAGAATTTATAAAATGACATTTTGATTAAATGAAAATTAAAGAGAGTTTTTAGTGTTGCCATATGTCAAATAAAGTTTTTAAACTTTTTTTAACTCTTAGCCTAGTGAATAATTGTGTAAAACTGTGAAAATAGACAAATCTAAATGTAATTAATGTAATTTGTGTGACTTGGTAAGTAAAAAATATATTTTTTGGGGATCCCATTTCACCACCTTTTCGAGGCTTCTAGCATCCAAAAGAACCCGATCCAGGACCCGGCGATTTGCAAGTAGCTTAATTTGAATGTACTTTAAGACATATATAAAATACAGCTGGGAGCAAATAATGAAATAAAAATGGTCACCAGCTCTTAGAGTATAAATTTTTATTAAAGTTTTATGTTAATTTCCTGGGGAGGGGGGTTCTCCAGGGTCCCGGCTGCCTCAGCCGGCCCTGGGCAAACCAACCTAGTTCGAGTTTACTAAACTAACCTGTGATTTTGATAATATCTTCTTTGACATCAGCAGGAGAAAGAACAATATGGACGTCAAATGTGTCCATAAGATTCTTGACGGCCCCTCCGCTTTTACCGATGATGGAACGATGCAGATCGAAAGGTACGTCCACGCTGATCGTGACTGGTACAAGGTCCAACAATGCTTGTTTGGCCCTTTCACAGTTTTCAGCTTTACCTGTAATTAAATAAATATTGCTGTCAACGAAAAAATAAAAACACGTTTCAAAATTTTAAGCCTACAGAATAGGAGGAAACTATCCCGACATTTTAATGTTATTTAAAATTTTGAACAATATTACGTATTCACCATCTATTTTGTCTTTAATATGTTTTCATGTTCCTCCGCGTAGACTAAGAAATCATGATCTATTTATAATCCCTTTTAGACGAACTAAATTCTCGCAAAATTCGCCACTTATTAGAATGATGAAATTTTCAAATGAATGTTGCTCAGATATCGTCTTGTAAATTTCAGGACGTCGTATCTCAATTTTTTTCAATTTTGAGATTTTGGACTTAAACGCTTTATATGATCAATTTACATCTAAAAAATAAGTTTCACCTGCTATTTTTTTTAAATAACAAAAATATTATCAAAATAGTAACGTCGTATCTTAGATGATACTAAATTAATAAATTTTTAAACCTCGTATCTCTGAAATCTAGTTAACTGACTATTTTGGAACGCACTTTTGGCGACGCTTTTTTGACATCTTATGCGCATGTTATAAAACTTTTTGAAGTTTAAATGTTTTAAAGCTCGTATCTTAAAAAAATTTATTAATTTTTAGCATCAAAATGTCGTATCTATAAACATTAGGTAATTATTTGTATTTATTTATTTTAAACACAATAAAATGATTTAAGGTAAGTAAATAATTAAAAATGTATTAAGTTTATACTAAAAAAGTACATTTTCAACCTATGAATAATGCGAGAAAGAGTTATTTCTCATTCCTGTAAAGTTGTCTTTTTTGAGATACGACGTTCTGAAATTTACAAGACGATATGGACTTCTTTTTCTCAAAACTTTTAAAAATACTTTAAAAAGCTTACTTTTAAGATCTTAGGTATAACTCTAGCTTAAAATTTAAAATAAAAAATGTATTATTAAAAAAAATAATAATAATAATGATCATATTTAAGAATTATATTTAATTATTTTTTTTTTTAATTTCGTATTACTTAAAAGCCTTTAGGCATCTTTGTATGTGATATAATTGTGATTTTAGCTTATAGTAATATGGTGGTACTGTCCCTGGACTTATGTCTGTTTGTATCCTTTGCGAACAAATAAATAAATAAATAAATAAATATACGCTTTCTGTCAACGATAATGATTTCGTTTGGAAATGTCTTTGTTAAAAGCGACAAAGATTAAATTGTTTGGTTAAAGTTTTGACATTTTAGCAACATATTCCAAATAAAAGTATAAATTTTCATCTTCCGTGCCATTACAAAAATTTTCATATTTAGAGTTGAATTTCGCCGGAATCGACAATTTCAACGGTGACTGGGCTATTTCAACTAATTCTGGTAGTATGATATGCCCAAAGTTATTGGACATTGCCAAAAATTATAATTATGTTGACTTTGTAGCAAAATATACAAAGTTTATAACGCCAATTTAAATATCTGTTTTCTTTTGACAGACGCTTTGAATGGCGCTGCCATTTATGTTTGTTTGTATTAAACCATTATCTTAGTAAAGAAATGTTAACATTTCTCGACTTTGTGCAACTAAAACAATAACGCACTCTGATACTACGTGTTCACGAGTGAAATAAGTATATTTCTTTACGCTTTAAGAAAGAAGACATTCCTTTGTAGATCGCAACCAGATTCCGATCGTTGGCCATAGAAAAAAGTAAAATTTATAGCGACAGTAATTTAGGACTATGCTTCTTCAAGGTCCAATTACTTTTATAATAAATAGTTCTTAAATCCAAATCTAGAATCCTGAAGGGATTCAGCTTATAATAAAATTCAGTGAGTCAATAACAAAATTTAGATGTTTACAGTCACTTTTGTACGTGCAATACTGACTACCAACTTCAAGAATAACAAATTGTGAAGCTATGCAACTGATATTAACATACTTTTGTAATTATTACTTACAATAATTAGTATTGTAAGTATTCTTAGACTAATTTACCTGTAATTTTAATGACATCGCAATGACGTAAAGGTTCTTCGTTCACATCACCATTCATTTGTCCACCTTCGGCGTATTCTTCCTGGTTGTCTCTGTCGGGGAACTTGATCTGCACGTCGAATTCGTACGTTATCCCTTGAACCTTACGTCCACCTCTACCCATGACGGTACGGTGGTGTCTCTGCGCAATTATGCATTCAATGGTTATCATGGATTCGAGATCACTGATGATTTCTCTGATGCGTTGTTTCGCGGCTTCGATGCACTCGTTTGCGCCCTTGAGGACGACGCGATCGCTCTCCACTCCCGAACGGGGGAAGGAAATCATGACTCCTCCGCATTCGTCTGCGATACGATGGAGAACTTCTCCACGACGGGCGACGAAGTGTTTGTGGTGGCGAGATTCCACTTGCATCTCGCTTTCGACTATATTGTCCTAAAAAAAAAGTGAAAATTTATTTTAATGCATAGATCTATAGAGCATACGATCATTTTACTTTTAAAATTGCATTGCTAAGAATTTGATGAAAAGTATATTGGTGTAAAAAGTTTTTATCCCAGAAGAAAAGTAATTTTTAAAGTAAACGTGTAATACTGCGAAAAGTATGAAGGTTTTTGTCCAGACGGGCCTAAGATTGCAGTTTGTCATTATTGGCGGTCTGTAAGTGTTTTTTCCGGGTGCATACTTACAATATCTTTAATGCTAGCTTCCAACTGGTTTTTGGCATCTTCGACGGCTTCTTTTTTACCAATAATTGTAATAACTTCGCGATCTTCGTCGGTATTGGATGGGAAAACGATCCTAGCTCCAGTGGAGTCGCGGATTTTCTTTATGTTGGCACCATTTTTACCAATCAGGAACTTATGATGGGATGCTTTGGCACGAACCTAAAAAACTATTTCTTTAAATCCTGTCAATGAAAGTATGAGTAAAAGACTGAAGTGGTTTAAGGGCATTTATTATCGATATAGTTAAAGACTCTAATATAATCAATAACACTAGGCAACAAATCTCAACTTTTTTTTTGCCCCGATCGGAAAGTAAATTTTTCTTACTAATTCGAGGGCTTAAAAACCGAATCTGACCTTAGAAAAATTACAGCACCTAAAATTTTTGAGATATAAGTCCAGAAAATAATTACGCTTTTTTTTTAAATCTTTAAAAAAAAGAGTAGGATTTTGAAAACTTTAGGGTATATTAAAAAAATACGAGGCAGTTCAGGCAGTTATGCCAATTTAAAAATAATTTATAAAACAAAATATTGTGTATTTTTTGTTTTGTTTTTTTAATGGTTCTACATCATAAAAATGTTACTTTATTACATAAGAACCATATTACGTAACATTTTTTTAGTTCATTTTTAACCCCCTGGTAATGATTTTTGTAAATTTTTGGCATGAGTACGTGGCGATAAGCTTGTCCCCTTATGCACCCTTCTCCTTACCCTCCACCCCTACTTAGCTTTGTCACATTATCAAAAAAATTTTTAATATTTTTTTTTTCATAATATCCCCATTTATTCTACCAATGAATTTAAAGTTTTCATGTTTTAAGTTGGGTATTTTTTAACTAATATTGAGTCGCCGAATCTAAATTTGTCCTCGGAATATTTTTATCTCCCAAGATTTTAGAACAAAAGAGGGATAAAATAATGATTTTTTAACATTTTTATCTCATTTTTCTCAGAAAACTTAGGTAATAGAAATATTCTGAGGCCAGATTCGGTTTCAACGAACCAAGATTAGTTAAAAAACATATGACTCCAATCAGGGCAAGAAACCGTGTTGCCTAGTGTAATTTGACAAAACATATATTGTTGTCAAGATCTAAAAAAGGGTTTCCAAACTTTAAAAGATCATTGTGTCTAGGTAGTATCTAACTACCTAACGTTCTAATCCAGTTATCTATGCAAATTAAGATTGGGTCTTCGAGCCAAATCTATACCAGCCACCTATGAATAAGTTTTTATATCTATACATATATTAATCCATTTAATAGCTAATAATTAGAATAGATAATTAGAAAAAGTCTTACCTCTGCTGTAAAGCTGGCAAGTTGTCTCTCATTGGTCAAGTCTTGAAGCTGTTGTTTGGCACGATCTACATCTTCTTTTGGTCCACGAATAGTAACTTTATCGCTCTTGCTGTCAGCTGGAGGGAACTTGATTAAAACTCCTCCACAGTCATTCATTATGGATTGAATCAATTTTCCTTTAGCTCCGATCAAACTGTTGTAAAATTTGGGTGGAATAGTGATTTCCTCGCTGACGATGTCCTCAAGTTCGTTTTGAATCTTAAGGATTTTCTCGCAAGCTTCTTCAACGTTCTCACGCTTACCCACGATGGTGATGACATCGTTTTTATCCCCTTCGTCGGGTAAGTCGATGCGAGTTTGGGTCTCTTCGCGAATTTTACGAATATTAGCTCCCCCTTTACCAATAATGAATTTGTGGAATTGTTTGTAAATGGGCACTTCAGTTTGATAAGAACTTTCATTTAATTCTTTAACCAATTTCTCCAAATGTCTACTACACTTGTCTACATCTTCTTTTGGACCTCTTACTTTGACGATATCGTTCTTGTCATTCGGTCCGGGGAAGAATATTTGTACTTGGTTGAATTTTTCTCTGATTTCTCTAATAGTTTCTCCTTTTACTCCAATTATGTTTCTGTAGTGACGTTGTTCGATGATTACGTCTTTTTCCTTTTCGTTTTCGAGTTTGAAAACAGTTGCTTCTAGTTCACCTTTAGTACTGGCAACATCCTCTTTGTTACCTTCAATTCTAACCAATCCGCTTTCTTCAATATTGATAATAACGTTGTATTTATCTTTTAAGCCGTTTACGTTAGCTCCTGATTTACCAATGATATGTTTGAATAATTTGGGATCGACTTGAATTTCGATAAAGACTAAGCGTTTGATAAGGTCGTTTGCCATGGCCTCTATTTGTTCGTGAGCCTTCTCCACCTCTTCAGGAGGCCCTTCGATTTTAATTTTATCTTCCTTGTCCGTGAATTCAACGTGTACTTTTGGCAAGTTTTGAGTGATTTCTTTAATGCTTTGTCCTTTACGGCCGATAATGTATTTGTGAATCCAAGATGGCGCATGTACGTCGGAGGATCGAACCGAATTAGCCTTTTCGTAGACGATGTTTAAGGCTTGTCCCAATTTGTCGTGGGGACCTCTAAGGGTTACAGTATCACTAGACGAGTCGTTTGGAGGCATCTCCACACTGACGCCTGTTGTTTGTAAAATCTCAGCGATTGTAGAACCTCTAGGACCTATAACATATTTATGTTGTGACTTTGATACCTCCACGGAAACGGTTTTACATTTTTTCTCCATATCCTTGTAAATCGCTTCGATTTTATTCTTAGCAGTCATAACACCCTCTTTTTCACCAGTTATGAAAATTTCGTCTTTCATGACACTGGGTGGAGGGATGTTTATTTTGGCACCAGTTTCAAGGCTAAGTTGGTTAGCGTATTCGCCCTGAGGTCCAATAATGAACGGATGGTATATTTTTGGAACGTTTATACGTTCCGAAGCTTTTTTTGATTGCAAATCTGAAGTTATGCGAATTTCGTGCTCCGCTTTTTCGATACCCTCTTTGGTACCAGTAATGGTGATAAACTCTGACGTATCGTTCATGTTGGGAACGGATATTTTAGTGGCCGTTGTTTTTTCGAGTTCTTTTAGTCGCTCGCCTTTTTTGCCTAGGATCCAACGGTGGTGTTCTTTTGGAATGGCAATTTGCTTACTAGCCTAAAGAATTTTTTCAAATTTGAAACATGTCCGTTAACATTTAATATAACCCATACACTACACTGTATATGAGCCACACTTGGGTGGACCTTAATTTTTTTTATTTAATAATAATAGATAATAATTATCTCAAAATTTTCGTTTGGACTTTTTAATACATTTTTAAACTAATGGTTTACGTTTGACCCACATTTATGGTAGAAATTCGTAAATTTTAGTGTTTAGGGGCAACTTTGGCGGATTTTCGCCACGGGTTAGGATCTTTTGACCATTTTAAAATTTTGCATCTAAGTTTGTATGCCCAAAAGGAAAAAAATAAGATTCCAACCCTATAAAATTTTTCACTTATACAAAAATTACAGACAATTTTCAAGGATTTTTTTCCGATATTTTTACGAATTTTAGGTGCCCAATTAGGACCCTTAGAGAAGTTTGATCACCCTCATATTTTCAAAATTTTCTAGTTACACACAAATGAAAATTTTAAGATAATAAAAAAATATAAGGTCAACTAGAGCCACACTATTATAAAAAAATATAGATAATCAAATAATTTTATTTTTAAGTATTGCCCATTGGTATTTAAAAAAACACCAGGACTCCTTACATTAAATATGAGAAATTTAACATTTTTTTAATAATTTTAACCGAGGAGTTTATTTATTGAAAAAAAATGTACAAGGACTGCGAGAATCAAAGGACTGTGGAAGATTATCAAAAAGATTGTAAAAAATTGTAATAAAGATTTTTAAAGATTGTGAGAAGGTTTCAGATGATTGTGGAATATTGTAGATGATTGTGGGGGATTGTGGAGGATTGTAGATGATTATGGAATAATAAATTGTCAATGATTGTAGAAGATTGTTGGATAGGTGTACAAGGATTGTCCAACAAATAAACCCCTCGATTTTAACATAAAAGCTCCGATAAAAATGTAAGCAGGAGATTAAATGTAATCTTTCCGTATAGTATAATAAAATAAAAATAAAATAAATAAAAATAAAATAATAAATAAAAACGCGGTTTTTAAGTTAATTTTTCTACGACCACCTATGAAAACGACAAATTGCACACGATTTAGAGAGTAACAAGTGTTATATTTATATACGCTTGCGAAATATAATAATAATAATAATAATAATAATAGTAATAATATAAATAATAAAATAATATTATTATTATATTATAATAATAATATAAAAAACCTACAAATTTGGTTCTTTTCCCTCAAATATCCTAAATCTCACGACAAGCACAATATTTTAAACATAAGGATACGACTAGCAAACAAATATAAATAATATCATACACGTGTAAAAAAGCAAAGCTATCATGATGTTTTTAAAAATATTTACCATTTTATTAGTTGTTTTTCCATAACATTTTGATTTATATGATATATTTATATTTTATTCACATTTCCACTTTTTTATTAGCTATGATAGTTCTAAATTATAAATCAGTTTAATTTTGATGAGACAGCAACAATTTAAATGAACGAAACCTAACTTATTTTAACTGTCAAAGTCTAATCTAAGAAAACAAACGAAAAAGACCAAGGTAAACTTGATTTGACTTATCAAGGTTGGTGCATACAAATTTGGGAATTTTAGCAAAACTGCAACTATATTGTTTATTTTTCTGTGAAGTACTGGTGTTTTTTAAATAGTTACTTAACTTTCAATCAATAATTTTATTTATCTTTACAGAAAATAAGTAATATTTATTTTAAATAATTTTACTTTATTTTGTCGTAGAAAAAGTAGTGTACATAACTTTTCGGAAAGTATCTTGCATTTGCGACGTTCCCTCCGTACACGCTATATAATATATGATACTATTTGCCTCACCTGAGTTTGGAAATGAGTAAGAATCTTCCTACGCGCTTCCAACACCTCGCTCTGTTTTCCGGTGACCAGGAAGGTCAGCGATTGGTCCTTGCCCTGTGAAATTTCGATGTGGGCCCCGGTATCTTTCATGATGCTTCCACAGGTCTGACTGCTCTCGCCCTCGCCGAATTTCTGACTACCGTCGGTCTTGCGTTCTTCGATCGGCACCCGGAATACTTGAGTTATTACGGAGGTTGTGACTCGCATTTTGCTGCTCCATTGACCCATGGCGTTGCTGCTTTTTAATAAAAATATAAATTCGCGAAAACAGCCAGTTCTGATCGACGATTATCTTGCTTTCTCATATTGAAAATTTTAACATTTTTGGGAAAGCCTTGAATTCATGCAAAAAATTTTTTTTCGAATTTTTGTGTTTTATGACGTTTAATGTCGATATAAATCAATTTCGAGCAAAAAAAAATATTTTTTTTTAAGCTAGAGAAACAGTTCTCGCTCGCAAATGTTTTTGGTGAACATTGGTATGCGGCAAGGAGTAAAAATAAATTTTTTATACAAAAAATTAAAAATTGCTTTATAGGGGTTTTTAAGGTTGCTGAAATTGAATCTAACAATAAAAATGTTCTAATTCCACCCCCGCGGGGGTTAGAGGGTAAATATTGTTAAATATTTTCAATATTTTCGTCAAAATTGGTATATAGGGGTCTTTGGGCGAAGAATCTGAATCTGATAAAGAAACTTCTAATTTCACCCCCTAAGGGGTGGAGGGTAGTTTTCGTGAGCATTGTAATATTGGGGTTTTTGAGGTTGCTGAATTTGAATCTGATAACCAAAAAATTCTAACTCCACCCCCTGAGGGGCGGGGGGTAGTTTTCGTGAAAATTTGTATATTGGGGTTTTTGAGGTTGATGAAAGTGAATTTGATAATAAAAAAATCAATTTCACGCGCGGAGGTGAAAAATGAAAAAGCTCTTTTGCTGGGCAGTGTATAATACATAATGTAAAAAAGTTCCTTCGCATGAACGCATAATTAAGTTCTAAGCTAGAAACCTCTAATTTTACAGCCTTGAAAAAATTAATTTAATCATTTTTATTTACCACGCGTGGCGCTTGCTTTTGTTTCAATTAAGTCTCAAAGAAAAGCACTGGACCGGTTTCGATATCTTTGAACCTCTTGATGGGAGGAGGGTGACACTCAATTTTTTTTTAAATTTGGAAAATGTTTGGATTCATTCAAAAAAATTTAAATTTCAGAGGGCAGGGACTTGGTAGATCGAGGGGCATGGGAATTGAAAATTGTCACAGATGATGAGGTGTTTTTTGGTAAAGGGGTATAGTCCAGTCAAATAACCAGAAATTCCTGTGTTAAATTGCAATAAATGTACACGGGCTGATATTTTAAAGGGTAGTAGTGGATAGTAACAGCACACTCCTATTAGTTTTTCACCGGGTGATTTGCGTGAGGGGGTACGCTATCTTGAATTTTACGGGTGAGTGAGGTTATCTCGCTAAATATGCATCTTACGATAAAAATGCATATAACCAATTTTGTTAAGGAACAAATTTCCAACAATTTTTGTTCGAATCATTTTTATAATATATTAATAAAAATCGGGTTATAAATATTCAAAAATGGCCATGTTGGGGCTGAAATTGGTTTTTTCGATATTTTAGCCAAATTATTCATCGGAGGATAAACGTGGTTATGAGCAAAAACTTGTAGGTCTTGAAATTCTCTATAAGTTTTAAATATTATGCATTTTCATAAGTATTTTGTTAGGGTTACAGTCGGCGCCCTCTGTAACCGTACCAAAGTACCTATGAAAATTTATAATATATGAAACTTATAGAGAATTTCAAGAGCTACAAGTTTGCTCATAACCACATTTATCGTCCGATGAATAATTTGGCTAAAAAATGGAAAAACCCAATTTCACCTCCAACATGGCTATTTTCGAATTAACTCGATTGTTATTAATATATTAAAAAAATTATACAAAAAAAATGATTGGAAATTTCCTTCTTAACAAAATTGGTTATATGCATTTTTATCGTAAAATGCATATTAAGCAACTCACCCCTAAAATTCAAGCGGACACTCCTTACGCAAATCGCCCGATGAAAAACTAACAGAAGTGTTCTGTTACCATCCACTACTACCCTTTAAAATATCAGCTCGTGTACATTTATTGCAATTTACATTTATTATTTGACTGGACTAGTAAAGCTGTTTTCAGAATTTTCTGCAGTTCTTTTAGAGAGGCAAGGACCCTTTTTTTCATCATCAAAATTTTTGTCAGGGGTAAAGCTGTTTTGCGAGGTGATAAAATTATTTTAATTTTTGAATGTTTGACCAT
Organism: Brachypterus glaber; assembly: GCA_958510825.1. Classification (NCBI taxonomy): domain Eukaryota; kingdom Metazoa; phylum Arthropoda; class Insecta; order Coleoptera; family Kateretidae; genus Brachypterus; species Brachypterus glaber. The sequence continues at coordinate 61,765,969 of OY294044.1, read as the reverse complement.
TATTCGATAAAATTATTTTAATTTTTGAATGTTTGAACATTATTTGACATTTTTACCAGTCACACCCCCAATGAAATTGCTTAAATCTGGCCCTGTATTTATTTGAACTTACCCTTGATTGGGCAATGAAGACTCCGGCAAGGCTGGAAATAAGTCATCGTAGTTTTTAGTATTTGCTGGAGGCTCGTAGGCTGCTCCCTCTTCCATCACTGGTTGCTGCATTTTAGGATTGTCCTTTGTCGTGCCAAGTCGTTACAGCAACACTGAAAACAAAATAAAATGTTAGTACATTGCAAAAATAACCCTTTATCCAATACATACAGATAATAAGACAATTACCAGCTTTATTTTAAATAAACTCAATAATGACCCCCGCGTGGCTTTTACTTTATTGGGTGGATAATTATTTATTTTACCCACTCAACTGTCACTTGTCAAATTATTTTCTTGTAAATGTCATTAAAATTTTTAATAAAAATATGAATTCCTAAGCTATTTATTGGATAAAACCTTGTATGGCACTCATGGGTAAACCGATATTGCCCTCTCGAAAATTAACCTGCTTGGCTGACGCCAGGTTAATTTTCTCATGGGCAATATCTTACTTTACCCACTAGTACCATAAATAACTATTAAAGGGTTATTTATAGGTTAGGCTTCTTGAGAAGCCATTTATTTTTAGGCTAATAATCAATTTATTTTGGAGCGCCGCACTATGTGGCCAAACAGAAAAAAAGTGTTTAAAAATATTTTTTTGGTTTGGATCTTAAATGTTTGAAGGGTTCTGGGCAAAAAGGGTAAAATTTAAAATTAAAAATAATTAACCCCCAATTTGTACGCCCCTGAATAAATGTATTGTTCTTGGACAATATTTAATTAAATTATATTAGATTATGAGCAAAAATTCTTATCATTAGGTTAGACGGTTTCTGAGATATTAATTAAAAATCAAATTTTAGGGTGTCCTCTTCAAAAGACTGTGTTTTTGCCCAGAGGTATTTCAAAAACCACGTTTAAATTTTTTTTGTTCATATATGTTAATTTAGGAGCATTTCCAATATAAACAATTGAATAACTTTATTGATTTTTTTAAAATAAAATATCAAGCCTACCTGGAATAATGCTTATTTTTCCACATAAAAATGCTTATAACTTTATGTTTTATTTCAGCTATCTAATATTTAGATATTTTAAGAACTGTGTATATTAGAATATTTTAGTTTATAAATTCTAAAAGCGCACTAATGCGTGCGCTATTTTCAAATTATCAAATATAAAAAAAATGTATTTTTCCTACATTAATGCTCATAACTTTATTTTGGCTAACTTTGGATAATATTTATACACTATTTAGGCTACTTCTGTAAGAACATTTTAATATAAAAATTAGAAATGCGCGTCAGTGCGCGTGCAACTATTTGAAAATTATATTTGCGCTTGTCATTAAAAAAAATGGCCTAAGACTTTAATATAAAAGTAAGACTTAGAAATTAATTTTACCTTAAATATTATGTTTATTTATTAAAGCTATGTTTGTACAATGATATTACCAAATTTTACTGAACAAACGTAAGTATGTTAAGAAAAAATGCTTTAAAATTAAATTTTATATCGGTATAGAAAATCGACTGGCGTTTAGACCCTGATTAACTAAAAACGAAACCAATGTATTTTTATAACGCAGTTATTGTTCTTTTTATGAATTTAGTTTTTCCCTTTTGGACACCAAAACAGGGCTTGGGCGGCATAGTGCGCCGATAAGAATAAAAATGTAAAACGGGTACCTTTTCTAGACGGGTGGAAAAATAAGAAAGTTTATAAAATAAGATCAAATTGACTTCACTTTTCCTGTAGTTTTGGACCAATTCCTTTTGTTTTTTTCTTTGTAGCTTTATGGGATTGTTTTTCCCGCCGAAATTATCATAAATTTATTAAAAGAAAAAATTAATTGAAATTAATTTTACTTATGGTTGAAATTTTACTAGTGTCATATTAAATCTAATTAAAAATGTAAAAATATATCAAAAATTTTATTACCTAAAATGCCTAAATCTCAAAAACTACGATCAAAATTATTGCATATGTTTTTGTAGGATATTAAACATTATTTTCATTTGTGCAAAACATTTTGTTCCCCTATAAATAATAAGTGAGATATCCTTAAAAATTATAGTTTTTGGTCCATTTTGCCTCACTTGCCCTAAGCTTCATGAATCATATTTGATGCGAGGCAAAAAGAAAAGATCCTAAATTGTTTGGTGAAAGAATTTTTCAAATCTGATATTCCGTTAAAAAGTCAATAAAATTTTAATGCTGCAGGGTGATTCTTCATTTAAAACTAAGCAAAAAAGTATTCTTCACCAAAACACTTAAATTTAATATTAAAGTTGTAATAGCCTTTTAAAAAGTAACATTGTTGGTGGCACAAAATGTTACTTCCTCTTTAATTGCATTTTTTTTAAACGGTGTAATTTTACTTAAGGAATCCACAGTTTTACAAAAACAAAAAAAAATTACACAAAAAAGTTTGGGGCAAAAATGTATTAAACTTCACACATTTTGTCTGTCTAGGTATGCCCCTCGATAGATTCAAAAAAATAAATTACCATAAACTAATTTCCCCCTATGGGAGGATTAGCTAAACAAAATCGAAATCAGCAACAAAAACTATTAGAATTGTGCAAAAGAAATTGCAGTTTGTTACTGTTGTTTAGCTAGCAGTCTGCGGAAGAACTTTTACCACTATTTAAGAACTAGTGCTCCTTAGGATTTCGTTCTCAGAGGTTTTGAAGTTTGCAGACCCTTTCCTAACATAATTAATAGTCATCTATTCTTGCTATTTTTTTTAAACCTATTTCCATTTGGGGGGACATGTGATCCCTAATTTAAGAAACTCTGTTCATATTGCAATTTGGCAAAATAATGCTAATTACTATAGTTTACTAATGACTAAAATCATCAATATTTATTGATTATCGTCAGCGGAAATGATTATCTATTATAAATTTAATTTGTAAGCTAATATTATCAAAATTTAATTACTACTTAGTAATGTTAAAAATAAATTAAATATTTAAAATAAGCATTTCTATTTCTATCTAACTATATTATCAAAATTTAATTATTACTTAGCAATATTAAAAATAAATTAAACATTAATATCAATTGCAATCAATCATTTTTAATAAAAAATAATAAGTGTATATGTATATGTCTTGCATAACATAATATACTTTCGATGTTCTTCTCATTACTTAGCAGGAAAATAGTAGATTACAGGTCGACTCGGAAAATAGTACTTTTCCGAGACCATTTTATAGGTCGAGAAAAAGAACCATTTTCCGAGAGACCTGTATACTATTTTATTCGCAACTGTTTTTATTTAAAAATAAAGTACTATTTTTTTTGAAACCTAGATATTTGAATTCAAATGAAGAAAATAATACTATAATACTTAGTTTTTTAGTTCTTTTCATATTTACCATAAATATTTTACTGCATTTCACAATAAAAGCACAATCATATAAAACTAAAGTTTCACATACGCGTAACCTAAAAAGACAACCACAAAAAACATTTGTTGATAGCTCACAAGGCACCGTTTACAACATTTATTATCCTTCTCAGTCTCAAAAGTACAAACCATTGACTAAAACAGAACATTTAAGTTTTTTAAACGAAATGTGTAAGATTATATTTATGTTTATCATGACAACAGCAGTTCAGCCATCCTGCTTTAAGCATTAATAATGACATTTTAATCGATGGCGCCATCTAGCGGAAATTAATGATTTAAATTGCAGACCAGTAATAATTCGTTTACTGGTCTCCATTTTTCATTACAGATCAGGGACAAGAAATCACGTACGTATTATACAGTTGCGAATAAAAGTATTTGCTGGTTTACTGTACATAGTGTTTTGCATAGATAAGATTAGGCAAGAACATCGACGATGCGCGCAGAGTACAAGTAAAACATTACAGTGGGCTAGTAGGATACTTCACAGCGCATTTACGCGAATTTTTTTAGAATTGTATAAAACGGTAGTTTCGAATTTTCCAAAATAGTCAAAAAACGTCTTAGACAAAAAACTCTTGGATACAAATGTGTTTCATGACAAAACTTTTAAAATATACAAAGAATAATAACACAAGGTTTGTTTTGGTTCTCGAAAATCGCAGTTCTGAACTGATTCGAAATCGGCGCAGTTTCAACTGCGCAATGCTCAGTCACAAAAATGTGTTTCATGAAAAAATGAGAAATTTTGAAAATGTCTGTCTGTCTGTCTGTCTGTCCGTCCGTCCGTCTGCCTTCCCGTCCGATCCCTGTTGAAAATGACGGGTTTGTGCACCATTTATAGCCGCCCACACCCGTCATTTTCAGTAGGGATGTCAGGATAACTCCAGAACGTAAAACAAACAAGGGCGTTGATTAGTGCAAAGATCCGAAAATATTTTTTTTGAGATACGTTTCGAAATATGCAGAGCGATTTGTATCCAGTTATTTTTTGTTTTTATGTTTTATTATTTTAGAAGTATAAAAAATCTTGAGTTTTAGAGAACAAAAAGCGGGTTATGCCCTCACAGTCCCCCTATCTCCCTTGGAAACCAAAAACATATTTTTAAATTACATTTTCAAAAAGGCCCAAATATGTTGCACATGAAAAAGTTTCCAAGTTTTGAATTGTATATTAAAATTTTGCTTGTGCCATTATTTATAATTTTTAGAGGACCCAGCCTGGGCCTTGATTTTCTTTTAACAGTCCTGTTTGAATGAAATGGGTAACCAGTTTTAGGGATACCCAAAGTTAATAAATTTATTTAGAAAAACAAAATAACAAAACTGTATATTATATTAAACAAAGTGAATAGACGTACAGCGGGAGTCCATTAAACGTACATCGGTTGTATTTATATTAGCTTTTTTTAGTTAACGTTGGTTGATTTGGTTTTTTGCTGGTTTGGTGTTTTTTTTTTAATTGATAAGGTAAATTGATAAGGCAAATCATCTTATTTCTCAAGAAATTTATTTAACCTCAACTAATAAATAAATAAAATGTGGAAACACGCATGCGCACGGACTTGATGTACGTTTATTAAACGTACTCCCGGTGTCGGTCTAGTCTCGGCGATAACTTAAAACGAAACGTAAGTATCAAATTAAAATTTTGTTGAGAAAATCGTAAGTAAAAGCCTCGGTAAAAGCAATACTACTTTTATTAATAACTCTCCTTGTTTTATTGACCTTAGGCCATGTTTAATATTCAATGTATTATCAATGGAATTGATATTGCTTGAAATCAAGTTAGGTATTTTTAATGAACTTATAAATAGTTTAATTTTTAAGGGACTACATTCTGTGATAATCAATACAGGTTTTCACAGTTATTAAAACTGGCTGGATAGAGATATTCATTTCCTGGGGGTACAAACAAATTAGAATTAAAAAAAAAAAAAAAACAATTTTTAAAGTAAATGAACACTTGAAACCATATTTTATTAACTGGACGACTACATTTCGACGCTGTTATTGCATAGTGAGGCACTACACGGTTCGCTCCTGGATTAAAAAGTCAAAAGTCGAGTTCACGACGCTTGTTGACATATTCTATTTATTTACCATGTTATAACAATTTAACACCAAAAATAAAATAATCCATCCGTTATTTTTCTTTTATTGCGGAGAATATGTTCAAAATGTCTAAAAAGACGATTTTTTTTGTTTTATTCAGTCGTTTTTCGACTTTGAAAGAAGAGAACCTATTATTTTTATATAAATATACTAAATATAGCACAATAAACTAGTGATTAGAATTTTAGGTCGATATTTTCAAAAAGTGCAAACAAAAACAATAAAACTGGCCATATCCCAAAACATATAATTTGCAGATAGGACAACTTGTCTTAGCAGGGCAGTAATACTTGATTCTTGAACACTGCCGCAGTATACTTATTACGTGACGTACTAAACACGTCGCAGGTACGTTAAAATGTCACAGCCTAATAACGTCAGTTTGCAGACGTCCTGAAGACGTCTTAATTTGGCCAAATGCCATTTAATGGCCGAAAGGTCATTTTTAGAACGTCTTTGAGACGTCTTTCAAAGATGTCTCCTGCCCATTTAAAAATAGACGTTCTGAACACGTCTTAATTCGGCCAAATGATTAAGGGGACCAATATGGACCAAAAAGCGACGTCTTCATGACGACACCTTGCTACCTGGGTAGGAAAAAATATTTTTGAAAAAAAAAATTGAAAAAAAAATAATTTTTGTTTTTCATGTTCCAAGTGACTTGATCCATTAGTGAAATAAAGTTTCAAATGTTTATTTACTTTAAAAATCAGTTTTTTAAAAACATTATTTCCGCTTGCTTCTGTAAAAGAATACTTTGATCTGATCTGAATGCTTTTATTAGAATATGAAACAACTATTATATAGTATGTTAACATTTTATACCTGCTAAAAACTAACAGTGGTAAATATATTTTGACCTGAAGGGGGTGGAATTAAGTTGCCAAATAAAAAAAAAAATTGAAAAAGTAATTCTAAGGACATGGTCTCCATGACCCCCTCACATTAACTCATGTGATGGGAGGATTGGTGCAGTGGTCTACCGCATCTGTACATGGCAAGCCTACTACAACTAGCGTGGGTTCGATTCTCACTGGCACCGATTTGCCTTTTTCAGTTAATTAAAAATTTGGTGAAACACCCTGTAGATTTTTACATACCGGGTAAGTTTTATTTTTGCCCACCCCAAACATTAAGAATACAATATAAGTGGGGTTGTGAGGCAACGTAGTGTCTTTCAAATCACTGCAACCAATGAGAGGACCGGTGTAGTTCATGGGAGGATTGGTGTAATGGACTACCGCGTCGTACTTGGCGAGTTTAATACACAAATGGCGTGAGTTCGATTCTCACCGGCGCCGATTTGCCTTTTTCAGTTAATTAATAATTGAAATTTGGTGAAGGCATAAGTGCGGCAGACACTCCCTATAAAAACTGGTTCAAAAGTCAGTATAAGCCAGTGGTTCCCTCTACTACTACCCCACACAAGTCCTGGACTTAGGGGATGCTTAATTAAGTAGAATAGTACAAAGTTAAACAAACAAACAAACAAACAGTTTTATAAAATACATTGTGATTAATTAAAATATTTATTTATTTAAAACAACAGTTGTATAAAAAATTATGTTATGTTATTATGTTTTATTATTTTAGAAGTATAAAAAATCTTGATTTTTTGAGAACAACGAGCGGGTTATGCCCTCACAGCCTCCCTATCACTGCCCTTGGAAACCAGCAACAATATATTTTTAAATAACATTTTCAAAAGATGTTAGAAACTATATCAGCTGATATAGTATGTCTAGACATCATTAAAAACATGGTTTGAATGCAGGGCCATAGTAGGGGCATTCCCTGAGCCCAGGGCAGAAGGACCCAAATATGTTGCACATGAAAAAGTTTCCAAGTTTTGAATTGTATATTAAAATTTTGCTTAATGGCACCATTATTTATAATTTTTAGGGGAGCCAGCCTGGGCTTAGATTTTCTTTTAACTGTCCTGTTTGATTGACCAGTTTTAGGGATACCCAAAGTTAATAAATTTATTTAGAAAAACAAAATAACAAAACTGTACCTATATTATATTAAATTGTTTGAGCAGAATTAATAGTTAAATTTAAATAATTTAAAAGGCTATTTAAAAAACAGTTAGGATGACATAGAATAATCAATATTGATTTAAAGAAAACAGAACAAATATTTTAAGTTCATTCAGTATTAACGGGAATTATAATGCACATGTGGCACTGAAATAGATAAGAAAAATAAAAATACTACATAACTAATGCATTTCTAACATATGGAGTGAATGGGTAGTCCTAGAATGGGCTTTGAATAGAAAATCTACCGATATTAAACCATTGCCAATGTTAAATCAACGTTATTACAATGTTGTTTGATGATTTTCGAAGTAAATTTACTCGCGTACAGGGGAAAATTCAGTTGACGTGTCACTCCATTCTAGCATGTTGACCCAAGAGTACCATGCAAAATATAGAAATTAAAAAGTACTTACTGTACTGTAAAAACAGAAAATCCGTCCTAGAAAAACGTGGATCTTCGAAGATACTCCAGTTTTACTTGGTTATGTCTCGCTAAAACAATAAATTTTTAATTAGAAACTACGTTACACTGAAATTTCACACACGTTTACACATACCGACTTCCAAGTAGAAAATGAAACGAAAGAAGCAAGCGCCTCTATCACAAGAAATTTAACACGAACATTTTTCTACTATTCAGGTTCATCGCCAAGCTAAACTTCACTTTACTTTTCCTACTCTAAAATAGATGTCACGAATAAACAAATCACTAAAATTTTATTAATTAAATTAATATAACTATTTTTATGTCTAGACTATTAATAATAATAAGCTAATCATAAGGAAAATACTATTGTATTTTGCAAGAAGCATTTAAAAATCTTTCAATTTAAAGAAATTTATTGTTACATTAAATTTGGCAACATCTGATGACCTAGTAGATATCTGTCAACCCTAAAATTTCTGACGAATTGTGAGCGATTTGTAGAAATAGAACAATATTTTGACTATTTTATTTAAATTAACTTCTTTTAGGTGCTATTTTAATAATGTCTAGGGAAATGCAACTATTCAAGCTATGTAAGGGCGCTTTTGGCCAGGTATGTTATTAAAATTGTAAATATTACATAATAATAGCTATTATTTTTACCTTCTTGAAGGATTTTAACAGCTTCCTTACGGTATTATTAATTCTCCTAAAGTAGGTACCTATCTTAAAAGATTTTTCTCGTATCCAAAATAATATTAACTAAAAAGGCACTAATATTTGAATGTGGAAAGTCGTATAAATTTTTTTTCCTGTTTTGATTGTAGGTGCGTTACATCCACCTAGCAGCATGCAGCAATGCACAAGCTGAGGCTAAACCAGTTAGAAACAAGACTTTCCAAGTCTATCGATACAACCCTGAAGAACCAAACTCGAAACCAACTATGCAAACCTACTCAGTTGATCTGAATGCCTGTGGTCCCATGGTCCTGGATGCTTTAATTAAAATAAAAAATGAAATGGATCCTACTTTAACCTTCCGTAGATCTTGTAGAGAAGGAATATGTGGTTCCTGTGCTATGAATATAGGAGGGGTTAACACCTTAGCATGTATTAGGTATGTAATGCAGTACTTTTATTACAATTTTGACTCTAAAACCCTAAACAAATGAAGAGTTTTCTTGGATGATTTTTTTAGAAATGCTGGCTTGTTAAAACCAGCTTTTTTGAATAATAACAGCTTTAATAAGTATTTTAAAAATAGGTACTCATTATTAACTTACAAATGCATTGCATTGTTACTAATTTTTAATATAGTAATGTTTCATTAGAAAAACTTAGCCTATGGGTATGGGAAGTGCTTCCTTATCTTACAGTCAACTGGGCAAAAAAATGTAGTTGGAGTTGGACAAAATATGCCCTTTATCCTATTTTTCAATGAAAACTTTTCATAATTTTATTTCAAACTGGCCATATAATAATAATAATAATAGTAATAAATACATTTATTTACCACAGTGTGAATAATACATATTAATGTTTACATATGATAGGTACAATCATTGTGCTCAGCTTGTTGATTCTTGTTTTATTTAATAACAATATAAATGCAAAAACGTGAAGCAACATCTGGTCTTCCAAGAAAGAAATAAATTTTAAAAATTAATTTCAGCTAAATAAATACGTTTTAAAGCAAAACAAATGAGAAAAAAAAGAGACAGGCCATTTTATATTATTTAAAACAAATGAGAGAAAAAACATGAAGGTTCAAAATTCATTCAGGTGAAATATTTTGAAGTTTTTCGAGAAACTACCAAAAGACATTGTTTTAAAGCTTTCCGGAAGTTTATTGTAATAAGATGCAATATTATAAGAAAATCCGCGTGTGAAAAGTGCTGTTTTGTGTTTTGGAACAGTCAAGATTTCTCTATGCCTTAAGTTGCCAAAATTTCTGATAAAAATAATTTGTTATCCCATGAACTTTTATCAGATTTCTTGTAGTATATCTGGATCCAGATGTTTTATTATTATTATTATTATTATTGTAACAGTAAGCGGACTAGCCGATGAAACTGTATCATTTTTAAATAACATTAATACATAACATTATTTCTGTATAAAAAAAAGTAAATACATATAAAAAATTTAAAAAAGTATATTAATATAAAATAAAATTATATCACATGAACTTATCACATTGTCTTTTCATTTTGTATCACAGATTTTAGGTAGGGTAGTGCGTCCATTGACTTAAAGATCTCTGGAATTCTTTATCTAGCCTGTTCTTGAATTGGTTGACACTTTTTGCTAGCACAGTTTCCTCGTTTAGTGCATTCCACCTGTATGCCACTGTATTACAAAGGAAGTTCTTCCTTGGTAGTTTTGCACACCTTTCCTTTATGACCTTTCTTTCATGACCTCTTAAATTGGTATTGTTCATCCGAAACATATCCAGGTTCACCGAGTAATATTTACTTAAAATTTTATATGTCTGAATAAGGTCACCTCGTGTCCGTCTCTCTTTTAAAGTTGTGAGGTTCATAAAAGAAAGGCGCTCAGTGCTGATAAAAACCATGCGTTTTCTCATAAAAATAAATTTATGTCATTTACATATAGCATTAAAACTGGGGTTTATGAATCCTAATAGCAGTCACTTTTTTTGTCAAGTTGTTTTAGAGAAGGATAGATTGATACAGGATTTTTAAATCACGGTGGTTAGCGCAATGTGTAAACGTGATTAATGTTTTTTAGATTTTTTATTCCTCCTGGGATTTCAAGAGAGTTCATAAGATTTCATGAGATTCTTCAAATTTTCATTTGAAAATTCATGCTTTTTGCTGAAATCGCTGATTCAACTGTCCTTTGTGTAAACTCCGTCAGTGCGTTAATATACGTTTCCTGTATGTCGACATATACAGTATGAAATGAAAATCATAAAACCTGTAAATTACATTTTGCAGAAAATCCCCAAACAGGTCGATTTTATATTTTGATTCTGTAGCTAAATTTTATTCCATAGGGAACGTTCAAGTATTATGTAACGCAAATTGTACCAAAATTCATAGAATTTATTTGTGCCATAAATTATAAAATTTTTACACACGTCATTCAAAATAATGATTAGAATTGTAACCACATGATTAAAATTGTAATTTTACACAATTAGAATTGTAATTTTACACAATTAGAATTGTAATTTTACATAATTAGAATTGTAATTTTACACAATTACAATTGTAATTTTACACAATTAGAATTGTAATTTACACGATTAAAACTGTAATTTTGCATAGGTATCATTATTAAAACTTCACAGATTAAAAAATATGTTTTTTTTTGCATAACATACTTAAAAAAACATACAATTAAAAATGTCCATCAAAGATGGAAGCGTCCGAGTTTAAAAACTCGTCAAAATCATAAAATGCCTGCCTTAACAAAAATGATTTTATAGTTTGTTTAAAGCGCCTGGTACTTAAATTCCGTGTTTCCATATGTAATTTGTTGAAAAAAGTCGGTGCGTAATACAGAGTGGAAATTCTAGAGGTTTCCAGCCTTAGAAAATCCAGTTTTACATTACGCCCCAACCGTGTTTCATACCTGTGGATTTCCCCCTGGGAAGTGTATCTAGCTAGATTATTTTTGGCATAGACCAAACACTCAAAGATATAGCGCGAGGGTATAGTAAGAAAGTTGAGTTCAGAAAACGCCCGACGTGCATCCTCCCTATACCCGAGTCCAGCAATAATCCGGACAGCTCGCCTCTGAAGCGCAAATATTCGATCTGTATCGGTAGAATGTCCCCAGGCCATAATGCCGTAGCAGCTTACACTCATTAATAATGAGTGATATACCATTATCAATGTACCCGAATCCACAATTGGCTTCATATTTTTTAGTAAATATATTGTTTTTGTTATTTTCTTGGAAATACTGTCAATGTGCTGCTTGAATGACAAGGTTGCATCAAGCTGAAGACCCAAGAACTTAACCGTTTTTTGTTTGTTCTCATCACTAATTCCCTCAAGGAGAAAACTATGTGATCTGTTTTTGATGCATTAAAACTTAATTTGTTGGCAGCAAACGAATCTTCTACTTGTTTCAATATAGACTGCATATCTGCACGCAACCTGATATAATAAGGACTAGATTTGACAATGGTTGAATCATCAGCGAATAGGATTAACTCACTATCATCATCCAATGCCAAAAATATGTCATTAATGTAGATAAGGAACAGCAGGGGCCCCAATAGGGACCCCTGCGGTATCCCATACCCAACAGCTTCCTCCCCAGAGCACTGTCCCCCGACCACGGTAACTTGCCTTCTACCCTCCAGATAACTTTTCAGCAACTTCAGGGCCATATCATTAAATTTATAATATTTTAATTTATTTAATAATGTGGGGTGGTCCACGCAATCGAAGGCTTTGGTTAAATCGCATAATATTGACTCTATGTACTCTTTATTTTCGTAACCTGATATAACTTTTTCCATTAATTGAAGAATGGCAAGAATTGTAGATTTATTCTTACGAAAACCAAATTGGTTTTTAGAAAACAAGTTATTTTCTTCCATATATTCATAGATTTGATTTTTTAATATGTACTCGAAAATTTTTGAGACTACAGGTAGCAATGAGATGGGCCGGAAGTTGTTGATATTATTTTTTCATACACTTCATACCCCGGTTCTCGCGTTATTATAGATTATAGAGACTTTATATTTTGTCTACCCCCCTAATCGGGGGTGTGTTAGGGGGGGTAGCCAAAATATGAAATCTCTACAGCCTTGAATAACGTGATAACCGAGGTATGAAATGTATGAATTTTGGTACATTTTGCGTTACGTATGGGAACGTTCAAATATTACGTAACGCAAAATGTACCAAAATTCATACACTTCATACCCCGGTTCCCGCGTTATTTAAGGCTGTAGAGATTTTATATTTTGGCTACCCCCCTAACACACCCCCTATTTGGGGTGGTAGCCAAAACATGAAATCTCTACAGTCTTTAATAGCGCGAGAAACGGGGTATGAATGAAGTGAAGTGTATGAATTTTGGTACAATTTGCGTTACGTAATACTTGAACGTTCCCATAATTAATAGTCCAATTTTTTCATAATTGGATACATAGCGCTAACTACCGGCATTTATAAATCCAGATAGCAGTCTTTATTCATATTAGAGAAAGAGAGATTGATACAGGAGTTATAAATCCCACGAGTTAGCGCTATGTGTGTACGCATAAAATGTGGTGACTTTAAATATCCCTCATTTAAGCTGTGACAAGGCGTGGGTTTTCATTAAACAACCCTGTATATAGGATCACTCGATCAGTTGTTACTTTGTCTAGTGTTTTGGTGGTTATCTGTTTGGGTTTCTGGTAGTTTTCGCCCTAAACCAACCAACCACCAAAACACACTAACACACAAACTAGACAAAGCAACAACCCATCGAGTGACCCTACCTGTATATCGATATTTGTATAATGTCTACATATTACTACTGGCACCTGGAATGTGAGGCGCGGGGAAGAGAAGAGGTAAAATTTTGCGTGTAATATACACTGTGTATTTGAAATAGCGTAGGAAATTTTAACAGGTGATTCTACATGATAAAATATGACAAAAAGTTCCTATAAATATATGTCTAAAAATGCGTCATAAGGGAGCTACGCCCCTTTGAAAGTGGATAAAAAAATCGGTTTTTATTTAATAACTCAGGAACCCTTTAAGATATATCAACGAGGTTTTGCACGTCAACTAATCCTACTAAGGCCCGTTTTTGTGTGTTATTTTCATGTATTTATTTCAACCAGGGGTGTGCGAAACGGGGGGGGCTTATCAGTTTTTTGTCCCAAACTTTTTTCTGTGTAACTTTTTTGCAATTTTATTTTTGAAATATGATTCCTCAGGTCAAAATACATAAAAAGGTACTCTTGTTGTAATACTGTAGGATTAACCGTTTTCGAGAAAAATTCATTTGAAGGTGAAATTCCACGGTTCGAAGACGAAAAATTAAATACTAAAATGTTGAAAAGCAAAATTTTAATGATGCAGGGCGAATGTACATTAAAAACTAAGAAAAAAACCTCATATACAGGTACTTCCAAAAATCAATCCTAATGGAGCTATGGTCTCCTAAATATGCACCATTTTTAAAGTGGTAGCTTTAAAAGCGTTTTTTCGACCTACATGTATGGAAACTTTTTTTCTTAGTTTTTGATGTAGAATAACATTGCATGATTAAAATTTTTGTTTTCAACATTTTAGTATTTAATTTTTCGTCCTCGAACCGTGAAATTTCACCTTCAAATGAACTTTTCTCGAAAACGGTTAATCCTACAGTATTACAACAAGAGTACCTTTTTTATGTATTTTGATCTGAGGAATCACATTTCAAGAATAAAATTGCAAAAAAGTTACACAGAAAAAAGTTTGGGACAAAAAACTGATAAGGCCCCCCCGTTTCGCACACCCCTGGTTTAAATAAGTACGTGAAAATGACATACAAAGATAGGCCTTATTAGGATTAATTCAAGTGCAAAACCTCGTTAATATATCTCAAAGGGTTCCTGAGTTATTAAATAAAAACCGATTTTTTTAGCCAATTTCAAAGGGGCGTAGCTCTCTTATGACGCATTTTTAGACATATGTTTATGGGAACTTTTTGTCATATTTTATCATGTAGAATCACCTGTTAAAATTTCCTACGCTATTTCAAATACACCCTGTATAGGCGATCTTGCATTCCAAACATTCCAGCAAGAGGCCAGTTCATAAAATGTTTACTATACGTATATACGCAAACGGATCAGATTCCCGTCGCGAAAGGGTTAAATCACTCTTGTGTTTTTTTAGCAAAATTGAACCAGATAAGGATACTAAAATCTACCCATTACCTCATATGTATGTTGTTAAGGATTTGGTCCCTGATATGACGAACTTTTACAACCAATATAGGTCAATAGAACCGTGGCTTCAAAGAAAGTAAGTAAAAATTTTCCTTTTTTTGGTAAAAATTTTTCAGACAATATAAAAAAAATACTGCTGTCAACAAAATAATACTTTCCCCTATAAGCCTAGGTTCATTAAAATCAAAAACGAAAAAAAATAAAAAAAAATTCAAAAAAATAAATTCTTTTAGGCTTTTCATTTTTTTTTCTTTTTGAAAAAAAGTTTCTTTTTTCATAAAACGAAAAATAAATTGAAAAATAAAAAAAAATAAAATGTTTACAATTAAAAAAAAAAAAAAATTTTTCAAAAAAAGTTTGTTTTCGTAAAACGAAAAATAAATTGAAAAAAAAATGTTTTTGAAAAAAATAGTTTTTACCCCATTTTACCCCCTTACCCCCAATCCGATTTTTACCAAAATCAATTCCAGCCTAGAATTTTGGATAATCAACCTGTGGTCCGAATTTGAAGTCTTTAGCCTGAAGCGTTCTTGAGTTATCGTGGTCACAAATTTCCCGGACACACAGACTGACAGACACTTTTTTTTTACGGAAATCATATTTTTTGGATATAAAACGTTTAGAAGCGTAAAAAAAGCAATATTTTTTTTTCGAATTTTTTTTACTAACGCAAGATTTTTTGGGTAAAGTAAAATCAAAAATATATTTTTTCAAAAAATATCGTAAAATGTTAAATTTTTTACATCTTATATTAAAAAAAAAAAGATGAAAAACTGTGTTTTTCTGTCTGCGAAATTTGTAACATGAAAAATTTTCTAAAATAAAGAATTTAAAACCTGCGAAATTTGTAACATAAAAAATAAGATAAAGAATTTAAATTGGGGCCATAGGTTTGCAAAGTTCTAGTCTTGGATTTTTGAAAAAAAAAAACAAAAAATTGTTTTTACCCACTCACTTATTTAAAAAAAAAAGTAACTTTCGTTTTAAATATTTAAAAAAAAAGTTATACATATTTTCTTTTTAATTTTTTGAAAAAAGATTAAAAAAAAAATAGATACAGAGCGGTCCAAAAGTCACACTCCCCCCCTCTTAACTTTTGAACCAGTTGAGATATCGACTTCAAATTTGGAACTTTTAAATAAGACAACTTAAACTATCTTTTAGCTTATATTTAATACTTTCAGCTCTTAAAATGTGGGCAGGGGGCATGGGGGCACATTTTTTTAAATGGAAAGGGGGGGTCGTGTAATACATCGTTTTAAAGCTTATAAAATTCTCCATTTAACTCCATATTTTTAAATAAAAAAAATGGGTTTAAAATGGGGTTGAAAATGGGTATTAATGTCAAAATTCCTCTAAAAAAAAAAACAAATAATTTTTTAAAAATGCCTAATTTCATCATAAAAAAATATTAATTATACTTTTAAACTAATTAGAATAGAATAGAATAGAATAGAATTTTAGTTGACATAAATAAAAATTTATAAAAAAAAACTTAAATCACAAAAGCACAAAAAATTGAAAAATCATTACCATAAAAAACATTTTTAAAAAATTTAAAAATGTTTAAATAGAGAATTTTATAGGCTTTAAAATGATGTATCACACGACCCCTCTTTCCATTTAAAAAAATGTCCCCCCATGCCCCCCTGCCCACATTTTAAAAGCTGAAAATATCAAATATATTCTAAAAGATAGTTAAAGTGTCTTATTTAAGAGTTCTAAATTTGAAGTCGATATCTCAACTCGTTCAAAAGTTAAAAGGGTGGGGTGACTTTTGGAACGCACTGTATATTTTTTTTTAATTTTAGTAAAAAAAATTGATATATTTTTTAATTATTTGGGAAAATGCAATATATATAGTATACAATGCGTAGTAGGTATTACATATCTTCACGGCTTGTTTATTTTATAGGGATGATCAGGGCAAAAAGTCCGCAACCAGGAAACAATACCTACAAAGTGTAGAGGATAGGGAGAAACTGGATGGTTTATATGAATGTATCTTGTGTGCATGTTGTTCCACATCTTGTCCTAGCTACTGGTGGAATGGCGAAAAATATTTGGGACCTGCTGTACTTATGCAAGTAAGTAATAAATCAAATTTTTTATAACAAAAAATCTGTAGGGGAAGTCGGGGTTAACTGGGCCGCTTTTTTTCATATCGAGTTTTTGAAAAACCTGTTAACAATTTTCAAATATTTTCTCTGGCAAAAGGTAGATTAATACTATAGTAAGAACATATTAATACTTCAGACAAATATTATTTATATAAAAAAAGTTATTAACGATAAACCAGTTGACCCCGTTGGACCAGTTAACCCCATAGGGCAGGGTTAACTGGACCACTGGGTTAACTGGTCCACTAACAAAAATGTATTGTATTGTAATTATTGTGAATAAAAACGATTTGAAATAAAATAAAATTTAATTCTAACATAAAAATAGACAACATATGTTAAATATTAGATATATCTGAGGGTTAACTGGTCCGGGGTTAACTGGACATGGCCCAGTTAACCCCGAACTAATTAATATTGACATGTGGTCCAGTTAACCCCGAACCAGTTAACCCTGAGTGACACCACTGAATAAAATCATAAAATTTTATTACTTAATAAGATATTAGAAGGCGGAAATTATGCAGAATAATTCATAAAATACTCAGTATATTAGGTAAAATATTAGTCTAGATCCTCCTATTAATAAAAAAGTATTAATTAAAAAATAAAAGTTAAGGTAAATACCCACTTTTCATTGAAAAAAAAATAACTTTCTTTACCACAACTTACACGTGGACAACACGGTCCGTCATAATACTTTAAACAATACTACTAACTAAATATCACTAGAATATGCCCTAAGGCGCCAATACTAATAAAAAAAGTTGATAAAATCCAGGTGGACCAGTTAACCCTGACTTCCCCTACGCTTTAACATTTAGTGGTTATGTATTTACCCTATTAAAGATGACTGGTCTGCGCGGATATGAATCGTGCATAAACCGGACTTGAGCACCATTTATACCCGCGGAGACCTGTCATTTGCAATAGGGTATTTTTAAAGGTGCTAATGGTTTTTCTCTTTAGGCCTACCGTTGGATCATCGACTCCAGAGATGAAGCTACCAAAAAACGTTTGGACAAAATGAGAGACCCCTTTTCCGCTTTCCGTTGTCATACGATTATGAACTGCACTAGAACTTGTCCTAAGGTAAAGTAAATTCTAATGAAGTACGTTTAGGTTACAGAGCTGTAGAAAAACACTTTTTTCAAGAAATACCGTCACACGTCCAAACGAAAGAGCGTTTTTTTTTCTGGCTTTTTTGGACTTTTCTGCCTTTTTGTAATATTTCTCAAATATTATGCGTCAAAAAAGTCCAAACGCTGTCAAGTGCACTCAACTAGAATTATGAAACAAAAGACGTCTACCTTATCTCTATTTCATTTGTGCTACACTTTCCAGCCAACCAAATAAATACTGTATTTGTTTTTTATACAACAAATACAGTATTTATTTGGTTGGCCGGAAAGTGTAGCACTGAGCGGCACGAACAAACACAGCTAATGTGAATCTGTAGAATAAGATAATTCTACTAAAATTTAGATGGCGCCAGTAATTTCTTTAATAAAAATATTTTAGTAAAACTTTTCGCCCGGCCAAGTAAATATTGTATTTGTTCAACAAAGAACAAATACAGAATTTGTTTGGTTGGGTGGAAGTGGGAGTGTATGTATGTCTTCTATCCTTTTTGGGTGGAACTTTTGTCCCTGTCTAATCTAACGGGAGAAATCGCCATTGAAACATTACAGAAGCCTGTACTATTCGGCAATCGATCTCAATCAGGTCCCGGGCAACATTTGGTATCTCACGTCGAAGTTATTTTGACATAATTTAATGATTTAAGTTAAATTTATACACCTCATGACAAATCAAATCAAATCAAATCATTTATTTCGTTCAAGAAAACCTTACAGTTATAGAACATGTCATAATAAAATTTACCTATTTAATAAGGTATTTATAACATACATTAACTATAGTTATATAGAAACATATATACATATATATCTAACATATATATATACACATACATAAACATTAAAATTAATAATAAATAAAATTTTTAGACATGTCATCGTTCCCAGAGGGTGCTGACCATTTAAAGTCATTAACTTTATAAAAGCAATTTTCAATAAGGTGTCCCACAATACTTTTCCTAAATTTGTGAATACTTTTTAAAGTTTTGATGTCATCCGGTAACATATTAAATAGCTTAGCACCTTTTATAAAAGGAGACTTGTCATAAGTTAGTTGGAGTCGTTTAGAAGGAATATGAATATTATTTTCATTCTTAGTGTGGTGATTATGTACTAAATTGTTTCTGTTATATTCAGCTTTATGTTTAAAAACGTACGTTAGGAGTTCCAATATTAGAATACAGGGTAGAGGCAAAATGTTAAATTTTTTAAAAAGTTCAGTGCAGGGATGGTTGTACACCACTCCTGCCATGTTCCGCACTATACGTTTTTGAGCTAGAAATACGTCATCAAGATTTGATGATAAGCCCCATAAAAGTATACCATAGCTTAATCTCGAATGCACATGAGCATGATAGAACATAACGAGTTGAGGGATTGTTAGAATGCGTTTCAGGGATCTTACCTGAAAGCAAATTGAACTTATTTGCTTAATAAGCTTTTGACTATGTATTTTCCAAGTGAGTGTATCATCGAAAGATATACCTAGGAATGAGACACAATTAGTATGTTCCAACTTAGTGTTATTAATTGAGGGGCTGACTTGTTTAACATTTCTGTTTTGAATAGTATGAAAACGCATGTATGAAGTTTTGGATACGTTCAAAAAGAGACTGTTTGCGTTGAACCAGTTTGAGAGTTGATCACAAACTAAGACTAGATATTGATTAAGATGATCTTCAGATTTAAAAGATATTAGTAGAGACGTGTCGTCCGCGTACATAACAAGGAATTGTTTCAAGTAAGCCGGGAGGTCGTTAATGAAAATAATGAAAAGAATTGGTCCCAGGATCGAGCCTTGAGGGACACCCACATCAACAGGGACAGGTTCAGAGCGATATTTTTTTGTGCTTTCGCCGATTTTATGCTTAATCTGAACAGATTGTATACGTTTACAAAGGTATGATTCAAACCAGTCTAGAGACACTCCTCTTATACCATATTTGTGTAATTTATGCAATATTTTATCATGTTTGACACAGTCGAATGCCCTGCTGAGATCGCAGAAGATCCCAACAGGGCACTCACCTGCATCAATTTTATCCAGTAAGTTACTGAGAAAAGTAAGGGTAGCGGTTTGTGTTGACCGATTTTTAGTAAAGCCGTGCTGTGATACATCGATAACTTGATTTATATGGAGAAATGTAACCAACCTGTCTAGCATACAGTATTCAAATATTTTAGAGATCGCAGGGGCGATGCTGATTGGCCTGTAGTTTTCGACTAATTTGCTGTTACCTTTTTTAAATATGGGTATCACAAGGCTGTGTTTTAGTTTAGTTGGGTAAACACCTTCTGAAAAGGAGCAGTTGATAATGTGGGTGAGAGGGGCAGATACATATTCAGCCACTTTTTTTAAAATATACACTGGGATATCATCTACACCAGCTGATCTCTTATTTTTGAGCTTTGTTTTGAGCATGCGTTCCACTTCCATTTCTGTAAAAGGGGCTATGAACAAGCTATTGGATATGTTTTTAAGGTGAGCTGAATCACTTGCTGTATTGGGTATTTTGTTTAGAATATCAAGAGGAGCCTTTTTGAAAAAATTATTAAATTCAGTGGCAACTCGCTGTGGGTTGCTGGTTGTTCCCGAACCAGTATTTATACTTAAGTTTTTATGTAAATTAGTTTTCCCTATTTGATTATTAATTACCTGCCATGCAGTCTTTGAAATATTATCAGAATTGAAAATTTTTGATTGGTAGAATTCTTTTTTTGTTTCAGTAATTAAGTTTGAGTGATTTCTCTTCTCACTTAAATATGTATTTTTTAAGTCGGGAAATTGCCTTTGTAGGCAATATAGGTTTTTAAGGTTTTTACTTGAAATTCTAACATTATCATTGATCCAGTTTTTATTTGGTTTATTATTATTTTTAAAAGCCTTTAAGGGAAATGCATGCTCAAAACCATGCTCAAAAGTTTTAGCAAATAAGTTGTACTTACCCTCTGTGTTTTCAGCTGAGTAAACATCTGCCCAGCTCGCGTTTTTTAGGTATTCGCAATACACCAATGTTTTTCTCAGAAAAATTCCTGCCCATGGAATTATTTTTGAGGTTATGTTTGTGATTGTTTTTAATCAAGGTATTAAACAAAATAGTGCGATGATCACTAAATGTGTTGTCAATGACATTACAGTTCCCTGTGCTAGACAGGTTGGTGTAAATTTGGTCAATGGTTGACCCCCCTTTGGGTGAAAACCTGGTAATGTCAATAACTTTAGGATTTAGATTATAGGTTGCTAGGAGTATGGATAATTTATGATTTTGTAGATCACTAAGCTTTTTGTGGTTAAAATCACCACTAAGTATTATGGGATACCTTATGTCAAATAACTTATCTAGGGTGTTATTTAGGTTGTTGTAAAATACATCAAAATCACCGTCTGTGGAACGATAACAGTTTACAATTAAAATACACTTTTCATCGATAAAACATTTTACTCCACACAGTCCAAACTCATAACATGATCACAAAATCATGAGATGTGCTTATCATGTTTGTATGAGTACAAAACGTTGAAATCATAACATGATGATCTCATGAGATCATGGATGTTGTCCGGGACTCTATAAACCGGACAACATCCATGAACTCATGAGTCCAAACCTAGGGGGTCGTTTTTTTCGTTATTTTTTTGGTATCTCTTCCCGTTTTCAAGATATGAGCAAAAAGGTGTGTGATCTTTTTAAGCAGGGTAATTAAGAAAATTTCTTTTCTTTTTTTTAAATTTTAAATTTCGCGGTTAATTTAAAGTTTTCGCGTGCGCATTCCGTAGACCGCTGCTAGATCTTCATGACATGATCTCGTAATGACTTCACAATGAGGAGTCATCTGTATGCGTTCATGAACTCGGAGAAAATCATTAAATGATGTCATAACGTGAAATAGCAAATGTTGTCCGGGAACCTTGAGTCTACGGTCAAAGTGAAATAAAGAAAACATGTTGGAAATGACCTAATCTATCACCCTGCCAAGTTTGTTATACTCCCTACCAAACACCATGTATAAAAAATCGCCATAGAAAAAAAAACGGCGCATTTCCGCAAAGAACGATTACCATTTTCAGATTTAGGGGGTAGGCAAAAAAAAATTTTTTTTTTGAAATGTAGCTGATTTCCTGCGAACGAAAGTTGACCCAAACAATATATTGAAAAATGGTCAGCGCATGCGCAGTTTAGCACGAGCTGCTTATAACCGCTCCTGCGGAAAATATGTGTATCTATCTCTCGGGAAATAGTATGCAGTAAAAGGTTAATATTTTATTTTATTTGTTTTGCAGGGTTTGAATCCAGGCAGAGCCATTGCAGAAATAAAAAAACTCTTAGGTGGTGTTGCAACCAAAGAGGCCCCAAAATTAAACCCCACTGGTCTACAAAATTAAATCTTTAACTTGATGTTTTGCCTTGTATTATTTTAATTGTATTATATGGATGTGATTTTTTTTAGTTCATTACCTCAGATATTTATTTGTAAATGTAAAACCATGATGTTAAAATTATGTTAAGTCAAAATCTACTACTTTATTGTACAGAGTGTCGTTTAAATGTTTGTAAGCAAAAACACAAAAAAGTTTTTTAAATATTAATATTTTTCCAATGAGGCTTTTGTGGTTTTGGGTACAATCATTTAGGGGACACTTTACTTAATTTATTATGTAAAGTAGGAAAAATAGATGTTATATTGTTATAATTACAATACCTAAAATACATTCAAAATACCGCACAATATTTAGTTTTTTATTTATTATATTAGGGGTCGTCCATAAAATACGTCAAACTTTTTCAGGTGAGTTTAGACTCCCCCATGTAACACATTGTCACAAAGTCTTAAAAAAAAAATCGAATGTTTCAACATTTTATTGAATTTGTTAAACATATTAAAAATTAAAGGGCATAATTAATTTCGATTAATTTAGCCTTCAATTTTAAAAAAATTACATAGAAAGAAAAAAAATATGTTAAATTTTCTAGGTATGTTTATTTATATTTAAAAAATACAAAAAAAAATAGATTTTTAATTCTTGACCATAAATTAAAAAACAAAAAAACGGTGGATGCCATGATTCCAGCCGTTTGGATCGACTGAAAAAAAAAACAGGATATTATTCAGTATTAAAAACTTTACAAGCGCCTAATTGCAGCTCTGTGCAGCAGTTTGTTTTGATTTTTTCTTGGTTTGGACTTTTTTTTAATGAGGGGGCCTTGGTTTACGTTAACGTTGGTTTGGTGTTTTTTTTTGTAAAAAAATGTTTTTTATTTAAAATAACATATTGAAAAACGGTCAGCGCATGCGCAGTTTATCAAAACGCGGCATAAAGAGATCTCTATTGTTTTTGAAAGTAATCCCCCCAAAAACAAAAAAGTTATTGGGGGTTAAACTCTTAAAAAAATCGAAAAAAGCTAAAAGAAAATTTCTATGAATTTTTTCAGGAAAAATTAATTTTTTTTTTGCTTAATTTTTCGTTTTACCCAATTAGGTAAAAAGAAAAGTTAATAAAAAAAATTTAAATTAAAGTTTTTTTGAAAACTTTTTTTAATTTTTGTTTTTCAATAATTTTTCGTTTTTCAAAAATACCTTTTTAAAAAAAAAATTAATTTTTTTGTTATTTTTTTTGAAAATTATTTGCGGCGGCTTTAGCTAACGCCGCTACCTAGAGTGCAGCAATAATCCCCATGCGCCTAAATGCAGCTCTCTATGCAGGAGTTGGTTTTGGTTTTTTCTTGGTTTGGACTTTATTTTTTTTAATGTTTTTTTTGGTTGGTTTACGTTAACGTTGGTTTGGCGTCTGTTTGGTGTTTTTTTTTTGTAAAAAAATGTTTTTTGTTTAAAATTACATATTGAAAAACGGTCAGCTCATGCGCATGCGCAGTTTATCAAAACGTTGCATAAAGAGCTGCACATAGGCGCTCCTCATAATCCTAGCGTTAAGGGAATGTTCAAGTATTACGTTTCGCAAATTTTGATCATTTTGGATCCCCCACCACCCCCCTGTAACGCTATTTTCCTATACCATTTTATATTTTTTTTTTCAAAAAAATATTTTTTCGCAAAAAGAAAATTTAATAAAAAAATTGAAAAATTAAAATTTTTTTGCAAAAAGAAAATTTAATAAAAAGATTGAAAAATTAAAAAAAAAACTTTTTAAAACTTTAAATAAAAAATGAATTTTTTTTTGGTATTTTTTTTGGAAAATTATTTGGGAAATGCAATATACTATTTACTGTGAATAATATATAATTGAATGCGTAGTTTTACACATCTTCACGGCTTGTTTTAATAATTATTAAAACATTTTAAACATCAAAGACGTCTTACGTACGTACATAAAATTATTTTGAACAGATATCAAAAATATATATATATATTAAACCTTTAATTTTGTGACATCACATTGCCCCGGGCCTCTGTGACAAAGTGTCACTAACTCATGGACCCTTCCCCATAGGTGTGATATCGATACCCCCAACCAACAAAGCCGTAACTCATATATTGTCATTTTTCACGACAGCTAAATTTCTAAAATATTTTTTTTTCTTATTTAAGGGTGGGGAAATCACTGAAGTGGAAAAGGAAGCCATGTGATACATCATTTGAAAGCTTATAACATTCTCTGTTTAACTCTATAAGTATTTATTGTTTATTTATTGTTTGTTTCTGATAATATTCAAAATTAGAATTTTTTACTTTAGTGGTTTTTAGGTAAACTTTTGGTTAAAATGGCCTCTGGAGAAATCTGAGTAGTAAAGCCATGTGTGTCTTTTTTCAAGGCGTTTACCTATGAATATAACTCAAAATAGGTCTAACTTGAGTTACATCCTTGTTGCATGGGAGTGTCGATATGTCACTCACAGAACGGCCACTGATGTCACTGACATACATTTTTTGGTTTTCAAATACTTTTAATCCGGACCGAAGATTTCATATATATGAAATCTGTGATCCGGACCTTAAGTTTTAATTAATGTGGCAACGTCTTTGCCTCTTGAACAAATGAACATTAATGTGTGTCATTTTTTTGAATAAATTAGAGTTTGATGAAACGGAAAATGTCAAATAATTTTTCAAAAATGTCAACAAGTGGTTTATTTTCATCAAAGTTTTTATAATCGTGTTTTTTGTGTTAAAATTAAATGTTAATATGTCTACAACACCTGTTTCGGGAAATAAAAACCCATATATAAAAACAGGTATAAATAAAAACTTTTTAACGCCTTGTAGAAGGGTTGGATTATCTAAAAAAAGGAAAACGCCAAATTCCATTGTTCAGTCAGTAGAAAAAGTGCTCAATTCTTCTTTAAATGCAAGAGAGGTAGTACAAAGTGGTACTCCAGTGAGTAATAAACCAAAAATTACTAGAAAAAGTGATATATCTATTAATTCAAATAACACACCAAAGAATGGTTTAACTTTAGAAAGTGCACTAAAAAGCTCTATACAGAAAAATGTAGTTTTAGAAAACAATACACCACTTAATAACAAAAACAATATATCAAAAAATAATGAAAATATTAAAAACAAGAAAGTTAGTCAGAAGAATGTTTCTAAGAAGCTTATGATGGAAGAAAAAGGATTAGATGATGTAAGACCATCAAAAGATGTAAAACCATTAGAAGATGTAAATCCATTGGAAGAACTAGGAAATTCAAGCAAAAAAGAACCAGAAATTATCCCTGTAAGAAGGAAATCCAACAAACGCAAGATAGAATCAGATTCAGAAGATGAAACCATTTTAAATCAAGAAAATGTACCTTTAGAAATATCATATAGTCCTCTAGTAAAAGAATCAGACTTGAAAAATAAGGAAAGTATTATAAAAAAAAGTGTTGTGAGAAAATTAACAATAAAATTTGGTGATGAAGAGAAATCTGATGATGACTTGCCAATTATTAGTACTAGAAATAAAAAGAAGATTCAGATCTTATCAAGTGATAGTGAAGATAAATCACAAGAAATTCTCCCTAAAAAGTCTGAACCTATCACAAAAAAATCAACTATTAATGAAAAGGTACAAAAAGCCACTACTAAAAAGTCTGTTTCAAAATGCTTGCCTGATGACGATGATGATTTTGATACAAAATCATCTAGAAAAGTAACCAATAAACCACCTACAACTGAATTTGCAAGCTTTAACTCACAAGAAATACTTGAAGATAATTTCAAAACTGATGATTTAGAATTTGATTTTAATAAGAAACCAATGTGTCGAGAAAATGAAACTGATAAAAATAAAAAATTAATAATAGCCTGTATAGAATATGATAAAAATCATGTATCTAAAAATAAATCAAAATCCATGCCTGTTGATAAAAACTCTGTTATTATTAGTGATGACGATGATGATGCATTTACTACAAAAATTAATGTACCAAAAATAATTCCAAAGTCCAAAACAATGCCTGAGAAAAGTAAAAACAAAAAATCTACACTTTCATTGAAGAAAACTGACAAAGTTATAAAAATAAAAAATTGTGAAATAAGAATGCCAAGATTATCTTCACAAGAAATTAGGAGCAAAACAAATATGGAGGAAGGCAGAGAGTCCTGTAAAGAAGAAATGCCAAAATTAACTTCACAAGAATTAGAGGGAAAGAAATTGGATCAAGATTTAGAAAATTTTGAAAATGAAGTAAGCATGCCCACTTTAATTTTACAAGAAAATAAAACTGGTCCTGAAGGCCCCCATTTGGATCAAGATTTAGATTTGGGGATTAGTAAAGAAGAACTTATTCAAAAGATCATTTCACAGGAAAAAAGGGTAAAAGAAAAGAGTGACATTTTATCAAAATTAAAACAAGCTGAAGTGTATCAGCACATTCATAATACTAAAGATCTGGAAAATGTAACCAATATATGGATAAGTGGGTGTAATTTAGCACTTCATGATTTATTAAAACATTTGAAAAATCATGCTGATATTGATATGGAAACATTACTTAACAATTTAAGAATACCAAAACATATTGTTCAGGATCTAAACATTTTAAGTCAAAATTAGTTACTTTCCTATAAAAAAATTCTGAAAATACTTTGGTATCCCACTAATCATTATCAGATTTTTAGTCCCGTCGTTGACGGTAAAAACACGGTATTACCTCCGAATTCTTTCGGATAAAATCCATTTTTGTGAAAATTTTCAATTAAGTTCGTCTTACCCTCTACTTCAAAGGTGACATATGGGTTGTGTGCTTATTGTTTTTTAGGGGGGAAAACAAAAAAATAGAAAACTGTAAATTTAATTGTTTAATAGATTGAAATGTGTCAAATAAAGATTGTTTTATGTTCTGGAACATGACTTACAATGTTTTAGAATGTTTCAACCCTGCTTGAGATAAGGGCGGATTTAGGGAGGGGGGGGCATGCCCCCCCCCCAGCGAGATATATTAGCATAGAAATACCTTTAAAATTTTATTTTTGGTGAATGCGCAATTTTTTTCCTTATGGATGCCCTTGAAATGAAATAAATCTTCCCCTGGCTTGAGATCGTTGTTTAAGTATATAGAATAAACATTATTATTCTAAATTCTGGAATATAATTCATGATGTGGTAGACCCTTTTAACCCTAAAAAAAAAAAAAAAAAAAAACGTTTAATAGCTTTAAAGGTTTTGATGGTGCATTTAAACTAAATTAAAATATATTCACCTTTTATAATATAATTTATTATTTAATGCAACATTATAACCCTTAAGAGCCCCCTCTTGTAATTAAAATTAAGCACCATGTCTACCTAAAATGTTTCACCTCCCATTTTTCACCTCCGCGTGTGAAATGGATTTTTATTATCAGATTGCTGAAACATCAAAAACCCCAATGTAACAGTTTTCACGAAAACTTCCCCCCGCCCCAGGGTGTGAATTAGAAAAAAATTATTATCACATTCAAATTCGTCGACCCCAAAACCACTGGTATATATATACCAATTTTGACGAAAATATTAAAAATATTTAAACATATTTATCCCCTCGCCCCCGCGGGTGGAGTTAGAAAATTTTTATTATCAGATTCAATTTCAGCAACCTTAAAAACCCCTTTACATATAGCAATTTTTAATTTTTTGTAAAAAATTGTATTTTCTCCATTGTACAATTACAAAATTACAAAAAAAAAATACAAAAATTCGATTGGTTTTTCAACGATAACTTCCTTAATTTTTAACGAGGAGCTGACTGCGTCTGAAATTTGTACAAGAGTTCCTTTTTGCAAAGAGTTCCTCGGAGTTCCTCCGGAGTTCCTCGGAGTTCCTCCGGAGTTCCTCGGAGTTCCTCCAGAGTTCCTTGGGAGTTCCTCCTGTGTTCCTTAAGAGTTCCTCGGTAATTTTTGACAAAAAAAGCCGCAAAATTACCGCTTTGCAAGCACTACTGCCAATAAGGCACCACCCTAAAAAAAAGCTTTTTCCCTGGCGGTTTCAACTTGGCGACGCCCCTACATAAAAAGAAGTTGGCGCCCAAAAAAATTCCTTTATAAAAAAAGCTTTGTCCCTGACGGTTACTACCAAACTTAGCGCCCCTTCAAATAAAAAATGGCGCCCCCGATTTACCTTCACGGGGAAAAAGCTTTGTCCCTGACAGTTTCTACCAAATTTGGCGCCTCTTCAACACAAAAACTGGCGCCCCAAGGTTACCTTCAGGAAAAAAAGCTATGTCCCTGGCGGTTTCTACCGAACTTGGCGCGAACAAAAATTGGCGCCCCAAAATTAGCTTCAGGAAAAAAAGCTTTGTCCCTAACGGTTTCTACCAAACTTGGCGCCCCTTCGGGGGAGAAAAATTGGCGCCCAAAGGTAGGATGTTTGTAACGGCTCATCTAGTTTAAACATAAAAACGTTAATCCACATGGGTAATAAATAATTAATAATTGTTTCTGTCCGCGTCTGAAATTTGTACAAAGGAGTTCCTTTTTGCAAAGAGTTCCTCCATTTTTGCAAAGAGTTCCTCCATTTTGCAAAGAGTTCCTCCATTTTTCAAAGAGTTCCTCCATTGTGCAAAGAGTTCCTCCAGAGTTCCTCCTTTTTGCAAAGAGTTCCTCGGAGTTCTTGCAGAGTACCTCCTGAGTTCCTTTGGCTTGTACAAAAGATTTCCTCGCGGTCAGCCCCTCGATTTTTAAGTTATATAATTGCTCCATAAACTATTTTGCAGGGAATTTCAAGGGCTACAAGGGATGTGAAGTTCCTTGAACCCTTCGTTTTAGATATTTTTGAGTTTAAAGGGCTCAGGGAGGGTGGTCCTAGAACTCAAACGCAAACTTAAAACGGTCATATTTCAATTAATTTTTATCCTTAGGATCTGTTAGAAACATAAAAAACAAAATTTTCAGTAAAAGAAAGCTACCTTTTTACTCTAGCATTTATTAAAGTATCTTTTTTAGTGTTCGAATTATTTCGAAAAAAAAAAACAATTTTTTTTTTATTAAAAAGTATTTTTTGTATATTAAATAAAGTAAATTGTAAAAGGATTACGATCAATTTAAATTCTTGTGATAAAGCCGTTTGGTTTTATTGCCGACTTTTTCTCCAAAAAAGCGAGCAACCCATATTATTTTCATCACAACTCTCTTAGTTTTTATGCTAGAAACTTTTTAAAGGTATTTTCAAGTACTTTAAAAAGTTTCCTATACATTGTTCCCCAAAAAATTTCCGTTTTCCCGTTATTTAACGTTGAATGCTTCGAATTAAGTTTTCGGCGGACAAGAATGACCTTAAACCAGCTAGGTTCAAACAACGAACTAACAACTCTCTTCTCTCTAGAATACGCATACCGTTAATATAAAGTATCGCCAACATCTCGGTTTGTTTGTAAACATATACATTTGTCTGTCTTACTCGCACAGCTTTGTTCTAACAGATACAACAATTACCAGTAACTGTTATTGTTGTATCTGTTAGAACAAAGCTGTGCGAGTAAGACAGACAAATGTATATGTTGGCTACGTTTTTGTCAGTTTTTACTATTCTATAGAGAAGAGTTATTAGTTCGTTGGGTTCAAATTACATCTACAGAAATAAAAAAATAATAATTTTGTTTTTTTTATGAGATTTATTTTTGTTCAATACAATTTGTTTGTTAAAATGTAAGGTTTTCGAGTTTTTAGTGAAAAATCATTCAAAAACATGCATTATTTCGATGAAAAACGAACAATTTCAATCACGTATAACTCAAAAAGTATTGACTTATCGATATAACTTTAAAGGAAACTTTTTGCTTGGAATTCATTAATCTGTCGATTTGAGAATAATCATTTCCACCCCCCGAGAAGGGGTGACATTCACCCCCAGGATAAAAGCACGCATCGGCACTAGGTCACTTTTGTTCCTTGAGCCATTCTCTAAGCACTGTACAAATTTCACATCAATCGGTCTTATCCGAAAGAATTCAGAGCCGCAAACCGTCACTCACTGGACTATTTATGTGGTATATCTGGAAGTCCGGATGTGCTGATGCAGTTTCATATGCACTTCCTCATCAAGTTAAATGAGAGTTCATAAGATTTCATGTGATTTTAAAATTTCCATATGAAAATTTATGAGTTTTAATATGTATATATATAAAACTGAACATATTTTATAATCGGTATAGTATTTTTTTAGGCGCAGATTATTTGTTATTCAAATAATTATTGGAATCACAGAAAAATACTGCGTTTGAACTTTGAGTACCGTATATGGGGTACATATGGAATACCTTTTAGAGTCGCCCCATTTTACGGTGTTGTAGAAATGCTCATACTACCTATAAACTTTTCGTCTATAGAATTATCCTCGGAATTATCCGTAAATTGCTATATTTATTTTGATAATTAGAGATTAAATGTTAATAAGTCCAAACAAATCGGTATAGTATTTTTTCAAGCGCAGATTATTTGTTATTCAAATAATTATTGAAATCACAAAAAAATACTGCGTTTGAACTTTGAGTACCGTATATGGGGTACATATGGAAGACCTTTTAGAGTCGCCCCGTTTTACGGTGTTGTAGAAATGCTCATACTATCTATAAACTTTTCTTCTATAGAATTATCCTCGGAATTATCTGTAAATTGCTATATTTATTTTGATAATTAGAGATTAAATGTTAATAAGTCCAAACCAATCGGTGTAGTATTTTTTTAAGCGCAGATTATTTGTTATTCAAATAATTATTGAAATCACAGTTAAATACTGCGTTTGAACTTTGAGTACCGTATATGGGGCAGATATGGAAGACCGTTTAGAGTCGCCCCATTTTACGGTGTTGTAGAAATGCTCATACTACCTATAACATTTTCGTCCATAGAATTATCCTCGGAATTATCCGTAAATCGCTATATTTATTTTGATAATTAGAGATTAAATGTTAATAAGTCCAAACCAAATGGAATTTCATATGCACTTCCTCATCAAGTTAAATAAATAAATAAATAGATGAGAGTTCATAAGATTTCATGTGATTTTAAAATTTCCATATGAAAATTTATGAATTTTAATATGTGTATTTTTTAGTTAAAAACAATTTAGGCTTAAAATTAATCTTATAAATATAAAACTGAACATATTTTATAATCTGTATAGTATTTTTTTAAGCGCAGATTATTTGTTATTCAAATAATTATTGAAATCACAGAAAAATACTGCGTTTGGACTTTGAGTACCGTATATGGGGCAGATATGGAAGACCGTTTAGAGTCGCCCCATTTTACGGTGTTTTAAAAATGCTCATACTACCTATAAACTTTTCGTCTATAGAATTATCCTTGGAATTATCCGTAAATTGCTATATTTATTTTGATAATTAGAGATTAAATGTTTATAAGTCCAAACCAAATGGAGTTTCATATGCACTTCCTCATCAAGTTAAATAAATAAATAAATAAATAAATAAATAAATGAGAGTTCATAAGATTTCATGCGATTTTAAAATTTCCATATGAAAATTTATAAGTTTTAATATGTGTATTTTTTAGTTAAAAACAATTTAGGCTTAAAATTAATCTTATAGATATAAAACTGAACATATTTTATAATCGGTATAGTATTTTTTTAAGCGCAGATTATTTATAATTCAAATAATTATTGAAATCACAGAAAAATACTGCGTTTGAACTTTGAGTACCGTATATGGGGCACATATGGAAGACTGTTTAGAGTCGCCCCATTTTACGGTGTTGTAGAAATGCTCATACTACCTATAAACTTTTCGTCTATAGAATTATCCTCGGAATTATCCGTAAATTGCTATATTTATTTTGATAACTAGTAGAGATCGGATTTTAGGGAGTCGTGACGTCAAAATGCATAGCCGGGTACAATAAGTTAGAAATTCATATTAATTTTATAAAAATGTTTAATATGTTGCCAAACTACTGCAGTACCAAAGAAAATTATATAAATATTATAAAAATCCCGTAACATTTTAAGTAAAAGAAAATTTAAAAAAATAACAATTCTGAAAATTACGATTTAGTTGGGCTCTTTAATAATCCAAATTTAATTTTATAGTATTGTGACATGGTACCTAGGTATTACTTTTACCAAGTTAAAAAAAATCTGCCTTGCCAATCGTTTTTTATTCGCAATAAAGGGTCACGTGATTTTTATAACTAGTGATTAAAATTAATTTTGAATTTTTTTTACTTAATTTAAATATTAAATTGTCCTTGCTCCTGATCTCCTTTATGGCTTTTTGTATTCACATGTCTTAAAATATTAGTTTTTCTTTCACAGGTCTTTTTTACAAAATGTGCAGTGTAAAATATTGCCGTCGAACTCCAACTGGATAATCTTCAATCCACAAATTAACCGTAGTAATTAAATTAAAAAAAGTCCAACACATTACTTAAGTAATGGTTTTACGAACATGTTATTAAGGGATTTAGCTAATGAAATGAACGGTGACAAATGAATATTAGATTATGCCCAAAAAAACGAAAAAGATCAAAAAAAAAATCAATTCGCACTGCTAAGTCATACGAAATAACTAAATTTACTTGCAATAAAAACCTTGTTTCCACATGCACTGATTCTAACCAATAAAATAACCTACATGGTACACGCTTGATCTTACATCTCACTTATTTCGTCGCGCGCATACGGAAACAAGTTTAGAGCTTATAGATCTCTGCAGACTACATATTTATAACGAGTTCAAATAGATTTCACCTTCCAGTCACCTCTTCACAAATTGAATAAAACACAAAAAGATTTCGTCGGTATTTTGTTTTTTCTACAAAGACTATATGTTTTAGTTGTCTAATTTTGTATTTTATTTATATTTTATTTATAATATGAAGAACAAAAGATTTGAGTAAAAATAATAATTTCGAAGAAATTTTTAAAAACATTTTTCACAAGTTATAAACGTCACGTGAGCTTTTATTACGAATAGAAAAGGATTGGCCTGGCAGATTTTTTTAACTTGATAAAAGTAATACCCAGCCACCATGTTACAAAACTATTAAATAAAATTTGGATTATTTAAAAGTCCAACTAAATCATAATTTTCGGATCTTTTAGTTTTTTCTTAATTTTCATTTACTTAAATAAAAACGTTAGGGTATTTTCATAATATTTATATACTTTTCTTTGTAAATGTAGTAGTTTGATAGTTTATAAAACATTTTTATAAAATTATTATTAATTTGTTGTACCCGGCTATGGATTTTGACGTCACGACTCGGTAAAATCCGATCTCTAATAATTAGAGATTAAATGTTACTAAGTAAATTATTTTTGTTTCGAAATAAATATTTTTTATGTTTTTTATGTATAATAATATAATTACATTTTATTAAATCTGATTAGCTCTATCTTTCAATGTTGAAGGAATAATCCTTATAAATTTGTAGAAAAAGAAAATGTCCTGAAACTATTATGTTCTGTCAGATCAATCGTTTTCCGGCGTAGCGTAGAGCTAGAATAGTATTATACGGTAGATTTAAATTTCCCAAAATCGCCTAGACATAAAATTCTTGGATACAAATGTATTACTTAAAAAAATAAGAAACTTTGTAAATGTCCTTCCGTCTATCCTTCCGTCCGTCCGATGTCACGATTTTTGTGGACATGATAACTCCAGAACGAATTATCCGATTTTTTTCAAAATTTTTTCGTTTTTCGCAAAAAGAAAATTAAAAATAAAAAAATGAATTTTTATGTATGTACATACTATAGTACCTTATACCTTTGTAGTGAAGAGTCTATCTATTTTTATAATAGCTTAAAGACTAAATAATCTCTATCTATCTATTCGTTATCTACAAAAATCGTGACATCAGATACATGGACATTTTAAAAGTTTCTTATTTTTTCATGAAACACATTTGTATCGAAGAATTTTTTGTCTAGGCCGCTTTTTCGAAACTACCGTATAATAGTATAATATTACTATATATTCTAGCGCTACGCGCTGTGAATAGTAGGGGAAGTCGGGGTTAACTTGGCAGCTTTTTTTCATATCGAGTTTTTGAAAAACCTGTAAACAATTTTCAAATATTTTCTATAGCAAAAGGTAGATTATTACTATAGTTAGAACATATTAATACTTCAGACAAATATTATTTATATAAAAAAAGTTATTAACGATAAAGCAGTTAACCCCGCTGTACCAGTTAACCCCATATGCCAGGGTTAACTGGACCACTACTCAGGGTTAACTGGTCCACTAACAAAAATATATTGTATTGTAATTATTGTGAATAAAAACGATTTGAAATCAAATAGAATTTAATTCTAACATATAAATAGACAACATAATATGTTAAATATTAGATATATCTCAGGATTAATTGGTCCGGGGTTAACTGGACATGGCCCAATTAACCCCGATCTAATTAATATTGACATAAGTGATTTTGACCATGTCCGGTTAACCCCGAACCAGTAAACCCTGAATGACACCACTGAATGAAATCATAAAATTTTAATACTTAATAATATATTAGAAGGCGGCAATTATACAGAATAATTAACAAAATTTTCAGTATATTAGGTAAAATATTAGTCTAGATACTCCTATTGATAGTTAAGTATTAATTAAAAAATAAAAGTTAGGTAAATACCAACTTTTCATCGAAAAATATGAACTTTCTTTACTACAACTTACACGTGGGCAACACGGTCCGCCATAATACTTTAAATAATACTACTAACTAAATATCACTAGAATTTGCACGTATGCGCCAATATTAATAAACGAACTTGATAAAATCCAGGCCCAGACAGCACATGATATCTTAAAGACGTCTTTTTTAGATCTTAATTATGTCTGGACGCCTAAAGACATAAAAAGGATACCTTATGGACTTCTTTTTAGGATGTTTAAAAGATATCTGATTATGATGTCTTTAAGATGTCTTTTAAGTATCGGTGTGAGACGTATTAACTTCGATACTCATCGCTAAAAATAAATTAACCACAATCAACTATTAAAAAAAATACCATTTTTTTTAAGATCTTTTTTTGAAAAAAAATTTCATTTTCTTTTTACGAAAAACGAAAAAATTAAAAGAAAATTTAAAAAAAGAAAATTAAAAAAAAAAAACACATTTTTTTAAGATCTTTTTTTGACAAACAAATTACCTCTCATTCTAATTCTTATTACGCTTTTTATATCAATACGACGGTAAATGGGAGGGAGTATTAGGTTGTAAAGTCACCTGTGCAAGGCGTCTTAAAAAAGATGTCTTAAATACGTTACCTTTTGTAACATACGACGTTGTTAAGACGTCTTTAAGATGCATATACGGCGAAAACCGGCGTTCCTAAGACGTCTTAAATAACGAGCTACGACATCTTTTAGATCTCTTTAAGTCATCTTTGTGCTGTCTGGGGGTGGACCAGTTAACCCTGTGGCCCAGTTAACCCTAACTTCCCCTATAACGTCAATAATTAACTAGGTCAAATAGAGTAGTATAACAAAGGCCCACTAACCTATGAAAAATTAAGTGAAGAAAACAGAATATTTATAAAAAAAATGAACCTGTTCGTGCCATGAAAATTTGAAATTTCAAACTTTTTTACGAAAAACTTCAAAAATTAAGGTAATTATTAAAATTTAAAATCAAAATCAATAATTCATGTCACATGATATGATAGAACGAAATATGCATATTGAACATCTAGTTGAACATATATATTAATATAAGTAGGTATACGTGGGATAAAATTAAATAATATTTTAATATTATGTATTAAATACAAATATATAGTGCGGTTCTAAAGTCAACCCACCTCTTTTAAACGAGTATACTCGTTTAAAAGAGGTGGGACGACCTATAGGTACATATATCGACTTTAAATTCGGAACCTGTAAATAAGACAACCTAAACCATATTTGGGCATAAGTATATATGGTGAAGCTGGAGTTTGGACTAACTAACATTTTTGGCGAAAATGAGTTACGGCCATATTTCAATACTAGACATTATATATTTATAGTTTATACGCATTTTAGGTCTATAAACCTGCCCAAACCCCTGAATTTAAACGATAACTTTTAGGAACTCTACATTGCTTTATTTTTTAAATTTGTTAAAAACGGTTCAAGTCATTGTATTTTCCTATTTCTAAATAATATTTGCAAAAAATATATAAGCGAGCTTTATATAATGTAATAAAATTATTTTTGGGTGTGTCCAAGTATTACGTACCACTTTTTAGGGTATACTAAATGAGCCTGTTTTTACAAAAAAAAAAGGTCACAATATGAATAATTTTAGCTAAAAACGCACAAAAAATGTTGTATAGAAGATAAAATTATATTATATGGTTAGGTTTAAGTATTATTTTACACCTACTGTGCCAACTTACCCAAAAAAAAATAAACTTTTGTGTAAAAAGAGACTATGAGTTTTTTTCTAAAAAGTGTCGCGTAATAACTGAAGGCACCCAAAACTAAAGTTATTTTAATGAGATAAGTATTTTTATATTTTATGCTAACATATTGTGATTAAAATATAAGTCAAAGCGCGTTTTCTTCATTTTCTCCATATTTACATTTTGTTAGTTATACCACGTGGTATAAAGTACTTTAGCTCCAGCTTCACCGGGTGCTAAAAAATAGTGGTACCCCCCTATAACTTTTTTGTTTATTAACTTTTTCAAAATAAATTTAGAGATTGTAAATAATTGAATAAACTATTTTTTATAAAATTGTAATAATAAATTATAAAGGGGATTCACAGTATATGTCATTGGTTGCAGTGATTTGAAAGACACTACCACAGAACACCCACTACACTACGTTGCCTCACAACCCCACTTGTATTGTATTCTTAATGTTTGGGGTGGGCAAAAATAAAACTTACCCGGTATGTAAAAATCTACAGGGTGTTTCATTTAAAAATCAGAAGTTGAGGTAATTTCCGGCGAAAAGGGGAGCTACGCCCTTTTGAAATTGGCTAAAAAAAATCGTTTTTTATTTAATAACTCAGGAACCCTTTGAGATATATTAACGAAGTTTTGCACGTAAATAATTCCTAATAAGGCACATCTTTGTATGTCATTTTCACGTACTTATTTAAACCAGGGGTGTGCGAACGGGGGGGCCTTATCAGTTTTTTGTCCCAAACTTTTTTCTGTGTAACTTTTTTGCAATTTTATTTTTGAAATATGATTCCTCAGGTCAAAATACATAAAAAAGTACTTTTGTTGTAATACTGTAGGATTAACCGTTTTCTAGAAAAATTCATTTGAAGGTGAAATTCCACGGTTCGAGGACGAAAAATTAAATACTAAAATGTCAAAAACCTAAATTTTAATGATGCAATGTTATTCTACATCAAAAACTAAGAAAAAGAGTTTCCATACATGTAGGTCGAAAAAACGCTTTTAAAGCTACCATGGCCCTTTAAAAATGGTGCATATTTAGGAGACCATAGCTCCATTAGGATTGATTTTTGGAAGTACCTGTATATGAGCTTTTTTTCTTAGTTTTTAATGTACATTCGCCCTGCATCATTAAAATTTTGGTTTTTAACATTTTAGTATTTAATTTTTCGTCCCCGAACCGTAAAATTTCACCTTCAAATGAATTTTTCTCGAAAACGGTTAATCCTACAGTATTACAACAAGAGTACCTTTTTTATGTATTTTGACCTGAGGAATCACATTTCAAAAATAAAATTGCAAAAAAGTTAAACAGAAAAAAGTTTGGAACAAAAAACTGATAAGCCCCTCCCCCCCGTTTCGCACATTCCTGGTTGAAATAAATACATGAAAATAACACACAAAAACGGGCCTTGGTAGGATTATTTGGTTGGCCGGAGAGTGTAGCACTGAGCGGCACGAACGAACATAGCTAATGTGAATCTGTAGAATAAGATAATTCTACTAAAATTTAGATGGCGCCAGTAATTTCTTTAATAAAAATACTATAGTTACACTTTTCGCCCGGCCAAGTAAATATTGTATTTTTTCAACAAAGAACAAATACAGAATTTGTTTGGTTGGGTGGAAGTGGGAGTGTATGTATGTCTTCTATCCTTTTTGGGTAGAACTTTTGTCCCTGTCTAATCTAACGGGATAAATCGCCATTAATTTAAAACGTAAAAAAAACTATTCTAACAAATATGTGGGTTCAATTCTGCATTTTATTGAAATGGTTAAATTGTATCACATGTATACTTAGGCAGCTTAACACTTAATTTTTGGTTCTTCCGATTTTAACCGTCAAGGTCATGGTAAATTTATCTCCTCCTTAAGGAGGATGTCAGGAAACAGTGATTTTTGGCCTCGCTGCGGAATTTTTCTGACCCTTATAAAATCATTGTTTGGGTCCTGAGAAGACGGAAAATAACTATATTTTTTCCCAGAAGTGAAATGAAATGCACAGTAAACTTGTAAAACCGAAATTCGGTCAAAAATAAAACGTAGAAGAAAATGACTTGTATACTGTGTTTAAATAATAAAAATCTGGGAAATTTTGTATTTCAGTATATATTTAGTTTTAAGATAGTTGCCTAACGCGTTGATGAAAAAGCAATTTTCGAAAACGCGTTAGGCAACTATCTTAAAACTAAATATATACTGAAATACAAAATTTCCCAGATTTTTATTACAAAAATAAAACGTCATAAAACGCAAAAATACGCAAAAAAAATTGAAAATTTTTGCACGAATACAAGGCTTTCCGAAATGTTGAAAATTTTCAAAATAGGAAAGCAAAATAAAGAAGTACTTAAAATCACAATTGTGACACCCTGGAGGATCATAAAATTGTAAGTAAAGCACTCAAGTCTTTTAGCTAAAATTTTAGATGATATTTCTCCTCAATCAGGCCTATTCACACGTACCATTGATATTGAGATTTGTGGCAATATTGACGAAAATTGCAAGGTCATGTATTAAAACTGCATGGGATTGTAATTTTTGTCAATATTGAATAGATTTCAATGGTACATGTGAATAGGCCTGATTGACATCATATATGATAATAGGGATACTCTTCAATTAAAACATGATAGTTCCGTACATAAATTGATCTAGTAAATAAAATAGATATAATACAAAAGCGCCTGGAAATATAAAAAATTACTCTGCCCAGTAAAAGAGCTTTCCCATTTTAATCCTCTGCGCGTCAAATGGATTTTTTATTAGATTTACTTTTAGCAACCTTAAATATATACCAATTTTCACGAAAACTACCTCCCGCCTCTTAGGGGGTGAAGTTTGAACTTTTTTATTATCAGATTCTCTTTCAGCAACCCTAAAAACCCCAATACACCAATTTTTACGCCCCACCCCTCAGGGGGTGAAATTAGAAAAACTTTATTAAAAGATTCAGTTTTAGCGACCTCAAAAACCCCAATATACATATAAATTTTCAAGAAAACTACTCCCTGTCCCTCAGGGGTGGAGTAAGAATTTTTTTATTCAGATTCACTTTCAGCAACCTGAAAAACCCCAATATACTAATTTTCACGAAAACTACCCCCGCCCCTTTGGGGGTGAAGTTAGATTTTTTTATAAACAGATTCACCTTCAGCAACCTCAAAAACCCCAAAATACCAATTTTCACACCCCCTCAGGGGGTGGATTTAGAATTTTTTTTATTATCAGATTCGCTTTCAGCAACCTCGAAACCCCCAATAAACCAGTATTCACGAAAACTACCCTCCACCCCTCAGGGGGTGAAATTAGAAAAAAATTATTATGAGATTCATATTCTCCAACCCCAAAAAAACCCTATAAATACATTTAGACGAAAATATTTAAAAATATTAACCCCTCGCCCCCTCGAGGGTGAAGTTAGAAAAAAATTATTATTTCAGCAACCTCAAAAACTCCTATATAGCAATTTTCAAATTTTTCCAAAAAAAATGTATTTATCCCCATTTGCCCCCCTTGTCGCGCCCCAATGTTCACCAAAAACAATCCCGAGCTAGAACTTTTGGTAACATACTCGTATGTCAAATTTCAAGTCTCAAGCTTAAAGCGTTCTTAAGTTATCGTGCCCACAAGATTTCCCAGACAGACCGATCGACCGACCGACAACTTTTTTTTTGCTGGAAATTGATTTATATCGACATAAAACGTCATAAACGCAAAAATACGCAAAAAAAATTGAAAATTTTTGTACGAATACAAGGCTTTCCGAAATTTTGAAAATGTTCGAAATGGAAAAGCAATAAGTACACAATAAAATAAGATACCTATACAAAAATCTTTACAAATATCATAATTTTAAACTAGATTACATATCCCCTTATGTATGGCCTTAGGTTAAAGTAAATTTTCCTCTAAAATGTGTAATTTTTAGAATGTCAAGTACCTATACCGATTTTTGTCGCCCGGCTCTTTCGCCCTTCCGCCGACTATCGATACCTAGGTATTCTTGGAAATCTAGAGGTCGTTCCTAACAAATTTTAATTCCAATTATAATACTTAAAAAGTATAAAAATGTTAACTAAATTATTGGTATACCAATAATTTAGTCAACATTTTTATACTTAACATAACATTTTTATACTTAACATAACATATATGTTATCCCTCTGCCTTATGTCCGCGTCTGCGCTACACGTTGGTTATCAAATTTATTTTTTGCAGAGCCGTGTTATTTTTTGACAAAATAACTGTCAAAGTAGTGTCAAAACAGTTTTATTAAACTGTTTTAACGCCAAAGATCACGGTCGATATTTTATTCAGTAAATGCGAGATTTATCTTAAAAGTGGCAACGCTGTAAATAAGCACGTGCAAAAATTCAGTAAATCTAACGTGACTAATGTTCGATAGAGAGAAAACCACGTCCCCTCTCTAATAAATTAACGACTGTTTGCCGGCTTTTGTAAAGCG
Organism: Brachypterus glaber; assembly: GCA_958510825.1. NCBI lineage: Eukaryota > Metazoa > Arthropoda > Insecta > Coleoptera > Kateretidae > Brachypterus > Brachypterus glaber. Next base: position 61,724,427 of record OY294044.1, on the reverse strand, counting down.
ACTCCCATAAAACGTGTAGCAATCCCGTTAGGAACGTAGACAAAATTTGGTCAGTCAACATCGCATTATTGTGCGGGACGTGTTGAAAATTTAGCAACAAGTGTCTTAAGCGGTTATTTATCAGAAGTATTTATTTGTGCGTGTTTAAGTCGTGGTGTTTTAGTTATTCAAATAGAATACCTACTTGTTACCGGTAAGTAAAAATATTAATTATTATTTAGTGATTAATAATCACATGAGAATATACAGTGTCCCTAAATCTCTTAGGGGTGATCATATCTCGTCAAAATAATGCTACAAGTTCATATAAATTTTTTGGCTACGGCCCCCTACTCTGAGATATTTGCCCCCCAAGATGAAATAGAAAAATCAATTTTTTTGGATAACTTTTTTACTTTTTAATATTTTTTGCAATTTTTTTAAGAACATTAATGCGCATCAAATGATTTTAACAGAAGTTTCGAAAGTTATAAGAAAAGTCAGGGGTAGACTTCGTTTTTTTGTTTTTTTATTTTTCTCAACAAAAAATGTTTTTAATTAATAAACTGTTTTTTAGTTGTCAAATTAGTACAATTCGTATAATATACGAAATATCGCGAAATATTGTTTATATATATTTTTTTTAATATTTAAGGTAAAGCACCCAATAGTTGACACTACCCCAACAGTTGACAGTTTTAAATAAAACAACCTAAAATAAGATTACATTACATTTATTAAGGCGAAATAAATAATAAATGGGCACCTAGTACCATCTAGTCTTAGAATTTACAACTGAAGATCAAGTGATGAGTTGCGTTTTACAGTTTCTTAAGGCAAGTGCTAAGAAATTGGGTGTTTTTAATTTTCAGTATTTAGTGAATAATACGTATTTAAGCATGCTAATCTTAATTACAGGCTTTTATGGTTTCAAATCAAACTTTTTCTGATTATTTACAACTCAATAAGACAGTTTTAGCTTTTTACATAGGGGGTGTCAACCACTAGATTAAAAAATCAACAAATTTCAATAGTTGACAGCTAATTTTACGGCTCTTGGGGATCGTTTAAAATACTGTATTATACACCTCAGGGTGACCACAGGTTTTTTAAAATTAAGATTCCCTCATTTTTTCCTGATTTTTCCCTGATTTTTTCATGATGCTTTCCTGATTCTTCTCTGAACTCCCTGATAAAAATTAAAAATTTTCCCTGATTTTAGTACAGATCATGAACGTAGAGATACAAAAAAAAGTTTTTGAAGCCAATAGTCGTAAAAAATTAGTGTTATGATTTTTTATTTTTTTCAACTTTTTTTCTGTAAAACTGATCGATGGAATGGTAGAACTCTATGAATAAAAACTTGTTTTAGTAATAGTTTATCAAGTACACCACAACTTTTTTGATCAAAATTGCTCATAGAATGTAAAAAAGTAATTAAAATTCTAAAATTTGTAACCTTAAAAAACTTAGGGGTTTGGAAACACCAAAAGTCCGCCTCTGACTTTTCTGATAACTTTTAGAACTTCTGTTAAAATCATTCAATGCGCATTAATTTTCTTAACCAGTCGTAAAAAAATTGTTAATAAATGTAAAATAGTTATCAAAAAAAAAAAAAGATTTTTCTATTTCATCTTGGGGGCAAATATCTCAGAGTACGGGGGCTGTAACCAAAAATTTTATATGAACTTGCGGCATTATTTTGAGGAGATACGATTACCCCTAAGAGATTTTGAAAACACTCTGGGACACCCTGTATTCATGTTAATTGTTGATATTTAACAGAGAAGAACTTAGCTTCCCCGGGTTGAAGGGGGCGGCATATGCCGCTCCTGTTTATACAGGGTGTCCCAGTATATTTCCACAATCTCTTGGTGCTGATCAGACTTCGCCATAATAATGGCACAAGTTTATATAATTTTTTTTGGCTACAGCCCCCCAACTCTGGGATATTTGCCCCCCAACATAAAATATAAAAAACATTTTTTTAATATCTTATTATATTATTCACAGCGCCAGCGCTAGAATAATATACGGTTGTTTCAAAAAAATTCAAAAATCGTCCGGGACAAAAAATTCTTGAAGATAAATTCGTTTCTTGAAAAAATAAGAAACTTTTTTTTTAATGTCCGAAAAAATTTCTTTTATTATAAGGATCAATTCTATCAATTTTGAAAGTAAACCTCAAAAAAAACAAAAAGTTATTGGGGGTTAAACTTAAAAAAAAATTAAAAAACTATCATTTTCAAAAAAAATCATATCTTTTTTGTTTTTCGTAAAACGAAAATAAAAAGTTTTTTTTATTTTTTTTTTCAAAAATTTTTCGTTTTTTTTTTTTCAAAAAAAAATTTAAACAAATATTTTGAAAAAAAAGTTTTTTTAATTTTTTTTTTAATATATTTTTTTATTTTTCGTTTTTCAAAAAAGACCTTTTTTTAAAAAAAAAATTTAATTTTTTTAAATTTTTTTTTTGAATTTTTTTTAAGTATTGGGAAAATAAAAAATAATATAGAATAGAATAGAATAGAATTTATTTCTGTAACAGGATACAAAGTATATTACATACGTCAAAAAGGTTAATTAATTTTAATAAAATTAACTAACAACGATAATTTTAATCTTAAAATGTAATAAATAAATAAAAATGGTAATTTTTTTCACGAATTAATAGACAGACATAGACATTTACAAAATAAATTAAAAATATTAAAAGTTTTATAAATATTAAAAAAAAAAGGACAAGTTTAAGAGTCTAGGACTCTCTATAGAATTCATCCAGTTTATAATAAGCCTTTTTTTCTAAAAACTGAGTTGATTTTTAAATTTTCTAGGGTTTTCTATATCTTTTATGTGTGCTGGGAGCTTGTTTAAAATTTTGTGACCTATATAAAAAATTGACCTCTCATATAGAGCAGTTTTGTGTTTTTCACACTTTAGAACTTCGACATTTCGGACATTAAATTAAAATTGCCATTTTTTAAATTCAAATATTTCGAAAACTAATTAATGGATTTGACTGATTCTTTTTTGTTTTAAAGCTTAAACATTCTCTACTTTTGTTTTTACTAAGAATGATTAAAAAAAGTATTTTTGTATTAACAGCAACATAAAATTTACAACTATGTTTTTTGTCCCATCTTCTAGGACTTGCATGGTACGCCAGTGCAACTGTTTATCAAATTTTTAAGGTCTCTCTTATTGCCGCAGTTTTAATGTTTTTTATTTGAACTCATGTCTTTTACTTTTTCTTCTACTGTTTCTTTATCCCAGGGCAACTTTCTATTGTCGTCTGACGGAGGCTTAAAAAGCCAAAGGGAGTGACCCTATTTTTTCTTCTACTTAAGTTTATCGAACCCAATTTATGTTTTTGATAAACTTGATTAGAAGAACAACGTAACTCGGTTTATCTTCAAATTTAAAGCCCAGCATCAATCAAATTCATGTAGTACTTTTAGAGTTAACTGAAAAAATGACAACTTTCAGGAAAATCCTGATATCTCCAAAATTTTTTGAAAATGAAAATGATCAAAATTTGCGTTACGTAAGTAATACTTGAACGTTCCCTTATTAAGTTTTCGCGCCCACAAAATTTCCCGGACAGACCGATCGACTGACCGACCGACCTTTAGACCGACCGACCGACAGACAATTTTTTTGTTGGAAGTTAATTTATATCGACATAAAACGCAAAAATACGGAAAAATTTTTTTCGACATTTTTGGCACAAATACAAGGCTTTCCCAAAAATTTTGAAGATTTTGAAAAATGGGAAAGCAAAAAGCGCAAAAATGCGCACATAGGCAATAAAGTACTAAGTGTAGGCTACCAAATGACGTATGGTATTTAAAAATCGGTAGCGTTATGCGAAGTTATTTTACATTGAAAGTGGAAATTTTGTTTAAAATATTAGGTGTCTGCTAATTTAAAAGTACACAGATCGTAAGAATTAAAAAGTTTTATTAATTAAATATGATATTTAATTATTTTATACCCTTTTAATTTTAATTTTAAACAAAACTTAAATGATTGCTTATTCAAAAGTATATTATTTATTTTAATAATAAAAGCACTGAAAAAAATATACGTTTTTTTCTAGTTTAAACCCTGGTAGAAAACAAACGCTTTAATATAATGTAATAAAATGTTGAGAATACACGGAAAGAAATTAGTGGGGTCTGCGCTATACATTATATTCGGTAACAGTGGCAAATTATAGTGATTTAAGCTATATATTATAAGGGACACGATAACTAATAATGTTAAAAATAAATTGGAAACGATTATATTTATTATAGACACGATTATATATATATATTACAGGCACTATTATATATTTACAGAAATTTTATTATATTATAAAAATTAGCACGGACTATAATTAAATATATTTAAGCTATAAATATACTATTTATTATATTTTATTATTCACTAAACAATTAAGTATTTCATATAATTTTTTACACCTAATGCCATATTTATATAATAAGCGATTATAATTTGCTTGGTATATCGTCGTGTTACCTTAACTACCTCGTATCTCCAAAAATTCGATTTTTGGTATTTTGCACTAATGAATTCTGTACATGATTAGTAATGACCTAAACAAAGTCCTAATTTAAAACTCCAATTGGTTTATAAGTTATGTGGAACTAATTACCTCGTATCTCCTTTACTACTTAAAATAAATAACTGTAACTACCTCGTATCTCCAATATTAGGCCTAGCAAATAAGGAATTTCCCGTAGGTGAAAATATTTGGATGCGGAAAATATATTGGTGAAGTAAAAAAAGACCTACCACCCCTCCATCTCACCCCCAGTGGTGAAAAATATCCCTTTTATCGTTTTTTTTTTTCTTAAAATGTTTATAAAATTTATATCTAGGGGCTTCTAAGGTCGCTTAAGCTAAATTTTATAAAAAAAAACGTTAATCCACCCCCGACATACGGGGTGTACTTTTTTTTAAATATTTCAATTCAATTTCAATTCAATTCAATTTATTATTATTAATAAATATTTCTTTACATGTAAAAAAATTTTATAATATTAATCCGCCTAAATTTACATTTGTGTGCGGATTATTTTCTTAATAAAATTTTATTTATAATGGCTTAATTTAATATTTTTACCAGCTAACTTAAATGTATTCAAAATTAAAATATTTAAAAGAAATGTACATGTACACGTGCAAGCGCAGGGGGGACGGAGGCGAGAGAGAGAGAGAGAGAGAGAGTCTGTTTGTGAGAGAGAGAGAGAGAGAGAGAGAGAGAGAGAGAGAGAGAGAGAGAGAGAGAGAGAGAGAGAGAGAGAGAGAGAGAGAGAGAGAGAGAGAGAGAGAAAGCGAGAGTGGGATAAATAGTTTCTGAGAAAAATAAATTAAATATATAAAAGAATACTTAAATATAACCTAATGATTAATCATACATAATTTAATAATTATTTATGTGAAAATAGAGTCAACAATATTATTACATCTAATATAGGATTTCAGTTCTTGTTTAAACTTGCTATTTTGTAACGATTTAATTTTATTTGGTATGAGGTTATAAATTTTAGGTCCTAGGAAAAAAATTGATCTTTGTGTAAAGTTTTTTATAAACTGGGGTATGAATAAATTTTTATTATGAACTGATCGAGTTATAATATTATGATTGATTTGGCCGATATCTTTTTGGTTAGCATGTGCCCAAAGAACAGTTTTATAAATATAAACTTGCCTAACAGTAAAAATTTCAGTTTCTTTATATAAAAGATCGGTAGAAAAATCCCTTTTTTTGTAAAATAAGATTTTTAACAAAGTATTTTGTGTGGTTCTCAAGTCATGAAGTGCGTTGTCATACAAACCACCCCATACACCAATACAATAGCGGATAATCGATTCCACTAGTGCTCCATATACAATTAATTTAAGTTTCTTATTTAAAATATCTCGAAGTTGATAAAATTTGTATACAAGCCCTCTCAGTCTTTTATTTAAATAATGAATGTGCTCTTTCCACTTTAAATGTTGGTCTACAAATATACCTAGATATTTAACTTGTGTAGTGCGTTGTATATTGGAGCAATTACATTGATCAGAATTACAGTTTGATATGTGCAATTTTAAAAAGTCGGTTAAAGGTTGATCAACAGATGTAGCAAAAAAAGTAAGAAAGAAGGTTTTACTTGTGTTAAGACTGAGCGTTTTTATAAACCTCATCCCATGAATTCCCCAGAAATATTAATGCTTTGTCGTCAGCGTAAGATATAATCTCACCATGAAAATTTAATATAGTATATATGCTGTTAATATATATGAGAAATAATATGGGACCCATTACAGTACCCTGAGGTACACCCCTCGTTATAAGTAATGGGTCACTTAATATACCATTAATTTTAACTCGCTGAAATCGATCCATTAAATAATTACTAAATATTGCCAAAGCCACACCTCTTATGCCAATTTTTTTCAGTCTTTTCAATAGTATTTTGTGATCAACGGTATCAAAGGCTTTGGCGAGATCTAGGAATATTGAGAGAAATTTTTTCTTATTATTTAAATTATCAATAATAATTTTATAAAAATCAATTACAGCATTTTCTGTACTAATTCCCTTCCTGAATCCGTATTGTCTCTTATTGAGAAGTTTGTTATTTTCTAGGAAATTCATGAGGCGAGATTTTAAACACTGTTCAAAAAGCTTAGCTAAATTGCTGATTACAGATATTGGGCGATAGTTAGTGGTTAATTTTTTATCACCGGACTTGAAAACGGGGGTGATTGTTGACTCCTTCATGGCTTTGGGGATTTCACCTTTCTCTAAAATTAAATTAAATATGTGTTTTATATATATATATATATATAATATATAAATTTGTGAATAGATTTGATAGTGTTTACTGATAAACCATCAGGACCAGGGGCTGATTTATTGTTCAACTTAGATATGTGCTTTATTAGTTCATTTTCTGAGACAGGATTTAAAAATATTGAATTTAAGGCTGTTTTTTCTTGACAATGAACCGAGTTGTTAGTGACGTCAATGTTTTTTACCATGTTTTCACCAACGTTTGTGAAAAAAATATTGAAATAATCTGCTTTATGTTTGTCGTTATTAATTTTATCACCATCTAAATTAATAATATCGTAATTCTCTTTTTTGTTACATTTATTCTTATTGGTAGCCTGATTGACTACATCCCATGTTTTTTTGAAATCATTTTTTGCATTTTTAAGTTCATTTTCATAATATTCGTTTTTTGTTTTCTTAATTTATTTAACGTATTTCTATATTTTTTATACTCATATTGAAGATTTTCAGAAAAGTTTTTATTTAGTTCTTTTTTTAAATTATCCCTATGCCTAATTGCCCTAACTAGCCCTATTGTTACCCATGGTTTTAGCTTAACATTTTTATTATTTTTTCTTTTAATTATTTTATTACATTTATTTATATAATTTTGTAGCTTTACTATAAATTCCTTGAAACAGTTTGGACTTTTTAGTTTTAGCTACCTCAAAAAACCCTATATACCAACTTTTACAAAAATATTGTAAACATTTTAAAATAATCACCCCCACGGGAGAAGTTAGAAAAAAAAATTATCATCAGATTCAGTTAAAGCAAACTGAAAACCCCCAATATACTATTTTTTACTAAAATATTGTAAATATTTAAAAATTACATGCCTTAAATGTTTCACAGTTTTTAATTGAGCAACCTCGTATCTCCAGTACAGGGTTACCACTTGGAAATAATAGTTACTGTAACTAACTCGTATCTCCATAATTCTAATTTTTGACTCAAGTAACTAATAATTTTGCAATCTTTTATGCTTGAAGGGTCCACAAGAAATAACTACACTTATATTTGTCTATATTACAATAAAAAAAATAAGAATTTTAAAGTTAACCGGTTTTTTGTGTCCCCTGAAAACCTGTGAATTTGGAGATACGAGGTAGTTAAGGTAACACGACGATATGCCTTATAGCGCTCTTAGCTATAATTTTTATTCCGTATAATTGCCTATATTCCTTATTCTGTTGACCTATTTACTTTTTGGAAATTCAAAAGTCAATTTTGTCGACTTTTTGCCAAAAATGCAGGTCTTCTGACCCATAGTGCACATGCGAATAGAAACTAATTAAAACATGTTACGCATTTGCAAATAGAAATGAATTAAATCGGATACGCATTTGCAAATAGTTGCTAATTGAAAATGATATATCGCATATGAGAAAAAAAACGAATTAAAATATGTTAGGCATTTGCAAATAGCCACTAATTAAAAATGATATTCTGCTTATGCGAATAGAAACGAATTAAAATATGATAGGCATTTGCAAATAGCCGCGTCGTGTGATACATCATTTTAAAGCTTATAAAATTCTCTATTTAACCATATATATTTTAATTTTTTTAAACATTATTTTGGGGGTTTAAAGTAACGTTAGAGGTTGAAAATAGGTATTTACGCATAAATTAAAAAAAAAATCAAACAATTTTTGAAAAATTAATAATTTTACGTTGCAAAAACGTAAATAATTATCTTAGACTATTTTTAATTGATATAAATAAACATTTACGAAAAAAATCTTAAAAAGTAGGATTTTTTAGCAAAAAAAAAATTAAAACTTAAAAACTTTTAAAAAATGTATAAAAATTAAAAATTATACATAGTTGAATAGATAGTTTTATAAGCTTTAAAATGATGTATCACAAGACACCCTTTCTATTAAAAAAAATTCCCCACATGCCCTCCTGCCCACATTTTAAGAGCTGGAAATATAAAATGTATGCAATAAGATCGTTTGGGTTGTCTTATTTAAGTGTTCCAAATTTTTAGTCGATATCTCAACTCGTTCAAAAGTTGAGAGGGAGGGTTAACTTTTACCGCACGGTATAATAACTAAATGTACTAAATGTCCGAGAACGACTATAAACTAAATAATTAAAAACCTTTTTTCTTCAAATTAATCAAGTTAATCAAGTATTTTTGAGGTCGCTGAAACCGAATCCGTTGTTAGAAATTCAATATTAAAATTACAAAAGTAAGATGTATTACTTATATTAATCCACATCTAGAAAGCTTTTATTTCGTTCCAGCGACCTTGAAAATATTTGATACTAATTTTCGGTATAAAATATTGACATTTTTAAAATTTAGACGCCATCCATATTGGATCTGCCACGAATGCACTCTGGACCAGAATTTTTCTTGCGCGGCCAAAATTAACGAAAATCGACTTTTGATTTTCCAAATAAGGATAAATCAGTTGATTTAGGGATAGTTGAGGCCTTTATTACCAAATTAATTTTCCCATAAAACAAATACTTTTTTGTCGGCAGCAGTTCAAACTGAAATACACATAGTAGGTAATAAATAGTAATTTGAGTAAAAAGTTCAAAATATGGATAAGTTTAAAAAACTAATATAATATACACTGCCGCACCTTAAATTCCGGACACCTAAAAAATTGACATTTTTAAATTCAAATATTTCGAAAAGTAAATAATGGATTTGACTGATTCTTTTTTTGATTTATAGCTTAAACATTCTCTACTTTTGTTTGTTTTAAGAATTATTAATGTTTTTTTTTTTCGTATTAACAGCAACAAATAATGTACAACGATGTTTTTCACCCCATCTTCTAGGACTTGCATGGTACGCCCCTGCAACTGTTTATCAAATTTTTAAAGTCTTTCTTATTGCCGCAGTTTTAATGAATATTTTATTTTTATTTTTTTATATTTTTACTTCTGGTTTAGGAGATATCAGGAATTTCCTGAAAGTTATTATTTTTTCAGCTATCTTAAAAAGTACTACATAAATTAGATTGATGCTGTGCTTTAAATTTGAAGCTTAACCGAGTTACGTTTTTCTTCTAATCAAGTTTATTAAAAACATAAATTGAGTTTTAAAAACTTGAGTAGAAGAAAAAATACGGTCACTCCGTCCGGCGGCAGTTCTGCGAAATCACCGTTAAGCCTTCGTCAGGCGGCAATAGAAAGTTGCCCCGGGATGAAGAAACTGTAGAAGAAGAAGTAAAAGATATGAGCTTCAAAAAAAAACTCTGCTGATTTAGTACTTTTTGACTTATCTGAAAAAATGACAACTTCCAGGAAAATGCGGATCTCCTAAACCAGAAAAAAAAAACGGACACCTTGAAAATCGTTGTTTTAATTACTGAGAAACAATAGAATGTTTTAAATTGTACTTAACTAAGTGAAATTTTATGTTGACATTTAAAAAAATGGAACAAAAATATCCCTTAACAAAAAAAAATAAAAACCGCAAAAAATTGAAATGAACGTTTTTATGAAAACTTAAAACAATAAAATAACACGATAACAAACTAACACAAAACAAAATTAATAATTAGTATTACCACCACGAGCTCTAATAGCCTCCCTCAAACGACGTGGCATGCCTTGAATGAGGGGACAATGTTCTGTTGGAATATTTGTGCCCATTCTTCTTGCAATGCCACTCAAGTAAGAACTGCCGTCGGACGGAGTGACCCTATTTTTTTTTTCTATTCAAGTTTTTCAAACCCAATTTATGTTTTTGATAAACTTGATAAGAAGAAAAACGTAACTCGGTTAAGCTTCAAATTTAAAGCATAGCATCAATCAAATTCATATAGTACTTTTTAAGTTAACTGAAAAAATTAGCACTTTCAGGAAAATCGTGATATCTCCTAAACCAGAAGTAAAAATGTAAAAAAATAAAAAAGAAAATATTTATTAAAACTGCGGCAATAAGAAAGACTTTAATAATTTGATAAACAGTTGCAGTGGCGTACCATGCAAGTCCTAGAAGATGGGGTAAAAAACATAGTTGTACATTATTTGTTGCTGTTAATACGAAAAAAAAATAATTCTTAAAACAAACAAAAGTAGAGAATGTTTAAGCTTTAAAACAAACAAGAATCAGTCAAATTCATTAATTAGTTTTCGAAATATTTAAATTTTAAAAATGTCAATTTTTTAAGTGTCCGGAATTTAATGTGCGGCAGTGTATGTAATGTATACTCCGCTCATTATCTATCTGATTCGTTTCTTGTTGTATGGTTGGCAGAATAAATTTAGTTCCCTATGTAAGGTTGCTATCTTGTTTCAAATTCAATGTCAGTTGAATAATCAAAAAATTATATTGACGTTTATAAAAAAATCCAAATAATTTGATTTAGCAAGAATAAATAACAATAAAAGTCCTTAAAAAGGAAACTAAAGCATCAATCTATAAATATTTTGTTTAAATGAAGCAATATAATGCAGTGCTCAATAAAATTTTAATTTAAACGCTGTAACAGAAAAATTTTAAGTTAAAATAATACTGCCAGTATTATACTGGTCCATAATTTTATTCAAAAAATATAATTTGAAGTATGGAATGTAAAATAATTATAGCACATTATGAATATAAACTTAGTTTTATTATAATTTTAAACAAACCTTCACTTTTTAAAAAGATATTTTTATTTTTAAGACGTAAAATGTCAGTCCATTTAACCTAAATGTTAAAAATTGTCAAAAGCACAATGAACAACAAAAATATCACTAAAAGTCATTTTTAAACCACTAATCATAGTTTCCTTGACCCAATTTATTACTCAGAGTTTAATGTAGTATAATTTAATGCAATGCAATGCAATATAATATATAATATAATATAATATAATATAATATAATATAATATAATATAATATAATATAATATAATATAATATAATATAATATAATATAATATAATATAATATAATATAATATAATATAATATAATATAATATAATATAATATAATATAATATAATATAATATAATATAATATAATATTATTTGTAAATCAAATAAAATGTTTGCTGTTTTTTTGAAACGTGTTGATTAATAAAATTTAATGTTAAAGCAACACAACTATGTTAAAGTTAATCTAAAAATTAAGGATTTGTCCGATTAACATTATATTATATTTTATCAAAAAAAAATATTTTATAGGAAAGTGCGTACAAATTTAAATTTAAATACATCAATTTGTAGCTTATTCTATGGCAATCATGGTAGGGGTGCACATTTTAGCACATATTGATAATATAAGTTATAATACAATAATTATTATTTAATACTGAGTGTATAAAAAACTAAAGGCACATTTCATATTTCAGATTTTTCAGACTATTTTTTTTTTATTAACAAAAATATGTTTTTTTTTTAACTACCCAACTATGTTATCTAGATAAATCCGATGGTATCAAGTTATTATAAATAATACCAAAATAGCGTCGAATTTAATTTGTTGACTCGACAATGTTCGGTAGGTAAATAAAATTATGAAATGGACTATGTTGGTAGTTATAAAAACATATATATATATATATATGTATTATGTTACAATGAAATCACATTAATTCAATTAAATTTAATCAAAAACTTTTGTAGCCTTGTTCTCTTTTAAAAGCTGATATTTGTACTAGAACGTAAAAAGCTCACCAGGTGAGCTATGCAATTGACCCCTTCAAAGATTAGATTTATAAATATTTTGTTTTCAACAGCTTATTTTTCAGACTTTTTTATTAATATTTACTTTAACCCCTTTAGAGTTTAGTTTTTTTTTTAATTATTTTTTCCAGGGGCGTAACTAATAGGTGCTCCCTAATACAGGGTGTTTCAGAACTCGCGTAGAGAATTATAAAGGTGATTCTACATACAAAAATAAGAAAAAAAGTTCCTATAAAGGTTGGTCCGGAAACGAGCCCTAAGGGAGCTACGGCCCTTCTAAAAGTGCCCCCAAAAAAGAGTTTTTATTTAATATCTCTTTTACCCTATTAATCACAGTAAAGAATTTTTGCACATGCCTTAACACTGATAAAGGTTATCATTTTCTGTTATTTTTATTTGGTAATTTTAACCAGGGACGTGCAAAATGGGGGGGCATGTCACTTTTTTGCCCCATACTTTTTTATCTTAAATTTATCTACGCGAGTTCTGGAACGCCCTGTATATCTATAATTTTGTTAGTCCGCCCCTGGTTACATATTACATTTTTTCATGCCATGAAAACATAGTATTTATTGATTGTATGTATACCCTGAACAAACTACGCTTTGTCAAAGCTTCGTGAAAGCTTTGTGAAGCTCTGTTTTTTTTTAACGCATCTTTGACGAAGCTTTCACAAAGCTTTCCCGAAGCTTTGACCAAGCGTAGTTTGTTCAGGGTACTGCCGAGTTGTATACTACTCGTAGCTAGAGTTAAAAATGCATGTCAATAAGTTAAACCGTTCCCAAGTTGAGAGGTGAGAAATATTCTAAAAAAGTCCTTTAAAATTGCCTAGTTCCTTTAGGAAGCGATTTAGCATAAAAGTTCAGAGAAACATGTGTCTCATTTTGCTTTATCATTTTGAAAAATTTCAAAATTTTGGAAATCCTTGTATTCGTGAAAAAATTTTTTGCGTATATGTTTCGTGACGTTATGTCGATATAAACCAATTTCAAGCAAAAAAAAGATTGTCGGTCGATCGTTCTGTCGGGGAAATGTTGTATCCACGATAACTTAAGAACGCTTTAAGCTATAGACTTGAAATTTGGCATACAGGTATGTACCAAACGTTCTCGCTCGGGATTGTTTTTGGTAAATATTGGGGTGGGGTAAGGGGCAAATGGGGTAAACACAATAATTTTTCACAAAAATTTGAAAATTACTATATAGGGGTTTTTGAGGTTGATGAAATCAAATATGATAATAAAAAATTTCTAACTCCACCTCCACGGGGGTAAATATTTTTAAATATTTTCAATATTTCGAAACTGAATTTGATAATAACATTTTCCTAATTCTACCACCTAAGGTAGTTTTTGTGGAAATTGGTAAATAGGGGGTTTTGAGGTTGCTGAAAGTAAATCTCATAATAAAAAAATTCCAACTTAACCCCTGAGGGACGAGGGGTAGTTTTCGTGAAAATTGGTATAAAGGGGTTTTTGAGGTAGCTAAAAGTGAATCTGATAATAAAAACACTCAACCCCCTGGAGAGTGGGGGGTAGTTTTAGTGAAAATTTGTATATTGGGGTTCTTGACGTTGCTGAAAGCGAATCCGATAATAAAATATCCATTTAACGCGCGGAGGTGAAAAATGGGAAACCGATTTTACTGGGCAGTGAATTTTGACTGGAAATCTGGTTTCTATGAAAATCGACTGATTTTTTAAAAAATTGTTAAAAAAAAGGTTATTTTGAAGTCCAACTAAATTTTGTTTCCAAATCGCTTGATAGTGCACCGTGTTTTGTTGGCAGCACAGTCTTTGGCATTATTTTGTGATCGGTATTTTTTCATGGTGGAATTTCTCAGATTTATGGCCAAAATAGGGGGAAACAAATGTAACGCAATCGAAATAACGAATAGTAGATCGTTTTTCACTTTAGTGCATGTAAAAATAAAATTCCTAGTCTCTCTAAAGTCATAATTAATTTTGACTAGTACCTTAAGCTTTGACTTTTTTTAAGGAAAAATTTACTTTATCGGCTACCAAAAAATACCTTACTTTTAAGCTGACAATTTAACCTTTTCCTGAAAATAATTACTAAATGTTATACTTCATGTTCATTCTAGATGCGCATTTTCGAGCGTTACGCCCATGTTAATGATATAGGAAAATAGCGTTACAGGGGGGTCCAAAATGATCAAATGTTGCGTTACGTAATACTTGAACGTTCCCTAAATAAATAACCATTCAATCAGTGTATTACTCAAAGGTATATTGTTACCGCCAATTTTAAGCAAAAAATGTAATATTTTTGTAATCAGTCACTTTTAAAACCATTTTCATGCAGTATTTTGAAACTTTTAACGTATACGGCTGCCATATTGGATCCGTCATTTTGTTTTCAAAAAAATTAATAATCGTTTTGGAATCAGCGACCTCAAAAATCCCATATTCATAATTTTAAATAAAAATTTGCAAACTTTTAACCTCGCTTTTAACATTTATGTCCGCCATATTGGAACCGTCATTTTATTTAAAAAAATAATATTTTTGTAATCAGCGATCTCAAAAATCCCATATTCATAATTTTAAACAGTTTTTTTTAACTTTTAAAATTGAATCCACCATTTTATTTAAAAAAATATCATTTTGGTAATCAGCGACCTCAAAAATACCATATTCATAATTTTTAATATTCTTTTTAAAACCTTTGAACATTTATGTCCGCCATATTGGATCCGCCATTTTTTTTTTAAATAATATTATTTTTGTAATCCTCAAAAATCCTCAAAATTCCTGATATAGAGCTAAATTGCAATTTGACCAGCTTTTTCGAAAATTCCACTACTGTGGATTGGTATTTTGAATTGATCGGTATTTCGACATGAATACACTATTCGTGCCGAAGTAAAAATAATTAGTAATCAATTTCACATTCAAGCGATTACTTTATCTTGAAAAACCTCGCTGTATACATTATAGTTTTCATTTAAATAATTACACAGGTCTCTTTTGAAAACTTTTTGAAGGCTTACGTTGCGATCTTATACAGTGCATGTCAAACGTTCAAGAAATTTGTAAAATTTAAATAACAACCCCAATTATTTTTTGGTATATACTTAATATTTTTAGGGACTGGAGTGTGCCCCCATGGGGGCAAGGAAGGATTTCAAAGCTTATGAATTTCTCTATTTGACCATATATTTTATATATATATTTTTTTTTTGTGTGTTAAAAAATCATAGAGTATAATTTTTAACATATTATTTAAAAAAGGAAATCTGCCAAATCTGGCCAATCGTTTTTATTCGCAATTTTTTTGATATTATGTATCAGAATAATCGTTTTTAGAAATAGAAATAGGTATTTTTTATTTAAACTAGGTATTTGATTTAATATCAAAAGTAATGGACGTCACGTGACCCTTTATTGCGAATAAAAATCACTGTCATGGTACATTTTCTTTCCATGCTGTAAAATAAAATTTGGAGTATTCATAAAGGCGCCTTTTCACGGAGCAATTTGTACGCAGATTTGGCGCTATGCAATTTTGTTGCAAGAATGATTCAGTCACTGCGCATACCTTCAGGCAACTGATGCTATTTTCGATCCGTCAAATTATTAGAACAAGTTCTATTTTTCGACGATTTACACGCAAGATTTATAGTTATTTTCGTGGTACCAACCTGGAAAAAAGTCACCAAATCGATTTCTTTTTACTAATATAGTAGCAACTTCAAATGTCAATAATAATTATTATTAATAATAGGCCGGTCTGTCTAACTAAAAAACTCCCCTGAAAAAACAAATGCTAGGTTATGTTTTTGTCAACAAACGCAGAGACACCTTTAAATTGTCTGGTTGGCAGCACTGTTGAACTTTCAATATATAGCGTCAAACTTGCGTACGACTTGCTCCGTGAAAAGGCAAATGAATGTGCAATTGTCCTCATGCTATATCTGGCAGCAAACTTGCATAGCACCAAAATTGCGTACAAATTTCTCCGTGAAAAGGCGCCTTAAGTCCAACTAAATTGTCATTTTCGGATCTATATTTTTTTTGAATTTTCTTTTACTTAAATAAAAACCTTATGGCATTTTTATGATAATTATATATATGTTTCTTCATAAATGTATTAGTTTAATAACATATAATTGTTATACAATTAAAATTAACAATTAATAATAATTATTTATTGTAACCGGCTATGTATTTTATATGTATTTGACGTCACGACTCCGATGTCTAAATAATCAGAAAAGACATTAGAGCCGCCAGACCTTTAAGGTGAAAATTTTTAAAATCCCGCCGTGGTTGTCACTAAAAAAAATGTTATAAGAAACACTCTTATAAGAAAGCAAACTTACATGCAAAGAAAACTTACATGCAAAGGGAAATATGAGACAACAATACTGCCCTGATAAAGTTAAGGGCAGTAAGTGACATTGGTCAATAGCGGCGTTTTCAAAATATTACATCAGGGTTGACATGAAAACGCCGCTATGCGACAATGTCACTTATTGCCCTTTACTTTAACAGAGCAGAATAGTTACTATAAACTTACGAAAAGCAAATTTGATGTAGGCCTGTGTTATTGAATTTTAAGTACACTCAAATATGCATGTTTTTATTGCTTGTGTGTTAAAAACAATGTTTTACATTTATTTTTTAATAAACACTACTAATTTATGACGCAAAACAAGAGTTACAACAAGACGACAATCTGGATATTTTTTATAAATTTACATAACTTTTATTTTTCCCAAAGAGTCTTGCAGTAGGAAAAAAATTAAGAAAAATATTTGCTTTTTCCTACAATCTAGTTACTAGTTAGTGCTTATTTTCCGCCCGGCTATTTTTGATATCGCTGATTTCAAATAAAATAACGAAAAAATAAAAAAAAATCCGCGTCACTAGGGTGGTCCAATTTTTTTTTTTTCGATCTTTATAAAAATGTTTATGTAGACCAATGTTCATGACTTAAAAAGTCAATATGGCGCATCGGTTTTTTAACCTAATCTGTATTTGCACGAAATTAGGGCTATTTTTTTGCAGAGTCATCAGTTTTGGAGTATTTAATACTTAAAGTTAAATCATTTAATATGATAAATATATAATCAAACCTTAAAAAAATCTTTATTTCAAGATCTTAAGCCATCTGTAAAATAAACTAAATTTTTTTAATCATAGAATATTCTTTTAGATGGTACACCTACCGTAACTTTTGAACGGGATGAGATACAAACTTTATATTTGGAATATGCCGAGGGGTTTATTTATTAAAAAAAAAGTGTACAAGGATTGTGATTGTGGAAGATTGTAGAGAATTGTGGAGGATTGTAGATGATTGTGAAAGTATAATTGTCAAGGATTGTAGAAGATTGTTGGATAGGCGTACAAGGATTGTCCAATAAATAAACCCCTCGGAATATGCATATCACACAACCTAAATTATCATTTGCCATATTTTTCAATTTTTTATTCGGTAAGGGGACAGTGGTGTACAATATAACTACTAATTAATTTTTTAATATTTTTTTAAAGATTTTTTTTCTTCAAAATTTATGAAATTTTTGAAAAAATAATTTTCAAATTTTTGCGTAAAAAGGTCCAAATAGTTAATACATGGTGTATTATCACGTTAAGACTAATTTAATTATTTATCATGTTCAGGTAAATTTTTTAATATTTATGCACAAAATAATAAAAATTTGAATAATTTTGAAGAAAAAAAAAATCTTAAAAAAAAATATTAAAAAACACAGTTAAATAGAGAATTTAAGTTCTTTAAAATGACGTATGACAAGACCCAGGGTGCCATTTGAAATATGGTCCCAGAATAAAAAAAGTGACAAAAGTCTGCTTTTTTGCATAGGGCCATTTTTTGCACCGCTCAAAACCAGCAAATATGCAAGCTATAGATCTTCAAATTCGTAAAAATGTTCGCCTGCAGCGCTGGGGCTTTCTTACATTTTGTTTTATTTAAGGTCTTAAAACTTAAACGTAAAAATTGTAAAAAAATTCGCCTTCGGGTCTAAAGCTTTCTTGTATTTAAGTGAAAATTTAATTTTAACACTTTTAAAATTAAAATATACTATGAAATTTGGAAAAAGAACTTTCTTGCATTTGTATGAAATTTAAAATTATACTACTGTTTTAAAACTTTAGACCATCATAATTGTAAAGAAATTTTCCTGCGGCGCTACGGCTTTCTTAAGTTTTATTTTAAATTTATGTTTTTAAAACAGTTTACATTAGATTAAAAAAAAGTCAGAAGTTAACAGAATTCGTATAAAATATTGCCTGCGGCGCTAACTTAGTTAATCAAGGGCTGACGACCATTTTTTTAGTCGTCACTTTTTTGTGCTTTTTAAATTATTTGTATTCTAAATGTAATATTTCAGGGTTCCCACCAACCCTGGAAAACCTTGAAAACCTGGAAAATGCATGGAATACCTGGAATTTAACAGTTTTTCTTAAAAAAAAAACGGTTTTTTTCCCTGGAATTTTGTAATAGCACCTGGAATTTAACATAAAAAAATATATTTTCTTATGTTAAATTCTAATTTGTTCAAGAAAAATTTTTTTTAGGTAATGATAAAAAAGCAAATTGAAGCTTCAAGTCTCTAGTTTTAAGATCCTAAAAAGTATTAAAATATTTTTATCATTGACCGTTTGTGAGTAATCATCAAAAAAATCAACGGTAAAACAAATTTCCAAATTTTTGCTTGCCTTTCAAAAAGTCCACGGTCTTCAATTTTGTATTCTTTGTGATTTTGTCCCAAAGCTCTTCTAGATTGATTCTTCTTCTTTAATTTGAGCGCTAAAAAAGCTCTGTACGATTATTTTATGCTGAGTTATCGGCGTTAAAAGCAAAAATGACACTTTTAAATTTGAAATTACTCGGAAACTACCAACCGTACAGAAAATTGGTTCTGAAAACTATCTTATCAATTTTTCTTTTTTTTGAAGATTAATTTTTTTTGTTAATTATCCATATTTTTCGTTAATTATGCATATTTTTGTAATAAAAAAATGTTAATTATTGAACAAAGAAAAAAAAATAAAAACATTTTCATAAAACTTTTTTTTTACAACATTCACAAGCATACAGATTCAGATATTTTTTTTTGTTTAAAAATAATACTTAAGTATTATATACTAAAACTATTTTACTATACCTGGAATATTAATAATTTTTACCTGGAAAACCTGGAAAATGCCTGGAATTTGAATGTCAATTTCTGGTGGGAACCCTGTATTTGTTTATTTTCTATACAATTATTCTTTTATATTTTACTAATTTAAGAAAATTTCTGTATAATTTCGCCTAATGGGCCATTTTAATTAGTAAAAAAACTATGCAAAAATTTTCGCCTGCGGCGCCATTTTAATTTTTTTCCAGATTTGGGAAAAAATATGTGGAGTTCCCATTTCGTTTCGTTTTAATTCAATTTTTTTATAGAGTGCGTTTAATATACTAGACATATACAAGTATCACCAGAAAAAGTTGAAGCGAAATTCAAGAGGTCGAGCTTTTGGCTAGGGTAATAATTCATGAAATCACTCATCTTGTAAACTGTAAGCAACAATAAAGGCCCTTTTCTTGCAGAGTATACATATACGTATAATATACGAGATAATATATATATATATACCTCCCCCATTTAGGTTTTTTTTATAAGTACATATGTACTCGTTTTAATAAAACTTTGCAGTTTGCTGGGTCTGCCGCCTGTCTGCCTAATAATAATATACGTCAATCGTTAAAACCGGAAAATTTGGAACAAATTTTAATAATAATTTTTTTTAATACCACATACTAAATTTATAATTGAATTATGAAATGCTTAATATTTTTTTTGTATTTCATGCAATGATAACACCAAGAATCTGCGGGGAACCCAATTTGAATTTGCGCCACTGAATAAAAGTTCTATATCGCTGGTCTACTTCTAATGTGGCGTTCCCACAAAACACGAATTTTACAGGGCAAACAAATAACTGCTTATCTCGTTTAATTTAAGGTACTGAGTTGATGTACTGTCAAATGAATTATTAAAAACTATTTTCGAAAATTTTATTAATTAATCAAAACGTAACTGCCTTGATTTTAATTATATGTTAAATGTTATAGTTAACATAAAATCATAAAATGTCATGAAATTACCCAATTTGTCATAAAATCGTCATATAATAAAATAACTGTCATAAAAGTCATAAAATTTCATAAAAATACTTATTCTTTTTACTTTAGAGCGACCTGGGAGAGAAGTTTTTTTGTTTTTTGTGATCTTGCAATTTTATAAAATTTTGAATTTCAACACTGTTTTAAAATTAAAATAGACCATCAAAATTGTAAGAGTTGTTGCTTGCAGCGCTTGGGCTTTCTTCAGTTTTTTTTTTTAATTTAAGATTGTAAAACTTACAATATTTAATGAAAAAAAAAACGTAAGTTCGTAAAAAATTTCCTCTGCGGCGCTAACTTAGCTAATGAAGGTCTGACGACTATTTTTTAGGAGGGGCGTCACTTCAGCCCCCTGTACAAGTGCCGTAACTAAATTAAGTTTTGGAAAAATAGGGAGCTCGGGAAAAATGTTTCCCCGGGGCTTCGACTGGCTCGGTCTGGCCCTGGCTAGAGATAAGTGCTGTAGAATAAGGATTTAAAATGGAAGATTTGCGCTTTTTTGTCCAAATATTTTGTCATAAAATTTGTCATAAAATGCCTAAAATTGTCATAAAATCATAAAAAAAATCTGAAATTTTTCGGTGGGAGTCCTGAGTTAAAGAATCGCCTGATTTTAATATGGCGTATTAAAAACAAAAATAAAATTTAAGTGATTTGGGATTAACCCAGGAAACCAGATGATATCCCCGACGTACTAGACGTCAGTTTTAGATCATATTTATGACGTCAAATATACGACACATATCAGACGTCGACAAAACATCAGTTTTTGGTCAAATTTTGACTTCATCAAAATTGTACGTCGCTGGGACGTCAATTTAATGCCGACCCTGGTAGAATAATACATATATCTAACTTAACATAACATTAGATTAGTGACATTTTTATGTTTAGTCTCAAACGTTATACAAAAACGTTATAAAATAAATAAATCTAACCTTAAAAACTAACGTTTGACAAAAACGTTATAAAATATAAAAATCTAACTTTAAAAGATAACATTTGACAAAAACGTTATAAAATACATAAATCTAACTTTAGTTTCCTAACTAAATTCTAACCTTATTCTAACTTTAAATATTTTTTAAATTTCCATTATTAATACGTCCACTATAGTAAAAAATACTCATTTCAGACAGCTATGTGCCTAGGTTTGATAATTATTTATTATTTCTATAATAAGTTTAAAAAAATATCCTCCAAAAAGTCAATATTATAGTAAGTCTGGCAACACTGTACTAGAATTAAACAAATATTTTAAGATTATGAATGTATAAATAAATATTAACTAACTAACTAATAAAGTAAACGTATTTATCGAAGTATAACAGCATGCTAGCATATTACACGAAAAATATTTAGGGCCACCTAAAAAGATGGCTATTTTATAAATAAATTAACGAAATTATATTTAAAAATATTATGATTACTAAAATATATTAAAATTTATTTATATGAATAAATTTGTCTCCAGCTGCCATTTTATGATGCAGATGGAAATTTCCTAGTTGGCCACGCCCCCTTCGAAAGTTAGAAATTAAACGTACTTATAACGTATTTCTAACTTAAAAATCTAACGTTAGATTTTAACGTTAAAAAGCGGGACATTTGCACATATTTTATAATGTACTTTTATACAGTTTTCTAACGTTAGAAAAACGTTATTCTAACGTTAAATTTCCACTAGGGGAGGCTATAGGACCTGGTGTTTTCTACCACTAAAAAAAAATTTAAAATTTATATATTGATTAAAAATTAGCTCAGCGGTCTAAGGCATCGATATAGCATTGACACTGAGCCAATGATCGTGAGTTCAAACCTCACTGGCGCCGATTGCCTTTTTCAGTTAATTAATAATTGAAATTTGGCGAAGGCGTACTCCCTAGATATATTGGTTCGAAAGTCAATTAAAGCCGGTGGTTCTACTACTAGCCCAAACAAGTTCTGGACTTAGGGGTGGTTTAATTAAGTAGAATAGTACGAGGTTAAAAACAAAGAAATAACGTCATGTAGGTCAGTTAGTGCCCAATAATTGACGTCAAAAAGACGTCTTTTGGTTTCCTGGGAACTGAGGCTTACCATATATTTTCACATCATGAGCAGTTTATGAACCCAATGGCTCGAAAAAAACATTTTTGAAAATTTGTGGAATACGCCACATTAGCAGTAGACCAACGATATTGTACTAAAGAAAACTATTTGTTTCAGAAGATTAATTAAGCTGCCAAAATGAGTGACAATCAGTTATTAAAAGATCTACCTTCAGGGCCTCTGGACCATTACAGAAAACAGGCAAAATTTTGTTGGAAAAAAATGAAGCAGTTTATTGAAGATCCTGAGCTATTAAAAATTAAAGTAAGTAAATAAAAAATGCTTTAAAGTATAATTATTAATTAATTATTAATTAATCATAACATAAAAAAATATATTTTTGTCAAATTCTTTTATATTCGCGAATTCAGGATCCTAACTATGACACTCCTCTGCTGTAAAGAGGCTGAGTGCAACGAAGTACAAAAATCATCGTTTGCCTAAAAGAATCCAATAGTTTTGACAATTGGTAGAAATGTTGTTTGGGCCTTTCTGATGAACCTACCAAAAGTCCTGAACAATTGAAGGTGAGCTTGCGCCGTCATCGTGATTTTAAGGTAAACTTGGATTTTTTGCAATCACTTCTAAACGGTCCTTTTTTTAAATAGCTTATTACAAAAAATAAAGCTTATAAAATTCTCTACAAAAAGCTTATATAATTTTTTTTTTTGAATTCCTTAGTTTTTAGGGAAACAGTCAAAAATTGTGCAGATATCTTGATTTAAAGGTACACTTTACGAGTTTTTTGCAAATATCTTCTAAATGGTCATTCTTAAAATAAAAATGTTCATTATAAAAATAAAGCTTATACAATTCTCTACAAAATGATTATATTATTTTTTTCTGACTTACGTAGTTTTTGATGAAATAGGCAAAACTTGTGCAGATATCCTGATTTTAAGGTAAACTTTTTGATTTTCTTTGCAAATATCTTCTAAATTAGCCATTAAAAAAAAGGTTATTGTGAAAAAAGGTTATAAAATTGTCTGAAAAACACTATGCTTTCCCATTTTAAAAATTTTCCTGAAAAAAAATAATAAAATTTTTTGTTTCGCTTATTTTGGCGTTTGTTTACTTTTTATGTCGATAAAAATCGAGCAAAAAAAGCAAAAAAAACTGTTGGCCGGTTGGGTGTGTGGTTGATTGGTTGGTTTCTTGTTCTGTACAGAAATTTTAATCACGATAAGCCAAGGACGCTTTAAGCTAGAAACTTAAAATTTGTAACATAAATATTTTGGTCAAAATTGGTATATATGGGTTTTTGGGGTCGACGAATCTGAATCTGATAACAAAAAATCCATGCGAAAGCTTTTTAACTGGGCAGTGTATTTTTTTAATGACTATTTAGAAGATATTTGCAAAATACTCGAAAAGTTTACTTAAAATCAAGATATCGGCACAATTTTGGCCGATTATCCCAAAAACTAAACAAGTTAGAAAAAAGTCTAAAAAATTATAATATAGAGAATTTTATAATCTTTCTTTTTTATGATAACCTATACTGGAAATTCAATAAAAACTGCAGTGACTCATTATGAGTAGATATCAAAGAACTTTTACTTCAAGAAGTAATTTCAGACCAATGTTAATGAAGGTGTCATCTTTTTGTTTGTTTGTTTGTTTACTAACAGAAACGCGATACAGCTTTGTGGTGTAAAATGTAGATGTCGCTAGTCGACTTTCAGGCTACCTAGTAATGATGTTGCGTAGTTTCCACCTTATCATGAATTCAAATCATTATACTTAAATTAAAAATGTAAAAAACTTTATTTTGTATACTATAATTATGTTTAATAATATAGTATATTTAAATCTATTAAAATTAAACTACTAGTTCATATAAAACTCATACAGAACTAATGTTTGGACTTTTTAAATTAAAATTAATAAAATTTACAATAAAATATCCTAAGTATATGTTTCCAATCGGCAACACTGTACCCCTGTCAGTCATTTTACGACATTAGACTGTGAGTTTACACATTCATTCTCTCTTTACGCGTACTAAGTGTAAACAATAGTTACTCCCCACCAGCCCCTCACCGTAGATGGTTCATGCTTCAAACAAAGCATACGGTAGATTTCATCATGTTCCTTCTTGAGGTAAAAGTTCTTTGGTAGATATGATACCTCTGCTGTTTTCGTATAAGGGCTTTGCGAAGATTCGACGAAAATACGCGAGTCGCACCCTAACTGGTATGATCTTCGCCCGTTACCAAACATTCGCAACTGATTCACTACAGGTTTTATTGAATTTCCAGTATAATTTATTTCCAGTATAATTTATTTATTTAAGAATGACCATTTAGAAGATATTTGCAAAAAACTCGAAAAGTGTACCTTTAAATCAAGATTTTGGCACAATTTTTGCCCATTTTCTTAAAAACTAAGAATGTTGGAAAAAAGTTTGTTGAAAGTATTTTGTAGGGAATTTCATAAGCTTTCTTTAATGTAATGACTTTTTAGAAGTTATTTACAAAATTTTCAAAAGTGTACCTTAAAATCAAGATGGTGGCGCGAGCTCACCTTCAATTGTTCAGGCATTTTAATACGATCATCAGGAAGCTCTGGAATTGAATTTTTTTAAGGCAAGAAACCTTCGTTGCTTGGATAAACAGTAATATACGGGGTCACGGCGCCTGTCTGAGTGGATTTAGTTCAATCAATTTGCAACCCTATTTTTTTTTCATAAATTGATCTATAGGACCTATAGATCAATTTTACAAAAAATTAATAAAATCTACCGTTGCGTTCGTTTTTTATTTAAAAATATGTTTCTAAATATTAATTTTTTATCTATTTTTTTTATCAGTTTCTAGAATTTTATAGAGTGAAAAATAGATTTGGCTGTAAGTTATATGATCAATAGTACCATCCTCTGGGACAATAAGTCGGGATATAAAAGTTTTTAAGTCCTGCTAGTTTCAGAGCAGGAGCTGATCAAGGAGGTTGCTGCATGAAAATTTTGCTGTTTTCGGGCATCTATACAAACCTTTCTAACTTTTTTGGTTTTTAACCGCCAAGGTTTTGATAAATCTTTAGAAACACTCTTTTTAAAAATGTTAACATATGTTATTTGTTAAAACTGACAAAGGCCTCTAAACATGACAAAAATCGAAAAAAAAAATATTTTTTCCACAGTATTTTTTCTCCATAATTTTCTTTTGTGTTTTTATTTATATAAACCATGTATATGTGTAATGATATTCCATTATAATTTTTATAAAAAAAATCTAATATGAGAAAACTCTAGAACAAAAAAGTTGAAAAAAAAAATAAAAAAATTTAATTGCCATTTTGCATTGACTTCTGGATATATATTTTTAATTTAATTTTGCACAGGACATAGGCCCATATACCCCTAAGAGTATATCTAACATGTGCTCTGCAGAAATTTAAGAAAAAATGTTATGCTGAGCCAGAGTCACGTCTCCTAGACATTGAAACAGGATTTTTTTGATTTTTTCAAATTTTCAAAAAGTTGATATTTACAATTGGCTGTAGTTTCAAAACGAAGAAAAATACATATCCAGTTTTTGGATATTTTCTTAGGAACATATTGGCCCATGTCCTGTGCCAAATTGAATTAAAAAAAAATATCCAGTGTCAATGCAAAATGGCGTTGAAATGTTATTTTTTTATTTTTTTTCCAACTTTTTTAATATTTGTCCTAGATATTAGATACTTTTTTTTAAAATAATTCCTATAATGGAAGTATTGCACATATACATGGTTTGAATAAAAATAGAAATAAAAAATAATAAAGGAGAAAGTAATACGGTGGACAAAAAATTATTTTTTTTTCGATTTATGTCACGTTTGGAGGCTTTTTCAAAGAACTGAACAACAAACAACGTTAAATATTTTAACATTTTTAAAGAGATCAAAACCTTGGCGGTTAAAATCTGTATGTAGCAACCTTCTTGATCAAATCTTGCTCTGAAACTAGCAGGATTTAAAAACTTTAATATCAAGACTTATAGTCCCAGAGGATGGTACTATCGATCATATAACTTACAGCCAAATCTATTTTTCAATCTAATAAATTCTAGGAACTGACCGTCTAAAAAATTAATATTTAGAAACATATTTTTAAATAAAAAACGAACGGACCGGCAGATTTTTCTAAATTTTTGTAAAAATTATCTATAGATCTATAGGACGTCCTAAATGAATTTATTAAAAAAAGAAAGTATCCAAGATGATCGAACTAAAGCCACTCAGGGGTGGGGTGTTTTTCAAAGGTGACTCGCCCTTATAACTTTTTGTTCCTGGAGCCAAGGGCGGATTTAGGAGGGGGCATGGGGGCCATGCCCCCCCCCCAGCGAGATATATTAGCAATTAGCATAGAAATACCTTCAAATTTATATTTTTGGTAAATGCGATGCGCATTTTTGGATTATCCGCCCCTGTCTGGAGCTATAAGAATGAAATTTACAGGGTGTCAATAATACTATATTTTTAATTATAACACCTAATGGTTTTTTTTCACTTCCGGTTTAACTGAAAACGACCTCTACTTTTGATTTTTAAATGAAACATCCTGTATATTTTTACATAAAAAGTTTTTGTCAAATTTTGACAGCTTTTGTCATTTTAAACTAAATTTTGTTTTGGATTTTTTTATCTGAAAAGGTACTAAATCTATTCATACACAGGACCACAAAAAAAAAATAAAGTTAGTTTTTTATAAGCCAAACTATATTTTTTATACGTATTTTTGGGCGCTAAAAACGAATATGGCAATTTTTAAGTACGCTGCTCATGGAATATAGGTGGGAAGATGGACAATAGTTCTCTGAATCTGGACTATTGTTGTGTGAAATTACGGTATTTTTTTTTCATTAATATATTTATGTAAACATAGTTTCCCATCTAAACATTTTATTTTTACGGGATTGCGAGCATTATTATTACAGCCCCATTAATTTTTGTACTTGGATGGGGGAGGTCTTTTATTATCAAATTTGTTAAATCGCTAAAAAAACCTTGAGAAAAATAGTCTGATTAAGGGTATCAGACAATATTATGATATATTTATTTTGTGCAACGTTAAACCCCTCAGACTCCCCACCACTGGACATACAAAAATATATGCAATTTTTCATAAAGCATATGTATATAGTAGTAGGACATATATAAATTTTTGGCTGTATCTGTATTACTTATATAAAAATTTTAATGAAATATATCGGAAAAACACGAAAAAAGTGCCATACTTGAAGTTTGTCGCTCTGTAAAAAATTAACTAGGGTGTTTATTTAAAATCTGCAAGTTAGATATGAATCATTTTTATTTACCAATATTTTCATAACAAAAACTTTTTTTGAAATCTTGTGGATTTTTGTTTTTGCCTTGAATGCAAAAAAAAATCCAATCTGTGTTATATCTTAAAATGTTGAGGGTCAAGAATTTTTTTCATTGCCATATCGATACCCCCAAGCAACAAAGCCGTAACTCATATATTGTCATTTTTCATGACAGCTAAATTTCTAAAATATTTTTTTTTGTTATTTAAGGGTGGGTAAATGATTGAAGTGGAAAACGAAGTCATGTGATAAATCATTTGAAAGCTTATAAAATTCTTTATTTAACTGTTTAAGTATTTATTGTTTATTTACTGTTTGTTTCTGATAATATTCAAGTTTAGAATTTCTTACTTTAGTGATTTTAAGTAAACTTTTGCCTTAAGTGGACTGTGGAGAAACCTGAGTAGTACCACCCTGTGTGTCTTTTTTCAAGGCGTTTACCTATGAGTATAACTCAAAATGGGTCTAACTTGAGTTACATCCTTGTTGCTTGGGAGTGTCGATATTCGCATTCAGCGCCCAAAATTACGTAGAAAAAATATAGTCTTCTTTATAAAAAACTAACTTTATTGTTTTTTTTTGTGGTCCTGTGATTAAAAAAAAATTACTTTTCATTTTACACGAAAACTAAACTTGGAAAAACACATTTTTTGCTTTAACTTAATTTTTTGCTTTATTACGTTTATGGATCATCAATATCACTAGAGAGATTATTTGTTATTAATTATTATTATTTACCAAAAAGTTAATATTCATTTTCATAATCTCTATAAAATAATATAAGTTTGTAAAATAATATACGCTAAGTGCACTAACCTGACCTGACTTTGATTATGCTGCAAAGCAAACGCCGACACACGTGCGAGCGTATTACATATTATTTTTACAAATTTCTTTTGTTTAAAAGAGATAATAAAAATAAATTTGAATAAAAATTAAATTAAAATTCAAGATAGCGGACATCTCTTAATCAAATTACCCGGTGAAAACTAACAGAAGTGTTCAGTTACCATCCACTACTACCCTTTAAAATATCAGCCAGTGCACATTTATTGCCATTTACATGTATTATTTGATTGGACTACTTATAGATACCCTAAAAATGTCATTCTTTTATCTCCAGGAATAAAAAAGTTATAGCCACCTTTGAAAAACACCGGGTATATTGCCGTCTAAGGAAAAAAAAAATAGGTATAGAAATTATTTTTTAGATGGACGTTTGGGAGGCCCTAGAAAAAGACCCTATATTCCAAAGAATGGTAGAAAACCCAAGCACAGAAGAAATGAAAAGAAGAAGCGCCATACAATTAAATAAATATATTAAATATCAATTTTTGGGTCCCGATCTTATAAAAATGCCCTACAAGAGAAAGGTAAAGCCTAGGTATAATATAAACCTTCGCCGTTTTTTTAATTTGAATTATTTATACAGGGTGAAATAGGGTACAAAGTTTTAAGGGGCCATGCTACATCGAAAAATATGAAAAAAAATTCTATAATGGTTGGTCTGAAAATTAACCCTAAACGAGCTACGGCTCTACCAGGGGTTTTTATTTAATATCTCTGGAGCCCTATGAACTACAATAATTAATTTTTTCCACTACTAGCTTTAGAACATACCATTAGTTATCATGTTTTCCGTCTGTGAAATCAATTTAAGGAAATTCCTTAATATTTAGTGACCTTCCCCTCCCCAAAAAAAATCCCTCGTGTCACCTCTGTGAGTTTTAATCCATGGACACCCCATAAAATTTGGTTGTTTTCAATCCGATCAAAGTAATTTTTTTACAGCTTATACAATATATATATATTTCCAAAAATGACTACAAAATGCTATTCTTTTTTTTGCACTTAGGGAACGTTCAAGTAACGCAAATTTTGAGCATTTTGTACCCCCAACTCCCCCCCCCCCCTGTAACGCTATTTTCCTATACCATTAACATGGGCGTAACACTCCAAAATGACCCCCCCCAGTAGCGTTACGTAATACTTGAACGTTCTCTTATGGTTTCAGAAACTAAGTTATTTTTTTTTAATTACACCTCCTGTAGATTTTTGCATTTTTGAATCCGGAAAATAAATTTACATTAAAAAAATCATTTAAAAGCTTTTATTTTTTTAGTACGTTTTTTTTTTAATTTTTTTTATTAACATAAAAGATGTATTTTTTATAAATAAAATCTAACTTAAGTATTTGCTAAATGTGGGAAAATACAAATTTTATGTAAAAACCAAAATTTGGTATTTTTTAGTACTTTAATTTTTTTTTAAAACGGGTTTTCCTTCATAACTAATTTTTTTCAAATGGCAACCGGTTTGGAGACACTTACTTTTTTAGTGCGCTATTGCAAGGGCTACACAATGGCGTATTTTTTTTTCTTTCACCTTCGTTTTTTGGAAAGTAAGTCAATCAATTAAGTTTTTTTTAATAAATAATTAAATGTTTTTATTTATTAAAAAAAAACTTAATTATAATTAATTTTTTTGTAATGACACCCTGTGTGTATATATATATATATATATATATATATATATATATATATATATATATATATATATACATCACACTATCTATTTTGCTTCATTACATATTGCGGTCAAATTGCGTCCTGCAGAAGGAGCTAGTTTAGACATTATTGACCTAAAATATATTGTTTAAAAAAGGATTTCGAGTTGATTGGTATATATTTTATTGGAATTATCTTATTTTTCAAATATACATTTTTTTCATTATTGCCAATATTTTGACTCCGTTTATATTAGCGATCATTATGAATCCAACTTGTATATCTGGCTTTCATATTACCGACTATTTTACTTCCATTTCAACATACAACTTTCATAAGCTGCACTATTTTGCTTCCGCAACGTTGCCAAGCTTAACGTACTATTTTATAAGCAGTTCATTTGAAACACTGACAGACTATTCTGCATATATTTGAATATTATATTTTAATGGTTTAATTTATGTTTATTTTTTACCTGTCGTTTTAGTTGCTGGATTACTCATTTTATATACTTGTTCACTCGTTAAAAAACAAATAGCGAATAAAAAACCAATATATTAATAGCATCCATCCCTATCCAAAAAATTTAAAGGTACACAACCTGGATTTACACTAGTATAGTCAATTCAAACAATAACTATCTTTTTGGGGATTATTAATGTAGGTTTATTATAATCCCCCCAATGTTCCCGGGGCAACTTAAAACATGACATGTGAACCGGGCACTTTATTGGTTATTTTAGTTCCAAATTTAAATGTAGCATAGAGTATAAAATCGATTTATGTTGAAGGAAAAATTAAATTATTACCATCAAATATAATTTTTCTCGGGTGCCCCCTGGTTGTGTTTTTCTAGTGTAATAGAAATGTGAAATTTAACATGGATATGAAGTACTCCATATCCATGAGTTTAATGTTTAATCAATGTAAATTAAACAAATATAACATTTAAATAAAGTTGGCGCTAAAATTATTATCGGATCTCCGTAATATACGGAGTCAAAATATATTATACGGAGTCAAAATATTATATACGGAGTCAAAATAATATATACGGAGTCAAAATATAATATACGGAGTCAAAATAGAAATAAAAAATATCTATCGTCGATTCAAAGGCAATTGGAAAATTAATGGTTTTAAACATTAGGTATAAAAAAACAAGGCATTATTTATATATTTAAAGTATTGTATGTAAAATGAAAAATACTATACTTACCTGTCGTTTTAGATGCTGGATTACTCATTTTATATCAAAAATAAAGCACTGCACTTGTTCACTCTTTAAAGGCATGCCGAATAAAGAACCACATAACCAAGATTACTAATCCCCACATATCAATCCCCACCCAAAAATTTAAAGTACACCCCCTGGATTTACACTAGTATAGTCAATTAAAACAATAACGATCTTTTTGGGCATTATTTGTAATTTATACTAGGATATTGTTTATGTGGTTTAAGAACAGTAACAAAAATGAAAACCTATTCAAAAATAATAGTGGCCACCGGGGCACAGTAACCATATTACAATCTTAAAAAGTATTGCGTTATATTTGGCAGATAACAAAAACCACAACCAGGGGGACAAATTATATTTGATGGTTTAGTCAGATGCTGGCGGCGGTCCGACGTTGAGCCGATGTAGTATTTCGATTATCATTAAGCCGACGGCGGACCGACGTTGAGCTGATTTAGTATTTCAATTATCATTTGCCATCATTTTGCCGACCGACGATCAGACGTCATGCCAACGTCAAAAAGCGATGATCATTTGCCGCCCATCGGCCGCCGAATTATTTTTTATTGGGTTTATTATAATAAAAAAAATCCCCCAATACCCCCGGGGGCACGCTTAAATTATTCTGACGCTTCCAAATAATAATAAAAACTTAAAACATAACGTGGCCCCGGGCACTTTATTAGTTATTTTACTTCCAAATGTAAAATGTAGCATAGAATATGAAATCAATTTATGTTCAAGGAAAAATAAAAATTATAACCATCAAATATAATTTGTCTCCGAAGTGCCCCCTGGTTGTGTGTTCTGTTATCTCGTTTTCTAGTATAATAGAAATGTAAAATTTAACACGAATATGGAGTATTTAATGGTTTACGTAACACATAAGTTTATATAAAGTTATGTAAAGTTAGCGCCAATATTATTTTCGGGTCTCCGTAATATACGGAGTCAAAATATATTATATGGAGTCAAAATATTATATACGGAGCCAAAATATATTATTATACGGAGTCAAAATATTATATACGGAGTCAAAATATATTATACGGAGTCAAAATAGAAATAAAAAATATCTAAGGTTAATATAATAACTTAAAAAGTATGGCGTTATATTTTTCGCAATCTATAACACATATATAAAATTCAATTACACTTTTGATACTCTATTTGTTCTATGCTTTTTTTTGTGATAACTTCGCCAATGACTAAGGTAAAGTAAAACTTTTTGTTTGTTAGTTTGAGTTATTTAAGTAAAAAATATATTCCACGATCCCCTTTCTATATAAAGTTCAATTTGAATTTTGTCACTCTATTTTTATTTTGTGTGTAACAGTTTTTGAGTACCTGTCATTTTAGGCGGTAAAATTGTTCTATGATTCGATTTTTTTGTGATAACTTCACCAATAACTATGGTAAAGTAAAACTTTTTGTTTTGTTAGTTTGAACAGGTATATACCTACGTAAAAAATGTATCCCACGATCCCCTTTCTATTTAACTCATTTAAAAGTTAAGAGGGGGCTACTAAACCATTTATAATTTAAATATGTACAACTATTTGTTCTTTTACCAATTCACGAAAGTTAAGAATTCATGTACCAAGACAATATTTAACAATACAACGTTGCCAAGCCGTCGGAAACAAATTAGTCGTCAATATGAAAGCGTATATTGATGATTCGTATATTGATCAGCGTGCGTCAGCGCCTCTATGTTTCAAAAGGTTGAACTAAAACCGACTATTTTGCATCCGATTAAACGTTAAATTTACAGGCGTACATACGTCACTCTACAAAACTATTAGTATTAGCGGAATAGTTATGATGCTATGTCTCACGTAATATGAAAAAAAGACTTAAATATGGTTTAATGGTCATTTTATAAAGAAAAACTATTTTGACTCCGATATTCGGAGTCAAAATAATTCCGGAGTCAAAATGTAATGTACAGGAGTAATGTGTGGACTCAATTTGGTCGGCCGGATATATATATATATATATATAATATATATATATATATATATATATATATATATATATATATATATACACATATATTCCGTCAATAGGCAGCCCGAAATTACATGTTCGACATGCGATACGAAGCCCACTACCGACATACGAGGCCCGGTTTTGGGCTTCGTATATTTTATAGTGTATATCGTTTTTTTGAACCTTAAATATAGTAATAGAATAAGACTCAAAAAATTGTCCAGGGCTTCCTATTACTGTAATTACCATTAAAATATACGCGCCTGTGTTCACGGAAGTTGAACTAGATGGCGACACAGTAGACATGCATTTCGCATGTATTTTTATGTAGTTGTCATATGATATGAGTCCCTAAGATCTGGCAACGTTGCATACTATAATTTTTTGACTACTTAAATTGTTCTGCACTTTAGTATTAATTAGGGCTAAATGAAAACTTCTTATTAGCGTTGTTGATTATATTTTAAATATTTATATCCCTTTGTGAATTTAAATTTATCTAAATAAACGTTAACCTTATTTATTCCAATTTGTTTTTTTCCACCCCCGCGGGGGTAAGGGGGTAATTATATTTAAATGTTTACATTTTCGTGAAAATTGGTATATAGGGGTTATTTGGGTAGCTAAAACTGAATCTGATAACGAAAAAAAATTAACTCGACCCCCGCTGGGGTAAGGGGTAATTATATTTAAATGTTTACAATATTTTCGTGAAAATTGGTATATAGGGGTTTTTGGCCGAGCTAAAAGTGAATCTGTTTGGACAAAAAAAAATTAATTCCACCCCCGAGGGGGTATGGGGGTAATTATTTTTAAATTTTTACAACATTTTCGTGAAAATTTGTATATAGGGGTTTTTGGGGTATCTAAAACTGAATCTGATAACGAAAAAAATTTAACTGCACCCCCGCGGGGGAAAGGGGGTAATTATTTTTAAATGTTTACAAATCTTTGTGAAAATTTGTATATAGGGGTTTTTGATGTAGCTAAAACTGAATCTGAAAACGAAAAAAAATTTAACTCCACCCCCTCTGGGGTAAGGGGGTAATTATATTTAAATGTTTACAATATTTTCGTGAAAATTTGTATATGGGGGTTTTTGGGGTAGTTAATACTTAATCTGAAAACGAAAAAATTTTAACTCCACCCCCGCCGGTGTAAGGGGGTAATTATTTTTAAATGTTTACAATATTTCCGTGAAAATTGGTATATAGGGGTTTTTGGGGTAGCTAAAACTGAATCTGATATCGAAAAAAAATTAACTCGACCCTCGCTGGGGTAAGGGGGTAATTATATTTAAATGTTTACAATATTTTCGTGAAAATTTGTATATAGGGTTTTTTTGGGTATCTAAAACTGAATCTGATAACGAAAAAATTTTAACTCCACCCCCGCGGGGGTAAGGGGGTAATTATATTTAAATATTTACAACATTTTCGTGAAAATTGGTATATAGGGGTTATTTGGGTAGCTAAAACTGAATCTGATAACGAAAAAAAATTAACTCGACCCCCGCTGGGGTAAGGGGGTAATTATATTTAAATGTTTACAATATTTTCGTAAAAATTGGTATATAGGGGTTTTTGGCGTAGCTAAAAGTGTATCTGTTGACAAAAAAAAATTAATTCCACCCCCGAGGGGGTATGGGGGTAATTATTTTTAAATTTTTACAACATTTTCGTGAAAATTTGTATATAGGGGTTTTTGGGGTATCTAAAACTGAATCTGATAACGAAAAAAATTTAACTGCACCCCTGCGGGGGTAAGGGGGTAATTATTTTTAAATGTTTACAATATCTTTGTGAAAATTTGTATATAGGGGTTTTTGGTGTAGCTAAAACTGAATCTGAAAACGAAAAAAAATTTAACTCCACCCCCTCTGGGGTAAGGGGGTAATTATATTTAAATGTTTACAATATTTTCGTGAAAATTTGTATATGGGGGTTTTTGGGGTAGTTAATACTTAATCTGAAAACGAAAAAATTTAACTCCACCCCCGCCGGGGTAAGGGGGTAATTATTTTTAAATGTTTACAATATTTCCGTGAAAATTGGTATATAGGGATTTTTTGGGTAGCTAAAACTGAATCTGATATCGAAAAAAAATTAACTCGACCCTCGCTGGGGTAAGGGGGTAATTATATTTAAATGTTTACAATATTTTCGTGAAAATTTGTATATAGGGGTTTTTGGGGTATCTAAAACTGAATCTGATAACGAAAAAATTTTAACTCCATCCCCGCGGGGGTAAGGGGGTAATTATTTTTAAATGTTTACAATATTTTTGTGAAAATTTGTATATAGGGGTTATTTGGGTAGCTAAAACTGAATTTGATAACGAAAAAAAATTAACTCGGCCCCCTCTGGGGTAAGGGGGTAATTATATTTAAATGTTTACAATATTTTCGTGAAAATTTGTATATGGGGGTTTTTGGGGTAGTTTAAACTTAATCTGAAAACGAAAAAATTTTAACTCCACCCCCGCCGGGGTAAGGGGGTAATTATTTTTAAATGTTTACAATATTTTCGTGAAAATTGGTATATAGGGGTTTTTTGGGTAGCTAAAACTGAATCTGATAACGAAAAAATTTTATCTCCATCCCGGGGGTAAGGGGGTAATTATTTTTAAATGTTTACAATATTTTTGTGAAAATTTGTATATAGGGGTTATTTGGGTAGCTAAAACTGAATCTGATAACGAAAAAAAATTAACTCGGCCCCCTCTGGGGTAAGGGGGTAATTATATTTAAATGTTTACAATATTCTCGTGAAAATTTGTATATAAGGGTTTTTGGGGTATCTAAAACTGAATCTGATAACGAAAAAAATTCAACTCCACCCCCGCTGGGGTAAGGGGGTAATTATATTTAAATGTTTACAATATTTTCGTGAAAATTTGTATATGAGGGGTTTTTGAGGTCGCTAAAACTGAAACTCAGAATAACTTTTTATCTCCACCCTCTCCCTGAGGGATGGGGAGGGGGTGGGTTTGTAAAAATTGGTATAATAGGGTTTTTGAGGTTGCTGAAAGTAAATAAAATAATAAAAAATCCATTTCACGCGCGGAAGTGAAAAATGGAATAGCTTTTTTTAATGGGCTGTGTATTTTTAAATGTTTTCAATATTTTCGGAAAATTGGCATAAGGGTTTTTGAGGTCGACGAAACTGAATTTGAATTTTTAACTGCACTCCCGGGGGTGATTATTTTTAATCGTTTACATTTTCGTGAAAATTGGTATATAGGGTTTTTGAGGTCGCTTAAACGAAATCTGATGATTACAAATCTATCTCCACCCCCGAGGGGCGGAAGGTAATTATTTTTAAATGTTTAAAATGTTTTTGTGAAAATGGGTATATGATAATATTTTTCTAATTATACCCTTCGGGGGTGCGGGCTAGTTATTTTAAGTATTCACAAAATTTTCGTGAAAATGGGTATATAGTGGTTTTTGAGGTCGCTGAAAGCGAATCAGATAATTTTTTTTGCTAAAACCACCCGGGGAAACTATTTTTAAATCATGGTGAAAATTATTATATTGGGGTTTTTGAGGTCGATAAAACTGAATCTGATAATAAAAAATTTCTAACCATGGTTTGGCTGTTGGGTGAA
Organism: Brachypterus glaber; assembly: GCA_958510825.1. Taxonomy (NCBI): domain Eukaryota; kingdom Metazoa; phylum Arthropoda; class Insecta; order Coleoptera; family Kateretidae; genus Brachypterus; species Brachypterus glaber. Next base: position 61,687,056 of record OY294044.1, on the reverse strand, counting down.
CCCCTTGGGGTAGGGGGAAATAATGTTTAAATATTTACAATGTTTTTGTAAAAATAGGAATATTAGGGTTTTCGAGGTCGCTGAAACTGATTCTAATAGTAACAAATCCATCTCCAGGCCCGGTGGTAAAAACTGTATTTTTTTATCTGACAGTCTGGGCCGTAGAGAGAAAATCGGGGCCCGGGGGGTAGTAACCTACGGACCCCCACCCGGTCCCTCCACAAAAAATCCGCCCCCCAATTTTTTTACCTCTTGAAAAATTTTGATGACTAAAAAAAATTTCTTCGACCCCATCCGGTCCCCCTCAGACTAAAAAAAAAAGATTTAGAATTTCGATTGAAATCCGGCCCACCACAAAAAATCTGGGCCCCCCCCAGAAACTCCGGGCCCGGGATGAAACACCCCCCGACGGACCTGCTGGCAGCTACGGGGTGGATGAGGGGGGTAATGGGGGTAATTACCCTCCCATAGGACAAAAAAATATGTTTTTTATTGCATTACCTGCAATACCTAATGAAAACTTCTTATTAGCGTTGTTGATTATATTTTAAATATTTATATCCCTTTGTGAATTTAAATTTATCTAAATAAACGTTAACCTTATTTATTCCAATTTGTTGATATTTTTTTACACTAGACCAAAACACCAATTTTTTTAATCAGTTTCATTACATTTTAAAAATTTTTAATAGTAAGAATAAAAACTACTTTTATAACAATATTATTCATTTATTATTAAAAAACAAGCGTTAAACTTTCATACAAAGACAACTTAAATAATTATTATATAGAATTTATAAGTACGAAATATTGGCAACATCGCAGGGCTTCAGATAACTGTATAAAATCAAAAAAATATGCTATCGGGCTTGCTATGACCGGAAAATATAATAGGGACTCGTGTTAGCGTTACACATATATCTTTTTCCCTTGCCCCTAAACCCGGGCTTCGAATCACCTGTGCTATGTACCGGGCCTCCTATTGATAGCGCTATATGTATATATATATATATATATATATATATATACATACTCCCACCATACAAAGTGAGACCCTTCAATGTAAAATTTGCATACAAAGTGAGGTCCGCGACAAAGTAAGGACTAATATACGGACCTCACTTTGTAAAGCCATGAAATTTTGTCAGTAAGCTTATTGGCTCATTATAATTCGTTTAAGAAGATAAAAAAATGACCTTACTTTGTAACATATACGATTATTTGTATATTTTTAGTTTAACGGTTGTCCGCTGTGGCGCTGTTAACGATCTGTATATTGTTTGATTTGAAATATGCTCTGTACTACCAGCTGACTAAGTGAGGACCATTGATTTGGCAACATTGTTTTACCAATAATTCATATAGGTTTTCTTTTCATTGTCACTAAGCAGGGTAGCAATTAACACCATAATTTTAGTGAAAGTAATTGTTATTCAGGATATCCAACCATTAATTATAATTATTATTATTATAAAACGATACAAAATTCTGAAAAAGAGAAAATTACTTACACTATAATTTTAGTAAGTGAATCCTTTGGATTAGTAAAAAATACTGCTGCTAAAAAAGAATAATTTTCCCTATAGTTAAGTCCGCCTTCCCTTTAACGTAAATAACATTACCCAAATATTTTTTTACATATATGTATATATATATTTAATACATTTAGGGATTTCATGGAGGCAGGGGACTAAAGCAGCAAATTTTTAAAAGGGAAGGGGATGTACATCATTTTAAAGATAATTAAATTGTTGTTTCTACCATATATGTTTTATTGCTTTTGACACTTTTCTAACACGTTTCGGCTTCCAATGCAAAAATGGTAAGTTTTCTCGGAAGCCAACTATTTTTTAAAATTGATTGGACATAAAAACGAAAAAATTTGGAACCGCGTGCACTTTTGCGTTTAAAGTAACTTTAGTCGTATGCCTACCTAGCGATGTTTACTCAACTAAAAACCGATAATACTGGCTAATAAGCGTCATTAGCAGCGAACGTGTTAACAATGTATTGAAAATGGGAATTTTTGTCAAAAATTATACAAATTTTAAATGATATAAATAAAAATTTCAAAAAAAAAATCCAAAAAAATCGTTTTTTTAACAAAAAAAATAAAATTTCAATACCTACAAAGAAAAAAAAATAAAAATACAAATTACACTGTCGGTCTTTAAACTCAGGACATCTAAAAAAATTATATTTTTTAAATTTAAATATTTCGAAAACTACTTAATGGATTTGACTGATTCTTTTTTTGTTTTATAGCTTAAACATTCTTTACTTTTGTTTGTATTAAGAATGAATACCGAAGTATTTTTGTATTAACAGCAACAATGTACAACTATCTTCTAGGACTTGCATGGTACGCCACTGCAACTGTTTATCAAATTGTTAAAGTCTCTCTTATTGCCGCAGTTATAATAAATATTTTCTTTTCTATTTCTTATATTTTTACTTCTGGTTTAGGAGATCAGTATTTTCCTGAAAGTTGTCCTTTTTTCAGTTAACTCAAAAAGTGCTAAATGAGCAGATTTGTTGATTTTTATTTGAAGCTCATGTCGTTTACTTCTTCTACATTAACGGTGATTTCGCTGAACTGTCGCCGGATGGAGTGACCCTTTTTTTTTATCTACTCTAGTTAATCAAACCCATTTTTTGTTTTTGATAAACTTGATTAGAAGAAAAACGTAACTCGATTAAGCTTTAAATTTAAAGCACAGCATCCATCAAATTTATGAAGTACTTTTTGAGTTAACTGAAAAAATGACAACTTTCAGGAAAATCCTGATATCTTCTAAACCAGGAGTAAAAATATAAAAAATAAAATATTCATTAAAACTGCGGCACTAAGAGTGACTTGAAAAATTTGATATGAACAGTTGCAGTGGCGTACCATGCAAATCCTAGAAGATGGGGCAAAAAAACATAATCGTACATTTTTCGGTGCTGTTAATACAAATACTTTTTTTAATCATTCTTAATACAAACAAAAGTAGAGAATGTTTAAGCCTTAAAACAAAAAAAGAATCAGTCAAATCTATTATTAATATTTCGAAAACTACTTAAAGTAGTTTTCGAAATATTTGGATTAAAAAAGGCCATTTTTTTGGTGTCTCGAAAAGAGAATTTAATAGGCTGTAAAATAACGTATCACAGGAATCCCCTCTCTATTTAACAAATCGTGCAAAATGTATAAATTAAAAGACCTATTGACAAATTTTGTCAAAGGTTAAAAAATGAAATTTCAGAACTTTACACAGTGAGGTCCGTATATTGATCCCCACTTGGTCGCGGACCTCAGTTTGTAGGCAAATTTTACATTGAACTCTGTATGCTGAAAGTAAAAATATTTTTTAATCGAAAACAAGATCATGTACCAAATTTTAGCTCAAAAACTCTCCTAAACCAACCTAAACAATACCAAACACGAACTTTTAGTTAAAAATCTGTATGCAAAATTTTAAGTCTCTAGATCAAAACGTTCTTAAGTTATCATGCTTTTAAAATTACAAATACAAATTTTCTAAATTTTGAAAACAATAAAGCAAAATACATAGATAAAAAGCTTCAGGATTTTCTTTAAATTTCTTAATTCCCCGGGGGTGGAGTTATCAGATTATATTTCAGAAACCTCAAAAAGTCCAATATATCGGCTTCCTGGAGGGCGTCCAGGGAGTGAGATTAAGTTTCAGCGACCTAGAAAACAGATACCAATTTTAAATTTATTGTATCTTGTATTTTTCCAGAAATGTCTCTTGCTAGCAAAAAAATGGGATAGAGCATGCTCTACCCAATTTTTACCAAAAACGATCCAAAGCGAGAACTTTTGGTAACCTGAATACCAAATTTTTAGTCTTTAGCTTAAACCATTTCTAATTTATCCGATAACTGTGCTTATATGATTTCCCGGACAGACCAAATGACAGTCGGTCGTGTTTTGCTCGAAATCAATTTTCTTACACACAATATCATGAAATGCAAAAATATGCAAAAAGAACTGAATATATTTGCAAGATATTTTTTTTTACACCAAACATAAAACTCAAAAATATGCAAATAAAATTGAAAATATTTACACGAATAGATTAAATCAAGTCTATGCAATTTTTTTTTAATTTTTAAATAGTTGGAAATTTACAAGGCTCTAAATACTTACTTGAAAGAAACGCTATGCAATATAGACTTAAAATGGAATAGCACTAGCCTGTGGGATAGAAAACAATAATAACTCATCATTAATGTTGTGTTAATATTATTTTGTTAAAAACATAACTATTATATAACTATTTGCAATACTTACCTTTTAAAGCCAGATCTACTAGAATTCTTCCCCGATTCATTTTTTTTTCACTAAATAAGAAATCACGTGGGTGTCTTGTGAATTGTAGGTGTACACAACATAATTTTTATTAAAATAAAAACTACTAGAATGGCGCATAAATCTGACAACATCACTGGTCCTCACTTTGCTAGCTGTACAGTAAGTATATTATTTTATTATGGCTCACTTTGTTTGGAGTTTGATTTTTAATATACTTACAGCCAACTTTGTTGGTCAAACAGTTTGTCCTTGCTTTGTCTAATATACACCGCTTTTTCATTTTGTTTATTTATCATTTTTTGCGTGTATATTCTCCAGAACTGTAATAATTAGGCATACAAAAGTATTATAATATACTTTTTATATTATTTCAACGCTTCCTTCATCCGGTCCTCACTTTGTACCATATATGATAAGGGCTCACTTTGTACTAAGCAGTAAATATATATATATACACACGGTGTATTTGAAATTGCGTAGGAAATTTTAACAGATGACACCAAAATTTTAATGATGCAGGGCGAATGTACATTAAAAACTAAGAAAAAAAACTCAGGTACTTCCAAAAATCAATCCTAATGGAGCTATGGTCTCCTAAATATGCACCATTTTTTAAAGGGCTATGGTAGCTTTAAAAGCATTTTTTCGACCTACATGTATAGAAACTTTTTTTCTTAGTTTTTGATCTAGAATAACATTGCATCATTAAAATTTTGGTTTTCGACATTTTAGTATTTAATTTTTCGTCCTCGAACCGTGAAATTTCACCTTCAAATTCTCGAAAACAGTATTACAACAAAGTACCTTTTTTATGTATTTTGACCTGAGGAATCATATTTCAAAAATAAAATTGCAAAAAAGTTACACAGAAAAAAGTTTGGGACAAAAAACTGATAAGGCCCCCCCGTTTCGCACACCCCTGGTTTAAATAAGTACGTGAAAATGATATACAAAAATGGGCCTTATTAGGATTAATTCACGTGAAAAACCTCGTTAATATATCTCAAAGGGTTCCTGAGTTATTAAATAAAAACCGATTTTTTAGCCAATTTCAAAGGGGCGTAGCTCCCTTATGACGCATTTTTAGACATATGTTTATAGGAACTTTGTCATATTTTATCATGTAGAATCACCTGTTAAAATTTCCTACGCTATTTCAAATACACCCTGTATATAAATTATATATTTTTTAAAATTTTTGTAGGGTTAAAATATTGTTGAAATGTTAAAAATTTTGGTGAAAAAATATTTATTTTTTATAATAAATAAATGTAAGTTATAACTTTTAAATTAATATAAAAAAATAATGTAAATGAAAATGTCAAAGAAAATCCAAGAAAGTCGCATTTTGTAACAGAAAAATATGAAAATTTAACACCTCCAAAAAAAAATTTTACAAAAATTCAAAATTATATGGTCGAAAAGAGAACTTAATAAGCTTTAAAATGAAATATCACACGACCCACTTTTTATTTAAAAAAATGTTCCCCCTTGCCCACTGCCTTTATTGTGCCTCCTAAACCTATTAAATATATACCAAAAAAAAATATTTGGGTTGTTATTTACGTGTTCCGCATTTCAATGTTGATATCTTTAGCCGTTCACAAGTTAAATGTGGGGGGACTTTAGACATGTACTTTATAGTTAATGATAATAATTATAGGTAGTAATAGTGCTCCGATTAATTTTTAATTGTTTTTTATACGTTACTAAAAAATAATATTTTAGAAACACATCATTTGTAAAAAATAAAAATACTAAAACTACTTAACTTTAATTTTAAAATGATGGCGTTTAGTCCCATATTTATTTTTTAATTGTTTTAAACATTTAATTAGAATTTTAACCTAATAAATGTACATATATTCAATAAAAAGCGTCTTATTCTTTAAAATAGACTTTTGTCCCTTCAAAACCTGATAATTGATCACTGTGCAGCGCCCATAAATTATAAATATATAATTAATATATGGCGACCAATAAATTCTGCTTAAATATGTATCTTTTAAAAGTTTCGGTGGGGTTGTGAGGCAAGGTACTGCCCTGTATAGGTCTTTAGGTCCGTCTTGCTGAAATCGAGTATCTTTCTTGTTCGTTCAGGTTCATATTTTATGAATATTTTGGCCTGTCTTAAGTTTTGGTCTTTCCAATATCGAGTTTTGATTTTGGTTTTCCATTCCTTAATTGCCTCTACCTGATGGCTTTTGTTAAAGCCACAGAAAGTTTCAGGGCCAATAAATTGAGTGCATGCTCCCTCTATCCCGAGAGAGTCCGCAGCCTCATTGCCTTCAACGCCCTCGTGTCCTGGCACCCACATCAAGAAAACCTTGTTGGTTTCTGCCAGTCGGCCCATGTATGCCTTCACCAACTCCCGACTCCATTTTGGACCCATCTGTATAGTAGCTGATCGTCCCATTTTCCATTTCTGGTCCTACTGATGTCCAAATTCGGCGGTCCGTAATACCACTTCAAACTTGCGATCGAAATCATACCGTAAGGTCATGATGTCGCTGGTTGTGGTCAGGTATCCTATGTTTATTTCACTTAGGATTTTGGTGTGACCACTTAGGTTACCCAAGATTAGGTAGTTTTCGCTGCAGTCTGACTGCGGCCATAGCACATGAAGGTGCAAAGGGAGTAGATCTAATAGCGCTTCCAGTGCAGCAGTGGAGCATGTGTTCATTGCTCCTGTTATACTTAAACACGCAAGCCTCTGCACTTTCCGCAGATTTTTTTGTGTGCTTTTTTTTTTTGTTTTTGGCCACCAAACTAGTGCCGCATACGTGATCATGGGTCTTACTATTGAAAGGTATGACCAGTATATCATTTTTCCGAAAAGTCGTTTACAGTTCCATAGGGATGCCGTCGCCTTTCCAGTAACTTTTTTGACTGAGAATTTCACTTGAGCATTACTCCCAGATATTTCACTTATGTGGAGAACTCAATTTTGGTTCCACCAAGGGTTGGAGCTTTTAGATTAAGCTTTCTTCTTTTGGTGAAGGGTACTATAACTGTTTTGCCTGGGTTAACACTGACGTTCTTCTTTAGGCACCAGTTGTAAATGTGATTTGAGGCACTTTGCATAAGCGTGGGCAGGATTCTGTCTTGCTTGTCTCTAATTGTGCGGGGTTGAAAGTTGAAAATCAGATGACTTACCAATATTCAGCTTTCTGGGTTGACTGTATCATCTAAGCCGCCATAGGCTTTTGATTGTGAACTGGTAGGATCCAAAATAGTGACTTATTTTCTTGTATAAAACGAATACGCATAAAACGGAGCACTGAAAATATAATTAAGTTTATTAACGTTACGAAACGACACTGCACATTTATTTGTTAAAATTTTATTTATGAATTAGCTAAATTCATTACCGGTTTTAAAAATGTATTTAAAAATCACGCGTGCACGCTTGTTTTCCGCGTGGGTTCATTCTCTAAACTCGAATGTCATTCGCCCTCTCTCTCTGGTAATAATACACGTCGCGACATACCGCCGCCCTTGAAAGTATGTACTTTCAAAACAAAAGAACCATAGACCAGCTTAGAAGGTAGTATATAATTTAACTTATATTAGTCCTGGTCAATTGGTAATACGGCCACCTTGGAACAAGCTCTTTTGAGTACTCCATTTTTAGTTTTCACGGATACCACTCTATTTTTGTTGTAGATCAGCTAAATATTCCAAATTCCATCTCTTCCAAAAATGTTGTACATATTGTTGTAGTAATTTATACTTGGTAAGTATTTGTTGGGACGTTTTCAACGTTTTCCTCAGGAAGACCAACCATTTAGCTCCAATAAGAAAATGTGAGGGTGTTAAAGGATTAAGATCATTTGGATCAGGAGACAAAGGACTCAAGGGTCTGGAGTTCAAAATTGCTTCGACCTGATTCAATATAGTAAGAAATGATTCATAATGTAGGTTTTAATCCTCAATTATTCGAACTAAGTGATATTTACATGAGCCAATAAATAGCTCTTTCGTAAAGACCACCAAAGTTTGGAGCGTCAGGAGGTATGAAGTGCCAACTCACCTGATTTTGTAATAAATAATCTTTTATAGTAGCGTCAGAAAGACTTTCATACACTGAAATTAATTCATTGTTGGCCTTTCCAGCCAGGTTTGTCCCATTGTCAGAATAAATGTGTTTTGAAAAACCTCGCCTTGACATAAAACGTTTTAAGCAATTTAATAGACATTCCTTACTTAAGTTACCGGCAAGCTCAATGTGAACTGCTTTAGTGCTAAAGCACACAAACATGCAAATATAGGTATAAATGTAAGTTATAACTTTTAAATTAATATAAAAAAATAATGTAAATGAAAATGTCAAAGAAAATCCAAGAAAGTCGCATTTTTTAACAAAAAAATATGAAAATTTAACACCTCCAAAAAATTTTTTACAAAAATTCAAAATTATATGGTCGAAAAGAGAACTTAATAAGCTTTAAAATGAAATATCACACGACCCACTTTTTATTTAAAAAAATGTTCCCCCTTGCCCACTGCCTTTATTGTGCCTCCTAAACCTATTAAATATAAACCAAAAAAAATATTTGGGTTGTGTTATTTACGTGTTTCGCATTTCAATGTTGATATCTTTAGCCGTTCACAAGTTAAATGTGGGGGGACTTTAGACATTTACTTTATAGTTAATGATAATAATTATAGGTAGTAATAGTGCTCCGATTAATTTTCAATTGTTTTTTATACGTTACTAAAAAATAATATTTTAGAAACACATATCATTTGTAAAAAATAAAACTACTAAAACTACTTAACTTTAATTTTAAAATGATGGCGTTTAGTCCCATATTTATTTTTTAATTGTTTTAAACATTTAATTAGAATTTTAACCTAATAAATGTACATATATTCAATAAAAAGCGTCTTATTCTTTAAAATAGACTTTTGTCCCTTCAAAACCTGATAATTGATCACTGTGCAGCGCCCATAAATTATAAATATATAATTAATATATGGCGACCAATAAATTCTGCTTAAATATGTATCTTTTAAAAGTTTCGGTGGGGTTGTGAGGCAAGGTACTGCCCTGTATAGGTCTTTAGGTCCGTCTTGCTGAAATCGAGTATCTTTCTTGTTCGTTCAGGTTCATATTTTATGAATATTTTGGCCTGTCTTAAGTTTTGGTCTTTCCAATATCGAGTTTTGATTTTGGTTTTCCATTCCTTAATTGCCTCTACCTGATGGCTTTTGTTAAAGCCACAGAAAGTTTCAGGGCCAATAAATTGAGTGCATGCTCCCTCTATCCCGAGAGAGTCCGCAGCCTCATTGCCTTCAACGCCCTCGTGTCCTGGCACCCACATCAAGAAAACCTTGTTGGTTTCTGCCAGTCGGCCCATGTATGCCTTCACCAACTCCCGACTCCATTTTGGACCCATCTGTATAGTAGCTGATCGTCCCATTTTCCATTTCTGGTCCTACTGATGTCCAAATTCGGCGGTCCGTAATTACCATATCAAACTTGCGATCGAAATCATACCGTAAGGTCATGATGTCGCTCGTTGTGGTCAGGTATCCTATGTTTATTTCACTTAGGATTGGTGTGACCACTTAGGTTACCCAAGATTAGGTAGTTTTCGCTGCAGTCTGACTGCGGCCATAGCACATGAAGGTGCAAAGGGAGTAGATCTAATAGCGCTTCCAGTGCAGCAGTGGAGCATGTGTTCATTGCTCCTGTTATACTTAAACACGCAAGCCTCTGCACTTTCCGCAGATTTTTTTGTGTGCTTTTTTTTCTTGTTTTTGGCCACCAAACTAGTGCCGCATACGTGATCATGGGTCTTACTATTGAAAGGTATGACCAGTATATCATTTTTCCGAAAAGTCGTTTACAGTTCCATAGGGATGCCGTCGCCTTTCCAGTAACTTTTTTGACTGAGAATTCCACTTGAGCATTACTCCCAGATATTTCACTTATGTGGAGAACTCAATTTTGGTTCCACCAAGGGTTGGAGCTTTTAGATTAAGCTTTCTTCTTTTGGTGAAGGGTACTATAACTGTTTTGCCTGACGTTCTTCTTTAGGCACCAGTTGTAAATGTGATTTAAGGCACTTTGCATAAGCGTGGGCAGGATTCTGTCTTGCTTGTCTCTAATTGTGCGGGGTTGAAAGTTGAAAATCAGATGACTTACCAATATTCAGCTTTCTGGGTTGACTGTATCATCTAAGCAGCATTAACTTAGATACCATAGGCTTTTGATTGTGAACTGGTAGGATCCAAAATAGTGACTTATTTTCTTGTATAAAACGAATACGCATAAAACGGAGCACTGAACATATAATTAAGTTTAATAACGTTACGAAACGACACTGCACATTTATTTGTTAAAATTTTATTTATGAATTAGCTAAATTCATTACCGGTTTTAAAAATGTATTTAAAAATCACGCGTGCACGCTTGTTTTCCGCGTGGGTTCATTCTCTAAACTCGAATGTCATTCGCCCTCTCTGGTAATAATACACGTCGCGACATACCGCCGCCCTTGAAAGTATGTACTTTCAAAACAAAAGAAAGACCAGCTTAGAAGGTAGTATATAATTTAACTTATATTAGTCCTGGTCAATTGGTAATACGGCCACCTTGGAACAAGCTCTTTTGAGTACTCCATTTTTAGTTTTCACGGATACCACTCTATTTTTGTTGTAGATCAGCTAAATATTCCAAATTCCATCTCTTCCAAAAATGTTGTACATATTGTTGTAGTAATTTATACTTGGTAAGTCTATTTGTTGGGACGTTTTCAACGTTTTCCTCAGGAAGACCAACCATTTAGCTCCAATAAGAAAATGTGAGGGTGTTAAAGGATTAAGATCATTTGGATCAGGAGACAAAGGACTCAAGGGTCTGGAGTTCAAAATTGCTTCGACCTGATTCAATATAGTAAGAAATGATTCATAATGTAGGTTTTTATCCGCAATTATTCGAACTAAGTGATATTTACATGAGCCAATAAATAGCTCTTTCGTGAAGACCACCAAAGTTTGGAGCGTGAGGAGGTATAAAGTGCCAACTCACCTGATTTTGTAATAAATAATCTTTTATAGTAGCGTCAGAAAGACTTTCATACACTGAAATTAATTCATTGTTGGCTCCAACCAGGTTTGTCCCATTGTCAGAATAAATGTTTTGAAAAACCTCGCCTTGACATAAAACATTTTAAGCAATTTAATAGACATTCCTTACTTAAGTTACCGGCAAGCTCAATGTGAACTGCTTTAGTGCTAAAGCACACAAACATGCAAATATAGGTTTTGACAATTTTGCGTGATCGTGTTATACCATCAAGACCTCATGTAAAAAATGGGCGTGAGGGACTAATGCGCCTTTGTGGCAAGTTACCCATTATATGTTGAGTTAATATGGGCTTAGCCCGAAAACAGGTTACACATTTTCGGATTATTCCACGAACCACCTCTCTACCATTAAAAATCCAGTACCTAAGCCTGAGAGAAGCAAGTACCGATAATGGGCCAGCATGTGCCAAACGGATATGTTCTGATCGAATCAACATTTTAGTAAGAGTATGTGACCTTGGAAGCAAAATCAGGTGCTTCTGTGTGTACGGAATTTTAGCGTGCTTTAATCTTCCGCCCACTAAAAGTAAATCGTTGGTTCGATCAAGAAAGGGACTTAACGAAAGCAAATAACTAGTTTTATTTAATAGTTTGTTGCCTACTAAAAATGAAATTTCATTGTGAAAAGCTTCCTTTTGAGCCAAACGAAGTAAAACTAAAAGAGATTTGTTTGTTTCAGTCACAATCTACCGTGTAGTTTATTTTCACTTTTGGGATTTGCGTTGTACGAAAAACGCAAACAATATGCAACAACGCATTGTAATTTAAATAAATCTGAAAACCTTTCAAAAATATCAGTTATTTGCTTTTGTAGCTGTCAAGACTGTGCTTTTTCGAAATTCTAGTAAAGCTTTTTGAAAAAAATGAGGACTGATAGTTTGAAGCTGGCCAGTTTTTTTGGTCAAGCTTCAACCATTCTGGTCCGTTAACCCACAGAATAGATTCGATCAACGCACATCGGTTACGCCGCGAGAAATTTTGTCAGCTGGGTATTCTGCTGAAATTACATGTAAATATTTACTCGCTTTACTAGTGCATTGTATCTCAGATACTCTGTTAGCAACAAATGTGTTCCAAGACGATGGTTCAGCTGCAAGCCATGAAAGGACTATAGTAGAATCTGTCCAGTAAAAAATATTTGAGATTCTAACATAAGGGCTTCCAGTACTTGGTTCATAAGTTTGTTAAGTAAAACAAATGCACAAAGTTCTAGCCGTGGCAAAGAGATTACTTTAAGAGGAGCTACTCTGGATTTAGAACAAAGTAACCAAACTGAAATTGAACCCTTTTTGTCTACAGTCCTCACATAAATGCACCATAACCAATTTGTGACGCATCAGAAAAACCATGTAGTTGGATGCTTTTAAAATTTCGACAAAATGCATGGCGTTTTATTTTATAGATATTAAAAGCATGGCAATATCTTTTTCAAATTTATGAAAACATTCTGAAATATTTTCAGGTATTTTGTCATCCCATTTTACCTTTAATTTCCAAAGCTCTTGCATGATCATCTTACCCCGTATAATTACTGGGCTTATTAGACCTAAAGGGTCAAATCTTTGAGAAATTTTTGAAAGAATGTACAGGTTACATTTTTTATTGAATCTACTGAAAATCCTAAAATATCATTTTTAGGATCCCACCGTACTAATTTGGACTTTTTGGAAATTTGATAAAATGGTTCATTAGAATGATCAGAATCAGAGATTACATCCATTTCATTTGACATAAACTTTCTAAGTTGGAAACCAGATTGTTTTAGTATATAAGTTACTTGATTTTTAATGGTAATAGCAGATGTAATATTATCAGAACCCCAATTTAAATCGTCAACGTAGAAACCGTGTAGTATCGCTTGATAAGCTAAAGGAAAAGTATCTTTGTATTTTTTCGCTGACTCCTGTAAACAACGAATTGCCAAAAAAGCTGCAGGAGCAGTTTCGTAAGTAACGGTATTTAATCTGTAATGTGTTAGATCTATCAGGAGAATCACGCCAAACTATACGTTGTAAGTCACGCTGACTAGGGTGTACTAAAATCATTCTGTACATTTTCGCTATATCTGCTATTATTAAAACAGGAAATTTACGAAATTTAATTAAAATAGAAAGTAGATCGTCTTGAATAGTAGGACCTACCATGAGTATATCGTTTAAAGAATAGTTTGTAGAGGTTTTACAACTGGCATCAAAAACCACCCTAATATTTTTATTTTTAAAAACAAAATGATGGGGCAAATACAAAGCCGCTTATATGAATGAATTTCTGATTCTTGAACCTTGAAAATATGTCCCAACTTTTCATATTCCTCCATAAACTTTGTGTAAGCTTCCCTTCTTGGAATCGCGCATTAACTTTCGCTCAATGGAACACATCCTTTGCAAAAGGAAACAATGAATCTACCGAAAGAATCTGTAGCAATTATCGACAAAGTGTTCTTCGCAAAATTGTTCATTGCTTGTATTAAATTTTTTATTACTAAGTTCTTCGACTTTCCAGAAATTTTCTATTTGGTGAGAGATCTTTTTTTCTACGGAAAGACCACAGAAATTACTATTTTTATTTGAATTATTAATTTGCATTTGACCGCCCAAAATATATCCAAAAACAGTATAAAACTATATTTTACACCATTAGCCTTATCTTTATCATTACTAATAACTGGGGTGTTTTCAATTACATTGAGGATCATCATTAAGATAACCATTAAGATTATTATCATCACTGACATTTTTGTTGACGTTGATACTAGTAACTGTTGTCTTTTTCTGTTCTTCTGCCTCTAAAAATTGTTATTTATTAGTCTTGATCTTGTAAGAATATAGTGGAAGCGTTGTTGATCTTTTAACCAAAAACGGGTCCGTTTAAAATTAGTTTAAAATAATTTTCTATGGGTGTCAAAATTTAAAAAAAAAAGGAGTTTTTTTGAGGTTTTACGTTTTATTTCACGTTTAAATTCTATTCTCAAATTTTTAAATTTTAAAAACAATCACCGGATCCCGTCAGTGATTTTCACGAAAACTAAAAGATAGATAATTAAGTTTCGCAAAAACCAGTGTAAATAAAACTATAAAAAGTAGCAAAAAATCCACCTGTCAACCCCCTCCTAAAATTTAGTTATCTTTTAGTTTTCGAGAAAATCTTGGAAGCACCTAATTGTTATGACTTTACGAGGCTAGTTTTTAGTGTATGGGAGTGTATTTTCACTACACTACAAAGCAAAAAAAGCAAAAAATAAATTGCCTTGTCAGTTTGACATTATTCAATCATTTTTTGTCAGCAGTCATGTAAAATCACCTGTTTTCCATGTTAGTAATATAAAGAATAAGTTTACTAAACATTTAGTAAATCAATATTAAATTTGGTTTGGTTTATTTCAATATTATTTTCATCACTCAGTTTCGCTTTCACTACTGCTAAAATAAACATCGAAAATTGTTAAATACTTTCGTTGTTTTTTTTCCTGCAGTCTATTTCTGTTGCGGACCCGAAATCTCGATTTTTTTTCAAAAAAAAATGCCCTTGAGTATGAATCTGAAACAAATTAATTTAATTATAGCCTATAATAATACCGCGTGTTTGAGGTTATACAAAACGAAGAAAACAAAGAAAAAACGATCGGGCTGATGTGATTTTAGTGGGGAGAGCCCGTCCGATGCGCTGTGGTTTATTAAAAAAAGTAATTTATCAGTTCTAGCGCAGCAGACGACAATTTTTGCGAATAGGTCCAAAAGTTTTACAATCTTAAATTAAAACAAATGTGAGAAATGGTACAAATTTGGTATATTTTAGTTTTAAATAATTTCTCAAAAATGAAAGAAATCCTAGCGCCGATTTTTAATTAAATATGAATTAAATACAGTTTTATAATTTAGAACTACAAAAATATAAGAAAATTATATTGCTACAGGCGAAAATTTTTATGAATCTATTCATAATAGTGTAGACAATTTTCCAAGCCCCCCCCTGTAATGAGTCCAGTGGGGCCATGGGCTTTAAGCTGGCTTTAATGGATTTTCTCACATTGTTGTTGGGGCACCAACATTCCTGGT
Source organism: Brachypterus glaber (assembly GCA_958510825.1). NCBI lineage: Eukaryota > Metazoa > Arthropoda > Insecta > Coleoptera > Kateretidae > Brachypterus > Brachypterus glaber. Next base: position 61,671,582 of record OY294044.1, on the reverse strand, counting down.
CGACAATCCATGAACTGGGCACCATTGAAATCAAGTTGTCCCCAAATTGAACAACCGAGTACTAAAAAAGTTGCAAAACTGTAATAATATTAACTATGTAAAGATGCAAGTCGCTTGCAAAACAACTTTACACTATGATATTTTAAAAACGCTTTGACCCAGACCTGAAATTTGGAACACAGATTTTTTAAGTAGTACAAATAATTTGTTTCAAATTTCAAGTTATTACGTCAAAGCGTAAATATATTTGTACAATAATTATAGTAAAAATTAATGGTTTGGACTTTTTATGCCTATTTTTCCATTTCGTGGAAATGATTTTAATGAAAATCATTTCATTTCAGTAATGACTATTTTTTATACAAGGAAAAATTATTCCATCTTAGCAGCAGAATTTTATTTTTTCTTAAAAAATGGTTTTTAATAACACTACAAGCTTGTAAAATTAGGGCCTTTTTAAAAAAATAAACAAAAATATAATTTATGTGCAAAATTTTAATAGGGAAATATACCTACTTTAATTAATACATAATATGTGTAATATAACTTAACCTAATAAATGACTTAATGCTATAATTTTGTTAATAAAAGAAATTCATTTTTGTTCAATATCGTCTAAATGAAAAACTTTGGTTATATTCCGATAGCTATTGATTTTAAAAATGCCCAATGCTTTGGAGGTACAGAGAGTTATTAAAATATCGGATACATCTTTATTAGGGTGGGTCAAAACAACCGACTATTTTTTTTTTACTTTATACTCGGTTGACACCTCTAGAAAATTCTCACCAAATATGAGCTCTTAATTTTGGTAAAAAGGTTCTCCGCTTTACAATTTTCCATTTTTTCCTCAGTATTAGAAACAAAAATTCATATCTCTTTGACAACTGTTCGTTAAAAAGTATCTCTCCTCATATTCTTGTAGGAAATCGAACGCTCTACAAGAAAGGTATCTTACAATTTTTTCGTAAACCTCACCGTTTAAAAGATATCAAAGGTTAAAGTTTCATTATTTTAAGAGACTTTTCTGTTTTGCTTTTGAATTTTATAACGCTTACAAAAAATTGTTATGAATTGCGCAATTCATAGTTTTGTAGAAAATTAACTGCTCTACAAAAATTATCTCTTATGATTGTCGATTAAATTAAGCTTTTAAAAGATATTCATCGTCACACTTCAATGCTTACTAATTTTAATAGTTTTTGACGAATAACACAACCCTACACGATTTTTATACATTTGACGAGACGTAATCTATCTAGACCCATTTTTCAAATCCGTTTTCAAAAATTTTCCTATACGTCACACTTTCGAGATACGGGGTGATTTCCAAAAAAAAATACACGAAATTTTAAAATCCTTTCCTTCACATTTATCAATATTTTTTTACCAAATTTGGTTTACACATCAAAAACAGCACAATTAACAATAATTTATACGATTTTCATTTTAAGCGATTTTCGTTTGTTTTTTATAGAAAAAAGTAGGTTTTTTCTCTGCCATTTGTTCAAAAAATGGATTTTTTTATTTAAACATAGATAAAAAAAATTCTATTTAATCAGCTTTCTTTTGTTTTTTTAAATTTTAAAATCGTAGGTCTGGAAGCGGAGCAATATTAATTTAAAGACTGTGAAGTTAAAGCATTACTTGAGCAAGTGGGCTATGGAACCTAGTTTTTAGTACACGAGAGTTAGTTTCTTTTTACGAAAAGCAGCCGAGTAAACAAAGCAATCAATGTGCACTGAAAGGGCTTGCGTCGAGGTGCGTATACTATTTTTCCTACGACCCAACACCTAAACATAAAAAACGGAAAAATTATGTTAAATTAGCTGATCTTCACTTCCTCCCCGTTGTCATAGGCACAAGGTAGGACAGGCACTAACTACTAACTAGGTCGTAGGAAATGGAATTTAACGTTTAAAACTTTATTTTGATATTTAATGTAACAGTTTAATGACATCCCTTATAAGGAATATAATTTTAGGGACTGTTAAAATATTACGCCATCATTGTTTGCCAATTTTGGACCCCCACTCCTTCTTTGTCGACCTTTTTGTAATTGGTCCTTATTCTTAAGTAGAGCTTCCCTTTTCGTTACACTGATTTATATTACGTACACGCATAATATGTTATTGTACCTTAATTACTGTTGTACTATTTGAGCCAATAAATAGCTCTTTCGTGAAGACCACCAAAGTTTGGAGCGTGCCAACTCACCTGATTTTGTAATAAATAATCTTTTATAGTAGCGTCAGAAAGACTTTTATACACTGAAATTAATTCATTGTTGGCTCCAACCAGGTTTGTCCCATTGTCAGAATAAATGTTTTGAAAAACCTCGCCTTGACATAAAACGTTTTAAGCAATTTAATAGACATTCCTTACTTAAGTTACCGGCAAGCTCAATGTGAACTGCTTTAGTGCTAAAGCACACAAACATGCAAATATAGGTTTTGACAATTTTGCGTGATCGTGTTATACCATCTTTAATGTTGTATGGACCCGCAAAATCAAGACCTCATGTAAAAAATGGGCGTGAGGGACTAATGCGCCTTTGTGGCAAGTTACCCATTATATGTTGAGTTAATATGGGCTTAGCCCGAAAACAGGTTACACATTTTCGGATTATTCCACGAACCACCTCTCTACCATTAAAAATCCAGTACCTAAGCCTGAGAGAAGCAAGTACCGATAATGGGCCAGCATGTGCCAAACGGATATGTTCTGATCGAATCAACATTTTAGTAAGAGTGTGTCCTTGGAAGCAAAATCAGGTGCTTCTGTGTGTACGGAATTTTAGAGTGCTTTAATCTTCCGCCCACTAAAAGTAAATCGTTGGTTCGATCAAGAAAGGGACAACGAAAGCAAATAACTAGTTTTATTTAATAGTTTGTTGCCTACTAAAAATGAAATTTCATTGTGAAAAGCTTCCTCTTGAGCCAAACGAAGTAAAACTAAAAGAGATTTGTTTGTTTCAGTCACAATCTACCGTGTAGTTCATTTCCACTTTTGGGATTTGCGTTGTACGAAAAACGCAAACAATATGCAACAACGCATTGTAATTTAAATAAATCTGAAAACCTTTCAAAAATATCAAAGTTATTTGCTTTTGTAGCTGTCAAGACTGTGCTTTTTCGAAATTCTGGTAAAGCTTTTTGAAAAAAATGAGGACGGATAGTTTGAAGCTGGCCAGTTTTTTTGGTCAAGCTTTAACCATTCTGGTCCGTTAACACACAGAATAGATTCGATCAACGCACATCGGTTACTCCGCGAGAAATTTTGTCAGCTGGGTATTCTGCTGAAATTACATTTAAATATTTACTCGCTTTACTAGTGCATTGTATCTCAGATACTCTGTTAGCAACAAATGTGTTCCAAGACGATGGTTCAGCTGCAAGCCATGAAAGGACTATAGTAGAATCTGTCCAGTAAAAAATATTTGAGATTCTAACATAAGGGCTTCCAGTACTTGGTTCATAAGTTTGTTAAGTAAAACAAATGCACAAAGTTCTAGCCGTGGCAAACAGATTACTTTAAGAGGAGCTACTCTGGATTTAGAACAAAGTAACCAAACTGAAATTGAACCCTTTTTGTCTAGTCCTCACATAAATGCACCATAACCAATTTGTGACGCATCAGAAAAACCATGTAGTTGGATGCTTTTAAAATTTCGACAAAATGCATGGCGTTTTATTTTATAGATATTAAAAGCATGGCAATATCTTTTTCAAATTTATGAAAACATTCTGAAATATTTTCAGGTATTTTGTCATCCCATTTTACCTTTAATTTCCAAAGCTCTTGCATGATCATCTTACCCCGTATAATTACTGGGCTTATTAGACCTAAAGGGTCAAATCTTTGAGAAATTTTTGAAAGAATGTACAGGTTACATTTTTTATTGAATCTACTGAAAATCCTAAAATATCATTTTTAGGATCCCACCGTACTAATTTGGACTTTTTGGAAATTTGATAAAATGGTTCATTAGAATGATCAGAAAGAGATTACATCCATTTCATTTGACATAAACTTTCTAAGTTGGAAACCAGATTGTTTTAGTATATAAGTTACTTGATTTTTAATGGTAATAGCAGATGTAATATTATCAGAACCCCAATTTAAATCGTCAACGTAGAAACCGTGTAGTATCGCTTGATAAGCTAAAGGAAAAGTATCTTTGTATTTTTTCGCTGACTCCTGTAAACAACGAATTGCCAAAAAAGCTGAAGGAGCAGTTTCGTAAGTAACGGTATTTAATCTGTAATGTGTTAGATCTATCAGGAGAATCACGCCAAACTATACGTTGTAAGTCACGCTGACTAGGGTGTACTAAAATCATTCTGTACATTTTCGCTATATCTGCTATTATTAAAACAGGAAATTTACGAAATTTAATTAAAAGAAAGTAGATCGTCTTGAATAGTAGGACCTACCATGAGTATCGTTTAAAGAATAGTTTGTAGAGGTTTTACAACTGGCATCAAAAACCACCCTAATATTTTTATTTTTAAAAAAAAATGATGGGGCAAATACAAAGCCGCTTATATGAATGAATTTCTGATTCTTGAACCTTGAAAATATGTCCCAACTTTTCATATTCCTCCATAAACTTTGTGTAAGCTTCCCTTCTTGGAATCGCGCATTAACTTTCGCTCAATGGAACACATCCTTTGCAAAAGGAAACAATGAATCTACCGAAAGAATCTGTAGCAATTATCGACAAAGTGTTCTTCGCAAAATTGTTCATTGCTTGTATTAAATTTTTTATTACTAAGTTCTTCGACTTTCCAGAAATTTTCTATTTGGTGAGAGATCTTTTTTTCTACGGAAAGACCACAGAAATTACTATTTTTATTTGAATTATTAATTTGCATTTGACCGCCCAAAATATATCCAAAAACAGTATAAAACTATATTTTACACCATTAGCCTTATCTTTATCATTACTAATAACTGGGGTGTTTTCAATTACATTGAGGATCATCATTAAGATAACCATTAAGATTATTATCATCACTGACATTTTTGTTGACGTTGATACTAGTAACTGTTGTCTTTTTCTGTTCTTCTGCCTCTAAAAATTGTTATTTATTAGTCTTGATCTTGTAAGAATATAGTGGAAGCCTTGTTGATCTTTTAACCAAAAACGGGTCCGTTTAAAATTAGTTTAAAATAATTTTCTATGGGTCAAAATTTAAAAAAAAAAGGAGTTTTTTTGAGGTTTTACGTTTTATTTCACGTTTAAATTCTATTCTCAAATTTTTAAATTTTAAAAACAATCACCGGATCCCGTCAGTGATTTTCACGAAAACTAAAAGATAGATAATTAAGTTTCGCAAAAACCAGTGTAAATAAAACTATAAAAAGTAGCAAAAAATCCACCTGTCAACCCCCTCCTAAAATTTAGTTATCTCTTTTAGTTTTCGAGAAAATCTTGGAAGCACCTAATTGTTATGACTTTACGAGGCTAGTTTTTAGTGTATGGGAGTGTATTTTCACTACACTACAAAGCAAAAAAAGCAAAAAATAAATTGCCTTGTCAGTTTGACATTATTCAATCATTTTTTGTCAGCAGTCATGTAAAATCACCTGTTTTCCATGTTAGTAATATAAAGAATAAGTTTACTAAACATTTAGTAAATCAATATTAAATTTGGTTTGGTTTATTTCAATATTATTTTCATCACTCAGTTTCGCTTTCACTACTGCTAAAATAAACATCGAAAATTGTTAAATACTTTCGTTGTTTTTTTTCCTGCAGTCTATTTCTGTTGCGGACCCGAAATCTCGATTTTTTTTCAAAAAAAAATGCCCTTGAGTATGAATCTGAAACAAATTAATTTAATTATAGCCTATAATAATACCGCGTGTTTGAGGTTATACAAAACGAAGAAAACAAAGAAAAAACGATCGGGCTGATGTGATTTTAGTGGGGAGAGCCCGTCCGATGCGCTGTGGTTTATTAAAAAAAGTAATTTGTCAGTTCTAGCGCAGCAGACGACAATTTTTGCGAATAGGTCCAAAAGTTTTACAATCTTAAATTAAAACAAATGTGAGAAATGGTACAAATTTGGTATATTTTAGTTTTAAATAATTTCTCAAAAATGAAAGAAATCCTAGCGCCGATTTTTAATTAAATATGAATTAAATACAGTTTTATAATTTAGAACTACAAAAATATAAGAAAATTATATTGCTACAGGCGAAAATTTTTATGAATCTATTCATAATAGTGTAGACAATTTTCCAAGCCCCCCCCTGTAATGAGTCCAGTGGGGCCATGGGCTTTAAGCTGGCTTTAATGGATTTTCTCACATTGTTGTTGGGGCACCAACATTCCTGGTCGACAATCCATGAACTGGGCACCATTGAAATCAAGTTGTCCCCAAATTGAACAACCGAGTACTAAAAAAGTTGCAAAACTGTAATAATATTAACTATGTAAAGATGCAAGTCGCTTGCAAAACAACTTTACACTATGATATTTTAAAAACGCTTTGACCCAGACCTGAAATTTGGAACACAGATTTTTTAAGTAGTACAAATAATTTGTTTCAAATTTCAAGTTATTACGTCAAAGCGTAAATATATTTGTACAATAATTATAGTAAAAATTAATGGTTTGGACTTTTTATACCTATTTTTTCATTTCGTGGAAATGATTTTAATGAAAATCATTTCATTTCAGTAATGACTATTTTTTATACAAGGAAAAATTATTCCATCTTAGCAGCAGAATTTTATTTTTTCTTAAAAAATGGTTTTTAATAACACTACAAGCTTGTAAAATTAGGGCCTTTTTAAAAAAATAAACAAAAATATAATTTATGTGCAAAATTTTAATAGGGAAATAATACCTACTTTAATTAATAGGTACTTATACATAATATGTGTAATATAACTTAACCTAATAAATGACTTAATGCTATAATTTTGTTAATAAAAGAAATTCATTTTTGTTCAATATCGTCTAAATGAAAAACTTTGGTTATATTCCGATAGCTATTGATTTTAAAAATGCCCAATGCTTTGGAGGTACAGAGAGTTATTAAAATATCGGATACATCTTTATTAGGGTGGGTCAAAACAACCGACTATTTTTTTTTTACTTTATACTCGGTTGACACCTCTAGAAAATTCTCACCAAATATGAGCTCTTAATTTTGGTAAAAAGGTTCTCCGCTTTACAATTTTCCATTTTTTCCTCAGTATTAGAAACAAAAATTCATATCTCTTTGACAACTGTTCGTTAAAAAGTATCTCTCCTCATATTCTTGTAGGAAATCGAACGCTCTACAAGAAAGGTATCTTACAATTTTTTCGTAAACCTCACCGTTTAAAAGATATCAAAGGTTAAAGTTTCATTATTTTAAGAGACTTTTCTGTTTTGCTTTTGAATTTTATAACGCTTACAAAAAATTGTTATGAAGCGCAATTCATAGTTTTGTAGAAAATTAACTGCTCTACAAAAATTATCTCTTATGATTGTCGATTAAATTAAGCTTTTAAAAGATATTCATCGTCACACTTCAATGCTTACTAATTTTAATAGTTTTTGACGAAAAACACAACCCTACACGATTTTTATACATTTGACGAGACGTAATCTATCTAGACCCATTTTTCAAATCCGTTTTCAAAAATTTTCCTATACGTCACACTTTCGAGATACGGGGTGATTTCCAAAAAAAAATACACGAAATTTTAAAATCCTTTCCTTCACATTTATCAATATTTTTTTACCAAATTTGGTTTACACATCAAAAACAGCACAATTAACAATAATTTATACGATTTTCATTTTAAGCGATTTTCACTTGTTTTTTATAGAAAAAAGTAGGGTTTTTCTCTGCCATTTGTTCAAAAAATAGATAAAAAAAATTCTATTTAATCAGCTTTCTTTTGTTTTTTTAAATTTTAAAATCGTAGGTCTGGAAGCGGAGCAATATTAATTTAAAGACTGTGAAGTTAAAGCATTACTTGAGCAAGTGGGCTATGGAACCTAGTTTTTAGTACACGAGAGTTAGTTTCTTTTTACGAAAAGCAGCCGAGTAAACAAAGCAATCAATGTGCACTGAAAGGGCTTGCGTCGAGGTGCGTATACTATTTTTCCTACGACCCAACACCTAAACATAAAAAACGGAAAAATTATGTTAAATTAGCTGATCTTCACTTCCTCCCCGTTGTCATAGGCACAAGGTAGGACAGGCACTAACTACTAACTAGGTCGTAGGAAATGGAATTTAACGTTTAAAACTTTATTTTGATATTCAATGTAACAGTTTAATGACATCCCTTATAAGGAATATAATTTTAGGGACTGTTAAAATATTACGCCATCATTGTTTGCCAATTTTGGACCCCCACTCCTTCTTTGTCGACCTTTTTGTAATTGGTCCTTATTCTTAAGTAGAGCTTCCCTTTTCGTTACACTGATTTATATTACGTACACGCATAATATGTTATTGTACCTTAATTACTGTTGTACTATTTGAGCCAATAAATAGCTCTTTCGTGAAGACCACCAAAGTTTGGAGCGTGCCAACTCACCTGATTTTGTAATAAATAATCTTTTATAGTAGCGTCAGAAAGACTTTTATACACTGAAATTAATTCATTGTTGGCTCCAACCAGGTTTGTCCCATTGTCAGAATAAATGTTTTGAAAAACCTCGCCTTGACATAAAACGTTTTAAGCAATTTAATAGACATTCCTCTTAAGTTACCGGCAAGCTCAATGTGAACTGCTTTAGTGCTAAAGCACACAAACATGCAAATATAGGTTTTGACAATTTTGCGTGATCGTGTTATACCATCTTTAATGTTGTATGGACCCGCAAAATCAAGACCTCATGTAAAAAATGGGCGTGAGGGACTAATGCGCCTTTGTGGCAAGTTACCCATTATATGTTGAGTTAATATGGGCTTAGCCCGAAAACAGGTTACACATTTTCGGATTATTCCACGAACCACCTCTACCATTAAAAATCCAGTACCTAAGCCTGAGAGAAGCAAGTACCGATAATGGGCCAGCATGTGCCAAACGGATATGTTCTGATCGAATCAACATTTTAGTAAGAGTATGTGTCCTTGGAAGCAAAATCAGGTGCTTCTGTGTGTACGGAATTTTAGAGTGCTTTAATCTTCCGCCCACTAAAAGTAAATCGTTGGTTCGATCAAGAAAGGGACAACGAAAGCAAATAGTTTTATTTAATAGTTTGTTGCCTACTAAAAATGAAATTTCATTGTGAAAAGCTTCCTTTTGAGCCAAACGAAGTAAAACTAAAAGAGATTTGTTTGTTTCAGTCACAATCTACCGTGTAGTTTATTTTCACTTTTGGGATTTGCGTTGTACGAAAAACGCAAACAATATGCAACAACGCATTGTAATTTAAATAAATCTGAAAACCTTTCAAAAATATCAAAGTTATTTGCTTTTGTAGCTGTCAAGACTGTGCTTTTTCGAAATTCTGGTAGCTTTTTGAAAAAAATGAGGACGGATAGTTTGAAGCTGGCCAGTTTTTTTGGTCAAGCTTCAACCATTCTGGTCCGTTAACCCACAGAATATATTCGATCAACGCACATCGGTTACTCCGCGAGAAATTTTGTCAGCTGGGTATTCTGCTGAAATTACATTTAAATATTTACTCGCTTTACTAGTGCATTGTATCTCAGATACTCTGTTAGCAACAAATGTGTTCCAAGACGATGGTTCAGCTGCAAGCCATGAAAGGACTATAGTAGAATCTGTCCAGTAAAAAATATTTGAGATTCTAACATAAGGGCTTCCAGTACTTGGTTCATAAGTTTGTTAAGTAAAATAAATGCACAAAGTTCTAGCCGTGGCAAAGAGATTACTTTAAGAGGAGCTACTCTGGATTTAGAACAAAGTAACCAAACTGAAATTGAACCCTTTTTGTCTAGTCCTTACATAAATGCACCATAACCAATTTGTGACGCATCAGAAAAACCATGTAGTTGGATGCTTTTAAAATTTCGACAAAATGCATGGCGTTTTATTTTATAGATATTAAAAGCATGGCAATATCTTTTTCAAATTTATGAAAACATTCTGAAATATTTTCAGGTATTTTGTCATCCCATTTTACCTTTAATTTCCAAAGCTCTTGCATGATCATCTTACCCCGTATAATTACTGGGCTTATTAGACCTAAAGGGTCAAATCTTTGAGAAATTTTTGAAAGAATGTACAGGTTACATTTTTTATTGAATCTACTGAAAATCCTAAAATATCATTTTTAGGATCCCACCGTACTAATTTGGACTTTTTGGAAATTTGATAAAATGGTTCATTAGAATGATCAGAATCAGAGATTACATCCATTTCATTTGACATAAACTTTCTAAGTTGGAAACCAGATTGTTTTAGTATATAAGTTACTTGATTTTTAATGGTAATAGCAGATGTAATATTATCAGAACCCCAATTTAAATCGTCAACGTAGAAACCGTGTAGTATCGCTTGATAAGCTAAAGGAAAAGTATCTTTGTATTTTTTCGCTGACTCCTGTAAACAACGAAATGCCAAAAAAGCTGAAGGAGCAGTTTCGTAAGTAACGGTATTTAATCTGTAATGTGTTAGATCTATCAGGAGAATCACGCCAAACTATACGTTGTAAGACGCTGACTAGGGTGTACTAAAATCATTCTGTACATTTTCGCTATATCTGCTATTATTAAAACAGGAAATTTACGAAATTTAATTAAAATAGAAAGTAGATCGTCTTGAATAGTAGGACCTACCATGAGTATCGTTTAAAGAATAGTTTGTAGAGGTTTTACAACTGGCATCAAAAACCACCCTAATATTTTTATTTTTAAAAACAAAATGATGGGGCAAATACAAAGCCGCTTATATGAATGAATTTCTGATTCTTGAACCTTGAAAATATGTCCCAACTTTTCATATTCCTCTATAAACTTTGTGTAAGCTTCCCTTCTTGGAATCGCGCATTAACTTTCGCTCAATGGAACACATCCTTTGCAAAAGGAAACAATGAATCTACCGAAAGAATCTGTAGAACAATTATCGACAAAGTGTTCTTCGCAAAATTGTTCATTGCTTGTATTAAATTTTTTATTACTAAGTTCTTCGACTTTCCAGAAATTTTCTATTTGGTGAGAGATCTTTTTTCTACGGAAAGACCACAGAAATTACTATTTTTATTTGAATTATTAATTTGCATTTGACCGCCCAAAATATATCCAAAAACAGTATAAAAACTATATTTTACACCATTAGCCTTATCTTTATCATTACTAATAACTGGGGTGTTTTCAATTACATTGAGGATCATCATTAAGAAACCATTAAGATTATTATCATCACTGACATTTTTGTTGACGTTGATACTAGTAACTGTTGTCTTTTTCTGTTCTTCTGCCTCTAAAAATTGTTATTTATTAGTCTTGATCTTGATGTAAGAATATAGTGGAAGCGTTGTTGATCTTTTAACCAAAAACGGGTCCGTTTAAAATTAGTTTAAAATAATTTTCTATGGGTGTCAAAATTTTAAAAAAAAGGAGTTTTTTTGAGGTTTTGCGTTTTATTTCACGTTTAAATTCTATTCTCAAATTTTTAAATTTTAAAAACAATCACCGGATCCCGTCAGTGATTTTCACGAAAACTAAAAGATAGATAATTAAGTTTCGCAAAAACCAGTGTAAATAAAACTATAAAAAGTAGCAAAAAATCCACCTGTCAACCCCCTCCTAAAATTTAGTTATCTTTTAGTTTTCGAGAAAATCTTGGAAGCACCTAATTGTTATGACTTTACGAGGCTAGTTTTTAGTGTATGGGAGTGTATTTTCACTACACTACAAAGCAAAAAAAGCAAAAAATAAATTGCCTTGTCAGTTTGACATTATTCAATCATTTTTTGTCAGCAGTCATGTAAAATCACCTGTTTTCCATGTTAGTAATATAAAGAATAAGTTTACTAAACATTTAGTAAATCAATATTAAATTTGGTTTGGTTTATTTCAATATTATTTTCATCACTCAGTTTCGCTTTCACTACTGCTAAAATAAACATCGAAAATTGTTAAATACTTGCATTTCGTTGTTTTTTTTTCCTGCAGTCTATTTCTGTTGCGGACCCGAAATCTCGATTTTTTTTCAAAAAAAAATGCCCTTGAGTATGAATCTGAAACAAATTAATTTAATTATAGCCTATAATAATACCGCGTGTTTGAGGTTATACAAAACGAAGAAAACAAAGAAAAAACGATCGGGCTGATGTGATTTTAGTGGGGAGAGCCCGTCCGATGCGCTGTGGTTTATTAAAAAAAGTAATTTGTCAGTTCTAGCGCAGCAGACGACAATTTTTGCGAATAGGTCCAAAAGTTTTACAATCTTAAATTAAAACAAATGTGAGAAATGGTACAAATTTTGTATATTTTAGTTTTAAATTATAGTTAAATAATTTCTCAAAAATGAAAGAAATCCTAGCGCCGATTTTTAATTAAATATGAATTAAATACAGAGTTTTATAATTTGGAACTTTACAAAAATATAAGAAAATTATATTGCTACAGGCGAAAATTTTTATGAATCTATTCATAATAGTGTAGACAATTTTCCAAGCCCCCCCCCCTGTAATGAGTCCAGTGGGGCCATGGGCTTTAAGCTGGCTTTAATGGATTTTCTCACATTGTTGTTGGGGCACCAACATTCCTGGTCGACAATCCATGAACTGGGCACCATTGAAATCAAGTTGTCCCCAAATTGAACTACTAAAAAAGTTGCAAAACTGTAATAATATTAACTATGTAAAGATGCAAGTCGCTTGCAAAACAACTTTACACTATGATATTTTAAAAACGCTTTGACCCAGACCTGAAATTTGGAACACAGATTTTTTAAGTAGTACAAATAATTTGTTTCAAATTTCAAGTTATTACGTCAAAGCGTAAATATATTTGTACAATAATTATAGTAAAAATTAATGGTTTGGACTTTTTATACCTATTTTTCCATTTCGTGGAAATTATTTTAATGAAAATCATTTCATTTCAGTAATGACTATTTTTTATACAAGGAAAAATTATTCCATCTTAGCAGCAGAATTTTATTTTTTCTTAAAAAATGGTTTTTAATAACACTACAAGCTTGTAAAATTAGGGCTTTTAAAAAAATAAACAAAAATATAATTTATGTGCAAAATTTTAATAGGGAAATAATACCTACTTTAATTAATAGGTACTTATACATAATATGTGTAATATAACTTAACCTAATAAATGACTTAATGCTATAATTTTGTTAATAAAAGAAATTCATTTTTGTTCAATATCGTCTAAATGAAAAACTTTGGTTATATTCCGATAGCTATTGATTTTAAAAATGCCCAATGCTTTGGAGGTACAGGGAGTCAAAACAACCGACTATTTTTTTTTACTTTATACTCGGTTGACACCTCTAGAAAATTCTCACCAAATCTCTTAATTTTGGTAAAAAGGTTCTCCGCTTTACAATTTTCCATTTTTTCCTCAGTATTAGAAACAAAAATTCATATCTCTTTGACAACTGTTCGTTAAAAAGTATCTCTCCTCATATTCTTGTAGGAAATCGAACGCTCTACAAAAAAGGTCTCTTACAATTTTTTCGTAAACCTCACCGTTTAAAAGATATCAAAGGTTAAAGTTTCATTATTTTAAGAGACTTTTCTGTTTTGCTTTTGAATTTTATAACGCTTACAAAAAATTGTTATGAATTGCGCAATTCATAGTTTTGTAGAAAATTAACTGCTCTACAAAAATTATCTCTTATGATTGTCGATTAAATTAAGCTTTTAAAAGATATTCATCGTCACACTTCAATGCTTACTAATTTTAATAGTTTTTGACGAATAACACAACCCTACACGATTTTTATACATTTGACGAGACGTAATCTATCTAGACCCATTTTTCAAATCCGTTTTCAAAAATTTTCCTATACGTCACACTTTCGAGATACGGGGTGATTTCCAAAAAAAAATACACGAAATTTTAAAATCCTTTACACTTCACATTTATCAATATTTTTTTACCAAATTTGGTTTACACATCAAAAACAATAATTTATGTGCAAAATTTTAATAGGGAAATAATACCTACTTTAATTAATAGGTACTTATACATAATATGTGTAATATAACTTAACCTAATAAATGACTTAATGCTATAATTTTGTTAATAAAAGAAATTCATTTTTGTTCAATATCGTCTAAATGAAAAACTTTGGTTATATTCCGATAGCTATTGATTTTAAAAATGCCCAATGCTTTGGAGTTACAGGGAGTTATTAAAATATCGGATACATCTTTATTAGGGTGGGTCAAAACAACCGACTATTTTTTTTTACTTTATACTCGGTTGACACCTCTAGAAAATTCTCACCAAATATGAGCTCTTAATTTTGGTAAAAAGGTTCTCCGCTTTACAATTTTCCATTTTTTCCTCAGTATTAGAAACAAAAATTCATATCTCTTTGACAACTGTTCGTTAAAAAGTATCTCTCCTCATATTCTTGTAGGAAATCGAACGCTCTACAAAAAAGGTCTCTTACAATTTTTTCGTAAACCTCACCGTTTAAAAGATATCAAAGGTTAAAGTTTCATTATTTTAAGAGACTTCTGTTTTGCTTTTGAATTTTATAACTCGCTTACAAAAAATTGTTATGAATTGCGCAATTCATAGTTTTGTAGAAAATTAACTGCTCTACAAAAATTATCTCTTATGATTGTCGATTAAATTAAGCTTTTAAAAGATATTCATCGTCACACTTCAATGCTTACTAATTTTAATAGTTTTTGACGAATAACACAACCCTACACGATTTTTATACATTTGACGAGACGTAATCTATCTAGACCCATTTTTCAAATCCGTTTTCAAAAATTTTCCTATACGTCACACTTTCGAGATACAGGGTCATTTCCAAAAAAAAATACACGAAATTTTAAAATCCTTTCCACTTCACATTTATCAATATTTTTTTACCAAATTTGGTTTACACATCAAAAACAGCACAATTAACAATAATTTATACGATTTTCATTTTAAGCGATTTTCACTTGTTTTTTATAGAAAAAAGTAGGTTTTTTCTCTGCCATTTGTTCAAAAAATGGATTTTTTTATTTAAACATAGATAAAAAAATTCTATTTAATCAGCTTTCTTTTGTTTTTTTTTTAAATTTTAAAATCGTAGGTCTGGAAGCGGAGCAATATTAATTTAAAGACTGTGAAGTCAAAAATTTTAACATCAGTTAAAGCATTACTTGAGCAAGTGGGCTATGGAACCTAGTTTTTAGTACACGAGAGTTTCTTTTTACGAAAAGCAGCCGAGTAAACAAAGCAATCAATGTGCACTGAAAGGGCTTGCGTCGAGGTGCGTATACTATTTTTCCTACGACCCAACACCTAAACATAAAAAACGGACAAATTATGTTAAATTAGCTGATCTTCACTTCCTCCCCGTTGTCATAGGCACAAGGTAGGACAGGCACTAACTACTAACTAGGTCGTAGGAAATGGAATTTAACGTTTAAAACTTTATTTTGATATTTAATGTAACAGTTTAATGACATCCCTTATAAGGAATATAATTTTAGGGACTGTTAAAATATTACGCCATCATTGTTTGCCAATTTTGGACCCCCACTCCTTCTTTGTCGACCTTTTTGTAATTTGTCCTTATTCTTAAGTAGAGCTTCCCTTTTCGTTACACTGATTTATATTACGTACACGCATAATATGTTATTGTACCTTTACTGTTGTACTATTTGTAAATACATATTTTTTAAATATATCGCGTCCTTGGGTATTTAATTACTGGTGATATTAAATACAAATTTTAGTATTGTATACTATATCTTATAGTAAAACAACACAACATACTGGCTTATTTGGAACCCCATGGACCGAAGCAACGTGTTTTTATTAACACTAGCATGTTGCAGTTAAAATCACTGTAAAATTTGGTAAACTACATCACAGATATATAAGGTAAACTTTAATTTGGTTTATTCATCTAGTTTAAAGTGTAGGAACGTTCAAGTATCACGTAACGCAAATTGTACCAAAATTCATACACTTCCCGCGTTATTATAGCTAAGTATTTTATATTTTGGCTACCCCCTAACACACCCCCTATTAAATCTCTCATTAAAAATTTTGCAAAAATGGTATGCAATATGTCTTTGAAAATGCATTTCTTGGACTCCCACTTAAACTTTTTTCCATCAAATCTTGGTGCCGTAAGCGACGAGCAGGGTGAACGCTTTCACCAAGACATAAAAATAATGGAAAGAAGATATCAAGGAAAATGAGATTCTGCGATGATGTGATTTTAGTGGGGAGAGCCCGTCCGATGCGCTGTGGTTTATTAAAAAAAGTAATTTGTCAGTTCTAGCGCAGCAGACGACAATTTTTGCGAATAGGTCCAAAAGTTTTACAATCTTAAATTAAAACAAATGTGAGAAATGGTACAAATTTTGTATATTTTAGTTTTAAATTATAGTTAAATAATTTCTCAAAAATGAAAGAAATCCTAGCGCCGATTTTTAATTAAATACAGAGTTTTATAATTTGGAACTTTACAAAAATATAAGAAAATTATATTGCTACAGGCGAAAATTTTTATGAATCTATTCATAATAGTGTAGACAATTTTCCAAGCCCCCCCCCCTGTAATGAGTCCAGTGGGGCCATGGGCTTTAAGCTGGCTTTAATGGATTTTCTCACATTGTTGTTGGGGCACCAACATTCCTGGTCGACAATCCATGAACTGGGCACCATTGAAATCAAGTTGTCCCCAAATTGAACTACTAAAAAAGTTGCAAAACTGTAATAATATTAACTATGTAAAGATGCAAGTCGCTTGCAAAACAACTTTACACTATGATATTTTAAAAACGCTTTGACCCAGACCTGAAATTTGGAACACAGATTTTTTAAGTAGTACAAATAATTTGTTTCAAATTTCAAGTTATTACGTCAAAGCGTAAATATATTTGTACAATAATTATAGTAAAAATTAATGGTTTGGACTTTTTATACCTATTTTTCCATTTCGTGGAAATTATTTTAATGAAAATCATTTCATTTCAGTAATGACTATTTTTTATACAAGGAAAAATTATTCCATCTTAGCAGCAGAATTTTATTTTTTCTTAAAAAATGGTTTTTAATAACACTACAAGCTTGTAAAATTAGGGCTTTTAAAAAAATAAACAAAAATATAATTTATGTGCAAAATTTTAATAGGGAAATAATACCTACTTTAATTAATAGGTACTTATACATAATATGTGTAATATAACTTGACCTAATAAATGACTTAATGCTATAATTTTGTTAATAAAAGAAATTCATTTTTGTTCAATATCGTCTAAATGAAAAACTTTGGTTATATTCCGATAGCTATTGATTTTAAAAATGCCCAATGCTTTGGAGGTACAGGGAGTCAAAACAACCGACTATTTTTTTTTACTTTATACTCGGTTGACACCTCTAGAAAATTCTCACCAAATCTCTTAATTTTGGTAAAAAGGTTCTCCGCTTTACAATTTTCCATTTTTTCCTCAGTATTAGAAACAAAAATTCATATCTCTTTGACAACTGTTCGTTAAAAAGTATCTCTCCTCATATTCTTGTAGGAAATCGAACGCTCTACAAAAAAGGTCTCTTACAATTTTTTCGTAAACCTCACCGTTTAAAAGATATCAAAGGTTAAAGTTTCATTATTTTAAGAGACTTTTCTGTTTTGCTTTTGAATTTTATAACGCTTACAAAAAATTGTTATGAATTGCGCAATTCATAGTTTTGTAGAAAATTAACTGCTCTACAAAAATTATCTCTTATGATTGTCGATTAAATTAAGCTTTTAAAAGATATTCATCGTCACACTTCAATGCTTACTAATTTTAATAGTTTTTGACGAATAACACAACCCTACACGATTTTTATACATTTGACGAGACGTAATCTATCTAGACCCATTTTTCAAATCCGTTTTCAAAAATTTTCCTATACGTCACACTTTCGAGATACGGGGTGATTTCCAAAAAAAAATACACGAAATTTTAAAATCCTTTACACTTCACATTTATCAATATTTTTTTACCAAATTTGGTTTACACATCAAAAACAATAATTTATGTGCAAAATTTTAATAGGGAAATAATACCTACTTTAATTAATAGGTACTTATACATAATATGTGTAATATAACTTAACCTAATAAATGACTTAATGCTATAATTTTGTTAATAAAAGAAATTCATTTTTGTTCAATATCGTCTAAATGAAAAACTTTGGTTATATTCCGATAGCTATTGATTTTAAAAATGCCCAATGCTTTGGAGTTACAGGGAGTTATTAAAATATCGGATACATCTTTATTAGGGTGGGTCAAAACAACCGACTATTTTTTTTTACTTTATACTCGGTTGACACCTCTAGAAAATTCTCACCAAATATGAGCTCTTAATTTTGGTAAAAAGGTTCTCCGCTTTACAATTTTCCATTTTTTCCTCAGTATTAGAAACAAAAATTCATATCTCTTTGACAACTGTTCGTTAAAAAGTATCTCTCCTCATATTCTTGTAGGAAATCGAACGCTCTACAAAAAAGGTCTCTTACAATTTTTTCGTAAACCTCACCGTTTAAAAGATATCAAAGGTTAAAGTTTCATTATTTTAAGAGACTTCTGTTTTGCTTTTGAATTTTATAACTCGCTTACAAAAAATTGTTATGAATTGCGCAATTCATAGTTTTGTAGAAAATTAACTGCTCTACAAAAATTATCTCTTATGATTGTCGATTAAATTAAGCTTTTAAAAGATATTCATCGTCACACTTCAATGCTTACTAATTTTAATAGTTTTTGACGAATAACACAACCCTACACGATTTTTATACATTTGACGAGACGTAATCTATCTAGACCCATTTTTCAAATCCGTTTTCAAAAATTTTCCTATACGTCACACTTTCGAGATACAGGGTCATTTCCAAAAAAAAATACACGAAATTTTAAAATCCTTTCCACTTCACATTTATCAATATTTTTTTACCAAATTTGGTTTACACATCAAAAACAGCACAATTAACAATAATTTATACGATTTTCATTTTAAGCGATTTTCACTTGTTTTTTATAGAAAAAAGTAGGTTTTTTCTCTGCCATTTGTTCAAAAAATGGATTTTTTTATTTAAACATAGATAAAAAAATTCTATTTAATCAGCTTTCTTTTGTTTTTTTTTAAATTTTAAAATCGTAGGTCTGGAAGCGGAGCAATATTAATTTAAAGACTGTGAAGTCAAAAATTTTAACATCAGTTAAAGCATTACTTGAGCAAGTGGGCTATGGAACCTAGTTTTTAGTACACGAGAGTTTCTTTTTACGAAAAGCAGCCGAGTAAACAAAGCAATCAATGTGCACTGAAAGGGCTTGCGTCGAGGTGCGTATACTATTTTTCCTACGACCCAACACCTAAACATAAAAAACGGACAAATTATGTTAAATTAGCTGATCTTCACTTCCTCCCCATTGTCATAGGCACAAGGTAGGACAGGCACTAACTACTAACTAGGTCGTAGGAAATGGAATTTAACGTTTAAAACTTTATTTTGATATTTAATGTAACAGTTTAATGACATCCCTTATAAGGAATATAATTTTAGGGACTGTTAAAATATTACGCCATCATTGTTTGCCAATTTTGGACCCCCACTCCTTCTTTGTCGACCTTTTTGTAATTTGTCCTTATTCTTAAGTAGAGCTTCCCTTTTCGTTACACTGATTTATATTACGTACACGCATAATATGTTATTGTACCTTTACTGTTGTACTATTTGTAAATACATATTTTTTAAATATATCGCGTCCTTGGGTATTTAATTACTGGTGATATTAAATACAAATTTTAGTATTGTATACTATATCTTATAGTAAAACAACACAACATACTGGCTTATTTGGAACCCCATGGACCGAAGCAACGTGTTTTTATTAACACTAGCATGTTGCAGTTAAAATCACTGTAAAATTTGGTAAACTACATCACAGATATATAAGGTAAACTTTAATTTGGTTTATTCATCTAGTTTAAAGTGTAGGAACGTTCAAGTATCACGTAACGCAAATTGTACCAAAATTCATACACTTCCCGCGTTATTATAGCTAAGTATTTTATATTTTGGCTACCCCCTAACACACCCCCTATTAAATCTCTCATTAAAAATTTTGCAAAAATGGTATGCAATATGTCTTTGAAAATGCATTTCTTGGACTCCCACTTAAACTTTTTTCCATCAAATCTTGGTGCCGTAAGCGACGAGCAGGGTGAACGCTTTCACCAAGACATAAAAATAATGGAAAGAAGATATCAAGGAAAATGAGATTCTGCGATGATGTGATTTTAGTGGGGAGAGCCCGTCCGATGCGCTGTGGTTTATTAAAAAAAGTAATTTGTCAGTTCTAGCGCAGCAGACGACAATTTTTGCGAATAGGTCCAAAAGTTTTACAATCTTAAATTAAAACAAATGTGAGAAATGGTACAAATTTTGTATATTTTAGTTTTAAATTATAGTTAAATAATTTCTCAAAAATGAAAGAAATCCTAGCGCCGATTTTTAATTAAATATGAATTAAATACAGAGTTTTATAATTTGGAACTTTACAAAAATATAAGAAAATTATATTGCTACAGGCGAAAATTTTTATGAATCTATTCATAATAGTGTAGACAATTTTCCAAGCCCCCCCCCCTGTAATGAGTCCAGTGGGGCCATGGGCTTTAAGCTGGCTTTAATGGATTTTCTCACATTGTTGTTGGGGCACCAACATTCCTGGTCGACAATCCATGAACTGGGCACCATTGAAATCAAGTTGTCCCCAAATTGAACTACTAAAAAAGTTGCAAAACTGTAATAATATTAACTATGTAAAGATGCAAGTCGCTTGCAAAACAACTTTACACTATGATATTTTAAAAACGCTTTGACCCAGACCTGAAATTTGGAACACAGATTTTTTAAGTAGTACAAATAATTTGTTTCAAATTTCAAGTTATTACGTCAAAGCGTAAATATATTTGTACAATAATTATAGTAAAAATTAATGGTTTGGACTTTTTATACCTATTTTTCCATTTCGTGGAAATTATTTTAATGAAAATCATTTCATTTCAGTAATGACTATTTTTTATACAAGGAAAAATTATTCCATCTTAGCAGCAGAATTTTATTTTTTCTTAAAAAATGGTTTTTAATAACACTACAAGCTTGTAAAATTAGGGCTTTTAAAAAAATAAACAAAAATATAATTTATGTGCAAAATTTTAATAGGGAAATAATACCTACTTTAATTAATAGGTACTTATACATAATATGTGTAATATAACTTAACCTAATAAATGACTTAATGCTATAATTTTGTTAATAAAAGAAATTCATTTTTGTTCAATATCGTCTAAATGAAAAACTTTGGTTATATTCCGATAGCTATTGATTTTAAAAATGCCCAATGCTTTGGAGGTACAGGGAGTCAAAACAACCGACTATTTTTTTTTACTTTATACTCGGTTGACACCTCTAGAAAATTCTCACCAAATCTCTTAATTTTGGTAAAAAGGTTCTCCGCTTTACAATTTTCCATTTTTTCCTCAGTATTAGAAACAAAAATTCATATCTCTTTGACAACTGTTCGTTAAAAAGTATCTCTCCTCATATTCTTGTAGGAAATCGAACGCTCTACAAAAAAGGTCTCTTACAATTTTTTCGTAAACCTCACCGTTTAAAAGATATCAAAGGTTAAAGTTTCATTATTTTAAGAGACTTTTCTGTTTTGCTTTTGAATTTTATAACGCTTACAAAAAATTGTTATGAATTGCGCAATTCATAGTTTTGTAGAAAATTAACTGCTCTACAAAAATTATCTCTTATGATTGTCGATTAAATTAAGCTTTTAAAAGATATTCATCGTCACACTTCAATGCTTACTAATTTTAATAGTTTTTGACGAATAACACAACCCTACACGATTTTTATACATTTGACGAGACGTAATCTATCTAGACCCATTTTTCAAATCCGTTTTCAAAAATTTTCCTATACGTCACACTTTCGAGATACGGGGTGATTTCCAAAAAAAAATACACGAAATTTTAAAATCCTTTACACTTCACATTTATCAATATTTTTTTACCAAATTTGGTTTACACATCAAAAACAATAATTTATGTGCAAAATTTTAATAGGGAAATAATACCTACTTTAATTAATAGGTACTTATACATAATATGTGTAATATAACTTAACCTAATAAATGACTTAATGCTATAATTTTGTTAATAAAAGAAATTCATTTTTGTTCAATATCGTCTAAATGAAAAACTTTGGTTATATTCCGATAGCTATTGATTTTAAAAATGCCCAATGCTTTGGAGTTACAGGGAGTTATTAAAATATCGGATACATCTTTATTAGGGTGGGTCAAAACAACCGACTATTTTTTTTTACTTTATACTCGGTTGACACCTCTAGAAAATTCTCACCAAATATGAGCTCTTAATTTTGGTAAAAAGGTTCTCCGCTTTACAATTTTCCATTTTTTCCTCAGTATTAGAAACAAAAATTCATATCTCTTTGACAACTGTTCGTTAAAAAGTATCTCTCCTCATATTCTTGTAGGAAATCGAACGCTCTACAAAAAAGGTCTCTTACAATTTTTTCGTAAACCTCACCGTTTAAAAGATATCAAAGGTTAAAGTTTCATTATTTTAAGAGACTTCTGTTTTGCTTTTGAATTTTATAACTCGCTTACAAAAAATTGTTATGAATTGCGCAATTCATAGTTTTGTAGAAAATTAACTGCTCTACAAAAATTATCTCTTATGATTGTCGATTAAATTAAGCTTTTAAAAGATATTCATCGTCACACTTCAATGCTTACTAATTTTAATAGTTTTTGACGAATAACACAACCCTACACGATTTTTATACATTTGACGAGACGTAATCTATCTAGACCCATTTTTCAAATCCGTTTTCAAAAATTTTCCTATACGTCACACTTTCGAGATACAGGGTCATTTCCAAAAAAAAATACACGAAATTTTAAAATCCTTTCCACTTCACATTTATCAATATTTTTTTACCAAATTTGGTTTACACATCAAAAACAGCACAATTAACAATAATTTATACGATTTTCATTTTAAGCGATTTTCACTTGTTTTTTATAGAAAAAAGTAGGTTTTTTCTCTGCCATTTGTTCAAAAAATGGATTTTTTTATTTAAACATAGATAAAAAAATTCTATTTAATCAGCTTTCTTTTGTTTTTTTTTTAAATTTTAAAATCGTAGGTCTGGAAGCGGAGCAATATTAATTTAAAGACTGTGAAGTCAAAAATTTTAACATCAGTTAAAGCATTACTTGAGCAAGTGGGCTATGGAACCTAGTTTTTAGTACACGAGAGTTTCTTTTTACGAAAAGCAGCCGAGTAAACAAAGCAATCAATGTGCACTGAAAGGGCTTGCGTCGAGGTGCGTATACTATTTTTCCTACGACCCAACACCTAAACATAAAAAACGGACAAATTATGTTAAATTAGCTGATCTTCACTTCCTCCCCGTTGTCATAGGCACAAGGTAGGACAGGCACTAACTACTAACTAGGTCGTAGGAAATGGAATTTAACGTTTAAAACTTTATTTTGATATTTAATGTAACAGTTTAATGACATCCCTTATAAGGAATATAATTTTAGGGACTGTTAAAATATTACGCCATCATTGTTTGCCAATTTTGGACCCCCACTCCTTCTTTGTCGACCTTTTTGTAATTTGTCCTTATTCTTAAGTAGAGCTTCCCTTTTCGTTACACTGATTTATATTACGTACACGCATAATATGTTATTGTACCTTTACTGTTGTACTATTTGTAAATACATATTTTTTAAATATATCGCGTCCTTGGGTATTTAATTACTGGTGATATTAAATACAAATTTTAGTATTGTATACTATATCTTATAGTAAAACAACACAACATACTGGCTTATTTGGAACCCCATGGACCGAAGCAACGTGTTTTTATTAACACTAGCATGTTGCAGTTAAAATCACTGTAAAATTTGGTAAACTACATCACAGATATATAAGGTAAACTTTAATTTGGTTTATTCATCTAGTTTAAAGTGTAGGAACGTTCAAGTATCACGTAACGCAAATTGTACCAAAATTCATACACTTCCCGCGTTATTATAGCTAAGTATTTTATATTTTGGCTACCCCCTAACACACCCCCTATTAAATCTCTCATTAAAAATTTTGCAAAAATGGTATGCAATATGTCTTTGAAAATGCATTTCTTGGACTCCCACTTAAACTTTTTT
Source organism: Brachypterus glaber (assembly GCA_958510825.1). Classification (NCBI taxonomy): domain Eukaryota; kingdom Metazoa; phylum Arthropoda; class Insecta; order Coleoptera; family Kateretidae; genus Brachypterus; species Brachypterus glaber. The sequence goes on along the minus strand of OY294044.1, from coordinate 61,647,174 downwards.
CCATCAAATCTTGGTGCCGTAAGCGACGAGCAGGGTGAACGCTTTCACCAAGACATAAAAATAATGGAAAGAAGATATCAAGGAAAATGAGATTCTGCGATGATGGGAGACTACTGCTGGAAAATTAAAAACAAAAGAAAAAACAAACAAAAGAAAAAACTAGTTGTTATGTTTTTGCTTTATTTATATATTTAATAATTACGTACGTCTTTATTTTTGGTTTGTTAGTAAATAATTTAATATTTTAAAATTGTTTTTAATGGGAAAATAATTAAAAGGTTTTATAACCTTTGTCTATCCGTATTATTTATCGATTTTTATTTTCCTGAAAAATGTAACATAGGAAACGTTCAAGTATCACGTAACGCAAATTGTACCAAAACTCATACACTTCATACCCCGTTTCTGGCGTTATTAAAGGCTGTAGAGATTTCATATTTTGGCTACCCCCCTAATAGGGGGTGTGTTAGGGGGGGTAGCCAAAATATAAAATATCTACAGGCTATAATAACGCGGGAATTGTATAAATTTTGGTACAATTTGCGTTACGTGATACTTGAACGTTCCTACACTTAATAGATCAATAAACCAAATTAAAGTTTACCTTATATATCTGTGACCTAGTTTACCAAATTTTACAGTAATTTTAACTGCAAAATGCTAGTGTTAATAAAAACACGTTGCTTCGGCCCATGGGGTTCCAAATAAGCCAGCATGTTTTGTTGTTTTACTATAAGATATAGTATCAAATACTAAAATTTGTATTTAATATCACGAGTAATTAAATATCCAAGGACGCGATATATTTAAAAATATGTATTTACAAATATAATATTATTTTAATATACAAGTTGTTGTAATGGTTTATTACATTTCTTTGTTTGCTTTTATAACACTCATAAAATTTTCAAATTTAAAAGCTGAAAATGTCCAAACATCCAAATTCTTTTATATCGTCTGGCAAATGAATTAAGTTGTGGATATTATGGGAAATGTATTCTAAACCATATAAGTGCTTAAAATCAATTATAATTTTTTTAAATAATTTTTAGCTTCTTTGTTTCGGGCGAGACATAGTTTCTCCGAAATTAGAATTTTTATTGCACAATGTAAGAGCATAAAATTATCAAAATATTGTTTTTCTAAATTATGCTTCAAACAGAAAGGACCCATATACAAAAGGAACATTCTAAATTCCGTAGCCTTCCAAAAATCATAACTTTCAATGGGTCGCGGAC